>CATKUP010000129.1:0-1200000 GCA_949786385.1 Onychomys leucogaster | reverse complement strand
CCCATCCATGGATCACACTCTGCTTTATAACAAGAAGCACGATCTTGCTTTCTAGAGTCTCTAAGACAGCAGGAAACGTGAGTGTGCTGAGAAGAAAAGAACGGAGTTTCCTACACATATGGACCATATGCAGTCCAAATCTTCTTCTGTAACTGATACATCGCACTGACCATCTAACTTCCAATTCTTGTCAGTTAAGATGAGAAACGTGTGAGCTTCATGAACGATGTAGTATGTTTGAGCAGAAAAGTGACTGCCCTTACCTGAATTGAAGTCTTGCTTGTAGGAAGACTCAGAGCCTGGGAATTAACTCCATTTCTGAAGGGAAACATACAGCATAGTTCTCATTCATGGCTCACACTCTGCTTTAGAGCAAGAAGCACACTCTTGCTTTCTAGAGTCTCTAATACAGAAGGAAATCTGATTGTGCCCAGAACAAAAGAACGGTGTTTCCCACACATACTGATTATATGTAGTCCAAATCTTCTTCTGAAACTGATACAATGCATTGGGCCTCTAACATCCAATGCTTGTCAGTTAAGATGAGAAACGTGTGAGCTACGTGAACGATGTAGTTCTTTGAGCAGAAAAGTGACTGCCCTTACCTAAACGAAGTCATGCTTGTAGGAAGACTCTGAGCCTGGGATTTAACTCCATTTCTGAAGTGAAACACACAGCAGTGTTCTCATTCATGGATCACACTCTGCTTTAGAGCAAGAAGTACGCTCTTGCTTTCTAGAGTCTCTAATACAGAAGGAAATCTGAGTGTGCCCAGAACAAAAGAAAGGTGTTTCCTACACATACTGATTATATGTAGTCCAAATCTTCTTCTGAAACTGATAGAATGCACTGGTCCTCTAACATCCAATGCTCGTCAGTTAAGATGAGAAACCTGTGAGCTTCGTAAAAGTTGTAGTTCGTTTGAGCAGAAAAGTGACTGCCTTTACCTGAAACGAAATCTTGCATGTAGGAAGACTCAGAGCCTGGGATTTAACTCCATTTCTGAAGTGAAACACACAGCAGTGTTCTCATCCATTGATCACACTCTGCTTTAGATTAAGAAGCACGCTCTTGCTTTCTAGAGTCTCTAAGACAGCAGGAAACGTGAGTTTGCTGAGAACAAAAGAACGGTGTTTCCTACACCTACAGACCATATCTAGTCCAACTCTGCTTCTGAAACTGATACAAAGCACTGGTCCTCTAACATCCAATGCTTGTCTGTTAAGATGAGAAACGTGTCAGCATCGTGAACGATGTAGTTCGTTTGAGCAGAAAACTGACTGCCCTTACCCGAAACGAAGTCTTGCTTGTAGGAAGACTCTGAGCCTGAGATTTAATTCCATTTCTGAAGTAAAACACACAGCAGTGTAATCATCCATTGATGAGATTCTGCTTTAGAAGAAGAAGCACTCTCTTGCTTTCTAGAGTCTGTAAGACAGCAGGAAACGTCAGTGTGCTGAGAACAAAAGTACGGTGTTTCCTACACATACGGACATTATATAGTCCAACTCTGCTTCTGAAACTGATACAAAGCTCTGGTCCTCTAAAATCCAATGATTGTCTGTTAAGATGAGAAACGTGTGAGCTTCGTGAATGATGTAGTTCGATTGAGCTGAAAAGTGACTGCCGTTACCTGAAACGAATTCTTGCATGTAGGAAGATACAGAGCCTGGGATTTAACTCCATTTCTGAAGGGAAACATACAGCATAGTTCTCATTCATGGATCACACTCTGCTTTAGAGCAAAAAGCACGCTCTTGCTTTCTAGAGTCTCTAATACAGAAGGAAATCTGAGTGTGCCCAGAACAAAAGAAAGGTGTTTCCTACACATACTGATTAGATGTAGTCCAAATCTTCTTCTGAAACTGATACAATGCACTGGTCCTCTAACATCCAATGCTTGTCTGTTAAGATGAAAAACGTGTGAGCACAGTGAACGATGTAGTTCGTTTGACCTGAAAAATGACTGCCTTTACCTGAAACGAAGTCTTGCCTGTAGGAAGACACAGAACCTGGGATTTAACTCCATTTCTGAAGGGAAACACACAGCATAGTTTTCATCCCTGGATCACACTATACTTTAGAGCAAGAATCACGCTCTTGCTTTCTACATTCTCTAATACAGCAGGAAATCTGAGTGTGCCCAGAACAAAAGAACGGTGTTTCCTACACATAAGGACTATATGTAATTGAAATCTTCTTCTGAAACTGATAGAATGCACTGGTCCTCTAACATCCAATGCTCGTCAGTTAAGATGAGAAACGTGTGAGCTTCGTAAAAGTTGTAGTTCGTTTGAGCAGAAAAGTGACTGCCTTTACCTGAAACGAAATCTTGCATGTAGGAAGACTCAGAGCCTGGGATTTAACTCCATTTCTGAAGTGAAACACACAGCAGTGTTCTCATCCATTGATCACACTCTGCTTTGGATCAAGAAGCACGCTCTTGCTTTCTAGAGTCTCTAAGACAGCAGGAAACGTGAGTTTGCTGAGAACAAAAGAACGGTGTTTCCTACAACTACAGACCATATCTAGTCCAACTCTGCTTCTGAAACTGATACAAAGCACTGGTCCTCTAACATCCAATGCTTGTCTGTTAAGATGAGAAACGTGTGAGCATCGTGAACGATGTAGTTCGTTTGAGCTAAAAAATGACTGCCCTTACCTGAAACGAAGTCTTGCTTGTAGGAAGACATAGAGCCTGGGATTTAACTACTTTTCTGAAGGGTACAACACAGCATAGTTTTCATCCATGGATCACACTCTGCTTTAGAGCGAGAAACACACTCTTGCTTTCTAGAGTCTCTCAGACAGCAGGAAAGCTGAGTATTCCCAGAACAAAAGAACGGTGTTACCTACACATATGGACCATATCTAGTCCAAATCTGCTTTTGAAACTGATACAACGCACTGACCATCTAACATCCAATTCTTGTCAGTTAAGATGAGAAACGTGTGAGCTTCATGAACGATGTAGTATGTTTCAGCAGAAAAGTGACTGCCCTTACCTGAATTGAAGTCTTGCTTGTAGGAAGACTCAGAGCCTGGGATTTAACTCCATTTCTGAAGGGAAACATACAGCATAGTTCTCATTCATGGATCACACTCTGCTTTAGAGCAAGAAGCACACTCTTGCTTTCTAGAGTCTCTAATACAGAAGGAAATCTGATTGTGCCCAGAACAAAAGAACGGTGTTTCCTACACATACTGATTATATGTAGTCCAAATCTTCTTCTGAAACTGATACAATGCATTGGGCCGCTAACATCCAATGCTTGTCAGTTAAGATGAGAAACGTGTGAGCTACGTGAACGATGTAGTTCTTTGAGCAAAAAAGTGACTGCCCTTACCTTAAACGAAGTCATGCTTGTAGGGAGACTCAGAGCATGGGATTTAACTCCATTTCTGAAGTGAAACACACAGCATTGTCTAATCCATTGATCACACTCTGCTTTAGAACAAGAAGCACGCTCTTGCTTTCTAGAGTCTCTAAGACAGCAGGAAACGTGAGTGTGCTGAGAACAAAAGAACGGTGTTTTCTACACATACGGACCATATCTAGTCCAACACTGCTTCTGAAACTGATAAAAAGCACTGGTCCTCTAACATCCAATGCTTGTCAGGTAAGATGGGAAACGTGTGAGCTTCGTGAACGATTTAGTTCGTTTGAGCTGAAAAGTGACTACCCTTACCTGAAACGAAGTCTTGCTTGTAGGAAGACACAGACCCTGGGATTTAACTCCATTTCTGAAGGGAAACACATAGCATAGTTCTCATCCATGGTTCACACTCTGCTTTAGAGCGAGAAGCACGCACTTGCTTTCTAGCATCTCTAAGAAGCAGGAAACGTGAGTGTGCTGGGAACAAAAGAACGGTGTTTCCTACACATACGGACCATATCTAGTCCAACTCTTCTTCTGAGACCGATACAAAGCACTGGTCCTCTAACATCCAATGCTTGTCAATTAAGATGAGAAACGGGTGAGCTTCGTGAAAGATGTTGTTCGTTTGAGCAGAAAACTGACTGCCCTTACCTGAAACGAAGTCTTGCTTGTAGGAAGACTCAGAGCCTGGGATTTAACTCCATTTCTGAAGTGAAACACACAGCTTTGTTTTCATCCATTGATCACACTCTGCTTTAGTACAAGAAGCACGCTCTTGCTTTCTAAAGTCTCTAAGACAGCAGGAAACGTGAGTGTGCTGAGAACAAAAGAACGGTGTTTCCTACACATACGGACCATATCTAGTCCAACTCTGCTTCTGAAACAGATACAAAGCACTGGTTGTCTAACATCCAATGCTTGTCAGTTAAGATGAGAAACGTGTGAGCTTCGTGAACGATGTAGTTCGTTTGAGCTGAAAAGTGACTGCCCTTACCTGAAACGAAGTCTTGCTTGTAGGAAGACTCAGAGCCTGGGATTTAACTCAATTTCTGAAGTGAAACACAGAGCAGTGTTCTCATCCATTGATCACACTCTGCTTTAGAACAAGAGCATGCTTTTGCTTTCTAGAGTCTCTAAGACAGCAGGAAACATGAGTTTGATGAGAACAAAAGAACGGTGTTTCCTACATATAAGGACCATATCTATTCCAACTCTGCTTCTGAAACTGATACAAAGCACTGGTCCTCTAACATCCAATGCTTGTCTGTTAAGATGAGAAACGTGTGAGCTCCGTGAAAGATGTAGTTCGTTTGAGCTGAAAAGTGACTGCCCTTACCTGAAACGAAGTCTTGCTTGTTGGAAGACATAGAGCCTGGGATTTAACTACTTTTCTGAAGGGAAACAAACAGCATAGTTTTCATCCATGGATCACACTCTGCTTTAGAGCGAGAAGCACGCTCTTGCTTTCTAAAGTCTCTAAGACAGCAGGAAACGTGAGTGTGCTGAGAACAAAAGAACGGTGTTTCCTACACATACGGACATTATATAGTCCAACTCTTCTTCTGAAACTGATACAAAGCATTGGTCCTCTAAAATCCAATGCTTGTCAGGTAAGATGAGAAACGTGTCAGCATCGTGAACGATGTAGTTCGTTTGAGAAGAAAACTGACTGCCCTTACCTGAAACGAAGTCTTGCTTGTAGGAAGACTCTGAGCCTGGGATTTAATTCCATTTCTGAAGTAAAACACACAGCAGTGTAATCATCCGTTGATGAGTCTCTGCTTTAGAAGAAGAAGCACGCTCTTCCTTTCTAGAGTCTCTAAGACAGCAGGAAACATCAGTGTGCTGAGAACAAAAGAACGGTGTTTCCTAAACATATGGACATTATATAGTCCAACTCTGCTTCTGAAACTGATACAAAGCTCTGGTCCTCTAAAATCCAATGCTTGTATGTTAAGATGAGAAACGTGTGAGCTTCTGAACGGTGTAGTACGATTGAGCTGAAAAGTGACTGCCCTTACCTGAAACGAAGTCTTGCTTGTAGGAAGACTCAGAGCCTGGGATTTAACTCCATTTCTGAAGGGAAACACACAGCAGAGTTCTCATCCATGGATCACACTCTGCTTTAGAGCGAGAAGCACGCTCTTGCTTTCTAGTGTCTCTAAGACAGCAGGAAACGTGAGTGTGCTGAGAACAAAAGAACGGTGTTTCCTACACATACGGACATTATATAGTCCAACTCTTCTTCTGAAACTGATACAAAGCACTGGTCCTCTAAAATCCAATGCTTGTCAGTTAAGATGAGAAACGTGTGAGCATCGTGAAGGATGTAGTTCGTTTGAGCAGAAAACTGACTGCCCTTACCTGAAACGACGTCTTGATTGTAGGAAGACTCAGATCCTGGGATTTAACTCCATTTCTGAAGTGAAACACACAGCAGTGTTCTCAACCATTGACCACACTCTGCTTTAGAACAAGAAGCATTCTTTTGCTTTCTAGAGTCTCTAAGACAGCAGGAAACATGAGTAGGATGAGAACAAAAAACGGAGTTTCACACACATACGGACCATATCTATTCCAAATCTGCTTCTAAAACTGATACAAAGCACTGATCCTCTAACATCCAATGCTTGTCTGTTAAGATGAGAAAAGTGTGAGCTTCGTGAACGATGTAGTTCGATTGAGCTGAAAAGTGACTGCCCTTACCTGAAACGAAGTCTTGCCTGTAGGAAGACACAGAGCCTGGGATTTAACTCCATTTCTGAAGGGAAACATACAGCATAGTTCTCATTCATGGATCACACTCTGCTTTAGAACAAGAAGCACGTTCTTGCTTTCTAGAATCTCTAAGACAGAAGGAAATCTGAGTGTGCCCAGAACAAAAGAACGGTGTTTCCTACACATACTGATTATATGTAGTCCAAATCTTCTTCTGCAACTGATACAATGCACTGGTCCTCTAACATCCAAAGCTTGTCTGTTAAGATGAGAAACGTGTGAGCTCAGTGAACGATGTAGTTCGTTTAAGCAGAAAAGTGACTGCCCTTACCTGAAACGAAGTCTTGCTTGTAGGAAGACATAGAGCCTGGGATTTAACACCATTTCTGAAGGGAAACACACAGCAGTGTTCTCATCCATGCATCACACTCTGCTTTAGAGCGAGAAGCATGCTCTTGCTTTCTGGAGTCTCTAAGACAGCAGGAAACGTGAGTGTGCAGAGAACAAAAGAACGGTGTTTCCTACACATACGGACCTTATATAGTCCAACTCTTCTTCTGAAACTGATACAAAGCACTGGTACTCTAACATCCAATGCTTTTCAGTTAAGATGAGTAACGTGTGAGCATCATGAACGATGTAGTTCGTTTGAGCAGAAAACTGACTGCCCTTACCTGAAACGAAGTCTTGCTTGTAGGAAGACTCTGAGCCTGGGATTTAACTCCATTTCTGAAGTGAAACACACAGCAGTGTTCTCATCCATTGATCACACTCTGCTTTAGAACAAGAAGCACGCTCTTGCTTTCTAGAGTCTCTAAGACAGCAGGAAGTGTGAGTTTGCTGAGAACAAAAGAACGGTGTTTCCTACACATAAGGACCATATCTAGTCCAACTCTGCTCCTAAAACTGATACAAAGCACTGGTCCTCTAACATCCAATGCTTGTCTGTTAAGATGAGAAACGTGTGAGCTCCGTGAAAGATGTAGTTCGTTTGAGCTGAAAAGTGACTGCCTTTACCTGAAACGAAGTCTTGCTTGTAGGAAGACACAGAACCTGGGATTTAACTCCATTTCTGAAGGGAAACACACAGCATAGTTTTCATCCCTGGATCACACTATACTTTAGAGCAAGAATCACGCTCTGGCTTTCTAGATTCTCTAAAACAGCAGGAAATCTGAGTGTGCCCAGAACAAAAGAACGGAGTTTCCTACACATACGGACTATATGTAGTCCAAATCTTCTTCGGAAACTGATACAATGCACTGCCTCTAACATCCAATGCTTGTCAGTTAAGATGAGAAACGTGTGAGCTTCTGAACGATGTAGTTCGATTGAGCTGAAAAGTGACTGCCCTTACCTGAAACGAAGTCTTGCTTGTAGGAAGACTCAGAGCCTGGGATTTAACTCCATTTCTGAAGGGAAACACACAGCAGAGTTCTCATCCATGGATCACACTCTGCTTTAGAGCGAGAAGCACGCTCTTGCTTTCTAGTGTCTCTAGGACAGCAGGAAACGTGAGTGTGCTGAGAACAAAAGAACGGTGTTTCCTACACATACGGACATTATATAGTCCAACTCTTCTTCTGAAACTGATACAAAGCACTGGTCCTCTACAATCCAATGCTTGTCAGTTAAGATGAGAAACGTGTGAGCATCGTGAAGGATGTAGTTCGTTTGAGCAGAAAACTGACTGCCCTTACCTGAAACGCAGTCTTGATTGTAGGAAGACTCAGAGCCTGGGATTTAACTCCATTTCTGAAGTGAAACACACAGCAGTGTTCTCATCCATTGACCACACTCTGCTTTAGAACAAGAAGCATGCTTTTGCTTTCTAGAGTCTCTAAGACAGCAGGAAACGTGAGTAGGATGAGAACAAAAAACGGTGTTTCACACACATACGGACCATATCTATTCCAAATCTGCTTCTAAAACTGATACAAAGCACTGGTCCTCTAACATCCAATGCTTGTCTGTTAAGATGAGAAAAGTGTGAGCTTCGTGAACGATGTAGTTTGATTGAGCTGAAAAGTGACTGCCCTTACCTGAAACGAAGTCTTGCTTGTAGGAAGACACAGAGCCTGGGATTTAACTCCATTTCTGAAGGGAAACATACAGCATAGTTCTCATTCATGGATCACACTCTGCTTTAGAGCGGGAAGCACGCTCTTGCTTTCTAAAGTCTCTAAGACAGCATGAAACGTGAGTGTGCTGAGAACAAAAGAACGGTGTTTCCTACACATACGGACATTATATAGTCCAACTCTTCTTCTGAAACTGATACAAAGCATTGGTCCTCTAAAATCCAATGCTTGTCAGGTAAGATGAGAAACGTGTCAGCATCGTGAACGATGTAGTTCGTTTGAGCAGAAAACTGACTACCCTTACCTGAAACGAAGTCTTGCTTGTAGGAAGACTCTGAGCCTGGGATTTAACTCCATTTCTGAAGTAAAACACACAGCAGTGTAATCATCCGTTGATGAGTCTCTGCTTTAGAAGAAGAAGCACACTCTTCCTTTCTAGAGTCTCTAAGACAGCAGGAAACATCAGTGTGCTGAGAACAAAAGAACGGTGTTTCCTAAACATATGGACATTATATAGTCCAACTCTGCTTCTGAAACTGATACAAAGCTCTGGTCCAAAATCCAATGCTTGTATGTTAAGATGAGAAACGTGTGAGCTTCTGAACGATGTAGTTCGATATGAGCTGAAAAGTGACTGCCCTTACCTGAAACGAAGTCTTGCTTGTAGGAAGACTCAGAGCCTGGGATTTAACTCCATTTCTGAAGGGAAACACACAGCAGAGTTCTCATCCATGGATCACACTCTGCTTTAGAGCGAGAAGCACGCTCTTGCTTTCTAGTGTCTCTAAGACAGCAGGAAACGTGAGTGTGCTGAGAACAAAAGAACGGTGTTTCCTACACATACGGACATTATATAGTCCAACTCTTCTTCTGAAACTGATACAAAGCACTGGTCCTCTAAAATCCAATGCTTGTCAGTTAAGATGAGAAACGTGTGAGCATCGTGAAGGATGTAGTTCGTTTGAGCAGAAAACTGACTGCCCTTACCTGAAACGAAGTCTTGATTGTAGGAAGACTCAGAGCCTGGGATTTAACTCCATTTCTGAAGTGAAACACACAGCAGTGTTCTCATCCATTGACCACACTCTGCTTTAGAACAAGAAGCATGCTTTTGCTTTCTAGAGTCTCTAAGACAGCAGGAAACGTGAGTAGGATGAGAACAAAAAACGGTGTTTCACACACATACGGACCATATCTATTCCAAATCTGCTTCTAAAACTGATACAAAGCACTGGTCCTCTAACATCCAATGCTTGTCTGTTAAGATGAGAAAAGTGTGAGCTTCATGAACGATGTAGTTCGATTGAGCTGAAAAGTGACTGCCCTTACCTGAAACGAAGTCTTGCCTGTAGGAAGACACAGAGCCTGGGATTTAACTCCATTTCTGAAGGGAAACATACAGCATAGTTCTCATTCATGGATCACACTCTGCTTTAGAACAAGAAGCACGCTCTTGCTTTCTAGAATCTCTAAGACAGAAGGAAATCTGAGTGTGCCCAGAACAAAAGAACGGTGTTTCCTACACATACTGATTATATGTAGTCCAACTCTTCTTCTGAAACTGATACAAAGCACTGGTCCTCTAACATCCAATGCTTGTCAGTTAAGATGAGAAACGTGTGAGCATCGTGAAGGATGTAGTTCGTTTGAGCAGAAAAATGACTGCCCTTACCTGAAACGAAGTCTTGCTTGTAGGAAGACTCTGAGCCTGGGATTTAACTCCATTTCTGAAGGGAAACACACAGCATAGTTTTCATCCCTGGATCACACTATACTTTAGAGCAAGAAGCACACTCTTGCTTTCTAGAGTCTCTAATACAGAAGGAAATCTGATTGTGCCCAGAACAAAAGAACGGTGTTTCCTACACATACTGATTATATGTAGTCCAAATCTTCTTCTGAAACTGATACAATGCACTGGTCCTCTAACATCCAATGCTTGTCTGTTAAGATGAGAAACGTGTGAGCTCAGTGAACGATGTAGTTCGTTTGAGCAGAAAAGTGACTGCCCTTACCTGAAACGAAATCTTGCTTGTAGGAAGACTCAGAGCCTTGGATTCAACTCCATTTCTGAAGGGAAACACACAGCAGTGTTCTCATCCATGCATCACACTCTGCTTTAGAGCGAGAAGCACGCTCTTGCTTTCTGGAGTCTCTAAGACAGCAGGAAACGTGAGTGTGCAGAGAACAAAAGAACGGTGTTTCCTACACATACAGATTATATGTAGTCCAAATCTTCTTCTGAAACTGATAGAATGCACTGGTCCTCTAACATCCAATGCTTGTAAGTTAAGATGAGAAACGTGTGAGCTTTGTGAATGATGTAGTTTTTTGAACTGCAAAGTGACTGCCCTTACCTGAAACGATGTCTTCCTTGTAGTAAGACACAGAGCCTGGGATTTAAGTCCATTTCCGAAGGGAAACACACAGCATAGTTCTCATCCATGGATCACACTCTGCTTTAGAGCGAGAAGCACACTCTAGCTTTCTAGAGTCTCTAATACAGCAGGAAATCTGAGTGTGCCCAGAACAAAAGAACGGTGTTTCCTACACATATGGACCATATGTAGTCCAAATCTGCTTCTGAAACTGATACAAAGCACTGACCCTCTAACATCCAATGCTTGTCAGTTAAGCTGAGAAACGTGTGATCTTCGTGAATGATGTAGTTCCTTTGAGCAGAAAAGTGACTGCCCTTACCTGAAACGAATTCTTGCTTGTAGGGAGACTCAGAGCCTGGGATTTAACTCCATTTCTGAAGTGAAACACACAGCATTGTCTCATCCATTGATCACACTCTGCTTTAGAACAAGAAGCACGCTCTTGCTTTCTAGAGTCTCTGAGACAGCAGGAAACGTGAGTGTGCTGAGAACAAAAGAACGGTGTTTCCAACACATACGGACATTATATAGTCCAACTCTTCTTCTGAAACTGATACAAAGCACTGGTCCTCTAACATCCAATGCTTGTCAGTTAAGATGAGAAACGTGTCAGCATCGTGAACGATGTAGTTCGTTTGAGCATAAAACTGACTGCCCTTACCTGAAACGAAGTCTTGCTTGTAGGAAGACTCAGAGCTTGGGATTTAACTCCATTTCTGAAGGGAAACACACAGCAGAGTTCTCATCCATGGATCACACTCTGCTTTAGAGCGAGAAGCACGCTCTTGCTTTATAGTGTCTCTAAGACAGCAGGATACGTGAGTGTGCTGAGAACAAAAGAACGGTGTTTCCTACACATACGGACATTATATAGTCCAACTCTTCTTCTGAAACTGATACAAAGCACTGGTCCTCTAAAATCCAATGCTTGTCAGTTAAGATGAGAAACGTGTGAGCATCGTGAAGGATGTAGTTCGTTTGAGCAGAAAACTGACTGCCCTTACCTGAAACGAAGTCTTGATTGTAGGAAGTCTCAGAGCCTGGGATTTAACTCCATTTCTGAAGTGAAACACACTGCAGTGTTCTCATCCATTGACCACACTCTGCTTTAGAACAAGAAGCATGCTTTTGCTTTCTAGAGTCCCTAAGACAGCAGGAAACGTGAGTAGGATGAGAACAAAAAACGGAGTTTCACACACATACGGACCATATCTATTCCAAATCTGCTTCTAAAACTGATACAAAGCACTGGTCCTCTAACATCCAATGCTTGTCTGTTAAGATGAGAAAAGTGTGAGCTTCGTGAACGATGTAGTTTGATTGAGCTGAAAAGTGACTGCCCTTACCTGAAACGAAGTCTTGCCTGTAGGAAGACACAGAGCCTGGGATTTAACTCCATTTCTGAAGGGAAACATACAGCATAGTTCTCATTCATGGATCACACTCTGCTTTAGAACAAGAAGCACGCTCTTGCTTTCTAGAATCTCTAAGACAGAAGGAAATCTGAGTGTGCCCAGAACAAAAGAACGGTGTTTCCTACACATACTGATTATATGTAGTCCAACTCTTCTTCTGAAACTGATACAAAGCACTGGTCCTCTAACATCCAATGCTTGTCAGTTAAGATGAGAAACGTGTGAGCATCGTGAAGGATGTAGTTCGTTTGAGCAGAAAAATGACTGCCCTTACCTGAAACGAAGTCTTGCTTGTAGGAAGACTCTGAGCCTGGGATTTAACTCCATTTCTGAAGGGAAACACACAGCATAGTTTTCATCCCTGGATAACACTATACTTTAGAGCAAGAAGCACACTCTTGCTTTCTAGAGTCTCTAATACAGAAGGAAATCTGATTGTGCCCAGAACAAAAGAACGGTGTTTCCTACACATACTGATTATATGTAGTCCAAATCTTCTTCTGAAACTGATACAATGCACTGGTCCTCTAACATCCAATGCTTGTCTGTTAAGATGAGAAACGTGTGAGCTCAGTGAACGATGTAGTTCGTTTGAGCAGAAAAGTGACTGCCCTTACCTGAAACGAAGTCTTGCTTGTAGGAAGACTCAGAGCCTTGGATTCAACTCCATTTCTGAAGGGAAACACACAGCAGTGTTCTCATCCATGCATCACACTCTGCTTTAGAGCGAGAAGCACGCTCTTGCTTTCTGGAGTCTCTAAGACAGCAGGAAACGTGAGTGTGCAGAGAACAAAAGAACGGTGTTTCCTACACATACAGATTATATGTAGTCCAAATCTTCTTCTGAAACTGATAGAATGCACTGGTCCTCTAACATCCAATGCTTGTAAGTTAAGATGAGAAACGTGTGAGCTTTGTGAATGATGTAGTTTTTTGAACTGCAAAGTGACTACCCTTACCTGAAACGATGTCTTCCTTGTAGTAAGACACAGAGCCTGGGATTTAAGTCCATTTCCGAAGGGAAACACACAGCATAGTTCTCATCCATGGATCACACTCTGCTTTAGAGCGAGAAGCACACTCTAGCTTTCTAGAGTCTCTAATACAGCAGGAAATCTGAGTGTGCCCAGAACAAAAGAACGGTGTTTCCTACACATATGGACCATATGTAGTCCAAATCTGCTTCTGAAACTGATACAAAGCACTGACCCTCTAACATCCAATGCTTGTCAGTTAAGCTGAGAAACGTGTGATCTTCGTGAATGATGTAGTTCCTTTGAGCAGAAAAGTGACTGCCCTTACCTGAAACGAATTCTTGCTTGTAGGGAGACTCAGAGCCTGGGATTTAACTCCATTTCTGAAGTGAAACACACAGCATTGTCTCATCCATTGATCACACTCTGCTTTAGAACAAGAAGCACGCTCTTGCTTTCTAGAGTCTCTGAGACAGCAGGAAACGTGAGTGTGCTGAGAACAAAAGAACGGTGTTTCCAACACATACGGACATTATATAGTCCAACTCTTCTTCTGAAACTGATACAAAGCACTGGTCCTCTAACATCCAATGCTTGTCAGTTAAGATGAGAAACGTGTCAGCATCGTGAACGATGTAGTTCGTTTGAGCATAAAACTGACTGCCCTTACCTGAAACGAAGTCTTGCTTGTAGGAAGACTCAGAGCTTGGGATTTAACTCCATTTCTGAAGGGAAACACACAGCAGAGTTCTCATCCATGGATCACACTCTGCTTTAGAGCGAGAAGCACGCTCTTGCTTTATAGTGTCTCTAAGACAGCAGGATACGTGAGTGTGCTGAGAACAAAAGAACGGTGTTTCCTACACATACGGACATTATATAGTCCAACTCTTCTTCTGAAACTGATACAAAGCACTGGTCCTCTAAAATCCAATGCTTGTCAGTTAAGATGAGAAACGTGTGAGCATCGTGAAGGATGTAGTTCGTTTGAGCAGAAAACTGACTGCCCTTACCTGAAACGAAGTCTTGATTGTAGGAAGACTCAGAGCCTGGGATTTAACTCCATTTCTGAAGTGAAACACACTGCAGTGTTCTCATCCATTGACCACACTCTGCTTTAGAACAAGAAGCATGCTTTTGCTTTCTAGAGTCCCTAAGACAGCAGGAAACGTGAGTAGGATGAGAACAAAAAACGGTGTTTCACACACATACGGACCATATCTATTCCAAATCTGCTTCTAAAATTGATACAAAGCACTGGTCCTCTAACATCCAATGCTTGTCTGTTAAGATGAGAAAAGTGTGAGCTTCGTGAACGATGTAGTTCGATTGAGCTGAAAAGTGACTGCCCTTACCTGAAACGAAGTCTTGCCTGTAGGAAGACACAGAGCCTGGGATTTAACTCCATTTCTGAAGGGAAACATACAGCATAGTTCTCATTCATGGATCACACTCTGCTTTAGAGCGAGAAGCACGCTCTTGCTTTCTAAAGTCTCTAAGACAGCAGGAAACGTGAGTGTGCTGAAAACAAAAGAACGGTGTTTCCTACACATACGGACATTATATAGTCCAACTCTTCTTCTGAAACTGATACAAAGCATTGGTCCTCTAAAATCCAATGCTTGTCAGGTAAGATGAGAAACGTGTCTGCATCGTGAACGATTTAGTTCGTTTGAGCAGAAAACTGACTGCCCTTACCTGAAACGAAGTCTTGCTTGTAGGAAGACATAGAGCCTGGGATTTAACTACTTTTCTGAAGGGTACAACACAGCATAGTTTTCATCCATGGATCACACTCTGCTTTAGAGCGAGAAACACACTCTTGCTTTCTAGAGTCTCTCAGACAGCAGGAAAGCTGAGTATTCCCAGAACAAAAGAACGGTGTTACCTACACATATGGACCATATCTAGTCCAAATCTGCTTCTGAAACTGATACAACGCACTGACCATCTAACATCCAATTCTTGTCAGTTAAGATGAGAAACGTGTGAGCTTCATGAACGATGTAGTATGTTTGAGCAGAAAATGACTGCCCTTACCTGAATTGAAGTCTTGCATGTAGGAAGACTCAGAGCCTGGGATTTAACTCCATTTCTGAAGGGAAACATACAGCATAGTTCTCATTCATGGATCACACTCTGCTTTAGAGCAAGAAGCACACTCTTGCTTTCTAGAGTCTCTAATACAGAAGGAAATCTGATTGTGCCCAGAACAAAAGAACGGTGTTTCCTACACATGCTGATTATATGTAGTCCAAATCTTCTTCTGAAACTGATACAATGCATTGGGCCGCTAACATCCAATGCTTGTCAGTTAAGATGAGAAACGTGTGAGCTACGTGAACGATGTAGTTCTTTGAGCAAAAAAGTGACTGCCCTTACCTTAAACGAAGTCATGCTTGTAGGGAGACTCAGAGCATGGGATTTAACTCCATTTCTGAAGTGAAACACACAACATTGTCTAATCCATTGATCACACTCTGCTTTAGAACAAGAAGCACGCTCTTGCTTTCTAGAGTCTCTAAGACAGCAGGAAACGTGAGTGTGCTGAGAACAAAAGAACGGTGTTTTCTACACATAAGGACCATATCTAGTCCAACACTGCTTCTGAAACTGATAAAAAGCACTGGTCCTCTAACATCCAATGCTTGTCAGGTAAGATGGGAAACGTGTGAGCTTCGTGAACGATTTAGTTCGTTTGAGCTGAAAAGTGACTACCCTTACCTGAAACGAAGTCTTGCTTGTAGGAAGACACAGACCCTGGGATTTAACTCCATTTCTGAAGGGAAACACATAGCATAGTTCTCATCCATGGTTCACACTCTGCTTTAGAGCGAGAAGCATGCTCTTGCTTTCTAAAGTCTCTAAGACAGCAGGAAACGTGAGTGTGCTGAGAACAAAAGAACGGTGTTTCCTACACATACGGACCATATCTAGTCCAACTCTGCTTCTGAAACAGATACAAAGCACTGGTTGTCTAACATCCAATGCTTGTCTGTTAAGATGAGAAACGTGTGAGCCTCGTGAACGATGTAGTTCGTTTGAGCTGAAAAGTGACTGCCCTTACCTGAAACGAAGTCTTGCTTGTAGGAAGACTCAGAGCCTGGGATTTAACTCAATTTCTGAAGTGAAACACAGAGCAGTGTTCTCATCCATTGATCACACTCTGCTTTAGAACAAGAGCATGCTTTTGCTTTCTAGAGTCTCTAAGACAGCAGGAAACGAGAGTTTGATGAGAACAAAAGAACGGTGTTTCCTACATATAAGGACCATATCTATTCCAACTCTGCTTCTGAAACTGATACAAAGCACTGGTCCTCTAACATCCAATGCTTGTCTGTTAAGATGAGAAACGTGTGAGCTCCGTGAAAGATGTAGTTCGTTTGAGCTGAAAAGTGAGTACCCTTACCTGAAACGAAGTCATGCTTGTTGGAAGACATAGAGCCTGGGATTTAACTACTTTTCTGAAGGGAAACAAACAGCATAGTTTTCATCCATGGATCACACTCTGCTTTAGAGCGAGAAGCACGCTCTTGCTTTCTAAAGTCTCTAAGACAGCAGGAAACGTGAGTGTGCTGAGAACAAAAGAACGGTGTTTCCTACACATACGGACATTATATAGTCCAACTCTTCTTCTGAAACTGATACAAAGCATTGGTCCTCTAAAATCCAATGCTTGTCAGGTAAGATGAGAAACGTGTCAGCATCGTGAACGATGTAGTTCGTTTGAGCAGAAAACTGACTGCCCTTACCTGAAACGAAGTCTTGCTTGTAGGAAGACTCTGAGCCTGGGATTTAATTCCATTTCTGAAGTAAAACACACAGCAGTGTAATCATCCGTTGATGAGTCTCTGCTTTAGAAGAAGAAGCACGCTCTTCCTTTCTAGAGTCTCTAAGACAGCAGGAAACATCAGTGTGCTGAGAACAAAAGAACGGTGTTTCCTAAACATATGGACATTATATAGTCCAACTCTGCTTCTGAAACTGATACAAAGCTCTGGTCCTCTAAAATCCAATGCTTGTATGTTAAGATGAGAAACGTGTGAGCTTCTGAACGATGTAGTTCGATTGAGCTGAAAAGTGACTGCCCTTACCTGAAACAAAGTCTTGCTTGTAGGAAGACTCAGAGCCTGGGATTTAACTCCATTTCTGAAGGGAAACACACAGCAGAGTTCTCATCCATGGATCACACTCTGCTTTAGAGTGAGAAGCACGCTCTTGCTTTCTAGTGTCTCTAAGACAGCAGGAAACGTGAGTGTGCTGAGAACAAAAGAACGGTGTTTCCTACACATACGGACATTATATAGTCCAACTCTTCTTCTGAAACTGATACAAAGCACTGGTCCTCTAAAATCCAATGCTTGTCAGTTAAGATGAGAAACGTGTGAGCATCGTGAAGGATGTAGTTCGTTTGAGCAGAAAACTGACTGCCCTTACCTGAAACGACGTCTTGATTGTAGGAAGACTCAGATGCTGGGATTTAACTCCATTTCTGAAGTGAAACACACAGCAGTGTTCTCAACCATTGACCACACTCTGCTTTAGAACAAGAAGCATGCTTTTGCTTTCTAGAGTCTCTAAGACAGCAGGAAACATGAGTAGGATGAGAACAAAAAACGGTGTTTCACACACATACGGACCATATCTATTCCAAATCTGCTTCTAAAACTGATACAAAGCACTGGTCCTCTAACATCCAATGCTTGTCTGTTAAGATGAGAAAAGTGTGAGCTTCGTGAACGATGTAGTTCGATTGAGCTGAAAAGTGACTGCCCTTACCTGAAAGGAAGTCTTGCCTGTAGGAAGACACAGAGCCTGGGATTTAATTCCATTTCTGAAGGGAAACATACAGCATAGTTCTCATTCATGGATCACACTCTGCTTTAGAACAAGAAGCACGCTCTTGCTTTCTAGAATCTCTAAGACAGAAGGAAATCTGAGTGTGCCCAGAACAAAAGAACGGTGTTTCCTACACATACTGATTATATGTAGTCCAAATCTTCTTCTGAAACTGACACAATGCACTGGTCCTCTAACATCCAATGCTTGTCTGTTAAGATGAGAAACGTGTGAGCTCAGTGAACGATGTAGTTCGTTTAAGCAGAAAAGTGACTGCCCTTACCTGAAACGAAGTCTTGCTTGTAGGAAGACATAGAGCCTGGGATTTAACTCCATTTCTGAAGGGAAACACACAGCAGTGTTCTCATCCATGCATCACACTCTGCTTTAGAGCGAGAAGCACGCTCTTGCTTTCTGGAGTCTCTAAGACAGCAGGAAACGTGAGTGTGCAGAGAACAAAAGAACGGTGTGTCCTACACATACGGACATTATATAGTCCAACTCTTCTTCTGAAACTGATACAAAGCACTGGTACTCTAACATCCAATGCTTTTCAGTTAAGATGAGTAACGTGTGAGCATCATGAACGATGTAGTTCGTTTGAGCAGAAAACTGACTGCCCTTACCTGAAACGAAGTCTTGCTTGTAGGAAGACTCTGAGCCTGGGATTTAACTCCATTTCTGAAGTGAAACACACAGCAGTGTTCTCATCCATTGATCACACTCTGCTTTAGAACAAGAAGCACGCTCTTGCTTTCTAGAGTCTCTAAGACAGCAGGAAGTGTGAGTTTGCTGAGAACAAAAGAACGGTGTTTCCTACACATACGGACCATATCTAGTCCAACTCTGCTCCTAAAACTGATACAAAGCACTGGTCCTCTAACATCCAATGCTTGTCTGTTAAGATGAGAAACGTGTGAGCTCCGTGAAAGATGTAGTTCGTTTGAGCTGAAAAGTGACTGCCTTTACCTGAAACGAAGTCTTGCTTGTAGGAAGACACAGAACCTGGGATTTAACTCCATTTCTGAAGGGAAACACACAGCATAGTTTTCATCCCTGGATCACACTATACTTTAGAGCAAGAATCACGCTCTGGCTTTCTAGATTCTCTAAAACAGAAGGAAATCTGAGTGTGCCCAGAAAAAAAGAACGGAGTTTCCTACACATACGGACTATATGTAGTCCAAATCTTCTTCTGAAACTGATACAATGCACTGGTCCTCTAACATCCAATGCTTGTCAGTTAAGATGAGAAACGTGTGAGCTTCTGAACGATGTAGTTCGATTGAGCTGAAAAGTGACTGCCCTTACCTGAAACGAAGTCTTGCTTGTAGGAAGACTCAGAGCCTGGGATTTAACTCCATTTCTGAAGGGAAACACACAGCAGAGTTCTCATCCATGGATCACACTCTGCTTTAGAGCGAGAAGCATGCTCTTGCTTTCTAGTGTCTCTAAGACAGCAGGAAACGTGAGTGTGCTGAGAACAAAAGAACGGTGTTTAGTACACATACGGACATTATATAGTCCAACTCTTCTTCTGAAACTGATGCAAAGCACTGGTCCTCTAAAATCCAATGCTTGTCAGTTAAGATGAGAAACGGGTGAGCATCGTGAAGGATGTAGTTCGTTTGAGCAGAAAACTGACTGCCCTTACCTGAAACGACGTCTTGATTGTAGGAAGACTCAGATCCTGGGATTTAACTCCATTTCTGAAGTGAAACACACACCAGTGTTCTCAACCATTGACCACACTCTGCTTTAGAACAAGAAGCATGCTTTTGCTTTCTAGAGTCTCTAAGACAGCAGGAAACATGAGTAGGATGAGAACAAAAAACGGAGTTTCACACACATACGGACCATATCTATTCCAAATCTGCTTCTAAAACTGATACAAAGCACTGGTCCTCTAACATCCAATGCTTGTCTGTTAAGATGAGAAAAGTGTGAGCTTCGTGAACGATGTAGTTCGATTGAGCTGAAAAGTGACTGCCCTTACCTGAAACGAAGTCTTGCCTGTAGGAAGACACAGAGCCTGGGATTTAATTCCATTTCTGAAGGGAAACATACAGCATAGTTCTCATTCATGGATCACACTCTGCTTTAGAACAAGAAGCACGCTCTTGCTTTCTAGAATCTCTAAGACAGAAGGAAATCTGAGTGTGCCCAGAACAAAAGAACGGTGTTTCCTACACATACTGATTATATGTAGTCCAAATCTTCTTCTGAAACTGATACAATGCACTGGTCCTCTAACATCCAATGCTTGTCTGTTAAGATGAGAAACGTGTGAGCTCAGTGAACGATGTAGTTCGTTTAAGCAGAAAAGTGACTGCCCTTACCTGAAACGAAGTCTTGCTTGTAGGAAGACATAGAGCCTGGGATTTAACTCCATTTCTGAAGGGAAACACACAGCAGTGTTCTCATCCATGCATCACACTCTGCTTTAGAGCGAGAAGCACGCTCTTGCTTTCTGGAGTCTCTAAGATAGCAGGAAACGTGAGTGTGCAGAGAACAAAAGAACGGTGTTTCCTACACATACGGACATTATATAGTCCAACTCTTCTTCTGAAACTGATACAAAGCACTGGTACTCTAACATCCAATGCTTTTCAGTTAAGATGAGTAACGTGTGAGCATCATGAACGATGTAGTTCGTTTGAGCAGAAAACTGACTGCCCTTACCTGAAACGAAGTCTTGCTTGTAGGAAGACTCTGAGCCTGGGATTTAACTCCATTTCTGAAGTGAAACACACAGCAGTGTTCTCATCCATTGATCACACTCTGCTTTAGAACAAGAAGCACGCTCTTGCTTTCTAGAGTCTCTAAGACAGCAGGAAGTGTGAGTTTGCTGAGAACAAAAGAACGGTGTTTCCTACACATACGGACCATATCTAGTCCAACTCTGCTCCTAAAACTGATACAAAGCACTGGTCCTCTAACATCCAATGCTTGTCTGTTAAGATGAGAAACGTGTGAGCTCCGTGAAAGATGTAGTTCGTTTGAGCTGAAAAGTGACTGCCTTTACCTGAAACGAAGTCTTGCTTGTAGGAAGACACAGAACCTGGGATTTAACTCCATTTCTGAAGGGAAACACACAGCATAGTTTTCATCCCTGGATCACACTATACTTTAGAGCAAGAATCACGCTCTGGCTTTCTAGATTCTCTAAAACAGAAGGAAATCTGAGTGTGCCCAGAAAAAAAGAACGGAGTTTCCTACACATACGGACTATATGTAGTCCAAATCTTCTTCTGAAACTGATACAATGCACTGGTCCTCTAACATCCAATGCTTGTCAGTTAAGATGAGAAACGTGTGAGCTTCTGAACGATGTAGTTCGATTGAGCTGAAAAGTGACTGCCCTTACCTGAAACGAAGTCTTGCTTGTAGGAAGACTCAGAGCCTGGGATTTAACTCCATTTCTGAAGGGAAACACACAGCAGAGTTCTCATCCATGGATCACACTCTGCTTTAGAGCGAGAAGCACGCTCTTGCTTTCTAGTGTCTCTAAGACAGCAGGAAACGTGAGTGTGCTGAGAACAAAAGAACGGTGTTTAATACACATACGGACATTATATAGTCCAACTCTTCTTCTGAAACTGATACAAAGCACTGGTCCTCTAAAATCCAATGCTTGTCAGTTAAGATGAGAAACGTGTGAGCATCGTGAAGGATGTAGTTCGTTTGAGCAGAAAACTGACTGCCCTTACCTGAAACGAAGTCTTGATTGTAGGAAGACTCAGAGCATGGGATTTAACTCCATTTCTGAAGTGAAACACAAAGCAGTGTTCTCATCCATTGACCACACTCTGCTTTAGAACAAGAAGCATGCTTTTGCTTTCTAGAGTCTCTAAGACAGCAGGAAACGTGAGTAGGATGAGAACAAAAAACGGTGTTTCACACACATACGGACCATATCTATTCCAAATCTGCTTCTAAACCTGATACAAAGCACTGGTCCTCTAACATCCAATGCTTGTCTGTTAAGATGAGAAAAGTGTGAGCTTCGTGAACGATGTAGTTCGATTGAGCTGAAAAGTGACTGCCCTTACCTGAAACGAAGTCTTGCCTGTAGGAAGACACAGAGCCTGGGATTTAACTCCATTTCTGAAGGGAAACATACAGCATAGTTCTCATTCATGGATCACACTCTGCTTTAGAACAAGAAGCACGCTCTTGCTTTCTAGAATCTCTAAGACAGAAGGAAATCTGAGTGTGCCCAGAACAAAAGAACGGTGTTTCCTACACATACTGATTATATGTAGTCCAAATCTTCTTCTGAAACTGATACAATGCACTGGTCCTCTAACATCCAATGCTTGTCTGTTAAGATGAGAAACGTGTGAGCTCAGTGAACGATGTAGTTCGTTTAAGCAGAAAAGTGACTGCCCTTACCTGAAACGAAGTCTTGCTTGTAGGAAGACATAGAGCCTGGGATTTAACTCCATTTCTGAAGGGAAACACACAGCAGTGTTCTCATCCATGCATCACACTCTGCTTTAGAGCGAGAAGCACGCTCTTGCTTTCTGGAGTCTCTAAGACAGCAGGAAACGTGAGTGTGCAGAGAACAAAAGAACGGTGTTTCCTACACATACGGACATTATATAGTCCAACTCTTCTTCTGAAACTGATACAAAGCACTGGTACTCTAACATCCAATGCTTTTCAGTTAAGATGAGTAACGTGTGAGCATCATGAACGATGTAGTTCGTTTGAGCAGAAAACTGACTGCCCTTACCTGAAACGAAGTCTTGCTTGTAGGAAGACTCTGAGCCTGGGATTTAACTCCATTTCTGAAGTGAAACACACAGCAGTGTTCTCATCCATTGATCACACTCTGCTTTAGAACAAGAAGCACGCTCTTGCTTTCTAGAGTCTCTAAGACAGCAGGAAGTGTGAGTTTGCTGAGAACAAAAGAACGGTGTTTCCTACACATACGGACCATATCTAGTCCAACTCTGCTCCTAAAACTGATACAAAGCACTGGTCCTCTAACATCCAATGCTTGTCTGTTAAGATGAGAAACGTGTGAGCTCCGTGAAAGATGTAGTTCGTTTGAGCTGAAAAGTGACTGCCTTTACCTGAAACGAAGTCTTGCTTGTAGGAAGACACAGAACCTGGGATTTAACTCCATTTCTGAAGGGAAACACACAGCATAGTTTTCATCCCTGGATCACACTATACTTTAGAGCAAGAATCACGCTCTGGCTTTCTAGATTCTCTAAAACAGAAGGAAATCTGAGTGTGCCCAGAAAAAAAGAACGGAGTTTCCTACACATACGGACTATATGTAGTCCAAATCTTCTTCTGAAACTGATACAATGCACTGGTCCTCTAACATCCAATGCTTATCAATTAAGATGAGAAACGTGTGAGCTTCTGAACGATGTAGTTCGATTGAGCTGAAAAGTGACTGCCCTTACCTGAAACGAAGTCTTGCTTGTAGGAAGACTCAGAGCCTGGGATTTAACTCCATTTCTGAAGGGAAACACACAGCAGAGTTCTCATCCATGGATCACACTCTGCTTTAGAGCGAGAAGCACGCTCTTGCTTTCTAGTGTCTCTAAGACAGCAGGAAACGTGAGTGTGCTGAGAACAAAAGAACGGTGTTTAATACACATACGGACATTATATAATCCAACTCTTCTTCTGAAACTGATACAAAGCACTGGTCCTCTAAAATCCAATGCTTGTCAGTTAAGATGAGAAACGTGTGAGCATCGTGAAGGATGTAGTTCGTTTGAGCAGAAAACTGACTGCCCTTACCTGAAACGAAGTGTTGATTGTAGGAAGACTCAGAGCATGGGATTTAACTCCATTTCTGAAGTGAAACACAAAGCAGTGTTCTCATCCATTGACCACACTCTGCTTTAGAACAAGAAGCATGCTTTTGCTTTCTAGAGTCTCTAAGACAGCAGGAAACGTGAGTAGGATGAGAACAAAAAACGGTGTTTCACACACATACGGACCATATCTATTCCAAATCTGCTTCTAAACCTGATACAAAGCACTGGTCCTCTAACATCCAATGCTTGTCTGTTAAGATGAGAAAAGTGTGAGCTTCGTGAACGATGTAGTTCGATTGAGCTGAAAAGTGACTGACCTTACCTGAAACGAAGTTTTGCCTGTAGGAAGACACAGAGCCTGGGATTTAACTCCAATTCTGAAGAGAAACATACAGCATAGTTCTCATTCATGGATCACACTCTGCTTTAGAACAAGAAGCACACTCTTGCTTTCTAGAATCTCTAAGACAGAAGGAAATCTGATTGTGCCCAGAACAAAAGAACGGTGTTTCCTACACATACTGATTATATGTAGTCCAACTCTTCTTCTGAAACTGATACAAAGCACTGGTCCTCTAACATCCAATGCTTGTCTGTTAAGATGAGAAACGTGTGAGCTCAGTGAACGATGTAGTTCGTTTGAGCAGAAAAGTGACTGCCCTTACCTGAAACGAAGTCTTGCTTGTAGGAAGACTCAGAGCCTTGGATTCAACTCCATTTCTGAAGGGAAACACACAGCAGTGTTCTCATCCATGCATCACACTCTGCTTTAGAGCGAGAAGCACGCTCTTGCTTTCTGGAGTCTCTAAGACAGCAGGAAACGTGAGTGTGCAGAGAACAAAAGAACGGTGTTTCCTACACATACGGATTATATGTAGTCCAAATCATCTTCTGAAACTGATAGAATGCACTGGTCCTCTAACATCCAATGCTTGTAAGTTAAGATGAGAAACGTGTGAGCTTTGTGAATGATGTAGTTTTTTGAACTGAAAAGTGACTGCCCTTACCTGAAACGATGTCTTGCTTGTAGTAAGACACAGAGCCTGGGATTTAAGTCCATTTCCGAAGGGAAACACACAGCATAGTTCTCATCCATGGATCACACTCTGCTTTAGAGCGAGAAGCACACTCTAGCTTTCTAGAGTCTCTAAAACAGCAGGAAATCTGAGTGTGCCCAGAACAAAAGAACGGTGTTTCCTACACATATGGACCATATGTAGTCCAAATCTGCTTCTGAAACTGATACAAAGCACTGACCCTCTAACATCCAATGCTTGTCAGTTAAGCTGAGAAACGTGTGATCTTCGTGAACGATGTAGTTCCTTTGAGCAGAAAAGTGACTGCCCTTACCTGAAACGAATTCTTGCTTGTAGGGAGACTCAGAGCCTGGGATTTAACTCCATTTCTGAAGTGAAACACACAGCATTGTCTCATCCATTGATCACACTGTGCTTTAGAACAAGAAGCACGCTCTTGCTTTCTAGAGTCTCTGAGACAGCAGGAAACGTGAGTTTGCTGAGAACAAAAGAACGGTGTTTTCTACACATACGGACCATATCTAATCCAACTCTGCTTCTGAAACTGATAGAAAGCACTGGTCCTCTAACATCCAATGCTTGTCTGTTAAGATGAGAAATGTGTGAGCTCAGTGAACGATGTAGTTCGTTTGAGCTGAAAAGTGACTGCCCTTACCTGAAACGAAGTCTTGCTTGTAGGAAGACACAGAGCCTGGGATTTAACTCCATTTCTGAAGGGAAACACACAGCATAGTTCTCATCCATGGATCACACTCTGCTTTAGAGCGAGAAGCACACTCTTGCTTTCTAGATTCTCTAATACAGCAGGAACTCTGAGTGTGCCCAGAACAAAAGAACGGTGTTTGTACACATATGGACCATATCTACTCCAACTCTTCTTCTGAAACTGATACAAAGCACTGGTCCTCTAACATCCAATGCTTGTCAATTAAGATGAGAAACGTGTGAGCTACATGAACGATGTAGTTCGTTTGACCTTAAAAGTGACTGCGCTTAACTGAAACGAAGTATTGCCTGTAGGAAGACACAGAGCCTGGGATTTAACTCCATTTCTGAAGGGAAACACACAGCATAGTTCTCATCCATGGATCACACTCTGCTTTAGAGCGAGAAGCATGCTATTGCTTTCTGGATTCTCTAAGACAGCAGGAAACGTGAGTGTGCAGAGAACAAAAGAACGGTGTTTCCTACACATACGGACATTATATAGTCCAACTATTCTTCTGAAACTGATACAAAGCACTGGTCCTCTAACATCCAATGCTTGCCAGTTAAGATGAGAAACGTGTGAGCATCGTGAAGGATGTAGTTCGTTTGAGCAGATAACTGACAGCCCTTACCTGAAACGAAGTCTTGCTTGTAGGAAGACATAGAGCCTGGGATTTAACTACTTTTCTGAAGGGAAACAAACAGCATAGTTTTCATCCATG
The DNA here is from genome assembly GCA_949786385.1 of Onychomys leucogaster. NCBI lineage: Eukaryota > Metazoa > Chordata > Mammalia > Rodentia > Cricetidae > Onychomys > Onychomys leucogaster. Next base: position 1,173,959 of record CATKUP010000129.1, on the reverse strand, counting down.
GATCACACTCTGCTTTAGAGCGAGAAGCACGCTCTTGATTTCTAGAGTCTCTAATACAGCAGGAAACGTGAGTGTGCTGAGAACAAAAGAACGGTGTTTCCAACACATACGGACATTATATAGTCCAACTCTTCTTCTGAAACTGATACAAAGCACTGGTCCTCTAACATCCAATGCTTGTCAGGTAAGATGAGAAACGTGTAAGCATCGTGAACGATGTAGTTCGTTTGAGCATAAAACTGACTGCCCTTACCTGAAACGAAGTCTTGCTTGTAGGAAGACTCAGAGCCTGGGATTTAACTCCATTTCTGAAGGGAAACACACAGCAGAGTTCTCATCCATCGATCACACTCTGCTTTAGAGCGAGAAGCACGCTCTTGCTTTCTAGTGTCTCTAAGACAGCAGGAAACGTGAGTGTGCTGAGAACAAAAGAACGGTGTTTCCTACACATACGGACATTGTATAGTCCAACTCTTCTTCTGAAACTGATACAAAGCACTGGTCCTCTAAAATCCAATGCTTGTCAGTTAAGATGAGAAACGTGTGAGCATCGTGAAGGATGTAGTTCGTTTAAGCAGAAAACTGACTGCCCTTACCTGAAACGAAGTCTTGCTTGTAGGAAGACATAGAGCCTGGGATTTAACTCCATTTCTGAAGGGAAACACACAGCAGTGTTCTCATCCATGCATCACACTCTGCTTTAGAGCGAGAAGCACGCTCTTGCTTTCTGGAGTCTCTAAGACAGCAGGAAACGTGAGTGTGCAGAGAACAAAAGAACGGTGTTTCCTACACATACGGACATTATATAGTCCAACTCTTCTTCTGAAACTGATACAAAGCACTGGTACTCTAACATCCAATGCTTTTCAGTTAAGATGAGTAACGTGTGAGCATCATGAACGATGTAGTTCGTTTGAGCAGAAAACTGACTGCCCTTACCTGAAACGAAGTCTTGCTTGTAGGAAGACTCTGAGCCTGGGATTTAACTCCATTTCTGAAGTGAAACACACAGCAGTGTTCTCATCCATTGATCACACTCTGCTTTAGAACAAGAAGCACGCTCTTGCTTTCTAGAGTCTCTAAGACAGCAGGAAGTGTGAGTTTGCTGAGAACAAAAGAACGGTGTTTCCTACACATACGGACCATATCTAGTCCAACTCTGCTCCTAAAACTGATACAAAGCACTGGTCCTCTAACATCCAATGCTTGTCTGTTAAGATGAGAAACGTGTGAGCTCCGTGAAAGATGTAGTTCGTTTGAGCTGAAAAGTGACTGCCTTTACCTGAAACGAAGTCTTGCTTGTAGGAAGACACAGAACCTGGGATTTAACTCCATTTCTGAAGGGAAACACACAGCATAGTTTTCATCCCTGGATCACACTATACTTTAGAGCAAGAATCACGCTCTGGCTTTCTAGATTCTCTAAAACAGAAGGAAATCTGAGTGTGCCCAGAAAAAAAGAACGGAGTTTCCTACACATACGGACTATATGTAGTCCAAATCTTCTTCTGAAACTGATACAATGCACTGGTCCTCTAACATCCAATGCTTGTCAGTTAAGATGAGAAACGTGTGAGCTTCTGAACAATGTAGTTCGATTGAGCTGAAAAGTGACTGCCCTTACCTGAAACGAAGTCTTGCTTGTAGGAAGACTCAGAGCCTGGGATTTAACTCCATTTCTGAAGGGAAACACACAGCAGAGTTCTCATCCATGGATCACACTCTGCTTTAGAGCGAGAAGCACGCTCTTGCTTTCTAGTGTCTCTAAGACAGCAGGAAACGTGAGTGTGCTGAGAACAAAAGAACGGTGTTTAATACACATACGGACATTATATAGTCCAACTCTTCTTCTGAAACTGATACAAAGCACTGGTCCTCTAAAATCCAATGCTTGTCAGTTAAGATGAGAAACGTGTGAGCATCGTGAAGGATGTAGTTCGTTTGAGCAGAAAACTGACTGCCCTTACCTGAAACGAAGTGTTGATTGTAGGAAGACTCAGAGCATGGGATTTAACTCCATTTCTGAAGTGAAACACAAAGCAGTGTTCTCATCCATTGACCACACTCTGCTTTAGAACAAGAAGCATGCTTTTGCTTTCTAGAGTCTCTAAGACAGCAGGAAACGTGAGTAGGATGAGAACAAAAAACGGTGTTTCACACACATACGGACCATATCTATTCCAAATCTGCTTCTAAACCTGATACAAAGCACTGGTCCTCTAACATCCAATGCTTGTCTGTTAAGATGAGAAAAGTGTGAGCTTCGTGAACGATGTAGTTCGATTGAGCTGAAAAGTGACTGCCCTTACCTGAAACGAAGTTTTGCCTGTAGGAAGACACAGAGCCTGGGATTTAACTCCAATTCTGAAGAGAAACATACAGCATAGTTCTCATTCATGGATCACACTCTGCTTTAGAACAAGAAGCACACTCTTGCTTTCTAGAATCTCTAAGACAGAAGGAAATCTGATTGTGCCCAGAACAAAAGAACGGTGTTTCCTACACATACTGATTATATGTAGTCCAACTCTTCTTCTGAAACTGATACAAAGCACTGGTCCTCTAACATCCAATGCTTGTCTGTTAAGATGAGAAACGTGTGAGCTCAGTGAACGATGTAGTTCGTTTGAGCAGAAAAGTGACTGCCCTTACCTGAAACGAAGTCTTGCTTGTAGGAAGACTCAGAGCCATGGATTCAACTCCATTTCTGAAGGGAAACACACAGCAGTGTTCTCATCCATGCATCACACTCTGCTTTAGAGCGAGAAGCACGCTCTTGCTTTCTGGAGTCTCTAAGACAGCAGGAAACGTGAGTGTGCAGAGAACAAAAGAACGGTGTTTCCTACACATACGGATTATATGTAGTCCAAATCATCTTCTGAAACTGATAGAATGCACTGGTCCTCTAACATCCAATGCTTGTAAGTTAAGATGAGAAACGTGTGAGCTTTGTGAATGATGTAGTTTTTTGAACTGAAAAGTGACTGCCCTTACCTGAAACGATGTCTTGCTTGTAGTAAGACACAGAGCCTGGGATTTAAGTCCATTTCCGAAGGGAAACACACAGCATAGTTCTCATCCATGGATCACACTCTGCTTTAGAGCGAGAAGCACACTCTAGCTTTCTAGAGTCTCTAAAACAGCAGGAAATCTGAGTGTGCCCAGAACAAAAGAACGGTGTTTCCTACACATATGGACCATATGTAGTCCAAATCTGCTTCTGAAACTGATACAAAGCACTGACCCTCTAACATCCAATGCTTGTCAGTTAAGCTGAGAAACGTGTGATCTTCGTGAACGATGTAGTTCCTTTGAGCAGAAAAGTGACTGCCCTTACCTGAAACGAATTCTTGCTTGTAGGGAGACTCAGAGCCTGGGATTTAACTCCATTTCTGAAGTGAAACACACAGCATTGTCTCATCCATTGATCACACTGTGCTTTAGAACAAGAAGCACGCTCTTGCTTTCTAGAGTCTCTGAGACAGCAGGAAACGTGAGTTTGCTGAGAACAAAAGAACGGTGTTTTCTACACATACGGACCATATCTAATCCAACTCTGCTTCTGAAACTGATAGAAAGCACTGGTCCTCTAACATCCAATGCTTGTCTGTTAAGTTGAGAAATGTGTGAGCTCAGTGAACGATGTAGTTCGTTTGAGCTGAAAAGTGACTGCCCTTACCTGAAACGAAGTCTTGCTTGTAGGAAGACACAGAGCCTGCGATTTAACTCCATTTCTGAAGGGAAACACACAGCATAGTTTTCATCCATGGATCACACTCTGCTTTAGAGCGAGAAGCACACTCTTGCTTTCTAGATTCTCTAATACAGCAGGAACTCTGAGTGTGCCCAGAACAAAAGAACGGTGTTTGTACACATATGGACCATATCTACTCCAACTCTTCTTCTGAAACTGATACAAAGCACTGGTCCTCTAACATCCAATGCTTGTCAATTAAGATGAGAAACGTGTGAGCTACATGAACGATGTAGTTCGTTTGACCTTAAAAGTGACTGCGCTTAACTGAAACGAAGTATTGCCTGTAGGAAGACACAGAGCCTGGGATTTAACTCCATTTCTGAAGGGAAACACACAGCATAGTTCTCATCCATGGATCACACTCTGCTTTAGAGCGAGAAGCATGCTATTGCTTTCTGGATTCTCTAAGACAGCAGGAAACGTGAGTGTGCAGAGAACAAAAGAACGGTGTTTCCTACACATACGGACATTATATAGTCCAACTATTCTTCTGAAACTGATACAAAGCACTGGTCCTCTAACATCCAATGCTTGCCAGTTAAGATGAGAAACGTGTGAGCATCGTGAAGGATGTAGTTCGTTTGAGCAGATAACTGACTGCCCTTACCTGAAACGAAGTCTTGCTTGTAGGAAGACATAGAGCCTGGGATTTAACTACTTTTCTGAAGGGAAACAAACAGCATAGTTTTCATCCATGGATCACACTCTGCTTTAGAGCGAGAAGCACGCTCTTGATTTCTAGAGTCTCTAATACAGCAGGAAACGTGAGTGTGCTGAGAACAAAAGAACGGTGTTTCCAACACATACGGACATTATATAGTCCAACTCTTCTTCTGAAACTGATACAAAGCACTGGTCCTCTAACATCCAATGCTTGTCAGGTAAGATGAGAAACGTGTAAGCATCGTGAACGATGTAGTTCGTTTGAGCATAAAACTGACTGCCCTTACCTGAAACGAAGTCTTGCTTGTAGGAAGACATAGAGCCTGGGATTTAACTCCATTTCTGAAGGGAAACACACAGCAGTGTTCTCATCCATGCATCACACTCTGCTTTAGAGCGAGAAGCACGCTCTTGCTTTCTGGAGTCTCTAAGATAGCAGGAAACGTGAGTGTGCAGAGAACAAAAGAACGGTGTTTCCTACACATACGGACATTATATAGTCCAACTCTTCTTCTGAAACTGATACAAAGCACTGGTACTCTAACATCCAATGCTTTTCAGTTAAGATGAGTAACGTGTGAGCATCATGAACGATGTAGTTCGTTTGAGCAGAAAACTGACTGCCCTTACCTGAAACGAAGTCTTGCTTGTAGGAAGACTCTGAGCCTGGGATTTAACTCCATTTCTGAAGTGAAACACACAGCAGTGTTCTCATCCATTGATCACACTCTGCTTTAGAACAAGAAGCACGCTCTTGCTTTCTAGAGTCTCTAAGACAGCAGGAAGTGTGAGTTTGCTGAGAACAAAAGAACGGTGTTTCCTACACATACGGACCATATCTATTCCAAATCTGCTTCTAAAACTGATAGAAAGCACTGGTCGTCTAACATCCAATGCTTGTCTGTTAAGATGAGAAAAGTGTGAGCTTCGTGAACGATGTAGTTCGATTGAGCTGAAAAGTGACTGCCCTTACCTGAAACGAAGTCTTGCCTGTAGGAAGACACAGAGCCTGGGATTTAACTCCATTTCTGAAGGGAAACATACAGCATAGTTCTCATTCATGGATCACACTCTGCTTTAGAACAAGAAGCACGCTCTTGCTTTCTAGAATCTCTAAGACAGAAGGAAATCTGAGTGTGCCCAGAACAAAAAAACGGTGTTTCCTACACATACTGATTATATGTAGTCCAACTCTTCTTCTGAAACTGATACAAAGCACTGGTCCTCTAACATCCAATGTTTGTCAGTTAAGATGAGAAATGTGTGAGCATCGTGAAGGATGTAGTTCGTTTGAGCAGAAAAATGACTGCCCTTACCTGAAACGAAGTCTTGCTTGTAGGAAGACTCTGAGCCTGGGATTTAACTCCATTTCTGAAGGGAAACACACAGCATAGTTTTCATCCCTGGATCCCACTATACTTTAGAGCAAGAAGCACACTCTTGCTTTCTAGAGTCTCTAATACAGAAGGAAATCTGATTGTGCCCAGAACAAAAGAACGGTGTTTCCTACACATACTGATTATATGTAGTCCAAATCTTCTTCTGAAACTGATACAATGCACTGGTCCTCTAACATCCAATGCTTGTCTGTTAAGATGAGAAACGTGTGAGCTCAGTGAACGATGTAGTTCGTTTGAGCAGAAAAGTGACTGCCCTTACCTGAAACGAAGTCTTGCTTGTAGGAAGACTCAGAGCCTGGGATTTAACTCCATTTCTGAAGGGAAACACACAGCAGTGTTCTCATCCATGCATCACACTCTGCTTTAGAGCGAGAAGCACGCTCTTGCTTTCTGGAGTCTCTAAGACAGCAGGAAACGTGAGTGTGCAGAGAACAAAAGAACGGTGTTTCCTACACATACGGATTATATGTAGTCCAAATCTTCTTCTGAAACTGATAGAATGCACTGGTCCTCTAACATCCAATGCTTGTAAGTTAAGATGAGAAACGTGTGAGCTTTGTGAACGATGTAGTTTTTTGAACTGAAAAGTGACTGCCCTTACCTGAAACGATGTCTTGCTTGTAGTAAGACACAGAGTCTGGGATTTAAGTCCATTTCCGAAGGGAAACACACAGCATAGTTCTCATCCATGGATCACACTCTGCTTTAGAGCGAGAAGCACACTCTAGCTTTCTAGAGTCTCTGAGACAGCAGGAAACGTGAGTGTGCTGAGAACAAAAGTACGGTGTTTTCTACACATACAGACCATATCTAGTCCAACTCTGCTTCTGAAACTGATAGAAAGCACTGGTCCTCTAACATCCAATGCTTGTCTGTTAAGATGAGAAATGTGTGAGCTCAGTGAACGATGTAGTTCGTTTGAGCTGAAAAGTGACTGCCCTTACCTGAAACGAAGTCTTGCTTGTAGGAAGACACAGTGCCTGGGATTTAACTCCATTTCTGAAGGGAAACGCACAGCATAGTTCTCATCCATGGATCACACTCTGCTTTAGAGCGAGAAGCACACTCTTGCTTTCTAGATTCTCTAATACAGCAGGAAATCTGAGTGTGCCCAGAACAAAAGAACGGTGTTTGTACACATATGGACCATATCTAGTCCAACTCTTCTTCTGAAACTGATACAAAGCACTGGTCCTCTAACATCCAATGCTTGTCAATTAAGATGAGAAACGTGTGAGCTACATGAACGATGTAGTTCGTTTGACCTTAAAAGTGACTGCGATTACCTGAAACGAAGTATTGCCTGTAGGAAGACACAGAGCCTGGGATTTAACTCCATTTCTGAAGGGAAACACACAGCATAGTTCTCATCCATTGATCACACTCTGCTTTAGAGCGAGAAGCATGCTGTTGCTTTCTGGATTCTCTAAGACAGCAGGAAACGTGAGTGTGCAGAGAACAAAAGAACGGTGTTTCCTACACATACGGACTATATAGTCCAACTATTCTTCTGAAACTGATACAAAGCACTGGTCCTCTAACATCCAATGCTTGCCAGTTAAGATGAGAAACGTGAGAGCATCGTGAAGGATGTAGTTCGTTTGAGCATAAAACTGACTGCCCTTACCTGAAACGAAGTCTTGCTTGTAGGAAGACATAGAGCCTGGGATTTAACTACCTTTCTGAAGGGAAACAAACAGCATAGTTTTCATCCATGGATCACACTCTGCTTTAGAGCGAGAAGCACGCTCTTGATTTCTAGAGTCTCTAATACAGCAGGAAACGTGAGTGTGCTGAGAACAAAAGAACGGTGTTTCCAACACATATGGACATTATATAGTCCAACTCTTCTTCTGAAACTGATACAAAGCACTGGTCCTCTAACATCCAAGGCTTGTCAGGGAAGATGAGAAACGTGTCAGCATCGTGAACGATGTAGTTCGTTTGAGCATAAAACTGACTGCCCTTACCTGAAACGAAGTCTTGCTTGTAGGAAGACTCTGAGCCTGGGATTTAACTCCATTTCTGAAGTGAAAAACACAGCATAGTTCTCATCTATGGATCACACTCTGCTTTAGAGCAAGAAGCACACTCTTGCATTCTAGAGTCTCTAAGACAGCAGGAAATCTGAGTGTGCCCAGAACAAATGAACGGTGTTTCCTACACATACGGATTATATGTAGTCCAAATCTTCTTCTGAAACTGATAGAATGCACTGGTCCTCTAACATCCAATGCTTGTCAGTTAAGATGAGAAACGTGTGAGCTTTGTGAATGATGTAGTTTTTTGAACTGAAAAGTGACTGCCCTTACCTGAAATGAAGTCTTGCTTGTAGTAAGACACAGAGCCTGGGATTTAAGTCCATTTCTGAAGGGAAACACACAGCATAGTTCTCATCCATGGATCACACTCTACTTTAGAGCGAGAAGCACACTCTAGCTTTCTAGATTCTCTAATACAGCAGGAAATCTGAGTGTGCCCAGAACAAAAGAACGGTGTTTCCTACACATATGGACCATCTGTAGTCCGAATCTGCTTCTAAAACTGACACAAAGCACTGACCCTCTAACATCCAATGCTTGTCAGTTATGATGAGAAACGTGTGATCTTCGTGAACGATGTAGTTCCTTTGAGCAGAAAAGTGACTGTCCTTACCTGAAACGAATTCTTGCTTGTAGGGAGACTCAGAGCCTGGGATTTAACTCCATTTCTGAAGTGAAACACACAGCATTGCCTCATCCATTGATCACACTCTGCTTTAGAACAAGAAGCACGCTCTTGCTTTCTAGAGTCTCTGAGACAGCAGGAAACGTGAGTGTGCTGAGAACAAAAGAACGGTGTTTTCTACACATACGGACCATATCTAGTCCAACTCTGCTTCTGAAACTGATACAAAGCACTGGTCCACTAACATCCAATGCTTGTCTGTTAAGATGAGAAATGAGTGAGCTCAGTGAACGATGTAGTTCGTTTGAGCTGAAAAGTGACTGCCCTTACCTCAAACGAAGTCTTGCTTGTAGGAAGACACAGAGACTGGGATTTAACTCCATTTCTGAGGGGAAACACACAGCATAGTTCTCATCCATGATTCACACTCTGCTTTAGAGCGAGAAGCACACTCTTGCTTTCTAGATTCTCTAATACAGCAGGAAATCTGAGTGTGCCCAGAACAAAAGAACGGTGTTTCCTACACATACTGAATATATGTAGTCCAAATCTTCTTCCTAAACTGATACAATGCACTGGTCCTCTAACATCCAATGCTACTCAGTTAAGATGAGAAACGTGTGAGCTTCGTGAACGATGTAGTTTCTTTGAGCAGAAAAGTAACTGCCCTTACCTGAAACGAAATCTTGCTTGTACAGAGAATAAGAGCATGGGATTTAACTCCATTTCTTAAGTGAAACACACAGCATTGTCTCATCCATTGATCACACTCTGCTTTAGAACAAGAAGCACGCTCTTGCTTTCTAGAGTCTCTAAGACAGCAGGAAACCTGAGTGTGCTGAGAACAAAGAACGGTGTTTCCTACACATACGGACCATATCTAGTCCAACTCTGCTTCTTAAACTGATACAAAGCACTGGTCCTCTAACATCCAATGCTTGTGTGTTAAGATGAGAAACGTGTGAGCTCAGTGAACGATGTAGTTCGTTTGAGCTGAAAAGTGACTGCCCTGACCCGAAACGAAGTCTTGCTTGTAGGAAGACACAGAGCCTGTGATTTAACTCCATTTCTGAAGGGAAACACACAGCATAGTTCTCATCCATGGATCACACTCTGCTTTAGAGCAAGAAGCACGCTCTTTCTTTGTAGAGTCTGTAAGACAGCAGGAAATCTGAGTGTGTCCAGAACAAAAGAACGGTGTTTCCTGCACATATGGACCATATCTAGTCCAAATCTACTTCTGAAACTGATACAAGGCACTGACCCTCTAACATCCAATGCTTGTCAGTTAAGATTTGAAACGTGTGAGCTCAGTGAATGATGTTGTTCGTTTGAGCAGAAAAGTGACTGCCCTTACCTGAAACGAAGTCTTGCTTGTAGGAAGACTCAGAGACTGGGATATAACTCCATTTCTGAAGGCAAACACACAGCATAGTTCTCATCCATGGATCACAGTCTGCTTTAGAGCGAGAAGCACACTCTTGCTTTCTAGAGTCTCTAATACAGCAGGAAATCTGAGTGTGCCCAGAACAAAAGAACGGTGTTTCCTACACATATGGACCATATCTAGTCCAACTCTTCTTCTGAAACTGATACATAGCACTGGTCCTCTAACATCCAATGCTTGTCAATTAAGATGAGTAACGTGTGAGCTTCGTGTATGATGTAGTACATTTGAGCAGAAAACTGACTGCCCTTACCTGAATTGAAGTCTTGCTTGTAGGAAGACTCAGAGCCTGGGATTTAACTCCATTTCTGAAGTAAAACACACAGCACTGTAATCATCGATTGATCACAGTCTGCTTTAGAACAAGAAGCACGCTTTTGCTTTCTAGAGTCTCTAAGACAGCAGGAAACGTGAGGGTGCTGAGAACAAAAGAACGGTGTTTCCTACACTTACGGACCATATCTAGTCCAACTCTGCTTCTGAAACTGATACAAACCACTGGTCCTCTAACATCCAATGCTTGTCAATTAAGATGAGAAACATGTGAGCTCCGTGAAAGATGTAGTTCTTTTGAGCTGAAAAGTGACTGCCCTTACCTGAAAAGAAGTCTTGCTTGTTGGAAGACATAGAGCCTGGGATTTAACTCCTTTTCTGAAGGGAAACACACAGCATAGTTTTCCTCCATGGATCACACTCTGCTATAGAGCGAGAAGCACGCTCTTGCTTTCTAAAGTCTCTAAGACAGCAGGAAACGTGAGTGTGCTGAGAACAACAGAACGGTGATTCCTACACATATGGAACATATCTAGTACAACTCTGCTTCTGAAAGTGATACAAAGCACTAGTCCTCTGACATCCAATACTTGTCAGTTAAGATAAGAAACGTGTGAGCTTCGTGAACGATGTAGTTCCTTTGAGCAGAAAAGTGACTACACTTACCTGAAACGAAGTCTTGCTCGTTGGGAGACACAGAGCATCGGATTTAACTCCATTTCTGAAGTGAAACACACAGCATAGTCTCTTCTATGGATCACAATCTGCTTTAGAGCGAGAAGCACGTTCTTGCTTTCTAGAGTCTCTAAGACAGCAGGAAACGTGAGTGTGCCCAGAACAAAAGATCGGGGTTTCCTACACATATGGATCATATGTAGACCAACTCTGCTTCTGAAACTGATACAAAGCACTGATACTCTAACATCCAAAGCTTGTCAGTTAAGATGAGAAACGTGTGAGCTCAGTGAACGATGTAGTTCGTTTGAGCTGAAAAGTAACTGCCCTTACTTGAATCGAAGTCTTGCTTGTAGGAAGACTCAGAGCCTGGGATTTAACTCCATTTCTGAAGGCAAACACACAGCATAGTTCTCATCCATGGATCATAGTCTGCTTTAGAGCGAGAAGCACGCTCTTGCTTTCTAGACTCTCTAAGACAGCATGAAATGGGAGTGTGCTGAGAACAAAAGAACGGTGTTTCCTACACATATGGACCATATCTAGTCCAAATCTCCTTCTGAAACTGATACAAAGCACTGGTCCTCTAACATCCAATGATTGTCTGTTAAGATGAGAAACGTGTGAGCTTCGTGAACGATGTAGTTCGTTTGACCTGAAAAGTGACTGTGCTTACCTGAAACGAAGTATTGCCTGTAGGAACACACAGAGCCTGGGATTTAACTCCATTTCTGAAGGGAAACACACAGCATAGTTCTCATCCATGGATCTTACTCTGCTTTAGAGCAAGAAGCACGATCTTGCTTTCTAGAGTCTCTAATACAGCAGGAAATCTGAGTGTGCCCAGAACAAAAGAACGGTGTTTCCTACACATATGGACCATATCTAGTCCAACTCTTCTTCTGAAACTGATATAAAGCACTGGTCCTCTAACATCCAATGCTTGTCAATTAAGATGAGAAACGTGTGAGCTTCGTGTATGATGTAGTACATTTGAGCAGAAAAGTGACTGCCCTTACCTGAATTGATGTCTTGCTTACAGGAAGACTCAGAGCCTGGGATTTAACTCCATTTCTGAAGTAAAACACACAGCACTGTAATCATCGATTGATCACAGTCTGCTTTAGAACAAGAAGCACGCTCTTGATTTCTAGAGTCTCTAAGACAGCAGGAAACGTGAGTGTGCTGAGAACAAAAGAACGGTGTTACCTACACTTACGGACCATATCTAGTCCAACTCTGCTTCTGAAACTGATACAAAGCACTCACCCTCTAACATCCAATGCTTGTCAGTTAAGATGAGAAACGTGTGAGCTCAGTGAATGATGTAGTTCGTTTGAGCAGAAAAGTGACTGCCCTTACTTGAAACGAAGTCTTGCCTGTAGGAAGACACAGAGCCTGGGATTTAACTCCATTTCTGAAGTGAAACACACAGCAGTGTTCTCAACCATGGATCACACTCTGCTTTAGAGTGAGAAGCACACTCTTGCTTTCTAGAGTCTCTAAGACAGCAGGAAATGTGAGTTTGCTGAGAACAAAAGAACGGTGTTTCCTACACATATGGACCATATCTAGTCCAAATCTCCTTCGAAAACTGATACAAAGCACTGGTCCTCTAACATCCAATGCTTGTCTGTTAAGATGAGAAATGTGTGAGCTCCGTGAAAGATGTAGTTCGTTTGAGCTGAAAAGTGACTGCCTTTACCTGAAACGAAGTCTTGCTTGTAGGAAGACATAGAGCCTGGGATTTAACTCCTTTTCTGAAAGAAAACACACAGCATAGTTTTCATCAATGGATCACACTCTGCTTTAGAGCGAGAAGCACGCTCTTGCTTTCTAGAGTCTCTAAGACAGCAGGAACCGTGAGTGTGCCCAGAACAAAAGATCAGAGTTTTCTACACCTATCGACCATATGTAGTCCAAATCTGCTTCTGAAACTGACACAAATCACTGACCCTCTAACATCCAATGATTGTCATTTAAGATGAGAAACGTGTGAGCTCAGTGAAAGATGTCGTTCGTTTGAGCTGAAAATTGACTGCCCTTACCAGAAACGAAGTCTTGCTTGTAGGAAGACTCAGAGCCTGGGATTTAACTCCATTTCTGAAGGGAAACACACAGCATAGTTCTCATCCATGGATCACACTCTGCTTTAGAGCAAGAAGCACGCTCTTGCTTTCTAGAGTCTCTAAAACAACAGGAAACGTGAGTGTGCGGAGAATAAAAGAACGCTGTTTCCTACACATACGGACATTATATAGTCCAACTCTTCTTCTGAAACTGACACAAAGCACTGGTCCTCTAACATCCAATGCCTGTCAGTTAAGATGAGAAACGTGTGAGCATCATGAACGATGTAGTTCGTTTGAGCAGAAAACTGACTGCCCTTACCTGAAACGAATTCTTGCATGTAGGATGAGTCAAAGCCTGCGATTTAACTCCATTTCTGAAGTGAAACACACAGCAGTGTAATCATCCATTGATCACACTCTGCTTTAGAACAAGAAGCATGCTCTTGCTTTCTAGAGTCTCTAAGACAGCAGGAAACGTGAGTTTGCTGAGAACAAAAGAACGGTGTTTCCTACACATACGGACCATATCTAGTCCAACTCTGCTTCTGAAACTGATACAAAGCACTGGTCCTCTAAAATCCAATGCTTGTCTGTTAAGATGAGAAACGTGTGAGCTTTGTGAACGATGTAGTTCGTTTGACCTGAAAAGTGACTGTGCTTACCTGAAACGAAGTATTGCCTGTAGGAAGACATAGAGCCTGGGATTTAACTCCATTTCTGAAGGGAAACACACAGCATAGTTCTCATCCATGGATCACACTCTGCTTTAGAGCAAGAAGCACGATCTTGCTTTCTAGAATCTCTAATACAGCAGGAAATATGAGTGTGCCCAGAACAAAAGAACGGTGTTTCCTACACATACTGAATATATGTAGTCCAAATCTTCTTCCTAAACTGATACAATGCACTGGTCCTCTAACATCCAATGCTACTCAGTTAAGATGAGAAACGTGTGAGCTCAGTGAACGATGTAGTTCGTTTGAGCTGAAAAGTGACTGCCCTGACCCGAAACGAAGTCTTGCTTGTAGGAAGACACAGAGCCTGGGATTTAACTCCATTTCTGAAGGGAAACACACAGCATAGTTCTCATCCATGGATCACACTCTGCTTTAGAGCAAGAAGCACGCTCTTGCTTTGTAGAGTCTCTAAGACAGCAGGAAATCTGAGTGTGCCCAGAACAAAAAAACCGTGTTTCCTGCACATATGGACCATATCTAGTCCAAATCTACTTCTGAAACTGATACAAAGCACTGGTCCTCTAACATCCAATGCTTGTCTGTTAAGATGAGAAATGTGTGAGCTCCGTGAATGATGTAGTTCGTTTGAGCTGAAAAGTGACTGCCTTTACCTGAAACGAAGTCTTGCTTGTAGGAAGACATAGAGCCTGGGATTTAACTCCTTTTCTGAAAGAAAACACACAGCATAGTTTTCATCAATGGATCACACTCTGCTTTAGAGCGAGAAGCACGCTCTTGCTTTCTAGAGTCTCTAAGACAGCAGGAACCGTGAGTGTGCCCAGAACAAAAGATCAGTGTTTTCTACACATATCGACCATATGTAGTCCAAATCTGCTTCTGAAACTGACACAAATCACTGACCCTCTAACATCCAATGATTGTCATTTAAGATGAGAAACGTGTGAGCTCAGTGAAAGATGTCGTTCGTTTGAGCTGAAAAGTGACTGCCCTTACCAGAAACGAAGTCTTGCTTGTAGGAAGACTCAGAGCCTGGGATTTAACTCCATTTCTGAAGGGAAACACACAGCATAGTTCTCATCCATGGATCACACTCTGCTTTAGAGCAAGAAGCACGCTCTTGCTTTCTAGAGTCTCTAAAACAACAGGAAACGTGAGTGTGCGGAGAATAAAAGAACGCTGTTTCCTACACATACGGACATTATATAGTCCAACTCTTCTTCTGAAACTGACACAAAGCACTGGTCCTCTAACATCCAATGCTTGTCAGTTAAGATGAGAAACGTGTGAGCATCATGAACGATGTAGTTCTTTTGAGCAGAAAACTGACTGCCCTTACATGAAACGAAGTCTTGCATGTAGGATGACTCAGAGCCTGCGATTTAACTCCATTTCTGAAGTGAAACACACAGCAGTGTAATCATCCATTGATCACACTCTGCTTTAGAACAAGAAGCATGCTCTTGCTTTCTAGAGTCTCTAAGACAGCAGGAAACGTGAGTTTGCTGAGAACAAAAGAACGGTGTTTCCTACACATACGGACCATATCTAGTCCAACTCTGCTTCTGAAACTGATACAAAGCACTGGTCCTCTAAAATCCAATGCTTGTCTGTTAAGATGAGAAACGTGTGAGCTTCGTGAACGATGTAGTTCGTTTGACCTGAAAAGTGACTGTGCTTACCTGAAACGAAGTATTGCCTGTAGGAAGACACAGACCTGGGATTTAACTCCATTTCTGAAGGGAAACACACAGCATAGTTCTCATCCATGGATCACACTCTGCTTTAGAGCAAGAAGCACGATCTTGCTTTCTAGAATCTCTAATACAGCAGGAAATATGAGTGTGCCCAGAACAAAAGAACGGTGTTTCCTACACATACTGAATATATGTAGTCCAAATCTTCTTCCTAAACTGATACAATGCACTGGTCCTCTAACATCCAATGCTTGTCAATTAAGATGAGAAACGTGTGAGCTTTGTGTATGATGTAGTACATTTGAGCAGAAAAGTGACTGCCCTTACCTGAATTGATGTCTTGCTTATAGGAAGACTCAGAGCCTGGGATTTAACTCCATTTCTGAAGTAAAACACACAGCACTGTAATCATCGATTGATCACTGTCTGCTTTAGAACAAGAAGCACGCTCTTGATTTCTAGAGTCTCTAAGACAGCAGGAAACGTGAGTGTGCTGAGAACAAAAGAACGGTGTTACCTACACTTACGGACCATATCTAGTCCAACTCTGCTTCTGAAACTGATACAAAGCACTGGTCCTCTAACATCCAATGCTTGTCTGTTATATGAGAAACGACTGAGCTCAGTGAATGATGTAGTTCGTTTGAGCTGAAAAGTGACTGCCTTTACCTGAAACGAAGTCTTGCTTGTAGGAAGACATAGAGCCTGGGATTTAACTCCTTTTCTGAAAGAAAACACACAGCATAGTTTTCATCAATGGATCACACTCTGCTTTAGAGCGAGAAGCACGCTCTTGCTTTCTAGAGTCTCTAAGACAGCAGGAACCGTGAGTGTGCCCAGAACAAAAGATCAGTGTTTTCTACACATATCGACCATTTGTAATCCAAATCTGCTTCTGAAACTGACACAAATCACTGACCCTCTAACATCCAATGATTGTCATTTAAGATGAGAAACGTGTGAGCTCAGTGAAAGATGTCGTTCGTTTGAGCTGAAAAGTGACTGCCATTACCAGAAACGAAGTCTTGCTTGTAGGAAGACTCAGAGCCTGGGATTTAACTCCATTTCTGAAGGGAAACACACAGCATAGTTCTCATCCATGGATCACACTCTGCTTTAGAGCAAGAAGCACGCTCTTGCTTTCTAGAGTCTCTAAAACAACAGGAAACGTGAGTGTGCGGATAATAAAAGAACGCTGTTTCCTACACATACGGACATTATATAGTCCAACTCTTCTTCTGAAACTGACACAAAGCACTGGTCCTCTAACATCCAATGCTTGTCAGTTAAGATGAGAAACGTGTGAGCATCATGAACGATGTAGTTCGTTTGAGCAGAAAACTGACTGCCCTTACCTGAAACGAAGTCTTGCATGTAGGATGACTCAGAGCCTGCGATTTAACTCCATTTCTGAAGTGAAACACACAGCAGTGTAATCATCCATTGATCACACTCTGCTTTAGAGCAAGAAGCACGATCTTGCTTTCTAGAATCTCTAATACAGCAGGAAATATGAGTGTGCCCAGAACAAAAGAACGGTGTTTCCTACACATACTGAATATATGTAGTCCAAATCTTCTTCCTAATCTGATACAATGCACTGGTCCTCTAACATCCATTGCTACTCAGTTAAGATGAGAAACGTGTGAGCTTCGTGAACGATGTAGTTTCTTTAAGCAGAAAAGTGACTGCCCTTACCTGAAACAAATTCTTGCTTGTACAGAGAATCAGAGCATGGGATTTACCTCCATTTCTTAAGTGAAACACACTGCATTGTCTCATCCATTGATCACACTCTGCTTTAGAACAAGAAGCATGCTGTTGCTTTCTAGAGTTTCTAAGACAGCAGGAAACCTGAGTGTGCTGAGAACAAAGAACGGTGTTTCCTACACATACGGACCATATCTAGTCCAACTCTGCTTCTTAAACTGATACAAAGCACTGGACCTCTAACATCCAATGCTTGTGTGTTAAGATGAGAAACGTGTGAGCTCAGTGAACGATGTAGTTCGTTTGAGCTGAAAAGTGACTGCCCTGACCCGAAACGAAGTCTTGCTTGTAGGAAGACACAGAGCCTGGGATTTAACTCCATTTCTGAAGGGAAACACACAGCATAGTTCTCATCCATGGATCACACTCTGCTTTAGAGCAAGAAGCACGCTCTTGCTTTGTAGAGTCTCTCAGACAGCAGGAAATCTGAGTGTGCCCAGAACAAAAAAACCGTGTTTCCTGCACATATGGACCATATCTAGTCCAAATCTACTTCTGAAACTGATACAAAGCACTGGTCCTCTAACATCCAATGCTTGTCTGTTAAGATGAGAAATGTGTGAGCTCCGTGAAAGATGTAGTTCGTTTGAGCTGAAAAGTGACTGCCTTTACCTGAAACGAAGTCTTGCTTGTAGGAAGACATAGAGCCTGGGATTTAACTCCTTTTCTGAAAGAAAACACACAGCATAGTTTTCATCAATGGATCACACTCTGCTTTAGAGCGAGAAGCAC
Source organism: Onychomys leucogaster (assembly GCA_949786385.1). Taxonomy (NCBI): domain Eukaryota; kingdom Metazoa; phylum Chordata; class Mammalia; order Rodentia; family Cricetidae; genus Onychomys; species Onychomys leucogaster. Next base: position 1,156,111 of record CATKUP010000129.1, on the reverse strand, counting down.
GCTCTTGCTTTCTAGAGTCTCTAAGACAGCAGGAACCGTGAGTGTGCCCAGAACAAAAGATCAGTGTTTTCTACACATATCGACCATATGTAGTCCAAATCTGCTTCTGAAACTGACACAAATCACTGACCCTCTAACATCCAATGATTGTCATTTAAGATGAGAAACGTGTGAGCTCAGTGAAAGATGTCTTTCGTTTGAGCTGAAAAGTGACTGCCCTTACCAGAAACGAAGTCTTGCTTGTAGGAAGACTCAGAGCCTGGGATTTAACTCCATTTCTGAAGGGAAACACACAGCATAGTTCTCATCCATGGATCACACTCTGCTTTAGAGCAAGAAGCACGCTCTTGCTTTCTAGAATGCCTAAAACAACAGGAAACGTGAGTGTGCGGAGAATAAAAGAACGCTGTTTCCTACACATACGGACATTATATAGTCCAACTCTTCTTCTGAAACTGACACAAAGCACTGGTCCTCTAACATCCAATGCTTGTCAGTTAAGATGAGAAACGTGTGAGCATCATGAACGATGTAGTTCGTTTGAGCATCAAACTGACTGCCCTTACCTGAAACGAAGTCTTGCATGTAGGATGACTCAGAGCCTGCGATTTAACTCCATTTCTGAAGGGAAACACACAGCATAGTTCTCATCCATGGATCACACTCTGCTTTAGAGCAAGAAGCACGATCTTGCTTTCTAGAATCTCTAATACAGCAGGAAATATGAGTGTGCCCAGAACAAAAGAACGGTGTTTCCTACACATACTGAATATATGTAGTCCAAATCTTCTTCCTAAACTGATACAATGCACTGGTCCTCTAACATCCAATGCTTGTCAATTAAGATGAGAAACGTGTGAGCTTCGTGTATGATGTAGTACATTTGAGCAGAAAAGTGACTGCCCTTACCTGAATTGATGTCTTGCTTATAGGAAGACTCAGAGCCTGGGATTTAACTCCATTTCTGAAGTAAAACACACAGCACTGTAATCATCGATTGATCACAGTCTGCTTTAGAACAAGAAGCACGCTCTTGATTTCTAGAGTCTCTAAGACAGCAGGAAACGTGAGTGTGCTGAGAACAAAAGAACGGTGTTACCTACACTTACGGACCATATCTAGTCCAACTCTGCTTCTGAAACTGATACAAAGCACTGGTCCTCTAACATCCAATGCTTGTCTGTTATATGAGAAACGACTGAGCTCAGTGAATGATGTAGTTTTTTTGAGCAGAAAAGTGACTGCCCTTACCTGAAACGAAGTCTTGCTTGTAGGAAGACACAGAGCCTGGGATTTAACTCCATTTCTGAAGTGAAACACACAGCAGTGTTCTCAACCATGGATCACACTCTGCTTTAGAGTGAGAAGCACACTCTTGCTTTCTAGAGTCTCTAAGACAGCAGGAAATGTGAGTTTTCTGAGAACAAAAGAACGGTGTTTCCTACACATATGGACCATATCTAGTCCAAATCTCCTTCGAAAACTGATACAAAGCACTGGTCCTCTAACATCCAATGCTTGTCTGTTAAGATGAGAAATGTGTGAGCTCCGTGAAAGATGTAGTTTGTTTGAGCTGAAAAGTGACTGCCTTTACCTGAAACGAAGTCTTGCTTGTAGAAGACATAGAGCCTGGGATTTAACTCCTTTTCTGAAAGAAAACACACAGCATAGTTTTCATCAATGGATCACACTCTGCTTTAGAGCGAGAAGCACGCTCTTGCTTTCTAGAGTCTCTAAGACAGCAGGAAACGTGAGTGTGCCCAGAACAAAAGATCAGTGTTTTCTACACATATCGACCATATGTAGTCCAAATCTGCTTCTGAAACTGACACAAATCACTGACCCTCTAACATCCAATGATTGTCATTTAAGATGAGAAACGTGTGAGCTCAGTGAAAGATGTCGTTCGTTTGAGCTGAAAAGTGACTGCCCTTACCAGAAACGAAGTCTTGCTTGTAGGAAGACTCAGAGCCTGGGATTTAACTCCATTTCTGAAGGGAAACACACAGCATAGTTCTCATCCATGGATCACACTCTGCTTTAGAGCAAGAAGCACGCTCTTGCTTTCTAGAGTCTCTAAAACAACAGGAAACGTGAGTGTGCGGAGAATAAAAGAACGCTGTTTCCTACACATACGGACATTATATAGTCCAACTCTTCTTCTGAAACTGACACAAAGCACTGGTCCTCTAACATCCAATGCTTGTCAGTTAAGATGAGAAACGTGTGAGCATCATGAACGATGTAGTTCGTTTGAGCAGAAAACTGACTGCCCTTACCTGAAACGAAGTCTTGCATGTAGGATGACTCAGAGCCTGCGATTTAACTCCATTTCTGATGTGAAACACACAGCAGTGTAATCATCCATTGATCACACTCTGCTTTAGAACAAGAAGCATGCTCTTGCTTTCTAGAGTCTCTAAGACAGCAGGAAACCTGAGTTTGCTGAGAACAAAAGAACGGTGTTTCCTACACATACGGACATTATATAGTCCAACTCTGCTTCTGAAACTGATACAAAGCACTGGTCCTCTAAAATCCAATGCTTGTCTGTTAAGATGAGAAACGTGTGAGCTTCGTGACCGATGTAGTTCGTTTGACCTGAAAAGTGACTGTGCTTACCTGAAACGAAGTATTGCCTGTAGGAAGACACAGAGCCTGGGATTTAACTCCATTTCTGAAGGGAAACACACAGCATAGTTCTCATCCATGGATCACACTCTGCTTTAGAGCAAGAAGCACGATCTTGCTTTCTAGAATCTCTAATACAGCAGGAAATATGAGTGTGCCCAGAACAAAAGAACGGTGTTTCCTACACATACTGAATATATGTAGTCCAAATCTTCTTCCTAAACTGATACAATGCACTGGTCCTCTAACATCCAATGCTACTCAGTTAAGATGAGAAACGTGTGAGCTTCGTGAATGATGTAGTTTCTTTGAGCAGAAAAGTGACTGCCCTTACCTGAAACGAAATCTTGCTTGTACAGAGAATCAGAGCATGGGATTTAACTCCATTTCTTAAGTGAAACACACTGCATTATCTCATCCATTGATCACACTCTGCTTTAGAACAAGAAGCATGCTCTTGCTTTCTAGAGTCTCTAAGACAGCAGGAAACCTGAGTGTGCTGAGAACAAAGAACGGTGTTTCCTACACATACGGACCATATCTAGTCCAACTCTGCTTCTTATACTGATACAAAGCACTGGTCCTCTAACATCCAATGCTTGTGTGTTAAGATGAGAAACGTGTGAGCTCAGTGAACGATGTAGTTCGTTTGAGCTGAAAAGTGACTGCCCTGACCCGAAACGAAGTCTTGCTTGTAGGAAGACTCAGAGACTGGGATTTAACTCCATTTCTGAAGGCAAACACACAGCATAGTTCTCATCCATGGATCACAGTCTGCTTTAGAGCGAGAAGCACACTCTTGCTTTCTAGAGTCTCTAATACAGCAGGAAATCTGAGTGTGCCCAGAACAAAAGAATGGTGTTTCCTACACTTACGGACCATATCTAGTCCAACTCTGCTTCTGAAACTGATACAAAGCACTGGTCCTCTAACATCCAATGCTTGTCTGTTATATGAGAAACGTGTGAGCTCAGTGAATGATGTAGTTCTTTTGAGCAGAAAAGTGACTTCCCTTACCTGAAACGAAGTCTTGCTTGTAGGAAGACACAGAGCCTGGGATTTAACTCCATTTCTGAAGAGAAACACACAGCAGTGTTCTCAACCATGGATCACACTCTGCTTTAGAGTGAGAAGCACACTCTTGCTTTCTAGAGTCTCTAAGACAGCAGGAACCCTGAGTCTGCCTAGGCCAAAAGATCAGTGTTTTCTACACATATTGACCATATGTAGTCCAAATCTGCTTCTGAAACTGACACAAAGCAATGACCCTCTAACATCCAATGCTTGTCATTTAAGATGAGAAACATGTGTGCTCAGTGAAAGATGTCGTTCGTTTGAGCTGAAAAGTGACTGCCCTTACCAGAAACGAAGTCTTGCTTGTAGGAAGACTCAGAGCCTGGGATTTAACTCCATTTCTGAAGGGAAACACACAGCATAGTTCTCATCCATGTATCACACTCTGCTTTAGAGCAAGAAGCACTCTCTTGCTTTCTAGAGTCTCTAAAACAGCAGGAAACGTGAGTGTGCGGAGAATAAAAGAACGCTGTTTCCTACACATACGGACATTATATAGTCCAACTCTTCTTCTGAAACTGACAAAAAGCACTGGTCCTCTAACATCCAATGCTTGTCAGTTAAGATGAGAAACGTGTGAGCATCATGAACGATGTAGTTCGTTTGAGCAGAAAACTGACTGCCATTACCTGAAACGAAGTCTTGCATGTAGGATGACTCAGAGCCTGCGATTTAACTCCATTTCTGAAGTGAAACACACAGCAGTGTAATCATCCATTGATCACACTCTGCTTTAGAACAAGAAGCATGCTCTTGCTTTCTAGAGTCTCTAAGACAGCAGGAAACGTGAGTTTGCTGAGAACAAAAGAACGGTGTTTCCTACACATACGGACCATATCTAGTCCAACTCTGCTTCGGAAACTGATACAAAGCACTGGTCCTCTAACATCCAAAGCTTGTCAGTTAAGATGAGAAACGTGTGAGCTTCGTGAACGATGTAGTTCTTTGAGCAGAAAAGTGAGTGCCCTTACTTGAAACGAAGTCTTGCTTGTAGTAAGACACAGAGCCTGGGATTTAAGTCCATTTCTGAAGGGAAACACACAGCATAGTTCTCATCCATGGATCACACTCTGCTTTAGAGTGAGAAGCACACTCTAGCTTTCTAGAGTCTCTAATACAGCAGGAAATCTGAGTGTGCCCAGAACAAAAGAACGGTGTTTCCTACACATATGGACCATATGTAGTCCAAATCTGCTTCTGAAACTGATACAAAGCACTGACCCTCTAACATCCAATGCTTGTCAGTTAAGATGAGAAACGTGTGAGCTTAATGAACGATGTAGTTAGTTTGAGCAGAAAAGTGACTGCCCTTACCTGAATTGAAGTCTTGCTTGTAGGAAGACTCAGAGCCTGGGATTTAACTCCATTTCTGAAGTAAAACACACAGCAGTGTAATCATCCATTGATCACACTCTGGTTTAGAACAAGCAGCACGCTCTTGCTTTCTAGAGTCTCTAAGACAGCAGGAAAAGTGAGTGTGCTGAGAACAAAAGAACGGTGTTTCCTACACATACGGACCATATCTCGTCCAACTCTTCTTCTGAAACTGATACAAAGCACTGGTCCTCTAACATCCAATGCTTGTCTGTTAAGATGAGAAACGTGTGAGCACCGTGAAAGATGTAGTTCGTTTGAGCTGAAAAGTGACTGCCCTTACCTGAAACGAAATCTTGACTGAAGGAAGACACAGAGCCTGGGATTTAACACCATTTCTGAAGGGAAACACACAGCATAGTTCCCATCCATGGATCACACTCTGCTTTAGAGCAAGAAGCACGCTCTAGCTTTCTAGAGTCTCTAATACAGCAGGATATCTGAGTGTGCCCAGAACAAAAGAACGGTGTTTCCTACACATACGGACTATATGTAGTCCAAATCTTCTTCTGAAACTGATACAATGCACTGGTCCTCTAACATCCAATGCTTGTCAGTTAAGATGAGAAACTTGTGAGCTTCGTGAACGATGTAGTTCCTTTGAGCAGAAAAGTGACTACCCTTACCTGAAACGAAGTCTTGCTCATAGGGAGACTGAGAGCCTGGGATTAAACTCCATTTCTGAAGTGAAGCACACAGCATTGTCTCAACTATTGATCACACTCTGCTTTAGAACAAGAAGCACGCTCTTGCTTTCTAGAGTCTCTAAGACAACAGGAAACGTGAGTGCGCTGAGAACAAAAGAAGGGTGTTTCCTACACATACGGACATTATATAGTCCAACTCTGCTTCGGAAACTGATACAAAGCACTGGTCCTCTAAAATCCAATGCTTGTCTGTTAAGATGAGAAACGTGTGAGCTTCGTGAACGATGTAGTTCGTTTGAGCTGAAAAGTGACTGCCCATACCTGAAACGAAGTCTTGCCTGTATGAAGACACAGAGCCTAGGATTTAACTCCATTTCTGAAGGGAAACATACAGCATAGTTCTCATCCATGGATCACACTCTGCTTTAGAGCAAGAAGCACGCTCTTGCTTTCTAGAGTCTCTAATACAGAAGGAAATCTGAGTGTGCCCAGAACAAAAGAACGGTGTTTCCTACACATACTGATTATATGTAGTCCAAACCTTCTTCTGAAACTGATACAATGCACTGGTCCTCTAACATCCAATGTTTGTCAGTTAAGATGAGAAACGTGTGAGCTTCGTGAACGAAGTAGTTCTTTGAGCAGAAAAGTGACTGACCTTACCTTAAACGAAGTCATGCTTGTAGGGAGATTCAGAGCATGGGATTTAATTCCATTTCTGAAGTGAAACACACAGCATTGTCTCATCCATTTAACACACTCTGCTTTAGAACAAGAAGCATGCTTTTGCTTTCTAGAGTCTCTAAGACAGCAGGAAACGAGAGTTTGCTGAGAAAAAAAGAACGGTGGTTCCTACACATACAGACCATATCTCATCCAACACTGCTTCTGAAACTGATACAAAGCACTGGTCCTCTAACATCCAATGCTTGTCTGTTAAGATGAGAAACGTGTGAGCTCCGTGAAAGATGTAGTTCTTTTGAGCTGAAAAGTGACTGCCCTTACCTGAAACGACTTCTTGCTTGTAGGAAGACATAGAGCCTGGGATTTAACTACTTTTCTAAAGGGAAACAAACAGCATAGTTTTCATCCATGGATCACACTCTGCTTTAGAGCGAGAAGCACGCTCTTGCTTTCTAGAGTCTCTAAGACAACAGGAAACGTGAGTGTGCTGAGAACAAAAGAACGATGTTTTCTACACATACGGACATTATATAGTCCACCTCTTCTTCTGAAACTGATACAAAGCACTGGTCCTGTAACATCCAATGCTTGTCAGTTAAGATGAGAAACGCGTGAGCATCGTGAACGATGTAGTTCGTTTGAGCAGAAAAGTGACTGCCCTTACCTGAAAGGAAGTCTTGATTGTAGGAAGACTCATTGCCTGGGATTTAACTCCATTTCTGAAGTGAAACACACAGCAGTGTTCTCATCCATTGATCACACTCTGCTTTAGAACAAGAAGCATGCTCTTGCTTTCTAGAGTCTCTAAGACAGCAGGAAACCTGAGTGTGCTGAGAACAAAGAACGGTGTTTCCTACACATACGGACCATATCTAGTCCAACTCTGCTTCTTAAACTGATACACAGCACTGGTCCTCTAACATCCAATGCTTGTTTGTTAAGATGAGAAACGTGTGAGCTCAGTGAACGATGTAGTTCGTTTGAGCTGAAAAGTGACTGCCCTGACCCGAAACGAAGTCTTGCTTGTAGGAAGACACAGAGCCTGGGATTTAACTCCATTTCTGAAGGGAAACACACAGCATAGTTCTCATCCATGGATCACACTCTGCTTTAGAGCAAGAAGCACGCTCTTGCTTTGTAGAGTCTCTAAGACAGCAGGAAATCTGAGTGTGCCCAGAACAAAAAAACGGTGTTTCCTGCACATATGGACCATATCTAGTCCAAATCTACTTCTGAAACTGATACAAAGCACTGACCCTCTAACATCCAATGCTTGTCAGTTAAGATGAGAAACGTGTGAGTTCAGTGAATGATGTAGTTCGTTTGAGCAGAAAAGTGACTGCCCTTACCTGAAACGAAGTCTTGCTTGTAGGAAGACTCAGAGACTGGGATTTAACTCCATTTCTGAAGGGATACACACAGCATAGTTCTCATCCATGGATCACACTCTGCTTTAGAGCGAGAAGCACATTCTAGCTTTCTAGAGTCTCTAATACAGCAGGAAATCTGAGTGTGCCCAGAACAAAAGAACGGTGTTTCCTACACATATGGACCATATGTAGTCCAAATCTGCTTCTGAAACTGATACAAAGCACTGACCCTCTAACATCCAATGCTTGTCAGTTAAGATGAGAAACGTGTGAGCTTAATGAAAGATGTAGTTAGTTTGAGCAGAAAAGTGACTGCCCTTACCTGAATTGAAGTCTTGCTTGTAGGAAGACTCAGAGCCTGGGATTTAACTCCATTTCTGAAGTAAAACACACAGCAGTGTAATCCTCCATTGATCACACTCTGGTTTAGAACAAGAAGCACGCTCTTGCTTTCTAGAGTCTCTAAGACAGCAGGAAATGTGAGTGTGCTGAGAACAAAAGAACGGTGTTTCCTACACATACGGACCATATCTCGTCCAACTCTTCTTCTGAAACTGATACAAAGCACTGGTCCTCTAACATCCAATGCTTGTCTGTTAAGATGAGAAACGTGTGAGCACCGTGAAAGATGTAGTTCGTTTGAGCTGAAAAGTGACTGCCCTTACATGAAACGAAGTCTTGACTGTAGGAAGACACAGAGCCTGGGATTTAACACCATTTCTGAAGGGAAACACACAGCATTGTCTCAACCATTGATCACACTCTGCTTTAGAACAAGAAGCACGCTCTTGCTTTCTAGAGTCTCTAAGACAACAGGAAACGTGAGTGCGCTGAGAACAAAAAAAGGGTGTTTCCTACACATACGGACATTATATAGTCCAACTCTGCTTCGGAAACTGATACAAAGCACTGGTCCTCTAAAATCCAATGCTTGTCTGTTAAGATGAGAAACGTGTGAGCTTCGTGAACGATGTAGTTCGTTTGAGCTGAAAAGTGACTGCCCATACCTGAAACGAAGTCTTGCCTGTATGAAGACACAGAGCCTAGGATTTAACTCCATTTCTGAAGGGAAACATACAGCGTAGTTCTCATCCATGGATCACACTCTGCTTTAGAGCAAGAAGCACGCTCTTGCTTTCTAGAGTCTCTAATACAGAAGGAAATCTGAGTGTGCCCAGAACAAAAGAACGGTGTTTCCTACACATACTGATTATATGTAGTCCAAACCTTCTTCTGAAACTGATACAATGCACTGGTCCTCTAACATCCAATGTTTGTCAGTTAAGATGAGAAACGTGTGAGCTTCGTGAACGAAGTAGTTCTTTGAGCAGAAAAGTGACTGACCTTACCTTAAACGAAGTCATGCTTGTAGGGAGACTCAGAGCATGGGATTTAATTCCATTTCTGAAGTGAAACACACAGCATTGTCTCATCCATTTAACACACTCTGCTTTAGAACAAGAAGCATGCTTTTGCTTTCTAGAGTCTCTAAGACAGCAGGAAACGAGAGTTTGCTGAGAAAAAAAGAACAGTGGTTCCTACACATACGGACCATATCTCAACCAACACTGCTTCTGAAACTGATACAAAGCACTGGTCCTCTAACATCCAATGCTTGTCTGTTAAGATGAGAAACGTGTGAGCTCCGTGAAAGATGTAGTTCTTTTGAGCTGAAAAGTGACTGCCCTTACCTGAAACGACTTCTTGCTTGTAGGAAGACATAGAGCCTGGGATTTAACTACTTTTCTAAAGGGAAACAAACAGCATAGTTTTCATCCATGGATCACACTCTGCTTTAGAGCGAGAAGCACGCTCTTGCTTTCTAGAGTCTCTAAGACAACAGGAAACGTGAGTGTGCTGAGAACAAAAGAACGATGTTTTCTACACATACGGACATTATATAGTCCAACTCTTCTTCTGAAACTGATACAAAGCACTGGTCCTGTAACATCCAATGCTTGTCAGTTAAGATGAGAAACGTGTGAGCATCGTGAACGATGTAGTTCGTTTGAGCAGAAAAGTGACTGCCCTTACCTGAAAAGAAGTCTTGCTTGTAGGAAGACACAGAGCCTGGGATTTAACTCCATTTCTGAAGTGAAACACACAGCAGTGTTCTCATCCATTGATCACACTCTGCTTTAGAACAAGAAGCATGCTTTTGCTTTCTAGAGTCTCTAAGACAGCAGGAAACGTGAGTTTGCTGAGAACAAAAGAACGGTGTTTCCTACACATACGGACCATATCTAGTCCAACTCTGTTTCTGAAACTGATACAAAGCACTGGTCCTCTAACATCCAATGCTTGTCAGTTAAGATGAGAAACGTGTGAGCTTCGTGAACGATGTAGTTCCTTTGAGCAGAAAAGTGACTACACTTACCTGAAACGAAGTCTTGCTTGTTGGGAGACACAGAGCATGGGATTAAACTCCATTTCTGAAGTGAAACACACAGCATAGTCTCATCTATGGATCACAATCTGCTTTAGAGCGAGAGGCACCTTCCTGCTTTCTATAGTCTCTAAGACAGCAGGAAACGTGAGTGTGCCCAAAACAAAAGATCGGGGTTTCCTACACATATGGATCATATTTAGTCCCTCTCTGTTTCTGAAACTGATACAAAGCACTGACCCTATAACATCCAATGCTTTCCAGTTCAGATGAGAACCGCGTAAGCTCAGTGAACGATGTAGTTCTTTTGAGCTGAAAAGTGACTGCCCTTACCTGAATCGAAGTCTTGCTGGTAGGAAGACTCAGAGCCTGGGATTTAACTCCATTTCTGAAGGTTAACACAGAGCATAGTTCTCATCCATGGATCAAACTCTGCTTTAGAGCGAGAAGCACACTCTTGCTTTCTAGGGTCTCTAATACAGCAGGAAATCTGAGTGTGCCCAGAATAAAAGAACGGTGTTTCCTACACATACGGAATATATGTAGTCCAAAACTTCTTCTGAAACTGATTGAATGCACTGGTCCTCTAACATCCAATGCTTGTCAGTTAAGATGAGAAACGTGTGAGCTTCGTGAAAGATGTAGTTCGTTTGAGCAGAAAAGTGACTGCCCTCACCTGAAACGAAGTCTTGCTTTTAGGGAGACTCAGAGCCTGGGATTTAACTCCTTTTCTGATGTGAAACACACAGCATAGTTTTCATCCATGGATCACACTCTGCTTTAGAACGAGAAGCACGATATTGGTTTCTAGAGTCTCTAAGACAGCAGGAAACGTGAGTTTGCTGAGAACAAAAGAACGGTATTTCCTACATATACGGACCATATCTAGTCCAAATCTGCTTCTTAAACTGATACAAAGCACTGGTCCTCTAACATCCAATGCTTGTCTGTTAAGGTGAGAAACGTGTGAGCTTTGTGGACAATATAGTTCCTTTGAACTGAAAAGTGACTGCCCTTACCTGAAAAGAAGTCTTGCTTGTAGGAAGACACAGGGCCTGGGATTTAACTCCATTTCTGAAGGGAAACACACAGCATAGTTCTCATCCATGGATCACACTCTGCTTTAGAGCGAGAAGAACACTCTTGCTTTCTAGAGTCTCTAATACAGCAGGAAATCTGAGTGTGCCCAGAACAAAAAACGGTGTTTCCTACACATGCGGACCATATGTAGTCCAAATCTGCTTCTGAAACTGATACAAAGCACTGACCCTCTAACATCCAATGCTTGTCAGTTAAGATGGGAAACGTATGAGCTTCATGAACGATGTAGTTCGTTTGAGCAGAAAAGTAACTGCCCTTACCTTATTTGAAGTCTTGCTTGTAGGAAGACTCAGAGCCTGGGATTTAACTCCATTTCTGAAGTAAAACACACAGCAGTGTAATCATCCATTGATCACACTCTGTTTTAGAACAAGAAGCACGCTCTTGCTTTCTAGAGTCTCTAAGACAGCAGGAAACGTGATTTTGCTGAGAACAAAAGAACGAAGTTTCCTACACATACGGACATTATATAGTACAACTCTGCTTCTGAAACTGATACAAAGCACTGGTCCTCTAACATCCAATGCTTGTCTGTTAAGATGAGAAACGTGTGAGCTTCATGAACGATGTAGTTCGTTTGAGCTGAAAAGTGACTGCCCTTACCTGAAACGAAGTCTTGCCTGTAGGAAGACACAGAGCCTGCGATTTAACTCCATTTCTGAAGGGAAACACACAGCATAGTTCTCATCCATGGATCACACTCTGCTTTAGAGCGAGAAGAACACTCTTACTTTCTAGACTCTCTAATACAGCAGGAAATCTGAGTGTGCCCAGAACAAAAGAATGGTGTTTCCTACACATACGGACCATATGTAGTCCAAATCTGCTTCTGAAACTTATACAAAGCACTGACCCTCTAACATCCAATGCTTGTCAGTTAAGATGGGAAACGTATGAGCTTCATGAACGATGTAGTTCGTTTGAGCAGAAAAGTGACTGCCCTTACATGATTTGAAGTCTTGCTTGTAGGAAGACTCAGAGCCTGGGATTTAACTCCATTACTGAATTAAAACACACAGCAGTGTAATAATCCAATGATCACACTCTGCTTTAGAACAAGAAGCACGCTCTTGCTTTCTAGACTCTCTAAGACAGCAGGAAACGTGATTTTGCTGAGAACAAAAGAACGGAGTTTCCTACACATACAGACATTATATAGTCCAACTCTGCTTCTGAAACTGATACAAAGCACTGGTCCTCTAACATCCAATGCTTGTCTGTTAAGATGAGAAACGTGTGAGCTTCGTGAACGATGTAGTTCGTTTGAGCTGAAAAGTGACTGCCCTTACCTGAAACGAAGTCTTGCCTGTAGGAAGACACAGAGCCTAGGATTTAACTCCATTTCTGAAGGGTAACATACAGCATAGTTCTCATCCATGGATCACACTCTGCTTTAGAGCGAGAAGCACGCTCTTGCTTTCTAGAGTCTCTAATACAGAAGGAAATCTGAGTGTGCCCAGAACAAAAGAACGGTGTTTCCTACACATACTGATTATATGTAGTCCAAACCTTCTTCTGAAACTGATACAATGCACTGGTCCTCTAACATCCAATGTTTCTCAGTTAAGATGAGAAACGTGTGAGCTTCGTGAAAGAAGTAGTTCTTTGAGCAGAAAAGTGACTGAACTTACCTTAAACGAAGTCATGCTTGTAGGGAGACTCAGAGCATGGGATTTAATTCCATTTCTGAAGTGAAACACACAGCATTGTCTCATCCATTTAACACACTCTGATTTAGAACAAGAATCATGCTTTTGCTTTCAAGAGTCTCTAAGACAGCAGGAAACGAGAGTTTGCTGAGAAAAAAAGAACGGTGTTTCCTACACATACGGACCATATCTCATCCAACTCTGCTTCTTAAACTGATACAAAGCACTGGTCCTCTAACATCCAATGCTTGTCTGTTAAGATGAGAAACGTGTGAGCTCCGTGAAAGATGTAGTTCGTTTGAGCTGAAAAGTGACTGCCCTTACCTGAAATGAATTCTTGCTTGTAGGAAGACATAGAGCCTGGGATTTAACTACTTTTCTGAAGGGAAACAAACAGCATAGTTTTCATCCATGGATCACACTCTGCTTTAGAGCGAGAAGCACGCTCTTGCTTTCTAGAGTCTCTAAGACAGCAGGAAACGTGAGTGTGCTGAGAACAAAAGAACGATGTTTTCTACACATACGGACATTATATAGTCCAACTCTTCTTCTGAAACTGATACAAAGCACTGGTCCTGTAACATCCAATGCTTGTCAGTTAAGATGAGAAACGTGTGAGCATCGTGAACGATGTAGTTCGTTTGAGCAGAAAAGTGACTGCCCTTACCTGAAACGAAGTCTTGCTTGTAGGAAGACTCAGAGCCTGGGATTTAACTCCATTTCTGAAGTGAAACACACAGCAGTGTTCTCATCCATTGATCACACTCTGCTTTAGAACAAGAAGCATGCTTTTGCTTTCTAGAGTCTCTAAGACAGCAGGAAACGTGAGTTTGCTGAGAACAAAAGAACGGTGTTTCCTACACATACGGACCATATCTAGTCCAACTCTGCTTCTGAAACTGATACAAAGCACTGGTCCTCTAACATCCAATGCTTGTCTGTTAAGATGAGAAACGTGTGAGCTCCGTGAAAGATGTAGTTCGTTTGAGCTGAAAAGTGACTGCCTTTACCTGAAAAGAAATCTTGCTTGTAGGAAGATATAGAGCCTGGGATTTAACTCCTTTTCTGAAGGGAAACACACAACGTGGTTTTCTTCGATGGATCACACTCTGCTTTAGAGGGAGAAGCACGCTCTTGCTTACTAAAGTCTCTAAGACAGCAGGAAACGTGAGTGTGCTGAGAACAAAAGAACGGTGTTTCCTACACATACGGACCATATCTAGTCCAACTCTGCTTCTGAAACAGATACAAAGCACTGGTCCTCTAACATCCAATGCTTGTCAGTTAAGATGAGAAACGTGTGAGCTCAGTGAACGATGTAGTTCGTTTGAGCTGAAAAGTGACTGCCCTTACCTGAAACGAAGTCCTGCTTGTAGGAAGAAATAGAGCCTGGGATTTAACTACTTTTCTGAAGGGAAACACACAGCATAGTTCTCATCCATGGATCACACTCTGCTTTAGAGCGAGAAGCACACTCTTGCTTTCTAGAGTCTCTAAGACAGCAGGAAATCTGAGTGTGCCCAGAATAAAAGAACGGTGTTTCCTACACATATGGACCATATCTAGTCCAACTCTTCTTCTGAAACTGATACAAAGCACTGGTCCTCTAACATCCAATGCTTGTCAGTTAAGATGAGAAACGTGTGAGCTTTTGAATGATGTAGTTCCTTTGAACTGAAAAGTGATTGCCCTTACTTGAAACGAAGTCTTGCTTGTAGGAAGACACAGAGCCTGGGATTTAACTCCATTTCTGAGGGGAAACACACAGCATAGTTCAAATCCATGGATCACACTCTGCTTTAGGTTGAGAATCATACTCTTGCTTTCTAGATTCTCTAATACTGCAGGAAATCTGAGTGTGCCCAGAACAAAAGAACGGTGTTTCCTACACATACGGACTATATGTAGTCCAAATCTTCTTTTGAAACTGATACAATGCACTGGTCCTCTAACATCCAATGCTTGTCAGTTAAGATGAGAAACGTGTGAGCTTCTTGAACGAAGTAGTTCCTTTGAGCAGAAAAGTGACTGCCCTTACCTGAAACGAAGTCTTGCTTGTAGGGAGACTCAGAGCATGGGATTTAACTCCATTTCTGAAGTGAAACACACAGCATTGTCTCATCCATTGATCACACTCTGCTTTAGAAGAAGAAGCACGCTCTTGCTTTCTAGAATCTCTAAGACAGCAGGAAACGTGAGTGTGCTGAGAACAAAAGAACGGAGTTTCCTGCACATACCGACCATATCTAGTCCAACTCTGCTTCTTAAACTGATACAAAGCACTGGTCCTCTAACATCCAATGCTTGTCAATTCAGATGAGAAACGTGTGAGCTTCGTGAACGATGTAGTTTGTTTGAGCAGAAAACTGACTGCCCTTACCTGAAAAGAAGTCTTGCTTGTAGAAAGACTCAGAGCCTGGGATTTAACTCCATTTCTGAAGTGAAACACACAGCAGTGTTGTCGTCCATTAATCACACTCTGTTTAGAACAAGAAGCACGCTCTTGCTTTCCAGGGTCTCTAAGACAGCAGGAAACGTGAGTGTGCTGAGAACAAAAGAACGGTGTTTCCTACACATACGGACCATATCTAGTCCAACTCTGCTTCTGAAACAGATACAAAGCACTGGTCCTCTAACATCCAATGCTTGTCAGTTAAGATGAGAAACGTGTGAGCTCAGTGAACGATGTAGTTCGTTTGAGCTGAAAAGTGACTGCCCTTACCTGAAACGAAGTCCTGCTTGTAGGAAGAAATAGAGCCTGGGATTTAACTACTTTTCTGAAGGGAAACATAGAGCATAGTTCTCATCCATGGATCACACTCTGCTTTAGAGCGAGAAGCACACTCTTGCTTTCTAGAGTCTCTAAGACAGCAGGAAATCTGAGTGTGCCCAGAATAAAAGAACGGTGTTTCCTACACATATGGACCATATCTAGTCCAACTCTTCTTCTGAAACTGATACAAAGCACTGGTCCTCTAACATCCAATGCTTGTCAGTTAAGATGAGAAACGTGTGAGCTTTTGAATGATGTAGTTCCTTTGAACTGAAAAGTGATTGCCCTTACTTGAAACGAAGTCTTGCTTGTAGGAAGACACAGAGCCTGGGATTTAACTCCATTTCTGAGGGGAAACACACAGCATAGTTCAAATCCATGGATCACACTCTGCTTTAGGTTGAGAATCATACTCTTGCTTTCTAGATTCTCTAATACTGCAGGAAATCTGAGTGTGCCCAGAACAAAAGAACGGTGTTTCCTACACATACGGACTATATGTAGTCCAAATCTTCTTTTGAAACTGATACAATGCACTGGTCCTCTAACATCCAATGCTTGTCAGTTAAGATGAGAAACGTGTGAGCTTCTTGAACGAAGTAGTTCCTTTGAGCAGAAAAGTGACTACCTGAAACGAAGGCTTGCTTGTAGGGAGACTCAGAGCATGGGATTTAACTCCATTTCTGAAGTGAAACACAGCATTGTCTCATCCATTGATCACACACTGCTTTAGAAGAAGAAGCACGCTCTTGCTTTCTAGAATCTCTAAGTCAGCAGGAAACGTGAGTGTGCTGAGAACAAAAGAACGGAATTTCCTGCACATACCGACCATATCTAGTCCAACTCTGCTTCTTAAACTGATACAAAGCACTGGTCCTCTAACATCCAATGCTTGTCAGTTAAGATGAGAAACGTGTGAGCTTCGTGAAAGATGTAGTTCGTTTGAGCAGAAAAGTGACTGCCCTCACCTGAAACGAAGTCTTGCTTTTAGGGAGACTCAGAGCCTGGGATTTAACTCCTTTTCTGATGTGAAACACACAGCATAGTTTTCATCCATGGATCACACTCTGCTTTAGAACGAGAAGCACGATATTGGTTTCTAGAGTCTCTAAGACAGCAGGAAACGTGAGTTTGCTGAGAACAAAAGAACGGTATTTCCTACATATACGGACCATATCTAGTCCAAATCTGCTTCTTAAACTGATACAAAGCACTGGTCCTCTAACATCCAATGCTTGTCTGTTAAGGTGAGAAACGTGTGAGCTTTGTGGACAATATAGTTCCTTTGAACTGAAAAGTGACTGCCCTTACCTGAAAAGAAGTCTTGCTTGTAGGAAGACACAGGGCCTGGGATTTAACTCCATTTCTGAAGGGAAACACACAGCATAGTTCTCATCCATGGATCACACTCTGCTTTAGAGCGAGAAGAACACTCTTGCTTTCTAGAGTCTCTAATACAGCAGGAAATCTGAGTGTGCCCAGAACAAAAAACGGTGTTTCCTACACATGCGGACCATATGTAGTCCAAATCTGCTTCTGAAACTGATACAAAGCACTGACCCTCTAACATCCAATGCTTGTCAGTTAAGATGGGAAACGTATGAGCTTCATGAACGATGTAGTTCGTTTGAGCAGAAAAGTAACTGCCCTTACCTTATTTGAAGTCTTGCTTGTAGGAAGACTCAGAGCCTGGGATTTAACTCCATTTCTGAAGTAAAACACACAGCAGTGTAATCATCCATTGATCACACTCTGTTTTAGAACAAGAAGCACGCTCTTGCTTTCTAGAGTCTCTAAGACAGCAGGAAACGTGATTTTGCTGAGAACAAAAGAACGAAGTTTCCTACACATACGGACATTATATAGTACAACTCTGCTTCTGAAACTGATACAAAGCACTGGTCCTCTAACATCCAATGCTTGTCTGTTAAGATGAGAAACGTGTGAGCTTCATGAACGATGTAGTTCGTTTGAGCTGAAAAGTGACTGCCCTTACCTGAAACGAAGTCTTGCCTGTAGGAAGACACAGAGCCTGCGATTTAACTCCATTTCTGAAGGGAAACACACAGCATAGTTCTCATCCATGGATCACACTCTGCTTTAGAGCGAGAAGAACACTCTTACTTTCTAGACTCTCTAATACAGCAGGAAATCTGAGTGTGCCCAGAACAAAAGAATGGTGTTTCCTACACATACGGACCATATGTAGTCCAAATCTGCTTCTGAAACTTATACAAAGCACTGACCCTCTAACATCCAATGCTTGTCAGTTAAGATGGGAAACGTATGAGCTTCATGAACGATGTAGTTCGTTTGAGCAGAAAAGTGACTGCCCTTACATGATTTGAAGTCTTGCTTGTAGGAAGACTCAGAGCCTGGGATTTAACTCCATTACTGAATTAAAACACACAGCAGTGTAATAATCCAATGATCACACTCTGCTTTAGAACAAGAAGCACACTCTTGCTTTCTAGACTCTCTAAGACAGCAGGAAACGTGATTTTGCTGAGAACAAAAGAACGGAGTTTCCTACACATACAGACATTATATAGTCCAACTCTGCTTCTGAAACTGATACAAAGCACTGGTCCTCTAACATCCAATGCTTGTCTGTTAAGATGAGAAACGTGTGAGCTTCGTGAACGAGGTAGTTCGTTTGAGCTGAAAAGTGACTGCCCTTACCTGAAACGAAGTCTTGCCTGTAGGAAGACACAGAGCCTAGGATTTAACTCCATTTCTGAAGGGTAACATACAGCATAGTTCTCATCCATGGATCACACTCTGCTTTAGAGCGAGAAGCACGCTCTTGCTTTCTAGAGTCTCTAATACAGAAGGAAATCTGAGTGTGCCCAGAACAAAAGAACGGTGTTTCCTACACATACTGATTATATGTAGTCCAAACCTTCTTCTGAAACTGATACAATGCACTGGTCCTCTAACATCCAATGTTTGTCAGTTAAGATGAGAAACGTGTGAGCTTCGTGAAAGAAGTAGTTCTTTGAGCAGAAAAGTGACTGAACTTACCTTAAACGAAGTCATGCTTGTAGGGAGACTCAGAGCATGGGATTTAATTCCATTTCTGAAGTGAAACACACAGCATTGTCTCATCCATTTAACACACTCTGATTTAGAACAAGAATCATGCTTTTGCTTTCAAGAGTCTCTAAGACAGCAGGAAACGAGAGTTTGCTGAGAAAAAAAGAACGGTGTTTCCTACACATACGGACCATATCTCATCCAACTCTGCTTCTTAAACTGATACAAAGCACTGGTCCTCTAACATCCAATGCTTGTCTGTTAAGATGAGAAACGTGTGAGCTCCGTGAAAGATGTAGTTCGTTTGAGCTGAAAAGTGACTGCCCTTACCTGAAATGAATTCTTGCTTGTAGGAAGACATAGAGCCTGGGATTTAACTACTTTTCTGAAGGGAAACAAACAGCATAGTTTTCATCCATGGATCACACTCTGCTTTAGAGCGAGAAGCACGCTCTTGCTTTCTAGAGTCTCTAAGACAGCAGGAAACGTGAGTGTGCTGAGAACAAAAGAACGATGTTTTCTACACATACGGACATTATATAGTCCAACTCTTCTTCTGAAACTGATACAAAGCACTGGTCCTGTAACATCCAATGCTTGTCAGTTAAGATGAGAAACGTGTGAGCATCGTGAACGATGTAGTTCGTTTGAGCAGAAAAGTGACTGCCCTTACCTGAAACGAAGTCTTGCTTGTAGGAAGACTCAGAGCCTGGGATTTAACTCCATTTCTGAAGTGAAACACACAGCAGTGTTCTCATCCATTGATCACACTCTGCTTTAGAACAAGAAGCATGCTTTTGCTTTCTAGAGTCTCTAAGACAGCAGGAAACGTGAGTTTGCTGAGAACAAAAGAACGGTGTTTCCTACACATACGGACCATATCTAGTCCAACTCTGCTTCTGAAACTGATACAAAGCACTGGTCCTCTAACATCCAATGCTTGTCTGTTAAGATGAGAAACGTGTGAGCTCCGTGAAAGATGTAGTTCGTTTGAGCTGAAAAGTGACTGCCTTTACCTGAAAAGAAATCTTGCTTGTAGGAAGATATAGAGCCTGGGATTTAACTCCTTTTCTGAAGGGAAACACACAACGTGGTTTTCTTCGATGGATCACACTCTGCTTTAGAGGGAGAAGCACGCTCTTGCTTACTAAAGTCTCTAAGACAGCAGGAAACGTGAGTGTGCTGAGAACAAAAGAACGGTGTTTCCTACACATACGGACCATATCTAGTCCAACTCTGCTTCTGAAACAGATACAAAGCACTGGTCCTCTAACATCCAATGCTTGTCAGTTAAGATGAGAAACGTGTGAGCTCAGTGAACGATGTAGTTCGTTTGAGCTGAAAAGTGACTGCCCTTACCTGAAACGAAGTCCTGCTTGTAGGAAGAAATAGAGCCTGGGATTTAACTACTTTTCTGAAGGGAAACACACAGCATAGTTCTCATCCATGGATCACACTCTGCTTTAGAGCGAGAAGCACACTCTTGCTTTCTAGAGTCTCTAAGACAGCAGGAAATCTGAGTGTGCCCAGAATAAAAGAACGGTGTTTCCTACACATATGGACCATATCTAGTCCAACTCTTCTTCTGAAACTGATACAAAGCACTGGTCCTCTAACATCCAATGCTTGTCAGTTAAGATGAGAAACGTGTGAGCTTTTGAATGATGTAGTTCCTTTGAACTGAAAAGTGATTGCCCTTACTTGAAACGAAGTCTTGCTTGTAGGAAGACACAGAGCCTGGGATTTAACTCCATTTCTGAGGGGAAACACACAGCATAGTTCAAATCCATGGATCACACTCTGCTTTAGGTTGAGAATCATACTCTTGCTTTCTAGATTCTCTAATACTGCAGGAAATCTGAGTGTGCCCAGAACAAAAGAACGGTGTTTCCTACTCATACGGACTATATGTAGTCCAAATCTTCTTTTGAAACTGATACAATGCACTGGTCCTCTAACATCCAATGCTTGTCAGTTAAGATGAGAAACGTGTGAGCTTCTTGAACGAAGTAGTTCCTTTGAGCAGAAAAGTGACTGCCCTTACCTGAAACGAAGTCTTGCTTGTAGGGAGACTCAGAGCATGGGATTTAACTCCATTTCTGAAGTGAAACACACAGCATTGTCTCATCCATTGATCACACTCTGCTTTAGAAGAAGAAGCACGCTCTTGCTTTCTAGAATCTCTAAGACAGCAGGAAACGTGAGTGTGCTGAGAACAAAAGAACGGAGTTTCCTGCACATACCGACCATATCTAGTCCAACTCTGCTTCTTAAACTGATACAAAGCACTGGTCCTCTAACATCCAATGCTTGTCAATTCAGATGAGAAACGTGTGAGCTTCGTGAACGATGTAGTTTGTTTGAGCAGAAAACTGACTGCCCTTACCTGAAAAGAAGTCTTGCTTGTAGAAAGACTCAGAGCCTGGGATTTAACTCCATTTCTGAAGTGAAACACACAGCAGTGTTGTCGTCCATTA
Organism: Onychomys leucogaster; assembly: GCA_949786385.1. Taxonomy (NCBI): domain Eukaryota; kingdom Metazoa; phylum Chordata; class Mammalia; order Rodentia; family Cricetidae; genus Onychomys; species Onychomys leucogaster. The sequence goes on along the minus strand of CATKUP010000129.1, from coordinate 1,134,909 downwards.
ATCACACTCTGTTTAGAACAAGAAGCACGCTCTTGCTTTCCAGGGTCTCTAAGACAGCAGGAAACGTGAGTGTGCTGAGAACAAAAGAACGGTGTTTCCTACACATACGGACCATATCTAGTCCAACTCTGCTTCTGAAACAGATACAAAGCACTGGTCCTCTAACATCCAATGCTTGTCAGTTAAGATGAGAAACGTGTGAGCTCAGTGAACGATGTAGTTCGTTTGAGCTGAAAAGTGACTGCCCTTACCTGAAACGAAGTCCTGCTTGTAGGAAGAAATAGAGCCTGGGATTTAACTACTTTTCTGAAGGGAAACATAGAGCATAGTTCTCATCCATGGATCACACTCTGCTTTAGAGCGAGAAGCACACTCTTGCTTTCTAGAGTCTCTAAGACAGCAGGAAATCTGAGTGTGCCCAGAATAAAAGAACGGTGTTTCCTACACATATGGACCATATCTAGTCCAACTCTTCTTCTGAAACTGATACAAAGCACTGGTCCTCTAACATCCAATGCTTGTCAGTTAAGATGAGAAACGTGTGAGCTTTTGAATGATGTAGTTCCTTTGAACTGAAAAGTGATTGCCCTTACTTGAAACGAAGTCTTGCTTGTAGGAAGACACAGAGCCTGGGATTTAACTCCATTTCTGAGGGGAAACACACAGCATAGTTCAAATCCATGGATCACACTCTGCTTTAGGTTGAGAATCATACTCTTGCTTTCTAGATTCTCTAATACTGCAGGAAATCTGAGTGTGCCCAGAACAAAAGAACGGTGTTTCCTACACATACGGACTATATGTAGTCCAAATCTTCTTTTGAAACTGATACAATGCACTGGTCCTCTAACATCCAATGCTTGTCAGTTAAGATGAGAAACGTGTGAGCTTCTTGAACGAAGTAGTTCCTTTGAGCAGAAAAGTGACTACCTGAAACGAAGGCTTGCTTGTAGGGAGACTCAGAGCATGGGATTTAACTCCATTTCTGAAGTGAAACACACAGCATTGTCTCATCCATTGATCACACTCTGCTTTAGAAGAAGAAGCACGCTCTTGCTTTCTAGAATCTCTAAGACAGCAGGAAACGTGAGTGTGCTGAGAACAAAAGAACGGAGTTTCCTGCACATACCGACCATATCTAGTCCAACTCTGCTTCTTAAACTGATACAAAGCACTGGTCCTCTAACATCCAATGCTTGTCAATTCAGATGAGAAACGTGTGAGCTTCGTGAACGATGTAGTTTGTTTGAGCAGAAAACTGACTGCCCTTACCTGAAAAGAAGTCTTGCTTGTAGAAAGACTCAGAGCCTGGGATTTAACTCCATTTCTGAAGTGAAACACACAGCAGTGTTGTCGTCCATTAATCACACTCTGTTTAGAACAAGAAGCACGCTCTTGCTTTCCAGGGTCTCTAAGACAGCAGGAAACGTGAGTTTGCTGAGAACAAAAGAATGGTATTTCCTACACATACAAACCATATCTAGTCCAACTCTGCTTCTGAAACTGATACAAAGCACTGGTCCTCTAAAATCCAATGCTTGTCTGTTAAGATGAGAAACGTGTGAGCCCCATGAAAGATGTAGTTAGTTTGAGCTGAAAAGTGACTGCCCTTACCTGAAACGAAGTCTTGCTTGTTGGAAGACATAGAGCCTGGGATTTAACTCCTTTTCTGAAGGGAAACACACAGCATAGTTTTCATCCATGGATCACACTCTGCTTTAGAGCGACAAGCACGCTCTTGCTTTCTAAAGACTCTAAGACAGCAGGAAACGTGAGTGTGCTGAGAACAAAAGAACGGTGTTTCCTAAACATACGGACCATATCTAGTCCAACTCTGCTTCTGAAACTGATACAAAGCACTGGTCCTCTAACATCCAATGCTTGTCTGTTAAGATGAGAAACGTGTGAGCTCCGTGAAAGATGTAGTTCGTTTGAGCTGAAAAGTGACTGCCTTTACCTGAAAAGAAATCTTGCTTGTAGGAAGACATAGAGCCTGGGATTTAACTCCTTTTCTGAAGGGAAACACACAACGTAGTTTTCTTCGATGGATCACACTCTGCTTTAGAGGGAGAAGCACGCTCTTGCTTACTAAAGTCTCTAAGACAGCAGGAAACGTGAGTGTGCTGAGAACAAAAGAACGGTGTTTCCTACACATACGGACCATATCTAGTCCAACTCTGCTTCTGAAACAGATACAAAGCACTGGTCCTCTAACATCCAATGCTTGTCAGTTAAGATGAGAAACGTGTGAGCTCAGTGAACGATGTAGTTCGTTTGAGCTGAAAAGTGACTGCCCTTACCTGAAACGAAGTCCTGCTTGTAGGAAGAAATAGAGCCTGGGATTTAACTACTTTTCTGAAGGGAAACATAGAGCATAGTTCTCATCCATGGATCACACTCTGCTTTAGAGCGAGAAGCACACTCTTGCTTTCTAGAGTCTCTAAGACAGCAGGAAATCTGAGTGTGCCCAGAATAAAAGAACGGTGTTTCCTACACATATGGACCATATCTAGTCCAACTCTTCTTCTGAAACTGATACAAAGCACTGGTCCTCTAACATCCAATGCTTGTCAGTTAAGATGAGAAACGTGTGAGCTTTTGAATGATGTAGTTCCTTTGAACTGAAAAGTGATTGCCCTTACTTGAAACGAAGTCTTGCTTGTAGGAAGACACAGAGCCTGGGATTTAACTCCATTTCTGAGGGGAAACACACAGCATAGTTCAAATCCATGGATCACACTCTGCTTTAGGTTGAGAATCATACTCTTGCTTTCTAGATTCTCTAATACTGCAGGAAATCTGAGTGTGCCCAGAACAAAAGAACGGTGTTTCCTACACATACGGACTATATGTAGTCCAAATCTTCTTTTGAAACTGATACAATGCACTGGTCCTCTAACATCCAATGCTTGTCAGTTAAGATGAGAAACGTGTGAGCTTCTTGAACGAAGTAGTTCCTTTGAGCAGAAAAGTGACTGCCCTTACCTGAAACGAAGGTTTGCTTGTAGGGAGACTCAGAGCATGGGATTTAACTCCATTTCTGAAGTGAAACACACAGCATTGTCTCATCCATTGATCACACTCTGCTTTAGAAGAAGAAGCACGCTCTTGCTTTCTAGAATCTCTAAGACAGCAGGAAACGTGAGTGTGCTGAGAACAAAAGAACGGAGTTTCCTGCACATACCGACCATATCTAGTCCAACTCTGCTTCTGAAACTGATACAAAGCACTGGTCCTCTAACATCCAATGCTTGTCAATTCAGATGAGAAACGTGTGAGCTTCGTGAACGATGTAGTTTGTTTGAGCAGAAAACTGACTGCCCTTACCTGAAAAGAAGTCTTGCTTGTAGAAAGACTCAGAGCCTGGGATTTAACTCCATTTCTGAAGTGAAACACACAGCAGTGTTGTCGTCCATTAATCACACTCTGTTTAGAACAAGAAGCACGCTCTTGTTTTCCAGGGTCTCTAAGACAGCAGGAAACGTGAGTTTGCTGAGAACAAAAGAATGGTATTTCCTACACATACAAACCATATCTAGTCCAACTCTGCTTCTGAAACTGATACAAAGCACTGGTCCTCTAAAATCCAATGCTTGTCTGTTAAGATGAGAAACGTGTGAGCCCCATGAAAGATGTAGTTAGTTTGAGCTGAAAAGTGACTGCCCTTACCTGAAACGAAGTCTTGCTTGTTGGAAGACATAGAGCCTGGGATTTAACTCCTTTTCTGAAGGGAAACACACAGCATAGTTTTCATCCATGGATCACACTCTGCTTTAGAGCGACAAGCACGCTCTTGCTTTCTAAAGACTCTAAGACAGCAGGAAACGTGAGTGTGCTGAGAACAAAAGAACGGTGTTTCCTAAACATACGGACCATATCTAGTCCAACTCTGCTTCTGAAACTGATACAAAGCACTGGTCCTCTAACATCCAATGCTTGTCTGTTAAGATGAGAAACGTGTGAGCTCCGTGAAAGATGTAGTTCGTTTGAGCTGAAAAGTGACTGCCTTTACCTGAAAAGAAATCTTGCTTGTAGGAAGACATAGAGCCTGGGATTTAACTCCTTTTCTGAAGGGAAACACACAACGTAGTTTTCTTCGATGGATCACACTCTGCTTTAGAGGGAGAAGCACGCTCTTGCTTACTAAAGTCTCTAAGACAGCAGGAAACGTGAGTGTGCTGAGAACAAAAGAACGGTGTTTCCTACACATACGGACCATATCTAGTCCAACTCTGCTTCTGAAACAGATACAAAGCACTGGTCCTCTAACATCCAATGCTTGTCAGTTAAGATGAGAAACGTGTGAGCTCAGTGAACGATGTAGTTCGTTTGAGCTGAAAAGTGACTGCCCTTACCTGAAACGAAGTCCTGCTTGTAGGAAGAAATAGAGCCTGGGATTTAACTACTTTTCTGAAGGGAAACATAGAGCATAGTTCTCATCCATGGATCACACTCTGCTTTAGAGCGAGAAGCACACTCTTGCTTTCTAGAGTCTCTAAGACAGCAGGAAATCTGAGTGTGCCCAGAATAAAAGAACGGTGTTTCCTACACATATGGACCATATCTAGTCCAACTCTTCTTCTGAAACTGATACAAAGCACTGGTCCTCTAACATCCAATGCTTGTCAGTTAAGATGAGAAACGTGTGAGCTTTTGAATGATGTAGTTCCTTTGAACTGAAAAGTGATTGCCCTTACTTGAAACGAAGTCTTGCTTGTAGGAAGACACAGAGCCTGGGATTTAACTCCATTTCTGAGGGGAAACACACAGCATAGTTCAAATCCATGGATCACACTCTGCTTTAGGTTGAGAATCATACTCTTGCTTTCTAGATTCTCTAATACTGCAGGAAATCTGAGTGTGCCCAGAACAAAAGAACGGTGTTTCCTACACATACGGACTATATGTAGTCCAAATCTTCTTTTGAAACTGATACAATGCACTGGTCCTCTAACATCCAATGCTTGTCAGTTAAGATGAGAAACGTGTGAGCTTCTTGAACGAAGTAGTTCCTTTGAGCAGAAAAGTGACTGCCCTTACCTGAAACGAAGGCTTGCTTGTAGGGAGACTCAGAGCATGGGATTTAACTCCATTTCTGAAGTGAAACACACAGCATTGTCTCATCCATTGATCACACTCTGCTTTAGAAGAAGAAGCACGCTCTTGCTTTCTAGAATCTCTAAGACAGCAGGAAACGTGAGTGTGCTGAGAACAAAAGAACGGAGTTTCCTGCACATACCGACCATATCTAGTCCAACTCTGCTTCTTAAACTGATACAAAGCACTGGTCCTCTAACATCCAATGCTTGTCAATTCAGATGAGAAACGTGTGAGCTTCGTGAACGATGTAGTTTGTTTGAGCAGAAAACTGACTGCCCTTACCTGGAAAGAAGTCTTGCTTGTAGAAAGACTCAGAGCCTGGGATTTAACTCCATTTCTGAAGTGAAACACACAGCAGTGTTGTCGTCCATTAATCACACTCTGTTTAGAACAAGAAGCACGCTCTTGCTTTCCAGGGTCTCTAAGACAGCAGGAAACGTGAGTTTGCTGAGAACAAAAGAATGGTATTTCCTACACATACAAACCATATCTAGTCCAACTCTGCTTCTGAAACTGATACAAAGCACTGGTCCTCTAAAATCCAATGCTTGTCTGTTAAGATGAGAAACGTGTGAGCCCCATGAAAGATGTAGTTAGTTTGAGCTGAAAAGTGACTGCCCTTACCTGAAACGAAGTCTTGCTTGTTGGAAGACATAGAGCCTGGGATTTAACTCCTTTTCTGAAGGGAAACACACAGCATAGTTTTCATCCATGGATCACACTCTGCTTTAGAGCGACAAGCACGCTCTTGCTTTCTAAAGACTCTAAGACAGCAGGAAACGTGAGTGTGCTGAGAACAAAAGAACGGTGTTTCCTAAACATACGGACCATATCTAGTCCAACTCTGCTTCTGAAACTGATACAAAGCACTGGTCCTCTAACATCCAATGCTTGTCTGTTAAGATGAGAAACGTGTGAGCTCCGTGAAAGATGTAGTTCGTTTGAGCTGAAAAGTGACTGCCTTTACCTGAAAAGAAATCTTGCTTGTAGGAAGACATAGAGCCTGGGATTTAACTACTTTTCTGAAGGGAAACATAGAGCATAGTTCTCATCCATGGATCACACTCTGCTTTAGAGCGAGAAGCACACTCTTGCTTTCTAGAGTCTCTAAGACAGCAGGAAATCTGAGTGTGCCCATAATAAAAGAACGGTGTTTCCTACACATATGGACCATATCTAGTCCAACTCTTCTTCTGAAACTGATACAAAGCACTGGTCCTCTAACATCCAATGCTTGTCAGTTAAGATGAGAAACGTGTGAGCTTTTGAATGATGTAGTTCCTTTGAACTGAAAAGTGATTGCCCTTACTTGAAACGAAGTCTTGCTTGTAGGAAGACACAGAGCCTGGGATTTAACTCCATTTCTGAGGGGAAACACACAGCATAGTTCAAATCCATGGATCACACTCTGCTTTAGGTTGAGAATCATACTCTTGCTTTCTAGATTCTCTAATACTGCAGGAAATCTGAGTGTGCCCAGAACAAAAGAACGGTGTTTCCTACACATACGGACTATATGTAGTCCAAATCTTCTTTTGAAACTGATACAATGCACTGGTCCTCTAACATCCAATGCTTGTCAGTTAAGATGAGAAACGTGTGAGCTTCTTGAACGAAGTAGTTCCTTTGAGCAGAAAAGTGACTGCCCTTACCTGAAACGAAGTCTTGCTTGTAGGGAGACTCAGAGCATGGGATTTAACTCCATTTCTGAAGTGAAACACACAGCATTGTCTCATCCATTGATCACACTCTGCTTTAGAAGAAGAAGCACGCTCTTGCTTTCTAGAATCTCTAAGACAGCAGGAAACGTGAGTGTGCTGAGAACAAAAGAACGGTGTTTCCTGCACATACCGACCATATCTAGTCCAACTCTGCTTCTTAAACTGATACAAAGCACTGGTCCTCTAACATCCAATGCTTGTCAATTCAGATGAGAAACGTGTGAGCTTCGTGAACGATGTAGTTTGTTTGAGCAGAAAACTGACTGCCCTTACCTGAAAAGAAGTCTTGCTTGTAGAAAGACTCAGAGCCTGGGATTTAACTCCATTTCTGAAGTGAAACACACAGCAGTGTTGTCGTCCATTAATCACACTCAGTTTAGAACAAGAAGCACGCTCTTGCTTTCCAGGGTCTCTAAGACAGCAGGAAACGTGAGTTTGCTGAGAACAAAAGAATGGTATTTCCTACACTTACAAACCATATCTAGTCCAACTCTGCTTCTGAAACTGATACAAAGCACTGGTCCTCTAACATCCAATGCTTGTCTGTTAAGATGAGAAACGTGTGAGCCCCATGAAAGATGTAGTTAGTTTGAGCTGAAAAGTGACTGCCCTTACCTGAAACGAAGTCTTGCTTGTTGGAAGACATAGAGCCTGGGATTTAACTCCTTTTCTGAAGGGAAACACACAGCATAGTTTTCATCCATGGATCACACTCTGCTTTAGAGCGACAAGCACGCTCTTGCTTTCTAAAGACTCTAAGACAGCAGAAAACGTGAGTGTGCTGAGAACAAAAGAACGGTGTTTCCTAAACATACGGACCATATCTAGTCCAACTCTTCTTCTGAAACTGATACAAAGCACTGGTCCTCTAACATCCAATGCTTGTCAGTTAAGATGAGAAACGTGTGAGCTTCGTGAACGATGTAGTTCCTTTGACCAGAAAAGTGACTATACTTACCTGAAATGAAGTCTTGCTTGTTGGGAGACACAGAGCATAGGATTTAACTCCATTTCTGAAGTGAAACACACAGCATAGTCTCATCTATGGATCACAATCTGCTTTAGAGGGAGAGGCACCTTCCTGCTTTCTATAGTCTCTAGGACAGCAGGAAATCTGAGTGTGCCCAGAACAAAAGAACGGTGTTTCCTACACATACGGACCATATGTAGTCCAAATCTGCTTTTTAAACTGATACAAAGCAATGACCCTCTAACATCCAATGCTTGTCAGTTAAGATGGGAAACGTATGAGCTTCATGAACGATGTATTTCGTTTGAGCAGAAAAGTGACTGCCCTTACCTGATTATAAGTCTTGCTTGTAGGAAGACTCAGAGCCTGGGATTTAACTCCATTTCTGAATTAAAACACACAGCAGTGTAATAATCCAATGATCACACACTGCTTTAGAACAAGAAGCACGCTCTTGCTTTCTAGAGTCTCTAAGACAGCAGGAAACGTGATTTTGCTGAGAACAAAAGAACGGAGTTTCCTACACATACAGACATTATATAGTCCAACTCTGCTTCTGAAACGGATACAAAGCACTGGTCCTCTAACATCCAATGCTTGTCTGTTAAGATGAGAAACGTGTGAGCTTCGTGAACGATGTATTTCGTTTGATCTGAAAAGTGACTGCCCTTACCTGAAACGAAGTCTTGCCTGTAGGAAGACACAGAGCAAGAGATTTAACTCCATTTCTGAAGGGAAACACACAGCATAGTTCTCATCCATGGATCACACTCTGCTTTAGAGCGAGAAGCACGCTCTTGCTTTCTAGAGTCTCTAAGACAGCAGGAAATCTGAGTGTGCCCAGAACAAAAGAACGGAGTTTCCTACACATACGGACTATATGTAGTCCAAATCTTCTTCTGAAACTGATACAATGCACTGGTCCTCTAACATCCAATGCTTGTCAGTTAAGATGAGAAACGTGTGAGCTTCTTGAACGATGTAGTTCCTTTGAGCAAAAAAGTGACTGCCCTTACCTGAAACGAAGTCTTGCTCGTGGGGAGACTGAGAGCCTGGGATTTAACTCCATTTCTGAAGTGAAACACACAGCATTGTCTCATCCATTGATCACACTCTGCTTTAGAACAAGAAGCACGCTCTTGCTTTCTAGAGTCTCTAAGACAGCAGGAAACGTGAGTTTGGTGAGAACAAAAGAACGGTGTTTCCTACACATACAAACCATATCTAGTCCAACTCTGTTTCTGAAACTGATACAAAGCACTGGTCCTCTATCATCCAATGCTTGTCTGTTAAGATGAGAAACGTGTGAGCTCCGTGAACGATGTAGTTCGTTTGAGCTGAAAAGTGACTGCCCTTACCTGAAACGAAGTCTTGCTTGTTGGAATACATAGAGCCTGGGATTTAACTCCTTTTATGAAGGGAAACACACAGCATAGTTTTCATCCATGGATCACACTCTGCTTTAGAGCGACAAGCACGCTCTTGCTTTCTAAAGTCTCTAAGACAGCAGGAAACGTGAGTGTGCTGAGAAAAAAAGAACGGTGTTTCCTAAACATACGGACCATATCTAGTCCAACTCTTCTTCTGAAACTGATACAAAGCACTGGTCCTCTAACATCCAATGCTTGTCAGTTAAGATGAGAAACGTGTGAGCTTCGTGAACGATGTAGTTCCTTTGAGCAGAAAAGTGACTACACTTACCTTAAACGAAGTCTTGCTTGTTGGGAGACACAGAGCATGGGATTTAACTCCATTTCTGAAGTGAAACACACAGAATAGTCTCATCTATGGATCACAATCTGCTTTAGAGCGAGAGGCACCTTCATGCTTTCTATAGTCTCTAAGACAGCAGGAAACGTGAGTGTGCCCAGAACAAAAGATCGGGGTTTCCTACACATATGGATCATATGTAGTCCATCTCTGCTTCTGCAACTGATACAAAGCACTGACACTATAACATCCAATGCTTGTCAGTTAAGATGAGAAACGTGTTAGCTTCTTGAACGATGTAGTTCCTTTGAGCAAAAAAGTGACTGCCCTTACCTGAAACGAAGTCTTGCTCGTAGGGAGACTGAGAGCCTGGGATTTAACTCCATTTCTGAAGTGAAACACACAGCATTGTCTCATCCATTGATCACACTCTGCTTTAGAACAAGAAGAACGCTCTTGCTTTCTAGAGTCTCTAAGACAGCAGGAAACGTGAGTGTGCTGAGAACAAAAGAATGGTGTTTCCTACACATACGGACCATATCTAGTCCAACTCTACTTCTGAAACTGATACAAAGCACTGGTCCTCTAACATCCAATGCTTGTCTGTTAAGATGAGAAACGTGTGAGCTCAGTGAAAGATGTTCGTTTGAGCTGAAAAGTGATTGCCCTTACCTGAAACGAAGTCTTGCATGTAGGAAGACACAGAGCCTGGGATTTAACTCCATTTCTGAGGGGAAACACACAGCATAGTTCTCATCCATGGATCACACTCTGCTTTAGGGCGAGAATCATACTCTTGCTTTCTAGATTCTCTAATAAGGCAGGAAATCTGAGTGGGCCCAGAACAAAAGAACGGTGTTTCCTACATATACAGACCATATGTAGTCCAAATCTGCTTCTGAAACTGATACAATGCACTGGTCCTCTAACATCCAATGCTTTTCAGTTAAGATGAGAAACGTGTAAGCTTCTTGAACGATGTAGTTCCTTTGAGCAGAAAAGTGACTGCCCTTACCTGAAACGAAGTCTTGCTTGTAGGGAGACTCAGAGCATGGGATTTAACTCCATTTCTGAAGTGAAACACGCAGCATTGTCTCATCCATTGATCACACTCTGCTTTAGAACAAGAAGCACGCTCTTGCTTTCTAGAATCTCTAAGACAGCAGGAAACGTGAGTTTGCTGAGAACAAAAGAATGGTATTTCCTACACATACAAACCATATCTAGTCCAACTCTGCTTCTGAAACTGATACAGAGCACTGGTCCTCTAAAATCCAATGCTTGTCTGTTAAGATGAGAAACGTGTGAGCTTTGTGAACGATATAGTTCCTTTGAACTGAGAAGTGACTGCCCTTACCTGAAAAGAAGTCTTGCTTGTAGGAAGACACAGAGCCTGCGATTTAACTCCATTTCTGAAGGGAAACACACAGCATAGTTCTCATCCATGGATCACACTCTGCTTTAGAGCGAGAAGAACACTCTTACTTTCTAGAGTCTCTAATACAGCAGGAAATCTGAGTGTGCCCAGAAGAAAGGAACGGTGTTTCCTACACATACGGACCATATGTAGTCCAAATCTGCTTCTGAAACTGATACAAAGCACTGACCCTCTAACATCCAATGCTTGTCAGTTAAGATGGGAAACGTGTGAGCTTCATGAACGATGTAGTTCGTTTGAGCAGAAAAGTGACTGCCCTTACCTGATTTGAAGTCTTGCTTGTAGGAAGACTCAGAGCCTGGGATTTAACTCCATTTCTGAATTAAAACACACAGCAGTGTAATAATCCAATGATCACACTCTGCTTTAGAACAAGAAGCACGCTCTTGCTTTCTAGAGTCTCTAAGACAGCAGGAAACGTGATTTTGCTGAGAACAAAAGAACGGAGTTTCCTACACATACAGACATTATAAAGTCCAAATCTGCTTCTGAAACTGATACAAAGCACTGGTCCTCTAACATCCAATGCTTGTCTGTTAAGATGAGAAACGCGTGAGCTTCGTGAACGATGTAGTTCGTTTGATCTGAAAAGTTACTGCCCTTACCTGAAACGAAGTCTTGCCTGTAGGAAGACACAGAGCAAGAGATTTAACTCCATTTCTGAAGGGAAACACACAGCATAGTTCTCATCCATGGATCACACTCTGCTTTAGGTCGAGAAGCACGCTCTTGCTTTCTAGAGTCTCTAAGACAGCAGGAAATCTGAGTGTGCCCAGAACAAAAGAACGGTGTTTCCTACACATACGGACTATATGTAGTCCAAATCTTCTTCTGAAACTGATACAAAGCACTGGTCCTCTAAAATCCAATGCTTGTCTGTTAAGATGAGAAACGTGTGAGCCCCATGAAAGATGTAGTTAGTTTGAGCTGAAAAGTGCCTGCCCTTACCTGAAACGAAGTCTTGCTTGTTGGAAGACATAGAGCCTGGGATTTAACTCCTTTTCTGAAGGGAAACACACAGCATAGTTTTCATCCATGGATCACACTCTGCTTTAGAGCGACAAGCACGCTCTTGCTTTCTAAAGACTCTAAGACAGCAGGAAACGTGAGTGTGCTGAGAACAAAAGAACGGTGTTTCCTAAACATACGGACCATATCTAGTCCAACTCTGCTTCTGAAACTGATACAAAGCACTGGTCCTCTAACATCCAATGCTTGTCTGTTAAGATGAGAAACGTGTGAGCTCCGTGAAAGATGTAGTTCGTTTGAGCTGAAAAGTGACTGCCTTTACCTGAAAAGAAGTGTTGCTTGTAGGAAGACATAGAGCCTGGGATTTAACTCCTTTTCTGAAGGGAAACACACAACGTAGTTTTCTTCGATGGATCACACTCTGCTTTAGAGGGAGAAGCACGCTCTTGCTTACTAAAGTCTCTAAGACAGCAGGAAACGTGAGTTTGCTGAGAACAAAAGAACGGTGTTTCCTACACATACGGACCATATCTAGTCCAACTCTGCTTCTGAAACTGATACAAAGCACTGGTCCTCTAAAATCCAATGCTTGTCTGTTAAGATGAGAAACGTGTGAGCTTTGTGAACGATATAGTTCCTTTGAACTGAGAAGTGACTGCCCTTACCTGAAAAGAAGTCTTGCTTGTAGGAAGACACAGAGCCTGCGATTTAACTCCATTTCTGAAGGGAAACACACAGCATAGTTCTCATCCATGGATCACACTCTGCTTTAGAGCGAGAAGAACACTCTTACTTTCTAGAGTCTCTAATACAGCAGGAAATCTGAGTGTGCCCAGAACAAAAGAACGGTGTTTCCTACACATACGGACCATATGTAGTCCAAATCTGCTTCTGAAACTGATACAAAGCACTGACCCTCTAACATCCAATGCTTGTCAGTTAAGATGGGAAACGTGTGAGCTTCATGAACGATGTAGTTCGTTTGAGCAGAAAAGTGACTGCCCTTACCTGATTTGAAGTCTTGCTTGTAGGAAGACTCAGAGCCTGGGATTTAACTCCATTTCTGAATTAAAACACACAGCAGTGTAATAATCCAATGATCACACTCTGCTTTAGAACAAGAAGCACGCTCTTGCTTTCTAGAGTCTCTAAGACAGCAGGAAACGTGATTTTGCTGAGAAGAAAAGAACGGAGTTTCCTACACATACAGACATTATAAAGTCCAAATCTGCTTCTGAAACTGATACAAAGCACTGGTCCTCTAACATCCAATGCTTGTCTGTTAAGATGAGAAACGTGTGAGCTTCGTGAACGATGTAGTTCGTTTGATCTGAAAAGTGACTGCCCTTACCTGAAACGAAGTCTTGCCTGTAGGAAGACACAGAGCAAGAGATTTAACTCCATTTCTGAAGGGAAACACACAGCATAGTTCTCATCCATGGATCACACTCTGCTTTAGATCGAGAAGCACGCTCTTGCTTTCTAGAGTCTCTAAGACAGCAGGAAATCTGAGTGTGCCCAGAACAAAAGAACGCTGTTTCCTACACATACGGACTATATGTAGTCCAAATCTTCTTCTGAAACTGATACAATGCACTGGTCCTCTAACATCCAATGCTTGTCAGTTAAGATGAGAAACGTGTGAGCTTCTTGAACGATGTAGTTCCTTTGAGCAAAAAAGTGACTGCCCTTACCTGAAACGAAGTCTTGCTCGTGGGGAGACTGAGAGCCTGGGATTTAACTCCATTTCTGAAGTGAAACACACAGCATTGTCTCATCCATTGATCACACTCTGCTTTAGAACAAGAAGCACGCCCTTGCTTTCTAGAGTCTCTAAGACAGCAGGAAACGTGAGTGTGCTGAAAACAAAAGAATGGTGTTTCATACACATACGGACCATATCTAGTCCAACTCTGCTTCTGAAACTGATACAAAGCACTGCTCCTCTAACATCCAATGCTTGTCTGTTAAGATGAGAAACGTGTGAGCTCAGTGAAAGATGTAGTTCGTTTGAGCTGAAAAGTGACTGCCCTTACCTGAAATGAAGTCTTGCTTGTAGGATGACACAGAGCCTGGGATTTAACTCTATTTCTGAGGGGAAACACACAGCATAGTTCTCATCCATGGATCACACTCTGCTTTAGAGCGAGAATCATACTCTTGCTTTCTAGATTCTCTAATACAGCAGGAAATCTGAGTGTGCCCAGAACAAAAGAATGGTGTTTCCTACACATACGGACTATATGTATCCAAATCTTCTTTTGAAACTGATACAATGCACTGGTCCTCTAACATCCAATGCTTGTCAGTTAAGATGAGAAACGTGTGAGCTTCTTGAACGATGTAGTTCCTTTGACCAGAAAAGTGACTACCCTTACCTGAAACGAAGTCTTGCTTGTAGGGAGACTCAGAGCATGGGATTTAACTCCATTTCTGAAGTGAAACACACAGCATTGTCTCATCCATTGATCACACTCTGCTTTAGAACAAGAAGCACACTCTTGCTTTCTAGAGTCTCTAAGACAGCAGGAAACGTGAGTGTGCTGAGAACAAAAGAACGCTGATTCCTACACATACGGACCATATCTAGTCCAACTATGCTTCTTAAACTGATACAAAGCACTGGTCCTCTAACATCATATGTTTGTCAAAAGATGAGAAACGTGTGAGCTTCGTGAACGATGTAGTTCGTTTGAGCAGAAAACTGAATGCCCTTACCTGAAACGAAGTCTTGATTGTAGGAAGTCTTAGAGCCTGGGATTTAACTCCATTTCTGAATTAAAACACACAGCAGTGTAATAATCCAATGATCACACTCTGCTTTAGAACAAGAAGCACGCTCTTGCTTTCTAGAGTCTCTAAGACAGCAGGAAACGTGATTTTGCTGAGAACAAAAGAACGGAGTTTCCTACACATACAGACATTATAAAGTCCAACCCTGCTTCTGAAACTGATACAAAGCACTGGTCCTCTAACATCCAATGCTTGTCTGTTAAGATGAGAAACGTGTGAGCTTTTTGAACGATGTAGTTCGTTTGATCTGAAAAGTGACTGCCCTTACCTGAAACGAAGTCTTGCCTGTAGGAAGACACAGAGCAAGAGATTTAACTCCATTTCTGAAGTGAAACACATAGCATAGTTCTCATCCATGGATCACACTCTGCTTTAGAGCGAGAATCATACTCTTGCTTTCTAGATTCTCTAATACAGCAGGAAATCTGAGTGTGCCCAGAACAAAAGAATGGTGTTTCCTACACATAGGGACTATATGTAGTCCAAATCTTCTTTTGAAACTGATGCAATGCACTGGTCCTCTAACATCCAATGCTTGTCAGTTAAGATGAGAAACGTGTGAGCTTTTTGAACGATGTAGTTCCTTTGAGCAGAAAAGTGACTGCCCTTAGCTGAAACGAAGTCTTGCTTGTAGGGAGACTCAGAGCATGGGATTTAACTCCATTTCTGAAGTGAAACACACAGCATTGTCTCATCCATTGATCACACTCTGCTTTAGAACGAGAAGCACGTTCTTGCTCTCTAGAGTCTCTTAGACAGCAGGAAACGTGAGTGTGCTGAGAACAAAAGATCGGGGTTTCGTACACATATGGATCATATGCAGTCCAACACTGCTTCTGAAACTGATACAAAGCACTGACCCACTAACATCCAATGCTTGTCAGTTAAGATGAGAAACGTGTGAGCTTTGTGAACGATATTGTTCCTTTGAACTGAGAAGTGACTGCCCTTACCTGAAAAGAAGTCTTGCTTGTAGCAAGACACAGAGCCTGGGATTTATCTCGATTTCTGAAGGGAAACACACAGCATAGTTCTCATCCATGGATCACACTCTGCTTTAGAGCAAGAAGCATGCTCTTGCTTTCTAGAGTCTCTAAGACAGCAGGAAACGTGAGTGTGCTGAGAACAAAAGAACGGTGTTTCCTACACATACGGACCATATCTACTCCAACTCTGCTTCTTAAACTGATACAAAGCACTGCTCCTCTAACATCCAATGCTTGTCTGTTAAGATGAGAAAGGTGTGAGCTCAGTGAACGATGTAGTTCGTTTGAGCTTCAAAGTGACTGCCCTTACCCGAAACGAAGTCTTGCTTGTAGGAAGACACAGAGCCTGGGATTTAACTCCATTTCTGAAAGTAAACCCACAGCATAGTTCTCATCCATGGATCACACTCTGCTTTAGAGCGAGAAGCACGCTCTTGCTTTCTAGAGTCTCTAAGACAGCAGGAAACGTGAGTGTGCTGAGAACAAAAGAACGGTGTTTCCTACACACACTGACCATATCTAGTCCAACTCTTCTTCTGAAACTGATACAAAGCACTGGTCCTCTAACATCCAATGCTTGTCTGTTAAGATGAGAAACGTGTGAGCTTCTTGAACGATGTAGTTCCTTTGAGCAGAAAAGTGACTACCCTTACCTGAAACGAAGTCTTGCTTGTAGGGAGACTCAGAGCATGGGATTTAACTCCATTTCTGAAGTGAAACACACAGCATTGTCTCATCCATTGATCACACTCTGCTTTAGAACAAGAAGCACACTCTTGCTTTCTAGAGTCTCTAAGACAGCAGGAAACGTGAGTGTGCTGAGAACAAAAGAACGCTGATTCCTACACATACGGACCATATCTAGTCCAACTATGCTTCTTAAACTGATACAAAGCACTGGTCCTCTAACATCCAATGTTTGTCAAAAGATGAGAAACGTGTGAGCTTCGTGAATGATGTAGTTCGTTTGAGCAGAAAACTGACTGCCCTTACCTGTAACGAAGTCTTGATTGTAGGAAGTCTCAGAGCCTGGGATTTAACTCCATTTCTGAATTAAAACACACAGCAGTGTAATAATCCAATGATCACACTATGCTTTAGAACAAGAAGCACGCTCTTGCTTTCTAGAGTCTCTAAGACAGCAGGAAACGTGATTTTGCTGAGAACAAAAGAACGGAGTTTCCTACACATACAGACATTATAAAGTCCAACCCTGCTTCTGAAACTGATACAAAGCACTGGTCCTCTAACATCCAATGCTTGTCTGTTAAGATGAGAAACGTGTGAGCTTCGGGAACGATGTAGTTCGTTTGATCTGAAAAGTGACTGCCCTTACCTGAAACGAAGTCTTGCCTGTAGGAAGACACAGAGCAAGAGATTTAACTCCATTTCTGAAGGGAAACACACAGCATAGTTCTCATCCATGGATCACACTCTGCTTTAGATCGAGAAGCACGCTCTTGCTTTCTAGAGTCTCTAAGACAGCAGGAAATCTGAGTGTGCCCAGAACAAAAGAACGGTGTTTCCTACACATACGGACTATATGTAGTCCAAATCTTCTTCTGAAACTGATACAATGCACTGGTCCTCTAACATCCAATGCTTGTCAGTTAAGATGAGAAACGTGTGAGCTTCGTGAACGATGTAGTTCCTTTGAGCAAAAAAGTGACTGCCCTTACCTGAAACGAAGTCTTGCTCGTGGGGAGACTGAGAGCCTGGGATTTAACTCCATTTCTGAAGTGAAACACACAGCATTGTCTCATCCATTGATCACACTCTGCTTTATAACAAGAAGCACGCTCTTGCTTTCTAGAGTCTCTAAGACAGCAGGAAACGTGAGTGTGCTGAGAACAAAGGAACGGTGTTTCCTACACATACGGACCATATCTAGTCCAACTCTGCTTCTGAAACTGATACAAAGCACTGGTCCTCTAACATCCAATGCTTGTCTGTTAAGATGAGAAACGTGTGAGCTCAGTGAAAGATGTAGTTCGTTTGAGCTGAAAAGTGACTGCCCTTACCAAAATCGAAGTCTTGCTTGATGGAAGACATAGAGCCTGGGATAACTCCATTTCTGAAGGGAAACACACAGCATAGTTCTCATCCATGGATCACACTCTACTTTAGAGCGAGAAGCACGCTCTTGCTTTCTAGAGTCTCTAAGACAGCAGGAAATTTGAATGTGCCTAGAACAAAAGAACGGTGTTTCCTACACATAGGGACTATATGTAGTCCAAATCTTCTTCTGAAACTGATACAATGCACTGGTCCTCTAACATCCAATGCTTGTCTGTTAAGATGTGAAACGTGTGAGCTCAGTGAAAGATGTAATTCGTTTCAGCTGAATAGTGACTGCCCTTACCTGAAACGAAGTCTTGCTTCTAGGAAGACACAGAGCCTGGGATTTAACTGTATTTCTGAGGGGAAACACACAGCATAGTTCTCATCCATGGATCACACTCTGCTTTAGAGCGAGAATCATACTCCTGCTTTCTAGATTCTCTAATACAGCAGGAAATCTGAGTGTGCCCAGAACAAAAGAATGGTGTTTCCTACACATACGGACTATATGTAGTCCAAATCTTGTTTTGAAACTGATACAATGCACTGGTCCTCTAACATCCAATGCTTGTCAGTTAAGATGAGAAACGTGTGAGCTTCTTGAACGATGTAGTTCCTTTGAGCAAAAAAGTGACTGCCCTTACCTGAAACGAAGTCTTGCTCGTGGAGAGACTGAGAGCCTGTGATTTAACTCCATTTCTGAAGTGAAACACAGAGCATTGTCTCATCAATTGATCACACTCTGCTTTAGAACAAGAAGCACGCTCTTGCTTTCTAGAATCTCTAAGACAGCAGGAAACGTGACTGTGCTGAAAACAAAAGAATGGTGTTTCCTACACATACGGACCATATCTAGTCCAACTCTGCTTCTGAAACTGATACAAAGCACTGGTCCTCTAACATCCAATGCTTGTCTGTTAAGATGAGAAACGTGTGAGCTCAGTGAAAGATGTAGTTCGTTTGAGCTGAAAAGTGACTGCCCTTACCTGAAATGAAGTCTTGCTTGTAGGATGACACAGAGCCTGGGATTTAACTCCATTTCTGAAGTGAAACACACAGCATTGTCTCATCCATTGATCACACTCTGCTTTAGAACAAGAAGCACGCTCTTGCTTTCTAGAGTCTCTAAGCCAGCAGGAAACGTGAGTGTGCAGAGAACAAAAGAACGGTGTTTCCTACACATACGGACCATATCTAGTCCAACTCTGCTTCTTAAACTGATACAAAGCACTTGTCCTCTAACATCCAATGTTTGTCAAAAGATGAGAAACGTGTGAGCTTCGTGAACGATGTCGTTCGTTTGAGCTGAAAAGTGACTGCCCTTACCTGAAACGAAGTCTTGCTTGATGGAAGACATAGAGCCTGGGATTTAACTCCATTTCTGAAGGGAAACACACAGCATAGTTCTCATCCATGGATCACACTCTGCTTTAGAGCGAGAAGCACGCTCTTGCTTTCTAGAGTCTCTAAGACAGCAGGAAACGTGAGTGTGCTGAAAACAAAAGAATGGTGTTTACTACACATACGGACCATATCTAGAACAACTCTGCTTCTGAAACTGATACAAAGCACTGGTCCTCTAACATCCAATGCTTGTCTGTTAAGATGAGAAACGTGTGAGCTCAGTGAAAGATGTAGTTCGTTTGAGCTGAAAAGTGACTGCCCTTACCTGAAACGAAGTCTTGCTTGTAGGATGACACAGAGCCTGGAAATTAACTCTATTTCTGAGGGGAAACACACAGAATAGTTCTCATCCATGGATCACACTCTGCTTTAGAGCGAGAATCATACTCTTCCTTTCTAGATTCTCTAATACAGCAGGAAATCTGACTGTGCCCATAACAAAAGAATGGTGTTTCCTACACATACGGACTATATGTAGTCCAAATCTTCTTTTGAAACTGATACAATGCACTGGTCCTCTAACATCCAATGCTTGTCAGTTAAGATGAGAAACGTGTGAGGTTCGTGAACGATGTAGTTCCTTTGAGCAAAAAAGTGACTGCCCTTACTTGAAACGAAGTCTTGCTCGTGGGGAGACTGAGAGCCTGGGATTTAACTCCATTTCTGAAGTGAAACACACAGCATTGTCTCATCCATTGATCACAATCTGCTTTAGAACAAGAAGCACACTCTTGCTTTCTAGAGTCTCTAAGACAGCAGGAAACGTGAGTGTGCTGAGAACAAAAGAACGGTGTTTCCTACACATACGGACCATATCTAGTCCAACTCTGCTTCTTAAACTGATACAAAGCACTGGTCCTCTAACATCCAATGTTTGTCAAAAGATGAGAAACGTGTGAGCTTCGTGAACGATGTAGTTCGTTTGAGCAGAAAACTAACTGCCCTTACCTAAAACGAAGTCTTGATTTTAGGGAGACTCAGAGCATGGGATTTAACTCCATTTCTGAAGTGAAACACACAGCATTGTCTCATCCATTGATCACACTCTGCTTTAGAACAAGAAGCACGCTATTGCTTTCTAGAGTCTCTAAGCCAGCAGGAAACGTGAGTGTGCTGAGAACAAAAGAACGGTGTTTCCTACACATACGGACCATATCTAGTCCAACTCTGCTTCTGAAACTGATACAAAGCACTGGTCCTCTAAAATCCAATGCTTGTCTGTTAAGATGAGAAACGTGTGAGCTCCGTGAAAGATGTAGTTCGTTTGAGCTGAAAAGTGACTGCCCTTACCTGAAACGAAGTCTTGCTTGTAGGATGACACAGAGCCTGGGATTTAACTCTATTTCTGAGGGGAAACACACAGCATAGTTCTCATCCATGGATCACACTCTGCTTTAGAGCGAGAATCATACTCTTGCTTTCTAGATTCTCTAATACAGCAGGAAATATGAGTGTGCCCAGAATAAAAGAATGGTGTTTCCTACACATACGGACTATATGTAGTCCAAATCTTCTTTTGAAACTGATACAATGCACTGGTCCTCTAACATCCAATGCTTGTCAGTTAAGATGAGAAACGTGTGAGCTTCTTGAACGATGTAGTTCCTTTGAGCAGAAAAGTGACTACCCTTACCTGAAACGAAGTCTTGCTTGTAGGGTGACTCAGAGCATGGGATTTAACTCCATTTCTGAAGTGAAACACACAGCATTGTCTCATCCATTGATCACACTCTGCTTTAGAACAAGAAGCACACTCTTGCTTTCGAGAGTCTCTAAGACAACAGGAAACGTGAGTGTGCTGAGAACAAAAGAACGGTGTTTCCTACACATACGGACCATATGTAGTCCAACTCTGCTTCTTAAACTGATACAAAGCGCTGGTCTTCTAACATCCAATGTTTGTCAAAAGATGAGAAACGTGTGAGCTTCGTGAACGATGTCATTCGTTTGAGCTGAAAAGTGACTGCCCTTACCTGAAACGAAGTCTTGCTTGTAAGAAGACACAGAGCCTGGGATTTAACTCCATTTCTGAAGTGAAACACACAGCCGTGTTCTCATCCATTGATCACACTCTGCTTTAGAACAAGAAGCACGCTCTTGCTTTCTAGAGTCTCTAAGACAGCAGGAAACGTGAGTTTGCTGAGAACAAAAGAACGGTGTTTCCTACACATACAAACCATATCTAGTCCAACTCTGCTTCTTAAACTGATACAAAGCACTGGTCCTCTAACATCCAATGTTTGTCAAAAGATGAGAAACGTGTGAGCTTCGTGAACGACGTAGTTCGTTTGAGCAGAAAACTAACTGCCCTTACCTAAAACGAAGTCTTGATTTTAGGGAGACTCAGAGCATGGGATTTAACTCCATTTCTGAAGTGAAACACACAGCATTGTCTCATCCATTGATCACACTCTGCTTTAGAACAAGAAGCACGCTATTGCTTTCTAGAGTCTCTAAGCCAGCAGGAAACGTGAGTGTGCTGAGAACAAAAGAACGGTGTTTCCTACACATACGGACCATATCTAGTCCAACTCTGCTTCTGAAACTGATACAAAGCACTGGTCCTCTAAAATCCAACGCTTGTCTGTTAAGATGAGAAACGTGTGAGCTCCGTGAAAGATGTAGTTCGTTTGAGCTGAAAAGTGACTGCCCTTACCTGAAACGAAGTCTTGCTTGTAGGATGACACAGAGCCTGGGATTTAACTCTATTTCTGAGGGGAAACACACAGCATAGTTCTCATCCATGGATCACACTCTGCTTTAGAGCGAGAATCATACTCTTGCTTTCTAGATTCTCTAATACAGCAGGAAATCTGAGTGTGCCCAGAACAAAAGAATGGTGTTTCCTACACATACGGACTATATGTAGTCCAAATCTTCTTTTGAAAGTGATACAATGCACTGGTCCTCTAACATCCAATGCTTGTCAGTTAAGATGAGAAACGTGTGAGCTTCTTGAACGGTGTAGTTCCTTTGAGCAGAAAAGTGACTGCCCTTACCTGAAACGAAGTCTTGATTTTAGGAAGACACAGAGTATGGGATTTAACTCCATTTCTGAAGTGAAACACACAGCATTGTTCTCATCCATTGATCACACTCTGCTTTAGAACAAGAAGCACGCTCTTGCTTTCTAGAGTCTCTAAGACAGCAGGAAACGTGAGTTGGCTGAGAACAAAAGAACGGTGTTTCATACACATACAAACCATATCTAGTCCAACTCTGCTTCTGAAACTGATACAAAGCACTGGTCCTCTAAAATCCAATGCTTGTCTGTTAAGATGAGAAACGTGTGAGCTCCATGAAAGATGTAGTTCGTTTGAGCAGAAAAGTGACTGCCCTTACCTGAAACGAAGTCTTGCTTTTTGGAAGATATAGAGCCTGGGATTTAACTCCATTTCTGAAGGGAAACACACAGCATAGTTCTCATCCATGGATCACACTCTGCTTTAGAGCGAGAAGCATGCTCTTGCTTTCTAGAGTCTCTAAGACAGCAGGAAATCTGAGTGTGCCCAGAACAAAGAACGGTGTTTCCTACACATAGGGACTATGTGTAGTCCAAATCTTCTTTTGAAAGTGATACAATGCACTGGTCCTCTAACATCCAATGCTTGTCATTTAAGATGAGAAACGTGTGAGCTTCTTGAACGATGTAGTTCCTTTGAGCAGAAAAGTGACTACCCTTACCTGAAACGAAGTCTTGCTTGTAGGGAGACTCAGAGCATGGGATTTAACTCCATTTCTGAAGTGAAACACACAGCATTGTCTCATCCATTGATCACACTCTGCTTTAGAACAAGAAGCACACTCTTGCTTTCTAGAGTCTCTAAGACAGCAGGAAACGTGAGTGTGCTGAGAACAAAAGAATGGTGTTTCCTACACATACGGACCATATCTAGTCCCACTCTGCTTCTTAAACTGATACAAAGCATTGGTCCTCTAACATCCAATGTTTGTCAAAAGATGAGAAACGTGTGAGCTTCGTGAACGATGTAGTTCGTTTGAGCAGAAAACTGACTGCCCTTACCTGAAACGAAGTCTTGATTGTAGGAAGACTCAGAGCCTGGGATTTAACTCCATTTCTGAATTGAAACACACAGCAGTGTTCTCATCCATTGATCACACTCTGCTTTAGAACAAGAAGCACGCTCTTGCTTTCTAGAGTCTCTAAGACAGCAGGAAACGTGAGTTTGCTGAGAACAAAAGAACGGTGTTTCCTACACATACAAACCATATCTAGTCGAACTCTGCTTCTGAAACTGATACAAAGCACTGGTCCTCTAAAATCCAATGCTTGTCTGTTAAGATGAGAAACGTGTGAGCTCAGTGAACGATGTAGTTCCTTTGAGCAAAAAAGTGACTGCCCTTACCTGAAACGAAGTCTTGCTCGTGGGGAGACTGAGAGCCTGGGATTTAACTCCATTTCTGAAGTGAAACACACAGCATTGTCTCATCCGTTGATCACACTCTGCTTTAGAACAAGAAGCATGCTCTTGCTTTCTAGAGTCTCTAAGACAGCAGGAAACGTGAGTGTGCTGAAAACAAAAGAATGGTGTTTCCTACACATACGGACCATATCTAGTCCAACTCTGCTTCTGAAACTGATACAAAGCACTGGTCCTCTAACATCCAATGCTTGTCTGTTAAGATGAGAAACGTGTGAGCTCAGTGAAAGATGTAGTTCGTTTGAGCTGAAAAGTGACTGCCCTTACCAAAATCGAAGTCTTGCTTGATGGAAGACATAGAGCCTGGGATAACTCCATTTCTGAAGGGAAACACACAGCATAGTTCTCATCCATGGATCACACTCTACTTTAGAGCGAGAAGCACGCTCTTGCTTTCTAGAGTCTCTAAGACAGCAGGAAATCTGAATGTGCCTAGAACAAAAGAACGGTGTTTCCTACACATAGGGACTATATGTAGTCCAAATCTTCTTCTGAAACTGATACAATGCACTGGTCCTCTAACATCCAATGCTTGTCTGTTAAGATGTGAAACGTGTGAGCTCAGTGAAAGATGTAATTCGTTTCAGCTGAATAGTGACTGCCCTTACCTGAAACGAAGTCTTGCTTCTAGGAAGACACAGAGCCTGGGATTTAACTGTATTTCTGAGGGGAAACACACAGCATAGTTCTCATCCATGGATCACACTCTGCTTTAGAGCGAGAATCATACTCCTGCTTTCTAGATTCTCTAATACAGCAGGAAATCTGAGTGTGCCCAGAACAAAAGAATGGTGTTTCCTACACATACGGACTATATGTAGTCCAAATCTTGTTTTGAAACTGATACAATGCACTGGTCCTCTAACATCCAATGCTTGTCAGTTAAGATGAGAAACGTGTGAGCTTCTTGAACGATGTAGTTCCTTTGAGCAAAAAAGTGACTGCCCTTACCTGAAACGAAGTCTTGCTCGTGGAGAGACTGAGAGCCTGGGATTTAACTCCATTTCTGAAGTGAAACACAGAGCATTGTCTCATCAATTGATCACACTCTGCTTTAGAACAAGAAGCACGCTCTTGCTTTCTAGAATCTCTAAGACAGCAGGAAACGTGACTGTGCTGAAAACAAAAGAATGGTGTTTCCTACACATACGGACCATATCTAGTCCAACTCTGCTTCTGAAACTGATACAAAGCACTGGTCCTCTAACATCCAATGCTTGTCTGTTAAGATGAGAAACGTGTGAGCTCAGTGAAAGATGTAGTTCGTTTGAGCTGAAAAGTGACTGCCCTTACCTGAAATGAAGTCTTGCTTGTAGGATGACACAGAGCCTGGGATTTAACTCCATTTCTGAAGTGAAACACACAGCATTGTCTCATCCATTGATCACACTCTGCTTTAGAACAAGAAGCACGCTCTTGCTTTCTAGAGTCTCTAAGCCAGCAGGAAACGTGAGTGTGCAGAGAACAAAAGAACGGTGTTTCCTACACATACGGACCATATCTAGTCCAACTCTGCTTCTTAAACTGATACAAAGCACTTGTCCTCTAACATCCAATGTTTGTCAAAAGATGAGAAACGTGTGAGCTTCGTGAACGATGTCGTTCGTTTGAGCTGAAAAGTGACTGCCCTTACCTGAAACGAAGTCTTGCTTGATGGAAGACATAGAGCCTGGGATTTAACTCCATTTCTGAAGGGAAACACACAGCATAGTTCTCATCCATGGATCACACTCTGCTTTAGAGCGAGAAGCACGCTCTTGCTTTCTAGAGTCTCTAAGACAGCAGGAAACGTGAGTGTGCTGAAAACAAAAGAATGGTGTTTACTACACATACGGACCATATCTAGAACAACTCTGCTTCTGAAACTGATACAAAGCACTGGTCCTCTAACATCCAATGCTTGTCTGTTAAGATGAGAAACGTGTGAGCTCAGTGAAAGATGTAGTTCGTTTGAGCTGAAAAGTGACTGCCCTTACCTGAAACGAAGTCTTGCTTGTAGGATGACACAGAGCCTGGGAATTAACTCTATTTCTGAGGGGAAACACACAGAATAGTTCTCATCCATGGATCACACTCTGCTTTAGAGCGAGAATCATACTCTTCCTTTCTAGATTCTCTAATACAGCAGGAAATCTGACTGTGCCCATAACAAAAGAATGGTGTTTCCTACACATACGGACTATATGTAGTCCAAATCTTCTTTTGAAACTGATACAATGCACTGGTACTCTAACATCCAATGCTTGTCAGTTAAGATGAGAAACGTGTGAGGTTCGTGAACGATGTAGTTCCTTTGAGCAAAAAAGTGACTGCCCTTACTTGAAACGAAGTCTTGCTCGTGGGGAGACTGAGAGCCTGGGATTTAACTCCATTTCTGAAGTGAAACACACAGCATTGACTCATCCATTGATCACAATCTGCTTTAGAACAAGAAGCACACTCTTGCTTTCTAGAGTCTCTAAGACAGCAGGAAACGTGAGTGTGCTGAGAACAAAAGAACGGTGTTTCCTACACATACGGACCATATCTAGTCCAACTCTGCTTCTTAAACTGATACAAAGCACTGGTCCTCTAACATCCAATGTTTGTCAAAAGATGAGAAACGTGTGAGCTTCGTGAACGATGTAGTTCGTTTGAGCAGAAAACTAACTGCCCTTACCTAAAACGAAGTATTGATTTTAGGGAGACTCAGAGCATGGGATTTAACTCCATTTCTGAAGTGAAACACACAGCATTGTCTCATCCATTGATCACACTCTGCTTTAGAACAAGAAGCACGCTATTGCTTTCTAGAGTCTCTAAGCCAGCAGGAAACGTGAGTGTGCTGAGAACAAAAGAACGGTGTTTCCTACACATACGGACCATATCTAGTCCAACTCTGCTTCTGAAACTGATACAAAGCACTGGTCCTCTAAAATCCAATGCTTGTCTGTTAAGATGAGAAACGTGTGAGCTCCGTGAAAGATGTAGTTCGTTTGAGCTGAAAAGTGACTGCCCTTACCTGAAACGAAGTCTTGCTTGTAGGATGACACAGAGCCTGGGATTTAACTCTATTTCTGAGGGGAAACACACAGCATAGTTCTCATCCATGGATCACACTCTGCTTTAGAGCGAGAATCATACTCTTGCTTTCTAGATTCTCTAATACAGCAGGAAATATGAGTGTGCCCAGAACAAAAGAATGGTGTTTCCTACACATACGGACTATATGTAGTCCAAATCTTCTTTTGAAACTGATACAATGCACTGGTCCTCTAACATCCAATGCTTGTCAGTTAAGATGAGAAACGTGTGAGCTTCTTGAACGATGTAGTTCCTTTGAGCAGAAAAGTGACTACCCTTACCTGAAACGAAGTCTTGCTTGTAGGGTGACTCAGAGCATGGGATTTAACTCCATTTCTGAAGTGAAACACACAGCATTGTCTCATCCATTGATCACACTCTGCTTTAGAACAAGAAGCACACTCTTGCTTTCGAGAGTCTCTAAGACAACAGGAAACGTGAGTGTGCTGAGAACAAAAGAACGGTGTTTCCTACACATACGGACCATATGTAGTCCAACTCTGCTTCTTAAACTGATACAAAGCGCTGGTCTTCTAACATCCAATGTTTGTCAAAAGATGAGAAACGTGTGAGCTTCGTGAACGATGTCATTCGTTTGAGCTGAAAAGTGACTGCCCTTACCTGAAACGAAGTCTTGCTTGTAAGAAGACACAGAGCCTGGGATTTAACTCCATTTCTGAAGTGAAACACACAGCCGTGTTCTCATCCATTGATCACACTCTGCTTTAGAACAAGAAGCACGCTCTTGCTTTCTAGAGTCTCTAAGACAGCAGGAAACGTGAGTTTGCTGAGAACAAAAGAACGGTGTTTCCTACACATACAAACCATATCTAGTCCAACTCTGCTTCTTAAACTGATACAAAGCACTGGTCCTCTAACATCCAATGTTTGTCAAAAGATGAGAAACGTGTGAGCTTCGTGAACGACGTAGTTCGTTTGAGCAGAAAACTAACTGCCCTTACCTAAAACGAAGTCTTGATTTTAGGGAGACTCAGAGCATGGGATTTAACTCCATTTCTGAAGTGAAACACACAGCATTGTCTCATCCATTGATCACACTCTGCTTTAGAACAAGAAGCACGCTATTGCTTTCTAGAGTCTCTAAGCCAGCAGGAAACGTGAGTGTGCTGAGAACAAAAGAACGGTGTTTCCTACACATACGGACCATATCTAGTCCAACTCTGCTTCTGAAACTGATACAAAGCACTGGTCCTCTAAAATCCAACGCTTGTCTGTTAAGATGAGAAACGTGTGAGCTCCGTGAAAGATGTAGTTCGTTTGAGCTGAAAAGTGACTGCCCTTACCTGAAATGAAGTCTTGCTTGTAGGATGACACAGAGCCTGGGATTTAACTCTATTTCTGAGGGGAAACACACAGCATAGTTCTCATCCATGGATCACACTCTGCTTTAGAGCGAGAATCATACTCTTGCTTTCTAGATTCTCTAATACAGCAGGAAATCTGAGTGTGCCCAGAACAAAAGAATGGTGTTTCCTACACATACGGACTATATGTAGTCCAAATCTTCTTTTGAAAGTGATACAATGCACTGGTCCTCTAACATCCAATGCTTGTCAGTTAAGATGAGAAACGTGTGAGCTTCTTGAACGGTGTAGTTCCTTTGAGCAGAAAAGTGACTGCCCTTACCTGAAACGAAGTCTTGATTTTAGGAAGACACAGAGTATGGGATTTAACTCCATTTCTGAAGTGAAACACACAGCATTGTTCTCATCCATTGATCACACTCTGCTTTAGAACAAGAAGCACGCTCTTGCTTTCTAGAGTCTCTAAGACAGCAGGAAACGTGAGTTGGCTGAGAACAAAAGAACGGTGTTTCATACACATACAAACCATATCTAGTCCAACTCTGCTTCTGAAACTGATACAAAGCACTGGTCCTCTAAAATCCAATGCTTGTCTGTTAAGATGAGAAACGTGTGAGCTCCATGAAAGATGTAGTTCGTTTGAGCAGAAAAGTGACTGCCCTTACCTGAAACGAAGTCTTGCTTTTTGGAAGATATAGAGCCTGGGATTTAACTCCATTTCTGAAGGGAAACACACAGCATAGTTCTCATCCATGGATCACACTCTGCTTTAGAGCGAGAAGCATGCTCTTGCTTTCTAGAGTCTCTAAGACAGCAGGAAATCTGAGTGTGCCCAGAACAAAGAACGGTGTTTCCTACACATAGGGACTATGTGTAGTCCAAATCTTCTTTTGAAAGTGATACAATGCACTGGTCCTCTAACATCCAATGCTTGTCATTTAAGATGAGAAACGTGTGAGCTTCTTGAACGATGTAGTTCCTTTGAGCAGAAAAGTGACTACCCTTACCTGAAACGAAGTCTTGCTTGTAGGGAGACTCAGAGCATGGGATTTAACTCCATTTCTGAAGTGAAACACACAGCATTGTCTCATCCATTGATCACACTCTGCTTTAGAACAAGAAGCACACTCTTGCTTTCTAGAGTCTCTAAGACAGCAGGAAACGTGAGTGTGCTGAGAACAAAAGAATGGTGTTTCCTACACATACGGACCATATCTAGTCCCACTCTGCTTCTTAAACTGATACAAAGCATTGGTCCTCTAACATCCAATGTTTGTCAAAAGATGAGAAACGTGTGAGCTTCGTGAACGATGTAGTTCGTTTGAGCAGAAAACTGACTGCCCTTACCTGAAACGAAGTCTTGATTGTAGGAAGACTCAGAGCCTGGGATTTAACTCCATTTCTGAATTGAAACACACAGCAGTGTTCTCATCCATTGATCACACTCTGCTTTAGAACAAGAAGCACGCTCTTGCTTTCTAGAGTCTCTAAGACAGCAGGAAACGTGAGTTTGCTGAGAACAAAAGAACGGTGTTTCCTACACATACAAACCATATCTAGTCGAACTCTGCTTCTGAAACTGATACAAAGCACTGGTCCTCTAAAATCCAATGCTTGTCTGTTAAGATGAGAAACGTGTGAGCTCAGTGAAAGATGTAGTTCGTTTGAGCTGAAAAGTGACTGCCCTTACCTGAAACGAAGTCTTGCTTCTAGGAAGACACAGAGCCTGGGATTTAACTGTATTTCTGAGGGGAAACACACAGCATAGTTCTCATCCATGGATCACACTCTGCTTTAGAGCGAGAATCATACTCTTTCTTTCTAGATTCTCTAATACAGCAGGAAATCTGAGTGTGCCCAGAACAAAAGAATGGTGTTTCCTACACATACGGACTATATGTAGTCCAAATCTCCTTTTGAAACTGATACAATGCACTGGTCTTCTAACATCCAATGCTTGTCAGTTAAGATGAGAAACGTGTGAGCTTCTTGAACGATGTAGTTCCGTTGAGGAGAAAAATGACTGCCCTTACCTGAAACGAAGTCTTGCTTGTAGGGAGACTCAGAGCATGGGATTTAACTCCATTTCTGAAGTGAAACACACAGCATTGTCTCATCCATTGATCACACTCTGCTTTAGAACGAGAAGCACGTTCTTGCTTTCTAGATTCTCTTAGACAGCAGGAAACGTGAGTGTGCTGAGAACAAAAGATCGGGGTTTCCTTCACATATGGATCATATGCAGTCCCACTCTGCTTCTGAAACTGATACAAAGCACTGACCCACTAACATCCAATGCTTGTCAGTTAAGATGAGAAACGTGTGAGCTTTGTGAACGATATAGTTCCTTTGAACTGAAAAGTGACTGCCCTTACCTGAAAAGAAGTCTTGCTTGTAGGAAGACACAGAGCCTGGGATTTAACTCGATTTCTGAAGGGAAACACACAGCATAGTTCTCATCCATGGATCACACTCTGCTTTAGAGCAAGAAGAACACTCTTGCTTTCTAGAGTCTCTAAGACAGCAGGAAACGTGAGTGTGCTGAGAACAAAAGAACGGTGTTTCCTACACATATGGACCATATCTAGTCCAACTCTGCTTCTTAAACTGATACAAAGCACTGGTCCGCTAACATCCAATGCTTGTCTGTTAAGATGAGAAAGGTGTGAGCTCAGTGAACGATGTAGTTCGTTTGAGCTTCAAAGTGACTGCCCTTACCCGAAATGAAGTCTTGCTCGTAGGAAGACACAGAGCCTGGGATTTAACTCCATTTCTGAAGGTAAACACACAGCATAGTTCTCATCCATGGATCACACTCTGCTTTAGAGCGAGAAGCACGCTCTTGCTTTCTAGAGTCTGTAAGTCAGCAGGAAACGTGAGTGTGCTGAGAACAAAAGAACGGTGTTTCCTACACACACGGACCATATCTAGTCCAACTCTTCTTCTGAAATTGATACAAAGCACTGGTCCTCTAACATCCAATGTTTGTCAAAAGATGAGAAACTTGTGAGCTTCGTGAACGATGTAGTTCGTTTGAGCAGAAAAGTGACAGCCCTTACATGAAACGAAGTCTTGATTGTAGGAAGACTCAGAGCCTGGGATTTAACTCCATTTCTGAAGTGAAACACACAGCAGTGGTCTCATCCATTGATCACACTCTGCTTTAGAACAAGAAGCACGCTCTTGCTTTCTAGAGTCTCTAAGACAGCAGGAAACGTGAGTTTGCTGAGAACAAAAGAACGGTGTTTCATACACATACAAACCATATCTAGTCCAACTCTGCTTCTGAAACTGATACAAAGCACTGGTCCTCTAAAATCCAATGCTTGTCTGTTAAGATGAGAAACGTGTGAGCTCCGTGAAAAATGTAGTTCCTTTGAGCTGAAAAGTGACTGCCCTTACCTGAAACGAAGTCTTGCTTGTTGGAAGACATAGAGCCTGGGATTTAACTCCATTTCTGAAGGGAAACACACAGCATAGTTCTCATCCATGGATCACACTCTGCTTTAGAGCGAGAAGCACGCTCTTGCTTTCTAGAGTCTCTAAGACAGCAGGAAATCTGAGTGTGCCCAGAACAAAAGAACGGTGTTTCCTACACATAGGGACTATATGTAGTCCAAATCTTCTTCTGAAACTGATACAATGCACTGGTCCTCTAACATCCAATGCTTGTCAGTTAAGATGAGAAACGTGTGAGCTTCGTGAACGATGTAGTTCCTTTGAGCAAAAAAGTGACTGCCCTTACCTGAAACGAAGTCTTGCTCGTGGGGAGACTGAGAGCCTGGGAATTAACTCCATTTCTGAAGTGAAACACAGAGCATTGTCTCATCAATTGATCACACTCTGCTTTAGAACAAGAAGCACGCTCTTGCTTTCTAGAGTCTCTAAGACAGCAGGAAACGTGAGTGTGCTGAAAACAAAAGAATGGTGTTTCCTACACACACGGACCATATCTAGTCCAACTCTTCTTCTGAAACTGATACAAAGCACTGGTCCCCTAACATCCAATGCTTGTCTGTTAAGATGAGAAACGTGTGAGCTCCGTGAAAGATGTAGTTCGTTTGAGCTGAAAACTGACTGCCCTTACGTGAAACGAAGTCTTGCTTGTTGGAAGACATAGAGCCTGGGATTTAACTCTTTTTCTGAAGGGAAACACACAGCATAGTTAACATCCATTGATCACACTCTGCTTTAGAGCGAGAAGCACGCTCTTGCTTTCTAAAGTCTCTAAGACAGCAGGAAACGTGAGTGTGCTGAGAACAAAAGAACTGTGTTTCCTACACACACGGACCATATCTAGTCCAACTCTGCTTTTGAAACTGATACAAAGCACTGGTCCTCTAACATCCAATGCTTGTCTGTTAAGATGAGAAACGTGTGAGCTCAGTGAAAGATGTAGTTCGTTTGAGCTGAAAAGTGACTGCCCTTACCGGAAACGAAGTCTTGCTTGTAGGAAGATACAGAGCCTGGGATTTAACTCTATTTCTGAGGGGAAACACACAGCATAGTTCTCATCCATGGATCACACTCTGCTTTAGAGCGAGAATCATACTCTTGCTTTCTAGATTCTCTAATACAGCAGGAAATCTGAGTGTGCCCAGAACAAAAGAATGGTGTTTCCTACACATACAGACTATATGTAGTCCAAATCTTCTTTTGAAACTGATACAGTGCACTGGTCCTCTAGCATCCAATGCTTGTCAGTTAAGATGAGAAACGTGTGAGCTTCTTGAACGATGTAGTTCCTTTGAGCAGAAAAGTGACTGCCCTTACCTGAAACAAAGTCTTGCTTATAGGGATACTCAGAGCATGGGATTTAACTCCATTTCTGAAGTGAAACACACGGCAGTGTTCTCATCCATTGATCACACTCTGCTTTAGAACAAGAAGCACGCTCTTGCTTTCTAGATTCTCTAAGACAGCAGGAAACGTGAGTTTGCTGAGAACAAAAGAACAGTGTTTCCTACACATACAAACCATATCTAGTCGAACTCTGCTTCTGAAACTGATACAAAACACTGGTCCTCTAAAATCCAATGCTTGTCTGTTAAGATGAGAAACGTGTGAGCCCCGTGAGAGATGTAGTTCGTTTGAGCTGAAAAGTGACTGCCCTTACGTGAAATGAAGTCTTGCTTGTTGGAAGACATAGAGCCTGGGATTTAACTCCTTTTCTGAAGGTAAACACACAGCATAGTTCTCATCCATGGATCACACTCTGCTTTAGAGCAAGAAGAACACTCTTGCTTTCTAGAGTCTCTAATACAGCAGGAAATCTGAGTGTGCCCAGAATAAAAGAATGGTGTTTCCTACACATACGGACCATATGTAGTCCAAATCTGCTTCTGAAACTGATACAAAGCACTGGTCCTCTAAGATCCAATGCTTGTCACTTAAGATGAGAAACGTGTGAGCTTCGTGAACGATGTCATTCGTTTGAGCTGAAAAGTGACTGCCCTTACCTGAAACGAAGTCTTGCTTGTAAGAAGACATAGAGCCTGGGATTTAACTCCATTTCTGAAGTGAAACACACAGCCGTGTTCTCATCCATTGATCACACTCTGCTTTAGAACAAGAAGCACGCTCTTGCTTTCTAGAGTCTCTAAGACAGCAGGAAACGTGAGTTTGCTGAGAACAAAAGAACGGTGTTTCATACACATACAAACCATATCTAGTCCAACTCTGCTTCTTAAACTGATACAAAGCACTGGTCCTCTAAAATCCAATGCTTGTCTGTTAAGATGAGAAAGGTGTGAGCTCAGTGAACTATGTAGTTCGTTTGAGCTTCAAAGTGACTGCCCTTACCCGAAACGAAGTCATGCTTGTAGGAAGACACAGAGCATGGGATTTAACTCCATTTCTGAAGTGAAACACAGAGCATTGTCTCATCAATTGATCACACTCTGCTTTAGAACAAGAAGCACGCTCTTGCTTTCTAGAGTCTCTAAGACAGCAGGAAACGTGAGTGTGCTGAAAACAAAAGAATGGTGTTTCCTACACATACGGACCATATCTAGTCCAACTCTGCTTCTGAAACTGATACAAAGCACTGGTCCTCTAACATCCAATGCTTGTCTGTTAAGATGAGAAACGTGTGAGCTCAGTTAAAGATGTAGTTCGTTTGAGCTGAAAAGTGACTGCCCTTACCTGAAACGAAGTCTTGCTTGTAGGATGACACAGAGCATGGGATTTAACTCTATTTCTGAGGGGAAACACACAGCATAGTTCTCATCCATGGATCACACTCTGCTTTAGAGCGAGAACCATACTCTTGCTTTCTAGATTCTCTAATACAGCAGGAAATCTGAGTGTGCCCAGAACAAAAGAACGGTGTTTCCTACACATACGGACTATATGTAGTCCAAATCTTCTTTTGAAACTGATACAATGCACTGGTCCTCTAACATCCAATGCTTGTCAGTTAAGATGAGAAACGTGTGAGCTTCTTGAACGATGTAGTTCCTTTGAGCAGAAAAGTGACTACCCTTACCTGAAACGAAGTCTTGCTTGTAGGGAGACTCAGAGCACGGATTTAACTCCATTTCTGAAGTGAAACACACAGTATTGTCTCATCCATTGATCACACTCTGCTTTAGAACAAGAAGCACACTCTTGCTTTCTAGAGTCTCTAAGACAGCAGGAAACGTGAGTGTGCTGAGAACAAAAGAACGGTGTTTCCTACACATACGGACCATATCTAGTCCAACTCTGCTTCTTAAACTGATACAAAGCACTGGTCCTCTAACATCCAATGTTTGTCAAAAGATGAGAAACGTGTGAGCTTCGTGAACGATGTAGTTCGTTTGAGCAGAAAACTAACTGCCCTTACCTAAAACGAAGTCTTGATTTTAGGGAGACTCAGAGCATGGGATTTAACTCCATTTCTGAAGTGAAACACACAGCATTGTCTCATCCATTGATCACACTCTGCTTTAGAACAAGAAGCACGCTATTGCTTTCTAGAGTCTCTAAGCCAGCAGGAAACGTGAGTGTGCTGAGAACAAAAGAACG
The DNA here is from genome assembly GCA_949786385.1 of Onychomys leucogaster. Lineage (NCBI taxonomy): Eukaryota > Metazoa > Chordata > Mammalia > Rodentia > Cricetidae > Onychomys > Onychomys leucogaster. The sequence continues at coordinate 1,099,919 of CATKUP010000129.1, read as the reverse complement.
GTGTTTCCTACACATACGGACCATATCTAGTCCAACTCTGCTTCTGAAACTGATACAAAGCACTGGTCCTCTAAAATCCAATGCTTGTCTGTTAAGATGAGAAACGTGTGAGCTCCGTGAAAGATGTAGTTCGTTTGAGCTGAAAAGTGACTGCCCTTACCTGAAACGAAGTCTTGCTTGTAGGATGACACAGAGCCTGGGATTTAACTCTATTTCTGAGGGGAAACACACAGCATAGTTCTCATCCATGGATCACACTCTGCTTTAGAGCGGGAATCATACTCTTGCTTTCTAGATTCTCTAATACAGCAGGAAATATGAGTGTGCCCAGAACAAAAGAATGGTGTTTCCTACACATACGGACTATATGTAGTCCAAATCTTCTTTTGAAACTGATACAATGCACTGGTCCTCTAACATCCAATGCTTGTCAGTTAAGATGAGAAACGTGTGAGCTTCTTGAACGATGTAGTTCCTTTGAGCAGAAAAGTGACTACCCTTACCTGAAACTAAGTCTTGCTTGTAGGGAGACTCAGAGCATGGGATTTAACTCCATTTCTGAAGTGAAACACACAGCATTGTCTCATCCATTGATCACACTCTGCTTTAGAACAAGAAGCACACTCTTGCTTTCGAGAGTCTCTAAGACAGCAGGAAACGTGAGTGTGCTGAGAACAAAAGAACGGTGTTTCCTACACATACGGACCATATGTAGTCCAACTCTGCTTCTTAAACTGATACAAAGCGCTGGTCTTCTAACATCCAATGTTTGTCAAAAGATGAGAAACGTGTGAGCTTCGTGAACGATGTCATTCGTTTGAGCTGAAAAGTGACTGCCCTTACCTGAAACGAAGTCTTGCTTGTAAGAAGACACAGAGCCTGGGATTTAACTCCATTTCTGAAGTGAAACACACAGCCGTGTTCTCATCCATTGATCACACTCTGCTTTAGAACAAGAAGCACGCTCTTGCTTTCTAGAGTCTCTAAGACAGCAGGAAACGTGAGTTTGCTGAGAACAAAAGAACGGTGTTTCCTACACATACAAACCATATCTAGTCCAACTCTGCTTCTTAAACTGATACAAAGCACTGGTCCTCTAACATCCAATGTTTGTCAAACGATGAGAAACGTGTGAGCTTCGTGAACGATGTAGTTCGTTTGAGCAGAAAACTAACTGCCCTTACCTAAAACGAAGTCTTGATTTTAGGGAGACTCAGAGCATGGGATTTAACTCCATTTCTGAAGTGAAACACACAGCATTGTCTCATCCATTGATCACAGTCTGCTTTAGAACAAGAAGCACGCTATTGCTTTCTAGAGTCTCTAAGCCAGCAGGAAACGTGAGTGTGCTGAGAACAAAAGAACGGTGTTTCCTACACATACGGACCATATCTAGTCCAACTCTGCTTCTGAAACTGATACAAAGCACTGGTCCTCTAAAATCCAATGCTTGTCTGTTAAGATGAGAAACGTGTGAGCTCCGTGAAAGATGTAGTTCGTTTGAGCTGAAAAGTGACTGCCCTTACCTGAAACGAAGTCTTGCTTGTAGGATGACACAGAGCCTGGGATTTAACTCTATTTCTGAGGGGAAACACACAGCATAGTTCTCATCCATGGATCACACTCTGCTTTAGGGCGAGAATCATACTCTTGCTTTCTAGATTCTCTAATACAGCAGGAAATCTGAGTGTGCCCAGAACAAAAGAATGGTGTTTCCTACACATACGGACTATATGTAGTCCAAATCTTCTTTTGAAACTGATACAATGCACTGGTCCTCTAACATCCAATGCTTGTCAGTTAAGATGAGAAACGTGTGAGCTTCTTGAACGGTGTAGTTCCTTTGAGCAGAAAAGTGACTGCCCTTACCTGAAACGAAGTCTTGATTTTAGGAAGACACAGAGTATGGGATTTAACTCCATTTCTGAAGTGAAACACACAGCATTGTTCTCATCCATTGATCACACTCTGCTTTAGAACAAGAAGCACGCTCTTGCTTTCTAGAGTCTCTAAGACAGCAGGAAACGTGAGTTGGCTGAGAGCAAAAGAACGGTGTTTCATACACATACAAACCATATCTAGTCCAACTCTGCTTCTGAAACTGATACAAAGCACTGGTCCTCTAAAATCCAATGCTTGTCTGTTAAGATGAGAAACGTGTGAGCTCCATGAAAGATGTAGTTCGTTTGAGCAGAAAAGTGACTGCCCTTACCTGAAACGAAGTCTTGCTTTTTGGAAGATATAGAGCCTGGGATTTAACTCCATTTCTGAAGGGAAACACACAGCATAGTTCTCATCCATGGATCACACTCTGCTTTAGAGCGAGAAGCATGCTCTTGCTTTCTAGAGTCTCTAAGACAGCAGGAATTCTGAGTGTGCCCAGAACAAAGAACGGTGTTTCCTATACATAGGGACTATGTGTAGTCCAAATCTTCTTTTGAAAGTGATACAATGCACTGGTCCTCTAACATCCAATGCTTGTCATTTAAGATGAGAAACGTGTGAGCTTCTTGAACGATGTAGTTCCTTTGAGCAGAAAAGTGACTACCCTTACCTGAAACGAAGTCTTGCTTGTAGGGAGACTCAGAGCATGGGATTTAACTCCATTTCTGAAGTGAAACACACAGCATTGTCTCATCCATTGATCACACTCTGCTTTAGAACAAGAAGCACACTCTTGCTTTCTAGAGTCTCTAAGACAGCAGGAAACGTGAGTGTGCTGAGAACAAAAGAATGGTGTTTCCTACACATACGGACCATATCTAGTCCCACTCTGCTTCTTAAACTGATACAAAGCATTGGTCCTCTAACATCCAATGTTTGTCAAAAGATGAGAAACGTGTGAGCTTCGTGAACGATGTAGTTCGTTTGAGCAGAAAACTGACTGCCCTTACCTGAAACGAAGTCTTGATTGTAGGAAGACTCAGAGCCTGGGATTTAACTCCATTTCTGAATTGAAACACACAGCAGTGTTCTCATCCATTGATCACACTCTGCTTTAGAACAAGAAGCACGCTCTTGCTTTCTAGAGTCTCTAAGACAGCAGGAAACGTGAGTTTGCTGATAACAAAAGAACGGTGTTTCCTACACATACAAACCATATCTAGTCGAACTCTGCTTCTGAAACTGATACAAAGCACTGGTCCTCTAAAATCCAATGCTTGTCTGTTAAGATGAGAAACGTGTGAGCTCAGTGAAAGATGTAGTTCGTTTGAGCTGAAAAGTGACTGCCCTTACCTGAAACGAAGTCTTGCTTCTAGGAAGACACAGAGCCTGGGATTTAACTGTATTTCTGAGGGGAAACACACAGCATAGTTCTCATCCATGGATCACACTCTGCTTTAGAGCGAGAATCATACTCTTGCTTTCTAGATTCTCTAATACAGCAGGAAATCTGAGTGTGCCCAGAACAAAAGAATGGTGTTTCCTACACATACGGACTATATGTAGTCCAAATCTTCTTTTGAAACTGATACAATGCACTGGTCTTCTAACATCCAATGCTTGTCAGTTAAGATGAGAAACGTGTGAGCTTCTTGAACGATGTAGTTCCGTTGAGGAGAAAAGTGACTGCCCTTACCTGAAACGAAGTCTTGCTTGTAGGGAGACTCAGAGCATGGGATTTAACTCCATTTCTGAAGTGAAACACACAGCATTGTCTCATCCATTGATCACACTCTGCTTTAGAACGAGAAGCACGTTCTTGCTTTCTAGATTCTCTTAGACAGCAGGAAACGTGAGTGTGCTGAGAACAAATGATCGGGGTTTCCTTCACATATGGATCATATGCAGTCCCACTCTGCTTCTGAAACTGATACAAAGCACTGACCCACTAACATCCAATGCTTGTCAGTTAAGATGAGAAACGTGTGAGCTTTGTGAACGATATAGTTCCTTTGAACTGAAAAGTGACTGCCCTTACCTGAAAAGAAGTCTTGCTTGTAGGAAGACACAGAGCCTGGGATTTAACTCGATTTCTGAAGGGAAACACACAGCATAGTTCTCATCCATGGATCACACTCTGCTTTAGAGCAAGAAGAACACTCTTGCTTTCTAGAGTCTCTAAGACAGCAGGAAACGTGAGTGTGCTGAGAACAAAAGAACGGTGTTTCCTACACATATGGACCATATCTAGTCCAACTCTGCTTCTTAAACTGATACAAAGCACTGGTCCGCTAACATCCAATGCTTGTCTGTTAAGATGAGAAAGGTGTGAGCTCAGTGAACGATGTAGTTCGTTTGAGATTCAAAGTGTCTGCCCTTACCCGAAATGAAGTCTTGCTTGTAGGAAGACACAGAGCCTGGGATTTAACTCCATTTCTGAAGGTAAACACACAGCATAGTTCTCATCCATGGATCACACTCTGCTTTAGAGCGAGAAGCACGCTCTTGCTTTCTAGAGTCTGTAAGTCAGCAGGAAACGTGAGTGTGCTGAGAACAAAAGAACGGTGTTTCCTACACACACGGACCATATCTAGTCCAACTCTTCTTCTGAAATTGATACAAAGCACTGGTCCTCTAACATCCAATGTTTGTCAAAAGATGAGAAACTTGTGAGCTTCGTGAACGATGTAGTTCGTTTGAGCAGAAAAGTGACTGCCCTTACCTGAAACGAAGTCTTGATTGTAGGAAGACTCAGAGCCTGGGATTTAACTCCATTTCTGAAGTGAAACACACAGCAGTGGTCTCATCCATTGATCACACTCTGCTTTAGAACAAGAAGCACGCTCTTGCTTTCTAGAGTCTCTAAGACAGCAGGAAACGTGAGTTTGCTGAGAACAAAAGAACGGTGTTTCATACACATACAAACCATATCTAGTCCAACTCTGCTTCTGAAACTGATACAAAGCACTGGTCCTCTAAAATCCAATGCTTGTCTGTTAAGATGAGAAACGTGTGAGCTCCGTGAAAAATGTAGTTCCTTTGAGCTGAAAAGTGACTGCCCTTACCTGAAACGAAGTCTTGCTTGTTGGAAGACATAGAGCCTGGGATTTAACTCCATTTCTGAAGGGAAACACACAGCATAGTTCTCATCCATGGATCACACTCTGCTTTAGAGCGAGAAGCACGCTCTTGCTTTCTAGAGTCTCTAAGACAGCAGGAAATATGAGTGTGCCCAGAACAAAAGAACGGTGTTTCCTACACATAGGGACTATATGTAGTCCAAATCTTCTTCTGAAACTGATACAATGCACTGGTCCTCTAACATCCAATGCTTGTCAGTTAAGATGAGAAACGTGTGAGCTTCTTGAACGATGTAGTTCCTTTGAGCAGAAAAGTGACTGCCCTTACCTGAAACAAAGTCTTGCTTATAGGGATACTCAGAGCATGGGATTTAACTCCATTTCTGAAGTGAAACACACGGCAGTTTTCTCATCCATTGATCACACTCTGCTTTAGAACAAGAAGCACGCTCTTGCTTTCTAGATTCTCTAAGTCAGCAGGAAACGTGAGTTTGCTGAGAACAAAAGAACAGTGTTTCCTACACATACAAACCATATCTAGTCGAACTCTGCTTCTGAAACTGATACAAAACACTGGTCCTCTAAAATCCAATGCTTGTCTGTTAAGATGAGAAACGTGTGAGCTCCGTGAAAGATGTAGTTCGTTTGAGCTGAAAAGTGACTGCCCTTACCTGAAACGAAGTCTTGCTTGTTGGAAGACATAGAGCCTGGGATTTAACTCCTTTTCTGAAGGGAAACACACGACATATTTTTCTTCCATGGATCACACTCTGCTTTAGAGCGAGAAGCGCGCTCTTGCTTTCTAAAGTCTCTAAGACAGCAGGAAACGTGTGTGTGCTGAGAACAAAAGAATGGTGTTTCCTACACATACGGAACATATCTAGTCCAACTCTGCTTCTGAAACTGATACAAAGCACTGGTCCTCTAACATCCAATGCTTGTCTGTTAAGATGAGAAACGTGTGAGCTCAGTGCAAGATGTAGTTCGTTTGAGCTGAAAACTGACTGCCCTTACATGAAACGAAGTCTTCCTTGTTGGAAGACATAGAGCCTGGGATTTAACTCCTTTTCTGAAGGGAAACACACAGCATAGTTCTCATCCATTGATCACACTCTGCTTTAGAGCGAGAAGCACGCTCTTGCTTTCTAAAGTCTCTAAGACAGCAGGAAACGTGAGTGTGCTGAGAACAAAGAACTGTGTTTCCTACACACACGGACCATATCTAGTCCAACTCTGCTTCTGAAACTGATACAAAGCACTGGTCCTCTAAAATCCAATGCTTCTCTGTTAAGATGAGAAACGTGTGAGCCCCGTGAGAGATGTAGTTCGTTTGAGCTGAAAAGTGACTGCCCTTACGTGAAATGAAGTCTTGCTTGTTGGAAGACATAGAGCCTGGGATTTAACTCCTTTTCTGAAGGTAAACACACAGCATAGTTCTCATCCATGGATCACACTCTGCTTTAGAGCAAGAAGAACACTCTTGCTTTCTAGAGTCTCTAATACAGCAGGAAATCTGAGTGTGCCCAGAATAAAAGAATGGTGTTTCCTACACATACGGACCATATGTAGTCCAAATCTGCTTCTGAAACTGATACAAAGCACTGGTCCTCTAAGATCCAATGCTTGTCACTTAAGATGAGAAACGTGTGAGCTTCGTGAACGATGTAGTTCCTTTGAGCAGAAAAGTGACTGCCCTTACCTGAAAAGAAGTCTTGCTTGTTGGAAGACATAGAACCTGGGATTTAACTCCTTTTCTGAAGGGAAACACACAGCATAGTTTTCCTCCATGGATCACACTCTGCTATAGAGCGAGAAGCACGCTCTTGCTTTCGAGAGTCTCTAAGACAGCAGGAAACGTGAGTGTGCTGAGAACAAAAGAACGGTGTTTCCTACACATACGGACCATATCTAGTCCAACTATGCTTCTTAAACTGATACAAAGCACTGGTCCTCTAACATCATATGTTTGTCAAAAGATGAGAAACGTGTGAACTTCGTGAACGATGTAGTTCGTTTGAGCAGAAAACTGACTGCCCTTACCTGAAACGAAGTCTTGATTGTAGGAAGACGAAAGCCTGGGATTTAACTCCATTTCTGAAGTGAAACACACAGCAGTGTTCTCATCCCTTGATCACACTCTGCTTTAGAACAAGAAGCACGCTCTTGCTTTCTAGAATCTCTAAGACAGCAGGAAATGTGAGTTTGCTGAGAACAAAAGAACGGTGTTTCCTACACATACAAACCATATCTAGTCCAACTCTGCTTCTGAAACTGATACAAAGCACTGGTCCTCTAACATCCAATGCTTGTCTGTTAAGATGAGAAACGTGTGAGCTCAGTGAAAGATGTAGTTCCTTTGAGCTGAAAAGTGACTGCCCTTACCGGAAACGAAGTCTTGCTTGTAGTAAGACACAGAGCCGGGGATTTAACTCCATTTCTGAAGGGAAACACACACCATAGTTCTCATCCATGGATCACACTCTGCTTTAGAGCAAGAAGAACACTCTTGCTTTCTAGAGTCTCTAATACAGCAGGAAATCTGAGTGTGCCCAGAACAAAAGAATGGTGTTTCCTACACATACGGACCATATCTAGTCCAAATCTGCTTCTTAAACTGATACAAAGCACTGGTCCTCTAAGATCCAATGCTTGTCAGTTAAGATGAGAATCGTGTGAGCTTCCTGAACCATGTAGTTCCTTTGAGCAGAAAAGTGACTACACTTACCTGAAACGAAGTCTTGCTTGTTGGGAGACACAGAGAAAGGGATTTAACTCCATTTCTGAAGTGAAACACACAGCATAGTCTCATCTATGGATCACAATCTGCTTTAGAGCGAGAAGCACGCTCTTGTTTTCTAGAGTCTCTAAGATAGCAGGAAACGTGAGTGTGCTGAGAACAAAAGAACTGTGTTTCCTACACATACGGAACATTTCTAATCCAACTCTGCTTCTTAAACTGATACAAAGCACTGGTCCTCTAACATCCAATGCTTGTCTGTTAAGATGAGAAAGGTGTGAGCTCAGTGAACGATGTAGTTCGTTTGAGCTTCAAAGTGACTGCCCTTAACCAAAACGAAGTCTTGCTTGTAGGAAGACACAGAGCCTGGGATTTAACTCTATTTCTGAAGGGAAACACACAGCATAGTTCTCATCCATGGATCACACTCTGCTTTAGAGCGAGAAGCACGCTCTTGCTTTCTAAAGTCTCTAAGACAGCAGGAAACTTGTGTGTGCTGAGAACAAAAGAACGGTGTTTCCTACACATACAGAACATATCTAGTCCAACTCTGCTTCTGAAACTGATACAAAGCCCTGGTCCTCTAACATCCAATGCTTGTCTGTTAAGATGAGAAACGTGTGAGCTCAGTGAAAGATGTAGTTCGTTTGAGCTGAAAAGTGACTGCCCTTACCTGAAACGAAGTCTTGCTTGTAGGGAGACTCAGAGCATGGGATTTAACTCTATTTCTGAAGTGAAACACACAGCATTGTCTCATCCATTTATCACACTCTGCTTTAGAACAAGAAGCACGCTCTTGCTTTCTAGAGTCTCTAAGACAGCAGGAAACGTGAGTGTGCTGAGAACATAGAACGGTGTTTCCTACACATACGGACCATATCTAGTCCAACTCTGCTTCTTAAACTGATACAAAGCACTGGTCCATTAACATCCAAAGCTTGTCTGTTAAGATGAGAAAGGTGTGAGCTCAGTGAACGATGTAGTTTGTTTGAGCTTCAAAGTGACTGCCCTTACCCGAAACGAAGTCTTGCTTGTAGGAAGACACAGAGCCTGGGATTTAACTCCATTTCTGAAGGTAAACACACAGCATAGTTCTCATCCATGGATCACACTCTGCTTTAGAGCGAGAAGCACGCTCTTGCTTTCTAGAGTCTCTAAGACAGCAGGACACATGAGTGTGCTGAGAACAAAAGAACGGTGTTTCATACACACACGGACCATATCTATTCCAACTCTTCTTCTGAAACTGATAAAAAGCACTGGTCCTCTAACATCCAATGCTTGTCTGTTAAGATGAGAAACGTGTGAGCTCCCTGAAAGATGTAGTTCGTTTGAGCTGAAAAGTGACTGCCCTTACGTGAAACGAAGTCTTGCTTGTTGGAAGACATAGAGCCTGGGATTTAACTCCTTTTCTGAAGGGAAACACACAGCATAGTTTTCATCCATGGATCACACTCTGTTTTAGAGTGAGAATCATACTCTTGCTTTCTAGATTCTCTAATACAGCAGGAAATCTGAGTGTGCCCAGAACAAAAGAATGGTGTTTCCTACACATACGGACTATATGTAGTCCAAATCTTCTTTTGAAACTGATACAATGCACTGGTCCTCTAACATCCAATGATTGTCAGTTAAGATGAGATACGTGTGAGCTTCTAGAACGATGTAGTTCCTTTGAGCAGAAAAGTGACTGCCCTTACCTGAAACGAAGTCTTGATTGTAGGAAGACTCAGAGCCTGGGATTTAACTCCATTTCTGAAGTGAAACACACAGCAGTGTTCTCATCCATTGATCACACTCTGCTTTAGAACAAGAAGCACGCTCTTACTTTCTAGAGTCTCTAAGACAGCAGGAAACGTGAGTGTGCTGAGAACAAAAGATCGGTGTTTCCTACACATACGGACCATATCTAGTCCAACTCTGCTTCTGAAACTGATACAAAGCACTGGTCCTCTAACACCCAATGCTTCTCTGTTAAGATGAGAAACGTGTGAGCCCCGTGAAAGATGTAGTTCGTTTGAGCTGAAAAGTGACTGCCCTTACCGGAAACGAAGTCTTGCTTGTAGTAAGACACAGAGCCTGGGATGTAACTCCATTTCTGAAGGGAAACACACACCATAGTTCTCATCCATGGATCACACTCTGCTTTAGAGCCAGAAGAACACTCTTGCTTTCTAGAGTCTCTAATACAGCAGGAAATCTGAGTGTGCCCAGAACAAAAGAATGGTGTTTCCTACACATACGGACCATATCTAGTCCAAATCTGCTTCTGAAACTGATACAAAGCACTGGTCCTCTAAGATCCAATGCTTGTCAGTTAAGATGAGAAACGTGTGAGCTTCATGAACCATGTAGTTCCTTTGAGCAGAAAAGTGACTACACTTACCTGAAACGAAGTCTTGCTTGTTGGGAGACACAGAGAATGGGATTTAACTCCATTTCTGAAGTGAAACACACAGCATAGTCTCATCTATGGATCACAATCTGCTTTAGAGCGAGAAGCACGCTCTTGCTTTCTAGAGTCTCTAAGACAGCAGGAAACGTGTGTGTGCTGAGAACAAAAGAACAGTGTTTCCTACACATACGGACCATTTCTAGTCCAACTCTGCTTCTTAAACTGATACAAAGCACTGGTCCTCTAACATCCAATGCTTGTCTGTTAAGATGAGAAAGGTGTGAGCTCAGTGAACGATGTAGTTCGTTTGAGCTTCAAAGTGACTGCCCTTAACCGAAACGAAGTCTTGCTTGTAGTAAGACACAGAGCCTGGGATGTAACTCTATTTCTGAGGGGAAACACACAGCATAGTTCTCATCCATGGATCACACTCTGCTTTAGAGCGAGAATCATACTCTTGCTTTCTAGATTCTCTAATACAGCAGGAAATCTGAGTGTGCCCAGAACAAAAGAATGGTGTTTCCTACACATACGGACTATATGTAGTCCAAATCTTCATTTGAAACTGATACAATGCACTGGTCCTCTAACATCCAATGCTTGTCAGTTAAGATGAGAAACGTGTGAGCTTCGTGAACGATGTAGTTCCTTTGAGCAGAAAAGTGACTACACTTACCTGAAATGAAGTCTTGCTTGTTGGGAGACACAGAGCATGGGATTTACCTCCATTTCTGAAGTGAAACACACAGCATAGTCTCATCAATGGATCACAATCTGCTTTAGAGCGAGAAGCAGGTTCTTGCTTTCTAGAGTCTCTTAGACAGCAGGAAACGTGAGTGTGCCCAGAACAAAAGATCGGGTTTCCTACACATATGGATCATATGCAGTCCAACTCTGCTTCTGAAACTGATACAAAGCACTGACCCTCTAACATCCAATGCTTGTCAGTTAAGTTGAGAAACGCGTGAGCTCAGTGAACAATGTAGTTCGTTTGAGCTGAAAAGTGACTGCCCTTACCTAAATCGAAGTCTTGCTTGTTGGAAGACATAGAGCCTGGGATTTAACTCCTTTTCTGAAGGTAAACACACAGCATAGTTCTCATCCATGGATCACACTCTGCTTTAGATCGAGAAGCACGCTCTTGCTTTCTAGAGTCTCTAAGACAGCAGGAAACGTGAGTGTGCTGAGAACAAAAGATCGGGGTTTCCTACACACACGGACCATATCTAGTCCAACACTTATTCTGAAACTGAAACAAAGCACTGGTCCTCTAACATAGAATGCTTGACTGTTAAGATGAGAAACGTGTGAGCTCCGTGAAAGATGTAGTTCTTTTGAGCTGAAAAGTGACTGCCCTTACGTGAAACGAAGTCTTGCTTGTTGGAAGACATAGAGCCTGGGATTTAACTCCTTTTCTGAAGGGAAACACACAGCATAGTCTCATCAATGGATCATAATCTGCTTTAGAGCGAGAAGCACGTTTTTGCTTTCTAGAGTCTCTTAGACAGCACGAAACGTGAGTGTGCCCAGAACAAAAGATCGGGGTTTCCTACACATATGGATCATATGCAGTCCAACTCTGCTTCTGAAACTGATACAAAGCACTGACCCTCTAACATCCAATGCTTGTCAGTTAAGTTGAGAAACGCGTGAGCTCAGTGAACGATGTAGTTCGTTTGAGCTGAAAAGTGACTGCCCTTACCTAAATCGAAGTCTTGCTTGTAGGAGGACTCAGAGCCTGGGATTTAACTCCATTTCTGAAGGGAAACACACAGCATAGTTCTCATCCATGGATCACACTCTGCTTTAGAGCGAGAAGCACACTCTTGCTTTCTAGAGTCTCTAATACAGCAGGAAATCTGAGTGTGCCCAGAATAAAAGAATGGTGTTTCCTACACATACGGACCATATCTAGTCCAACTCTGCTTCTGAAACTGATACAAAGCACTGGTCCTCTAACATCCAATGCTTGTCTGTTAAGATGAGAAACGTGTGAGCTCCATGAAAGATGTAGTTCGTTTGAGCTGAAAAGTGAGTGCCCTTACGTGAAACAAAGTCTTGCTTGTTGGAAGACATAGAGCCTGGGATTTAACTCCTTTTCTGAAGGGAAACACACAGCATAGTTTTCATCCATGGATCACACTCTGTTTTAGAGTGAGAATCATACTCTTGCTTTCTAGATTCTCTAATACAGCAGGAAATCTGAGTGTGCCCAGAACAAAACAATGGTGTTTCCTACACATACGGACTATATGTAGTCCAAATCTTCTTTTGAAACTGATACAATGCACTGGTCCTCTAACATCCAATGATTGTCAGTTAAGATGAGAAACGTGTGAGCTTCTAGAACTATGTAGTTCCTTTGAGCAGAAAAGTGACTGCCCTTACCTGAAACGAAGTCTTGATTGTAGGAAGACTCAGAGCCTGGGATTTAACTCCATTTCTGAAGTGAAACACACAGCAGTGTTCTCATCCATTGATCACACTCTGCTTTAGAACAAGAAGCACGCTCTTACTTTCTAGAGTCTCTAAGACAGCAGGAAACGTGAGTGTGCTGAGAACAAAAGATCGGTGTTTCCTACACATACGGACCATATCTAGTCCAACTCTGCTTCTGAAACTGATACAAAGCAATGGTCCTCTAAAATCCAATGCTTCTCTGTTAAGATGAGAAACGTGTGAGGCCTGTGAAAGATGTAGTTCCTTTGAGCTGAAAAGTGACTGCCCTTACGTGAAATGAAGTCTTGCTTGTTGGAAGACATAGAGCCTGGGATTTAACTGCTTTTCTGAAGGGAAACACACAGCATAGTTCTCATCCATGGATCACACTCTGCTTTAGAGCGAGAAGCACGCTCTTGCTTTCTAAAGTCTCTAAGACAGCAGGAAACATGTGTGTGCTGAGAACAAAAGAACGGTGTTTCCTACACATACGGAACATATCTAGTCCAACTCTGCTTCTGAAACTGATACAAAGCACTCGTCCTCTAACATCCAATGCTTGTCTGTTAAGATGAGAAACGTGTGAGCTCAGTGAAAGATGTAGTTCGTTTGAGCTGAAAAGTGACTGCCCTTACCGGAAAGGAAGTCTTGCTTGTAGTAAGACACAGAGCCTGGGATTTAACTCCATTTCTGAAGGGAAACACACACCATAGTTCTCATCCATGGATCACACTCTGCTTTAGAGCAAGAAGAACACTCTTGCTTTCTAGAGTCTCTAATACAGCAGGAAATCTGAGTGTGCCCAGAACAGAAGAATGGTGTTTCAAACACATACGGACCATATCTAGTCCAAATCTGCTTCTGAAACTGATACAAAGCACTGGTCCTCTAACATCCAATGCTTGTCAGTTAAGATGAGAAACGTGTGAGCTTCGTGAACCATGTAGTTCCTTTGAGCAGAAAAGTGACTACACTTACCTGAAACGAAGTCTTGCTTGTTGGGAGACACAGAGCCTGGGATTTAACTCCATTTCTGAAGGGAAACACACAGCATAGTTCTCATCCATGGATCACACTCTGCTTTAGAGCGAGAAGCACACTCTTGCTTTCTAGAGTCTCTAATACAGCAGGAAATCTGAGTGTGCCCAGAATAAAAGAATGGTGTTTCCTACACATACGGACCATATGTAGTCCAAATCTGCTTCTGAAACTGATACAAAGCACTGGTCCTCTAAGATCCAATGCTTGTCAGTTAAGATGAGAAACGTGTGAGCTTCGTGTACGATGTAGTTCCTTTGAGCAGAAAAGTGACTGCCCTTACCTGAAACGAAGTCTTGCTTGTAGGGAGACTCAGAGCATGGGATTTAACTCCATTTCTGAAGTGAAACACACAGCATTGTCTCATCCATTTATCACACTCTGCTTTAGAACAAGAAGCACGCTCTTGCTTTCTAGAGTCTCTAAGACAGCAGGAAACGTGAGTGTGCTGAGAACATAGAACGGTGTTTCCTACACATACGGACCATATCTAGTCCAACTCTGCTTCTTAAACTGATACAAAGCACTGGTCCTCTAACATCCAATGCTTGTCTGTTAAGATGAGAAAGGTGTGAGCTCAGTGAACGATGTAGTTTGTTTGAGCTTCAAAGTGACTGCCCTTACCCGAAACGAAGTCTTGCTTGTAGGAAGACACAGAGCCTGGGATTTAACTCCATTTCTGAAGGTAAACACACAGCATAGTTCTCATCCATGGATCACACTCTGCTTTAGAGCGAGAAGCACGCTCTTGCTTTCTAGAGTCTCTAAGACAGCAGGACACGTGAGTGTGCTGAGAACAAAAGAACGGTGTTTCATACACACACGGACCATATCTATTCCAACTCTTCTTCTGAAACTGATAAAAAGCACTGGTCCTCTAACATCCAATGCTTGTCTGTTAAGATGAGAAACGTGTGAGCTCCCTGAAAGATGTAGTTCGTTTGAGCTGAAAAGTGACTGCCCTTACGTGAAACGAAGTCTTGCTTGTTGGAAGACATAGAGCCTGGGATTTAACTCCTTTTCTGAAGGGAAACACACAGCATAGTTTTCATCCATGGATCACACTCTGTTTTAGAGTGAGAATCATACTCTTGCTTTCTAGATTCTCTAATACAGCAGGAAATCTGAGTGTGCCCAGAACAAAAGAATGGTGTTTCCTACACATATGGACTATATGTAGTCCAAATCTTCTTTTGAAACTGATACAATGCACTGGTCCTCTAACATCCAATGATTGTCAGTTAAGATGAGAAACGTGTGAGCTTCTAGAACGATGTAGTTCCTTTGAGCAGAAAAGTGACTGCCCTTACCTGAAACGAAGTCTTGATTGTAGGAAGACTCAGAGCCTGGGATTTAACTCCATTTCTGAAGTGAAACACACAGCAGTGTTCTCATCCATTGATCACACTCTGCTTTAGAACAAGAAGCACGCTCTTACTTTCTAGAGTCTCTAAGACAGCAGGAAACGTGAGTGTGCTGAGAACAAAAGATCGGTGTTTCCTACACATACGGACCATATCTAGTCCAACTCTGCTTCTGAAACTGATACAAAGCACTGGTCCTCTAACACCCAATGCTTCTCTGTTAAGATGAGAAACGTGTGAGCCCCGTGAAAGATGTAGTTCGTTTGAGCTGAAAAGTGACTGCCCTTACCGGAAACGAAGTCTTGCTTGTAGTAAGACACAGAGCCTGGGATTTAACTCCATTTCTGAAGGGAAACACACACCATAGTTCTCATCCATGGATCACACTCTGCTTTAGAGCCAGAAGAACACTCTTGCTTTCTAGAGTCTCTAATACAGCAGGAAATCTGAGTGTGCCCAGAACAAAAGAATGGTGTTTCCTACACATACGGACCATATCTAGTCCAAATCTGCTTCTGAAACTGATACAAAGCACTGGTCCTCTAAGATCCAATGCTTGTCAGTTAAGATGAGAAACGTGTGAGCTTCATGAACCATGTAGTTCCTTTGAGCAGAAAAGTGACTACACTTACCTGAAACGAAGTCTTGCTTGTTGGGAGACACAGAGAATGGGATTTAACTCCATTTCTGAAGTGAAACACACAGCATAGTCTCATCTATGGATCACAATCTGCTTTAGAGCGAGAAGCACGCTCTTGCTTTCTAGAGTCTCTAAGACAGCAGGAAACGTGTGTGTGCTGAGAACAAAAGAACAGTGTTTCCTACACATACGGACCATTTCTAGTCCAACTCTGCTTCTTAAACTGATACAAAGCACTGGTCCTCTAACATCCAATGCTTGTCTGTTAAGATGAGAAAGGTGTGAGCTCAGTGAACGATGTAGTTCGTTTGAGCTTCAAAGTGACTGCCCTTAACCGAAACGAAGTCTTGCTTGTAGTAAGACACAGAGCCTGGGATGTAACTCTATTTCTGAGGGGAAACACACAGCATAGTTCTCATCCATGGATCACACTCTGCTTTAGAGCGAGAATCATACTCTTGCTTTCTAGATTCTCTAATACAGCAGGAAATCTGAGTGTGCCCAGAACAAAAGAATGGTGTTTCCTACACATACGGACTATATGTAGTCCAAATCTTCATTTGAAACTGATACAATGCACTGGTCCTCTAACATCCAATGCTTGTCAGTTAAGATGAGAAACGTGTGAGCTTCGTGAACGATGTAGTTCCTTTGAGCAGAAAAGTGACTACACTTACCTGAAATGAAGTCTTGCTTGTTGGGAGACACAGAGCATGGGATTTACCTCCATTTCTGAAGTGAAACACACAGCATAGTCTCATCAATGGATCACAATCTGCTTTAGAGCGAGAAGCAGGTTCTTGCTTTCTAGAGTCTCTTAGACAGCAGGAAACGTGAGTGTGCCCAGAACAAAAGATCGGGTTTCCTACACATATGGATCATATGCAGTCCAACTCTGCTTCTGAAACTGATACAAAGCACTGACCCTCTAACATCCAATGCTTGTCAGTTAAGTTGAGAAACGCGTGAGCTCAGTGAACAATGTAGTTCGTTTGAGCTGAAAAGTGACTGCCCTTACCTAAATCGAAGTCTTGCTTGTTGGAAGACATAGAGCCTGGGATTTAACTCCTTTTCTGAAGGTAAACACACAGCATAGTTCTCATCCATGGATCACACTCTGCTTTAGATCGAGAAGCACGCTCTTGCTTTCTAGAGTCTCTAAGACAGCAGGAAACGTGAGTGTGCTGAGAACAAAAGATCGGGGTTTCCTACACACACGGACCATATCTAGTCCAACACTTATTCTGAAACTGAAACAAAGCACTGGTCCTCTAACATAGAATGCTTGACTGTTAAGATGAGAAACGTGTGAGCTCCGTGAAAGATGTAGTTCTTTTGAGCTGAAAAGTGACTGCCCTTACGTGAAACGAAGTCTTGCTTGTTGGAAGACATAGAGCCTGGGATTTAACTCCTTTTCTGAAGGGAAACACACAGCATAGTCTCATCAATGGATCATAATCTGCTTTAGAGCGAGAAGCACGTTTTTGCTTTCTAGAGTCTCTTAGACAGCACGAAACGTGAGTGTGCCCAGAACAAAAGATCGGGGTTTCCTACACATATGGATCATATGCAGTCCAACTCTGCTTCTGAAACTGATACAAAGCACTGACCCTCTAACATCCAATGCTTGTCAGTTAAGTTGAGAAACGCGTGAGCTCAGTGAACGATGTAGTTCGTTTGAGCTGAAAAGTGACTGCCCTTACCTAAATCGAAGTCTTGCTTGTAGGAGGACTCAGAGCCTGGGATTTAACTCCATTTCTGAAGGGAAACACACAGCATAGTTCTCATCCATGGATCACACTCTGCTTTAGAGCGAGAAGCACACTCTTGCTTTCTAGAGTCTCTAATACAGCAGGAAATCTGAGTGTGCCCAGAATAAAAGAATGGTGTTTCCTACACATACGGACCATATCTAGTCCAACTCTGCTTCTGAAACTGATACAAAGCACTGGTCCTCTAACATCCAATGCTTGTCTGTTAAGATGAGAAACGTGTGAGCTCCATGAAAGATGTAGTTCGTTTGAGCTGAAAAGTGAGTGCCCTTACGTGAAACAAAGTCTTGCTTGTTGGAAGACATAGAGCCTGGGATTTAACTCCTTTTCTGAAGGGAAACACACAGCATAGTTTTCATCCATGGATCACACTCTGTTTTAGAGTGAGAATCATACTCTTGCTTTCTAGATTCTCTAATACAGCAGGAAATCTGAGTGTGCCCAGAACAAAACAATGGTGTTTCCTACACATACGGACTATATGTAGTCCAAATCTTCTTTTGAAACTGATACAATGCACTGGTCCTCTAACATCCAATGATTGTCAGTTAAGATGAGAAACGTGTGAGCTTCTAGAACTATGTAGTTCCTTTGAGCAGAAAAGTGACTGCCCTTACCTGAAACGAAGTCTTGATTGTAGGAAGACTCAGAGCCTGGGATTTAACTCCATTTCTGAAGTGAAACACACAGCAGTGTTCTCATCCATTGATCACACTCTGCTTTAGAACAAGAAGCACGCTCTTACTTTCTAGTGTCTCTAAGACAGCAGGAAACGTGAGTGTGCTGAGAACAAAAGATCGGTGTTTCCTACACATACGGACCATATCTAGTCCAACTCTGCTTCTGAAACTGATACAAAGCAATGGTCCTCTAAAATCCAATGCTTCTCTGTTAAGATGAGAAACGTGTGAGCCCTGTGAAAGATGTAGTTCCTTTGAGCTGAAAAGTGACTGCCCTTACGTGAAATGAAGTCTTGCTTGTTGGAAGACATAGAGCCTGGGATTTAACTGCTTTTCTGAAGGGAAACACACAGCATAGTTCTCATCCATGGATCACACTCTGCTTTAGAGCGAGAAGCACGCTCTTGCTTTCTAAAGTCTCTAAGACAGCAGGAAACATGTGTGTGCTGAGAACAAAAGAACGGTGTTTCCTACACATACGGAACATATCTAGTCCAACTCTGCTTCTGAAACTGATACAAAGCACTCGTCCTCTAACATCCAATGCTTGTCTGTTAAGATGAGAAACGTGTGAGCTCAGTGAAAGATGTAGTTCGTTTGAGCTGAAAAGTGACTGCCCTTACCGGAAAGGAAGTCTTGCTTGTAGTAAGACACAGAGCCTGGGATTTAACTCCATTTCTGAAGGGAAACACACACCATAGTTCTCATCCATGGATCACACTCTGCTTTAGAGCAAGAAGAACACTCTTGCTTTCTAGAGTCTCTAATACAGCAGGAAATCTGAGTGTGCCCAGAACAGAAGAATGGTGTTTCCTACACATACGGACCATATCTAGTCCAAATCTGCTTCTGAAACTGATACAAAGCACTGGTCCTCTAACATCCAATGCTTGTCTGTTAAGATGAGAAACGTGTGAGCTCAGTGAAAGATGTAGTTCGTTTGAGCTGAAAAGTGACTTCCCTTACCTGAAACGAAGTCTTGCTTGTAGGAAGACACAGAGCCTGGGATTTAACTCTATTTCTGAGGGGAAACACACAGCATAGTTCTCATCCATGGATCACACTCTGCTTTAGAGCGAGAATCATACTCTTGCTTTCTAGATTCTCTAATACAGCAGGAAATCTGAGTGTGCACAGAACAAAAGAATGGTGTTTCCTACACATACAGACTATATGTAGTCCAAATCTTCTTTTGAAACTAATACAATGCACTGGTCCTCTAACATCCAATGCTTGTCAGTTAAGATGAGAAACGTGTGAGCTTCTTGAACGATGTAGTTCCTTTGAGCAGAAAAGTGACTACCCTTACCTGAAACGAAGTCTTGCTTGTAGGGAGACTCAGAGCATGCGATTTAAATCCATTTCTGAAGTGAAACACACAGCATTGTCTCATCCATTGATCACACTCTGCTTTAGAACAAGAAGCACGCTCTTGCTTTCTAGATTCTCTAAGACAGCAGGAAACGTGAGTGTGCTGAGAACAAAAGAACGGTGTTTCCTACACATACGGACCATATCTAGTCCAACTATGCTTCTTAAACTGATACAAAGCACTGGTCCTCTAACATCCAATGTTTGTCAAAAGATGAGAAACATGTGAGCTTCGTGAACGATGTAGTTCGTTTGAACAGAAAACTGACTGCACTTACCTGAAAAGAAGTCTTGATTGTAGGAAGACTCAGAGCCTGGGATTTAACTACATTTCTGAAGTGAAACACATGCAGTGTTCTCATCCATTGATCACACTCTGCTTTAGAACAAGAAGCACGCTCTTGCTTTCTAGAGTCTCTAAGACAGCAGGAAACGTGAGTTTGCTGAGAACAAAAGAACGGTGTTTCCTACACATACAAACCATATCTAGTCCAACTCTGCTTCTGAAACTGATACAAAGCACTGGTCCTCTAAAATCCAATGCTTGTCTGTTAAGATGAGAAACGTGTGAGCCCCGTGAAAGATGTAGTTCGTTTGAGCTGAAATGTGACTGCCCTTATGTGAAACGAAGTCTTGCTTGTTGGAAGACATAGAGCCTGGGATTTAACTCCTTTTCTGAAGGGAAACACACAGCATAGTTTTCATCCATGGATCACACTCTGCTTTAGAGCGAGAAGCACGCTCTTGCTTTCTAAAGTCTCTAAGACAGCAGGAAACGTGAGTGTGCTGAGAACAAAAGAATGGTGTTTCCTACACATACAGAACATATCTAGTCCAACTCTGCTTCTGAAACTGATACAAAGCACTGGTCCTCTAACATCCAATGCTTGTCTGTTAAGATGAGAAACGTGTGAGCTCAGTGAAAGATGTAGTTCGTTTGAGCTGAAAAGTGACTGCCCTTACCTGAAACAAAGTCTTGCTTGTAGGAAGACACAGAGCCTGGGATTTAACTCTATTTCTGAGGGGAAACACACAGCATAGTTCTCATCCATGGATCACACTCTGCTTTAGAGCGAGAATCATACTCTAGCTTTCTATATTCTCTAATACAGCAGGAAATCTGAGTGTGCCCAGAACAAAAGAATGGTGTTTCCTACACATACGGACCATATCTAGTCCAAATCTGCTTCTGAAACTGATACAAAGCACTGGTCCTCTAAGATCCAATGCTTGTCAGTTAAGATGAGAAACGTGTGAGCTTCGTGAACCATGTAGTTCCTTTGAGCAGAAAAGTGACTACACTTACCTGAAACGAAGTCTTGCTTGTTGGGAGACACAGAGCCTGGGATTTAACTCCATTTCTGAAGGGAAACACACAGCATAGTTCTCATCCATGGATCACACTCTGCTTTAGAGCGAGAAGCACACTCTTGCTTTCTAGAGTCTCTAATACAGCAGGAAATCTGAGTGTGCCCAGAATAAAAGAATGGTGTTTCCTACACATACGGACCATATGTAGTCCAAATCTGCTTCTGAAACTGATACAAAGCACTGGTCCTCTAAGATCCAATGCTTGTCAGTTAAGATGAGAAACGTGTGAGCTTCGTGTACGATGTAGTTCCTTTGAGCAGAAAAGTGACTGCCCTTACCTGAAACGAAGTCTTGCTTGTAGGGAGACTCAGAGCATGGGATTTAACTCCATTTCTGAAGTGAAACACACAGCATTGTCTCATCCATTTATCACACTCTGCTTTAGAACAAGAAGCACGCTCTTGCTTTCTAGAGTCTCTAAGACAGCAGGAAACGTGAGTGTGCTGAGAACATAGAAAGGTGTTTCCTACACATACGGACCATATCTAGTCCAACTCTGCTTCTTAAACTGATACAAAGCACTGGTCCTCTAACATCCAATGCTTGTCTGTTAAGATGAGAAAGGTGTGAGCTCAGTGAACGATGTAGTTTGTTTGAGCTTCAAAGTGACTGCCCTTACCCGAAACGAAGTCTTGCTTGTAGGAAGACACAGAGCCTGGGATTTAACTCCATTTCTGAAGGTAAACACACAGCATAGTTCTCATCCATGGATCACACTCTGCTTTAGAGCGAGAAGCACGCTCTTGCTTTCTAGAGTCTCTAAGACAGCAGGACACATGAGTGTGCTGAGAACAAAAGAACGGTGTTTCATACACACACGGACCATATCTATTCCAACTCTTCTTCTGAAACTGATAAAAAGCACTGGTCCTCTAACATCCAATGCTTGTCTGTTAAGATGAGAAACGTGTGAGCTCCATGAAAGATGTAGTTCGTTTGAGCTGAAAAGTGACTGCCCTTACGTGAAACGAAGTCTTGCTTGTTGGAAGACATAGAGCCTGGGATTTAACTCCTTTTCTGAAGGGAAACACACAGCATAGTTTTCATCCATGGATCACACTCTGTTTTAGAGTGAGAATCATACTCTTGCTTTCTAGATTCTCTAATACAGCAGGAAATCTGAGTGTGCCCAGAACAAAAGAATGGTGTTTCCTACACATACGGACTATATGTAGTCCAAATCTTCTTTTGAAACTGATACAATGCACTGGTCCTCTAACATCCAATGATTGTCAGTTAAGATGAGAAACGTGTGAGCTTCTAGAACGATGTAGTTCCTTTGAGCAGAAAAGTGACTGCCCTTACCTGAAACGAAGTCTTGATTGTAGGAAGACTCAGAGCCTGGGATTTAACTCCATTTCTGAAGTGAAACACACAGCAGTGTTCTCATCCATTGATCACACTCTGCTTTAGAACAAGAAGCACGCTCTTACTTTCTAGAGTCTCTAAGACAGCAGGAAACGTGAGTGTGCTGAGAACAAAAGATCGGTGTTTCCTACACATACGGACCATATCTAGTCCAACTCTGCTTCTGAAACTGATACAAAGCAATGGTCCTCTAAAATCCAATGCTTCTCTGTTAAGATGAGAAACGTGTGAGCCCCGTGAAAGATGTAGTTCGTTTGAGCTGAAAAGTGACTGCCCTTACGTGAAATGAAGTCTTGCTTGTTGGAAGACATAGAGCCTGGGATTTAACTCCTTTTCTGAAGGGAAACACACAGCATAGTTCTCATCCATGGATCACACTCTGCTTTAGAGCAAGAAGAACACTCTTGCTTTCTAGAGTCTCTAATACAGCAGGAAATCTGAGTGTGCCCAGAACAAAAGAATGGTGTTTCCTACACATACGGACCATATCTAGTCCAAATCTGCTTCTGAAACTGATACAAAGCACTGGTCCTCTAAGATCCAATGCTTGTCAGTTAAGATGAGAAACGTGTGAGCTTCATGAACCATGTAGTTCCTTTGAGCAGAAAAGTGACTACACTTACCTGAAACGAAGTCTTGCTTGTTGGGAGACACAGAGAATGGGATTTAACTCCATTTCTGAAGTGAAACACACAGCATAGTCTCATCTATGGATCACAATCTGCTTTAGAGCGAGAAGCACGCTCTTGCTTTCTAGAGTCTCTAAGACAGCAGGAAACGTGTGTGTGCTGAGAACAAAAGAACAGTGTTTCCTACACATACGGACCATTTCTAGTCCAACTCTGCTTCTTAAACTGATACAAAGCACTGGTCCTCTAACATCCAATGCTTGTCTGTTAAGATGAGAAAGGTGTGAGCTCAGTGAACGATGTAGTTCGTTTGAGCTTCAAAGTGACTGCCCTTAACCGAAACGAAGTCTTGCTTGTAGTAAGACACAGAGCCTGGGATGTAACTCTATTTCTGAGGGGAAACACACAGCATAGTTCTCATCCATGGATCACACTCTGCTTTAGAGCGAGAATCATACTCTTGCTTTCTAGATTCTCTAATACAGCAGGAAATCTGAGTGTGCCCAGAACAAAAGAATGGTGTTTCCTACACATACAGACTATATGTAGTCCAAATCTTCATTTGAAACTGATACAATGCACTGGTCCTCTAACATCCAATGCTTGTCAGTTAAGATGAGAAACGTGTGAGCTTCGTGAACGATGTAGTTCCTTTGAGCAGAAAAGTGACTACACTTACCTGAAATGAAGTCTTGCTTGTTGGGAGACACAGAGCATGGGATTTACCTCCATTTCTGAAGTGAAACACACAGCATAGTCTCATCAATGGATCACAATCTGCTTTAGAGCGAGAAGCAGGTTCTTGCTTTCTAGAGTCTCTTAGACAGCAGGAAACGTGAGTGTGCCCAGAACAAAAGATCGGGTTTCCTACACATATGGATCATATGCAGTCCAACTCTGCTTCTGAAACTGATACAAAGCACTGACCCTCTAACATCCAATGCTTGTCAGTTAAGTTGAGAAACGCGTGAGCTCAGTGAACAATGTAGTTCGTTTGAGCTGAAAAGTGACTGCCCTTACCTAAATCGAAGTCTTGCTTGTTGGAAGACATAGAGCCTGGGATTTAACTCCTTTTCTGAAGGTAAACACACAGCATAGTTCTCATCCATGGATCACACTCTGCTTTAGATCGAGAAGCACGCTCTTGCTTTCTAGAGTCTCTAAGACAGCAGGAAACGTGAGTGTGCTGAGAACAAAAGATCGGGGTTTCCTACACACACGGACCATATCTAGTCCAACACTTATTCTGAAACTGAAACAAAGCACTGGTCCTCTAACATAGAATTCTTGACTGTTAAGATGAGAAACGTGTGAGCTCCGTGAAAGATGTAGTTCTTTTGAGCTGAAAAGTGACTGCCCTTACGTGAAACGAAGTCTTGCTTGTTGGAAGACATAGAGCCTGGGATTTAACTCCTTTTCTGAAGGGAAACACACAGCATAGTTCTCATCCATGGATCACACTCTGCTTTAGAGTGAGAAGCACGCTCTTGCTTTCTAAAGTCTCTAAGACAGCAGGAAACGTGAGTGTGCTGAGAACAAAAGAACGGTGTTTCCTACACATACAGACTATATGTAGTCCAAATCTTCTTTTGAAACTGATACAATGCACTGGTCCTCTAACATCCAATGCTTGTCAGTTAAGATGAGAAACGTGTGAGCTTCATGAACGATGTAGTTCCTTTGAGCAGAAAAGTGACTATACTTACCTAAAATGAAATCTTGCTTGTTGGGAGACACAGAGCATGGGATTTACCTCCATTTCTGAAGTGAAACACACAGCATAGTCTCATCAATGGATCATAATCTGCTTTAGAGCGAGAAGCACGTTTTTGCTTTCTAGAGTCTCTTAGACAGCACGAAACGTGAGTGTGCCCAGAACAAAAGATCGGGGTTTCCTACACATATGGATCATATGCAGTCCAACTCTGCTTCTGAAACTGATACAAAGCACTGACCCTCTAACATCCAATGCTTGTCAGTTAAGTTGAGAAACGCGTGAGCTCAGTGAACGATGTAGTTCGTTTGAGCTGAAAAGTGACTGCCCTTACCTAAATCGAAGTCTTGCTTGTAGGAGGACTCAGAGCCTGGGATTTAACTCCATTTCTGAAGGGAAACACACAGCATAGTTCTCATCCATGGATCACACTCTGCTTTAGAGCGAGAAGCACACTCTTGCTTTCTAGAGTCTCTAATACAGCAGGAAATCTGAGTGTGCCCAGAATAAAAGAATGGTGTTTCCTACACATACGGACCATATCTAGTCCAACTCTGCTTCTGAAACTGATACAAAGCACTGGTCCTCTAACATCCAATGCTTGTCTGTTAAGATGAGAAACGTGTGAGCTCCATGAAAGATGTAGTTCGTTTGAGCTGAAAAGTGAGTGCCCTTACGTGAAACAAAGTCTTGCTTGTTGGAAGACATAGAGCCTGGGATTTAACTCCTTTTCTGAAGGGAAACACACAGCATAGTTTTCATCCATGGATCACACTCTGTTTTAGAGTGAGAATCATACTCTTGCTTTCTAGATTCTCTAATACAGCAGGAAATCTGAGTGTGCCCAGAACAAAACAATGGTGTTTCCTACACATACGGACTATATGTAGTCCAAATCTTCTTTTGAAACTGATACAATGCACTGGTCCTCTAACATCCAATGATTGTCAGTTAAGATGAGAAACGTGTGAGCTTCTAGAACTATGTAGTTCCTTTGAGCAGAAAAGTGACTGCCCTTACCTGAAACGAAGTCTTGATTGTAGGAAGACTCAGAGCCTGGGATTTAACTCCATTTCTGAAGTGAAACACACAGCAGTGTTCTCATCCATTGATCACACTCTGCTTTAGAACAAGAAGCACGCTCTTACTTTCTAGTGTCTCTAAGACAGCAGGAAACGTGAGTGTGCTGAGAACAAAAGATCGGTGTTTCCTACACATACGGACCATATCTAGTCCAACTCTGCTTCTGAAACTGATACAAAGCAATGGTCCTCTAAAATCCAATGCTTCTCTGTTAAGATGAGAAACGTGTGAGCCCTGTGAAAGATGTAGTTCCTTTGAGCTGAAAAGTGACTGCCCTTACGTGAAATGAAGTCTTGCTTGTTGGAAGACATAGAGCCTGGGATTTAACTGCTTTTCTGAAGGGAAACACACAGCATAGTTCTCATCCATGGATCACACTCTGCTTTAGAGCGAGAAGCACGCTCTTGCTTTCTAAAGTCTCTAAGACAGCAGGAAACATGTGTGTGCTGAGAACAAAAGAACGGTGTTTCCTACACATACGGAACATATCTAGTCCAACTCTGCTTCTGAAACTGATACAAAGCACTCGTCCTCTAACATCCAATGCTTGTCTGTTAAGATGAGAAACGTGTGAGCTCAGTGAAAGATGTAGTTCGTTTGAGCTGAAAAGTGACTGCCCTTACCGGAAAGGAAGTCTTGCTTGTAGTAAGACACAGAGCCTGGGATTTAACTCCATTTCTGAAGGGAAACACACACCATAGTTCTCATCCATGGATCACACTCTGCTTTAGAGCAAGAAGAACACTCTTGCTTTCTAGAGTCTCTAATACAGCAGGAAATCTGAGTGTGCCCAGAACAGAAGAATGGTGTTTCCTACACATACGGACCATATCTAGTCCAAATCTGCTTCTGAAACTGATACAAAGCACTGGTCCTCTAACATCCAATGCTTGTCTGTTAAGATGAGAAACGTGTGAGCTCAGTGAAAGATGTAGTTCGTTTGAGCTGAAAAGTGACTTCCCTTACCTGAAACGAAGTCTTGCTTGTAGGAAGACACAGAGCCTGGGATTTAACTCTATTTCTGAGGGGAAACACACAGCATAGTTCTCATCCATGGATCACACTCTGCTTTAGAGCGAGAATCATACTCTTGCTTTCTAGATTCTCTAATACAGCAGGAAATCTGAGTGTGCACAGAACAAAAGAATGGTGTTTCCTACACATACAGACTATATGTAGTCCAAATCTTCTTTTGAAACTAATACAATGCACTGGTCCTCTAACATCCAATGCTTGTCAGTTAAGATGAGAAACGTGTGAGCTTCTTGAACGATGTAGTTCCTTTGAGCAGAAAAGTGACTACCCTTACCTGAAACGAAGTCTTGCCTGTAGGGAGACTCAGAGCATGCGATTTAAATCCATTTCTGAAGTGAAACACACAGCATTGTCTCATCCATTGATCACACTCTGCTTTAGAACAAGAAGCACGCTCTTGCTTTCTAGATTCTCTAAGACAGCAGGAAACGTGAGTGTGCTGAGAACAAAAGAACGGTGTTTCCTACACATACGGACCATATCTAGTCCAACTATGCTTCTTAAACTGATACAAAGCACTGGTCCTCTAACATCCAATGTTTGTCAAAAGATGAGAAACATGTGAGCTTCGTGAACGATGTAGTTCGTTTGAACAGAAAACTGACTGCACTTACCTGAAAAGAAGTCTTGATTGTAGGAAGACTCAGAGCCTGGGATTTAACTACATTTCTGAAGTGAAACACATGCAGTGTTCTCATCCATTGATCACACTCTGCTTTAGAACAAGAAGCACGCTCTTGCTTTCTAGAGTCTCTAAGACAGCAGGAAACGTGAGTTTGCTGAGAACAAAAGAACGGTGTTTCCTACACATACAAACCATATCTAGTCCAACTCTGCTTCTGAAACTGATACAAAGCACTGGTCCTCTAAAATCCAATGCTTGTCTGTTAAGATGAGAAACGTGTGAGCCCCGTGAAAGATGTAGTTCGTTTGAGCTGAAATGTGACTGCCCTTACGTGAAACAAAGTCTTGCTTGTTGGAAGACATAGAGCCTGGGATTTAACTCCTTTTCTGAAGGGAAACACACAGCATAGTTTTCATCCATGGATCACACTCTGTTTTAGAGTGAGAATCATACTCTTGCTTTCTAGATTCTCTAATACAGCAGGAAATCTGAGTGTGCCCAGAACAAAACAATGGTGTTTCCTACACATACGGACTATATGTAGTCCAAATCTTCTTTTGAAACTGATACAATGCACTGGTCCTCTAACATCCAATGATTGTCAGTTAAGATGAGAAACGTGTGAGCTTCTAGAACTATGTAGTTCCTTTGAGCAGAAAAGTGACTGCCCTTACCTGAAACGAAGTCTTGATTGTAGGAAGACTCAGAGCCTGGGATTTAACTCCATTTCTGAAGTCAAACACACAGCAGTGTTCTCATCCATTGATCACACTCTGCTTTAGAACAAGAAGCACGCTCTTACTTTCTAGAGTCTCTAAGACAGCAGGAAACGTGAGTGTGCTGAGAACAAAAGATCGGTGTTTCCTACACATACGGACCATATCTAGTCCAACTCTGCTTCTGAAACTGATACAAAGCACTGGTCCTCTAACATCCAATGCTTGTCTGTTAAGATGAGAAACGTGTGAGCTCAGTGAAAGATGTAGTTCGTTTGAGCTGAAAAGTGACTGCCCTTACCGGAAACGAAGTCTTGCTTGTAGTAAGACACAGAGCCTGGGATTTAACTCCATTTCTGAGGGGAAACACACACCATAGTTCTCATCCATGGATCACACTCTGCTTTAGAGCAAGAAGAACACTTTTGCTTTCTAGAGTCTCTAATACAGCAGGAAATCTGAGTGTGCCCAGAACAAAAGAATGGTGTTTCCTACACATACGGACCATATCTAGTCCAAATCTGCTTCTGAAACTGATACAAAGCACTGGTCCTCTAAGATCCAATGCTTGTCAGTTAAGATGAGAAACGTGTGAGCTTCGTGAACCATGTAGTTCCTTTGAGCAGAAAAGTGACTACACTTACCTGAAACGAAGTCTTGCTTGTTGGGAGACACAGAGCCTGGGATTTAACTCCATTTCTGAAGGGAAACACACAGCATAGTTCTCATCCATGGATCACACTCTGCTTTAGAGCGAGAAGCACACTCTTGCTTTCTAGAGTCTCTAATACAGCAGGAAATCTGAGTGTGCCCAGAATAAAAGAATGGTGTTTCCTACACATACGGACCATATGTAGTCCAAATCTGCTTCTGAAACTGATACAAAGCACTGGTCCTCTAAGATCCAATGCTTGTCAGTTAAGATGAGAAACGTGTGAGCTTCGTGTACGATGTAGTTCCTTTGAGCAGAAAAGTGACTGCCCTTACCTGAAACGAAGTCTTGCTTGTAGGGAGACTCAGAGCATGGGATTTAACTCCATTTCTGAAGTGAAACACACAGCATTGTCTCATCCATTTATCACACTCTGCTTTAGAACAAGAAGCACGCTCTTGCTTTCTAGAGTCTCTAAGACAGCAGGAAACGTGAGTGTGCTGAGAACATAGAAAGGTGTTTCCTACACATACGGACCATATCTAGTCCAACTCTGCTTCTTAAACTGATACAAAGCACTGGTCCTCTAACATCCAATGCTTGTCTGTTAAGATGAGAAAGGTGTGAGCTCAGTGAACGATGTAGTTTGTTTGAGCTTCAAAGTGACTGCCCTTACCCGAAACGAAGTCTTGCTTGTAGGAAGACACAGAGCCTGGGATTTAACTCCATTTCTGAAGGTAAACACACAGCATAGTTCTCATCCATGGATCACACTCTGCTTTAGAGCGAGAAGCACGCTCTTGCTTTCTAGAGTCTCTAAGACAGCAGGACACATGAGTGTGCTGAGAACAAAAGAACGGTGTTTCATACACACACGGACCATATCTATTCCAACTCTTCTTCTGAAACTGATAAAAAGCACTGGTCCTCTAACATCCAATGCTTGTCTGTTAAGATGAGAAACGTGTGAGCTCCATGAAAGATGTAGTTCGTTTGAGCTGAAAAGTGACTGCCCTTACGTGAAACGAAGTCTTGCTTGTTGGAAGACATAGAGCCTGGGATTTAACTCCTTTTCTGAAGGGAAACACACAGCATAGTTTTCATCCATGGATCACACTCTGTTTTAGAGTGAGAATCATACTCTTGCTTTCTAGATTCTCTAATACAGCAGGAAATCTGAGTGTGCACAGAACAAAAGAATGGTGTTTCCTACACATACGGACTATATGTAGTCCAAATCTTCTTTTGAAACTCATACAATGCACTGGTCCTCTAACATCCAATGATTGTCAGTTAAGATGAGAAACGTGTGAGCTTCTAGAAAGATGTAGTTCCTTTGAGCAGAAAAGTGACTGCCCTTACCTGAAACGAAGTCTTGATTGTAGGAAGACTCAGAGCCTGGGATTTAACTCCATTTCTGAAGTGAAACACACAGCAGTGTTCTCATCCATTGATCACACTCTGCTTTAGAACAAGAAGCACGCTCTTACTTTCTAGAGTCTCTAAGACAGCAGGAAACGTGAGTGTGCTGAGAACAAAAGATCGGTGTTTCCTACACATACGGACCATATCTAGTCCAACTCTGCTTCTTATACTGATACAAAGCACTGGTCCTCTAAAATCCAATGCTTCTCTGTTAAGATGAGAAACGTGTGAGCCCCGTGAAAGATGTAGTTCGTTTGAGCTGAAAAGTGACTGCCCTTACGTGAAATGAAGTCTTGCTTGTTGGAAGACATAGAGCCTGGGATTTAACTCCTTTTCTGAAGGGAAACACACAGCATAGTTCTCATCCATGGATCACACTCTGCTTTAGAGCAAGAAGAACACTCTTGCTTTCTAGAGTCTCTAATACAGCAGGAAATCTGAGTGTGCCCAGAACAAAAGAATGGTGTTTCCTACACATACGGACCATATCTAGTCCAAATCTGCTTCTGAAACTGATACAAAGCACTGGTCCTCTAAGATCCAATGCTTGTCAGTTAAGATGAGAAACATGTGAGCTTCATGAACCATGTAGTTCCTTTGAGCAGAAAAGTGACTACACTTACCTGAAACGAAGTCTTGCTTGTTGGGAGACACAGAGAATGGGATTTAACTCCATTTCTGAAGTGAAACACACAGCATAGTCTCATCTATGGATCACAATCTGCTTTAGAGCGAGAAGCACGCTCTTGCTTTCTAGAGTCTCTAAGACAGCAGGAAACGTGTGTGTGCTGAGAACAAAAGAACAGTGTTTCCTACACATACGGACCATTTCTAGTCCAACTCTGCTTCTTAAACTGATACAAAGCACTGGTCCTCTAACATCCAATGCTTGTCTGTTAAGATGAGAAAGGTGTGAGCTCAGTGAACGATGTAGTTCGTTTGAGCTTCAAAGTGACTGCCCTTAACCGAAACGAAGTCTTGCTTGTAGTAAGACACAGAGCCTGGGATGTAACTCTATTTCTGAGGGGAAACACACAGCATAGTTCTCATCCATGGATCACACTCTGCTTTAGAGCGAGAATCATACTCTTGCTTTCTAGATTCTCTAATACAGCAGGAAATCTGAGTGTGCCCAGAACAAAAGAATGGTGTTTCCTACACATACAGACTATATGTAGTCCAAATCTTCATTTGAAACTGATACAATGCACTGGTCCTCTAACATCCAATGCTTGTCAGTTAAGATGAGAAACGTGTGAGCTTCGTGAACGATGTAGTTCCTTTGAGCAGAAAAGTGACTACACTTACCTGAAATGAAGTCTTGCTTGTTGGGAGACACAGAGCATGGGATTTACCTCCATTTCTGAAGTGAAACACACAGCATAGTCTCATCAATGGATCACAATCTGCTTTAGAGCGAGAAGCAGGTTCTTGCTTTCTAGAGTCTCTTAGACAGCAGGAAACGTGAGTGTGCCCAGAACAAAAGATCGGGTTTCCTACACATATGGATCATATGCAGTCCAACTCTGCTTCTGAAACTGATACAAAGCACTGACCCTCTAACATCCAATGCTTGTCAGTTAAGTTGAGAAACGCGTGAGCTCAGTGAACAATGTAGTTCGTTTGAGCTGAAAAGTGACTGCCCTTACCTAAATCGAAGTCTTGCTTGTTGGAAGACATAGAGCCTGGGATTTAACTCCTTTTCTGAAGGTAAACACACAGCATAGTTCTCATCCATGGATCACACTCTGCTTTAGATCGAGAAGCACGCTCTTGCTTTCTAGAGTCTCTAAGACAGCAGGAAACGTGAGTGTGCTGAGAACAAAAGATCGGGGTTTCCTACACACACGGACCATATCTAGTCCAACACTTATTCTGAAACTGAAACAAAGCACTGGTCCTCTAACATAGAATGCTTGACTGTTAAGATGAGAAACGTGTGAGCTCCGTGAAAGATGTAGTTCTTTTGAGCTGAAAAGTGACTGCCCTTACGTGAAACGAAGTCTTGCTTGTTGGAAGACATAGAGCCTGGGATTTAACTCCTTTTCTGAAGGGAAACACACAGCATAGTTCTCATCCATGGATCACACTCTGCTTTAGAGTGAGAAGCACGCTCTTGCTTTCTAAAGTCTCTAAGACAGCAGGAAACGTGAGTGTGCTGAGAACAAAAGAACGGTGTTTCCTACACATACAGACTATATGTAGTCCAAATCTTCTTTTGAAACTGATACAATGCACTGGTCCTCTAACATCCAATGCTTGTCAGTTAAGATGAGAAACGTGTGAGCTTCATGAACGATGTAGTTCCTTTGAGCAGAAAAGTGACTATACTTACCTAAAATGAAGTCTTGCTTGTTGGGAGACACAGAGCATGGGATTTACCTCCATTTCTGAAGTGAAACACACAGCATAGTCTCATCAATGGATCATAATCTGCTTTAGAGCGAGAAGCACGTTTTTGCTTTCTAGAGTCTCTTAGACAGCACGAAACGTGAGTGTGCCCAGAACAAAAGATCGGGGTTTCCTACACATATGGATCATATGCAGTCCAACTCTGCTTCTGAAACTGATACAAAGCACTGACCCTCTAACATCCAATGCTTGTCAGTTAAGTTGAGAAACGCGTGAGCTCAGTGAACGATGTAGTTCGTTTGAGCTGAAAAGTGACTGCCCTTACCTAAATCGAAGTCTTGCTTGTAGGAGGACTCAGAGCCTGGGATTTAACTCCATTTCTGAAGGGAAACACACAGCATAGTTCTCATCCATGGATCACACTCTGCTTTAGAGCGAGAAGCACACTCTTGCTTTCTAGAGTCTCTAATACAGCAGGAAATCTGAGTGTGCCCAGAATAAAAGAATGGTGTTTCCTACACATACGGACCATATCTAGTCCAACTCTGCTTCTGAAACTGATACAAAGCACTGGTCCTCTAACATCCAATGCTTGTCTGTTAAGATGAGAAACGTGTGAGCTCCATGAAAGATGTAGTTCGTTTGAGCTGAAAAGTGAGTGCCCTTACGTGAAACAAAGTCTTGCTTGTTGGAAGACATAGAGCCTGGGATTTAACTCCTTTTCTGAAGGGAAACACACAGCATAGTTTTCATCCATGGATCACACTCTGTTTTAGAGTGAGAATCATACTCTTGCTTTCTAGATTCTCTAATACAGCAGGAAATCTGAGTGTGCCCAGAACAAAACAATGGTGTTTCCTACACATACGGACTATATGTAGTCCAAATCTTCTTTTGAAACTGATACAATGCACTGGTCCTCTAACATCCAATGATTGTCAGTTAAGATGAGAAACGTGTGAGCTTCTAGAACTATGTAGTTCCTTTGAGCAGAAAAGTGACTGCCCTTACCTGAAACGAAGTCTTGATTGTAGGAAGACTCAGAGCCTGGGATTTAACTCCATTTCTGAAGTGAAACACACAGCAGTGTTCTCATCCATTGATCACACTCTGCTTTAGAACAAGAAGCACGCTCTTACTTTCTAGAGTCTCTAAGACAGCAGGAAACGTGAGTGTGCTGAGAACAAAAGATCGGTGTTTCCTACACATACGGACCATATCTAGTCCAACTCTGCTTCTGAAACTGATACAAAGCAATGGTCCTCTAAAATCCAATGCTTCTCTGTTAAGATGAGAAACGTGTGAGCCCTGTGAAAGATGTAGTTCCTTTGAGCTGAAAAGTGACTGCCCTTACGTGAAATGAAGTCTTGCTTGTTGGAAGACATAGAGCCTGGGATTTAACTGCTTTTCTGAAGGGAAACACACAGCATAGTTCTCATCCATGGATCACACTCTGCTTTAGAGCGAGAAGCACGCTCTTGCTTTCTAAAGTCTCTAAGACAGCAGGAAACATGTGTGTGCTGAGAACAAAAGAACGGTGTTTCCTACACATACGGAACATATCTAGTCCAACTCTGCTTCTGAAACTGATACAAAGCACTCGTCCTCTAACATCCAATGCTTGTCTGTTAAGATGAGAAACGTGTGAGCTCAGTGAAAGATGTAGTTCGTTTGAGCTGAAAAGTGACTGCCCTTACCGGAAAGGAAGTCTTGCTTGTAGTAAGACACAGAGCCTGGGATTTAACTCCATTTCTGAAGGGAAACACACAGCATAGTTCTCATCCATGGATCACACTCTGCTTTAGAGCAAGAAGAACACTCTTGCTTTCTAGAGTCTCTAATACAGCAGGAAATCTGAGTGTGCCCAGAACAGAAGAATGGTGTTTCCTACACATACGGACCATATCTAGTCCAAATCTGCTTCTGAAACTGATACAAAGCACTGGTCCTCTAACATCCAATGCTTGTCTGTTAAGATGAGAAACGTGTGAGCTCAGTGAAAGATGTAGTTCGTTTGAGCTGAAAAGTGACTTCCCTTACCTGAAACGAAGTCTTGCTTGTAGGAAGACACAGAGCCTGGGATTTAACTCTATTTCTGAGGGGAAACACACAGCATAGTTCTCATCCATGGATCACACTCTGCTTTAGAGCGAGAATCATACTCTTGCTTTCTAGATTCTCTAATACAGCAGGAAATCTGAGTGTGCACAGAACAAAAGAATGGTGTTTCCTACACATACAGACTATATGTAGTCCAAATCTTCTTTTGAAACTAATACAATGCACTGGTCCTCTAACATCCAATGCTTGTCAGTTAAGATGAGAAACGTGTGAGCTTCTTGAACGATGTAGTTCCTTTGAGCAGAAAAGTGACTACCCTTACCTGAAACGAAGTCTTGCTTGTAGGGAGACTCAGAGCATGCGATTTAAATCCATTTCTGAAGTGAAACACACAGCATTGTCTCATCCATTGATCACACTCTGCTTTAGAACAAGAAGCACGCTCTTGCTTTCTAGATTCTCTAAGACAGCAGGAAACGTGAGTGTGCTGAGAACAAAAGAACGGTGTTTCCTACACATACGGACCATATCTAGTCCAACTATGCTTCTTAAACTGATACAAAGCACTGGTCCTCTAACATCCAATGTTTGTCAAAAGATGAGAAACATGTGAGCTTCGTGAACGATGTAGTTCGTTTGAACAGAAAACTGACTGCACTTACCTGAAAAGAAGTCTTGATTGTAGGAAGACTCAGAGCCTGGGATTTAACTACATTTCTGAAGTGAAACACATGCAGTGTTCTCATCCATTGATCACACTCTGCTTTAGAACAAGAAGCACGCTCTTGCTTTCTAGAGTCTCTAATACAGCAGGAAACGTGAGTTTGCTGAGAACAAAAGAACGGTGTTTCCTACACATACAAACCATATCTAGTCCAACTCTGCTTCTGAAACTGATACAAAGCACTGGTCCTCTAAAATCCAATGCTTGTCTGTTAAGATGAGAAACGTGTGAGCCCCGTGAAAGATGTAGTTCGTTTGAGCTGATATGTGACTGCCCTTATGTGAAACGAAGTCTTGCTTGTTGGAAGACATAGAGCCTGGGATTTAACTCCTTTTCTGAAGGGAAACACACAGCATAGTTTTCATCCATGGATCACACTCTGCTTTAGAGCGAGAAGCACGCTCTTGCTTTCTAAAGTCTCTAAGACAGCAGGAAACGTGAGTGTGCTGAGAACAAAAGAATGGTGTTTCCTACACATACAGAACATATCTAGTCCAACTCTGCTTCTGAAACTGATACAAAGCACTGGTCCTCTAACATCCAATGGTTGTCTGTTAAGATGAGAAACGTGTGAGCTCAGTGAAAGATGTAGTTCGTTTGAGCTGAAAAGTGACTGCCCTTACCTGAAACAAAGTCTTGCTTGTAGGAAGACACAGAGCCTGGGATTTAACTCTATTTCTGAGGGGAAACACACAGCATAGTTCTCATCCATGGATCACACTCTGCTTTAGAGCGAGAATCATACTCTAGCTTTCTATATTCTCTAATACAGCAGGAAATCTGAGTGTGCCCTGAACAAAAGAATGGTGTTTCCTACACATACGGACTATATGTAGTCCAAATCTTCTTTTGAAACTGATACAATGCACTGGTCCTCTAACATCCAATGCTTGTCAGTTAAGATGAGAAACGTGTGAGCTTCGTGAACGATGTAGTTCCTTTGAGCAGAAAAGTGACTACACTTACCTGAAACGAAGTCTTGCTTGTTGGGAGACACAGAGCATGGGATTTAACTCCATTTCTGAAGTGAAACACAGAGCATAGTCGCATCTATGGATCACAATCTGCTTTAGAGCGAGAAGCACGGTCTTGCTTTCTAGAGTCTCTAAGACAGCAGGAAACGTGAGTGTGCTGAGAACAAAAGAACGGTGTTTTCTACACATACGGACCATATCTAGTCCTTCTCTGCTTCTTAAACTGATACAAAGCACTGGTCCTCTAACATCCAATGCATGTCTGTTAAGATGAGAAAGGTGTGAGCTCAGTGAACGATGTAGTTCGTTTGAGCTTCAAAGTGACTGCCCTTACCCGAAACGAAGTCTTGCTTGTAGGGAGACTCAGAGCATGGGATTTAACTCCATTTTTGAAGTGAAACACACAGCATTGTCTCATCCATTGATCACACTCTGCTTTAGAACAAGAATCACGCTCTTGCTTTCTAGAGTCTCTAAGACAGCAGGAAACGTGAGTGTGCTGAGAACAAAAGAACGGTGTTTCCTACACATACGGACCATATCTAGTCCAACTCTGCTTCTTAAACTGATACAAAGCACTGGTCCTCTAACATCCAATGTTTGTCAAAAGATGAGAAACATGTGAGCTCAGTGAAAGATGTAGTTCGTTTGAGCTGAAAAGTGACTGCCCTTACCTGAAACGAATTCTTGCTTGTAGGAAGACACAGAGCCTGTGATTTAACTCTATTTCTGAGGGGAAACACACAGCATAGTTCTCATCCATGGATCACACTCTGCTTTAGAGCGAGAATCATACTCTTGCTTTCTAGATTCTCTAATACAGCAGGAAATCTGAGTGTGCACAGAACAAAAGAATGGTGTTTCCTACACATACAGACTATATGTAGTCCAAATCTTCTTTTGAAACTGATACAATGCACTGGTCCTCTAACATCCAATGCTTGTCAGTTAAGATGAGAAACGTGTGAGCTTCTTGAACGATGTAGTTAATTTGAGCAGAAAAGTGACTACCCTTACCTGAAACGAAGTCTTGCTTGTAGGGAGACTCAGAGCATGCGATTTAAATCCATTTCTGAAGTGAAACACACAGCATTGTCTCATCCATTGATCACACTCTGCTTTAGAACAAGAAGCACGCTCTTGCTTTCTAGATTCTCTAAGACAGCAGGAAACGTGAGTGTGCTGAGAACAAAAGAACGGTGTTTCCTACACATACGGACCATATCTAGTCCAACTATGCTTCTTAAACTGATACAAAGCACTGGTCCTCTAACATCCAATGTTTGTCAAAAGATGAGAAACATGTGAGCTTCGTGAACGATGTAGTTCGTTTGAACAGAAAACTGACTGCACTTACCTGAAAAGAAGTCTTGATTGTAGGAAGACTCAGAGCCTGGGATTTAACTACATTTCTGAAGTGAAACACATGCAGTGTTCTCATCCATTGATCACACTCTGCTTTAGAACAAGAAGCACGCTCTTGCTTTCTAGAGTCTCTAAGACAGCAGGAAACGTGAGTTTGCTGAGA
This sequence comes from Onychomys leucogaster, assembly GCA_949786385.1. Taxonomy (NCBI): domain Eukaryota; kingdom Metazoa; phylum Chordata; class Mammalia; order Rodentia; family Cricetidae; genus Onychomys; species Onychomys leucogaster. The sequence continues at coordinate 1,062,262 of CATKUP010000129.1, read as the reverse complement.
ACAAAAGAACGGTGTTTCCTACACATACAAACCATATCTAGTCCAACTCTGCTTCTGAAACTGATACAAAGCACTGGTCCTCTAAAATCCAATGCTTGTCTGTTAAGATGAGAAACGTGTGAGCCCCGTGAAAGATGTAGTTCGTTTGAGCTGAAATGTGACTGCCCTTATGTGAAACGAAGTCTTGCTTGTTGGAAGACATAGAGCCTGGGATTTAACTCCTTTTCTGAAGGGAAACACACAGCATAGTTTTCATCCATGGATCACACTCTGCTTTTGAGCGAGAAGCACGCTCTTGCTTTCTAAAGTCTCTAAGACAGCAGGAAACGTGAGTGTGCTGAGAACAAAAGAATGGTGTTTCCTACACATACGGAACATATCTAGTCCAACTCTGCTTCTGAAACTGATACAAAGCACTGGTCCTCTAACATCCAATGCTTGTCTGTTAAGATGAGAAACGTGTGAGCTTCGTGAACGATGTAATTCGTTTGAGCAGAAAACTGACTGCCCTTACCTGAAACGAAGTCTTGCTTGTAGGAAGACTCATAGCTTGGGATTGAACTCCATTTCTGAAGTGAAACACACAGCAGTGTTCTCATCCATTAATCAGACTCTGCTTTAGGACAAGAAGCACGCTCTTGCTTTCTAGAGTGTCTAAGACTGCAGGAAACGTGAGTTTGCTGAGAACAAAAGAACGGTGTTTCCTACAAATACAGACCATATCTAGTCCAACTCTGCTTCTGAAACTGATACAAAGCACTGGTCCTCTAACATCCAATGCTTGTCAGTTAAGATGAGAAACGTGTGAGCTCAGTGAATGATGTAGTTCGTTTGAGCCGAAAAGTGACTGCCCTTACCTGAATCGAAGTCTTGCTTGTAGGAGGACTCAGAGCCTGGGATTTAACTCCATTTCTGAAGGGAAGCACACAGCATAGTTCTCATCCATGGATCACACTCTGCTTTAGAGTGAGAAGCACACTCTTGCTTTCTAGAGTCTCTAATAGAGCAGGAAATCTGAGTGTGCCCAGAATAAAAGAACGGTGTTTCCTACACATACGGACTATATGTAGTCCAAAAATTTTATGAAACTGATTGAATACACTGGTCCTCTAACATCCAATGCTTGTCAGTTAAGATGAGAAACGTGTGAGCTTTGTGAACGATATAGTTCCTTTGAACTGAAAAGTGAATGCCCTTACCTGAAAAGAAGTCTTGCTTGTAGGAAGACACAGAGCCTGGGATTTAACTCCATTTCTGAAGGGAAACACACAGCATAGTTCTCATCCATGGATCACACTCTGCTTTAGAACAAGAAGCACGCTCTTGCTTTCTAGAGTCTCTAAGACAGCAGGAAACGTGATTGTGCTGAGAACAAAAGAACGGTGTTTCCTACACATACGGACCATATCTAGTCCAACTCTGCTTCTAAAACTGATACAAACCACTGGTCCTCTAACATCCAATGATTGTCAATTAAGATGAGAAACGTGTGAGCTTCGTGAACGATGTAGTTCGTTTGAGCAGAAAACTGACTGCCCTTACCTGAAACGAAGTCTTGCTTGTAGGAAGACTCAGAGCCTGGGATTTAACTCCATTTCTGAAGTGAAACACACAGTAGTGTTCTCATCCATTAATCAGACTCTGCTTTAGGACAAGAAGCATGCTCTTGCTTTCTAGAGTGTCTAGACAGCAGGAAACGTGAGTTTGCTGAGAACAAAAGAACGGTGTTTCCTACAAATACAGACCATATCTAGTCCAACTCTGCTTCTGAAACTGATACAAAGCACTGGTCCTCTAACATCCAATGCTTGTCAGTTAAGATGAGAAACGTGTGAGCTCAGTGAATGATGTAGTTCGTTTGAGCTTCAAAGTGACTGCCCTTACCCGAAACGAATTCTTGCTTGTAGGGAGACTCAGAGCATGGGATTTAACTCCATTTTTGAAGTGAAACACACAGCATTGTCTCATCCATTGATCACACTCTGCTTTAGAACAAGAAGCACGCTCTTGCTTTCTAGAGTCTCTAAGACAGCAGGAAACGTGAGTGTGCTGAGAACAAAAGAACGGTGTTTCCTACACATACGGACCATATCTAGTCCAACTCTGCTTCTTAAACTGATACAAAGCACTGGTCTTCTAACATCCAATGTTTGTCAAAAGATGAGAAACATGTGAGCTCAGTGAAAGATGTAGTTCGTTAGAGCTGAAAAGTGACTGCCCTTACCTGAAACGAAGTCTTGCTTGTAGGAAGACACAGAGCCTGGGATTTAACTCTATTTCTGAGGGGAAACACACAGCATAGTTCTCATCCATGGATCACACTCTGCTTTAGAGCGAGAATCATACTCTTGCTTTCTAGATTCTCTAATACAGCAGGAAATCTGAGTGTGCACAGAACAAAAGAATGGTGTTTCCTACACATACAGACTCTATGTAGTCCAAATCTTCTTTTGAAACTGATACAATGCACTGGTCCTCTAACATCCAATGCTTGTCAGTTAAGATGAGAAACGTGTGAGCTTCTTGAACGATGTAGTTCCTTTGAGCAGAAAAGTGACTACCCTTACCTGAAACGAAGTCTTGCTTGTAGGGAGACTCAGAGCATGCGATTTAAATCCATTTCTGAAGTGAAACACACAGCATTGTCTCATCCATTGATCACACTCTGCTTTAGGACAAGAAGCACGCTCTTGCTTTCTAGATTCTCTAAGACAGCAGGAAACGTGAGTGTGCTGAGAACAAAAGAACGGTGTTTCCTACACATACGGACCATATCTAGTCCAACTATGCTTCTTAAACTGATACAAAGCACTGGTCCTCTAACATCCAATGTTTGTCAAAAGATGAGAAACATGTGAGCTTCGTGAACGATGTAGTTCGTTTGAACAGAAAACTGACTGCACTTACCTGAAAAGAAGTCTTGATTGTAGGAAGACTCAGAGCCTGGGATTTAACTACATTTCTGAAGTGAAACACATGCAGTGTTCTCATCCATTGATCACACTCTGCTTTAGAACAAGAAGCACGCTCTTGCTTTCTAGAGTCTCTAAGACAGCAGGAAACGTGAGTTTGCTGAGAACAAAAGAACGGTGTTTCCTACACATACAAACCATATCTAGTCCAACTCTGCTTCTGAAACTGATACAAAGCACTGGTCCTCTAAAATCCAATGCTTGTCTGTTAAGATGAGAAACGTGTGAGCCCCGTGAAAGATGTAGTTCGTTTGAGCTGAAATGTGACTGCCCTTACGTGAAACGAAGTCTTGCTTGTTGGAAGACATAGAGCCTGGGATTTAACTCCTTTTCTGAAGGGAAACACACAGCATAGTTTTCATCCATGGATCACACTCTGCTTTTGAGCGAGAAGCACGCTCTTGCTTTCTAAAGTCTCTAAGACAGCAGGAAACGTGAGTGTGCTGAGAACAAAAGAATGGTGTTTCCTACACATACGGACTATATGTAGTCCAAATCTTCTTTTGAAACTGATACAATGCACTGGTCCTCTAACATCCAATGCTTGTCAGTTAAGATGAGAAACGTGTGAGCTTCGTGAACGATGTAGTTCCTTTGAGCAGAAAAGTGACTACACTTACCTGAAACGAAGTCTTGCTTGTTGGGAGACACAGAGCATGGGATTTAACTCCATTTCTGAAGTGAAACACAGAGCATAGTCGCATCTATGGATCACAATCTGCTTTAGAGCGAGAAGCACGGTCTTGCTTTCTAGAGTCTCTAAGACAACAGGAAACGTGAGTGTGCTGAGAACAAAAGAATGGTGTTTCCTACACATATGGACCATATCTAGTCCAACTCTGCTTCTTAAACTGATACAAAGCACTGTTCCTCTAACATCCAATGCTTGTCTGTTAAGATGAGAAAGGTGTGAGCTCAGTGAACGATGTAGTTCGTTTGAGCTGAAAAGTGACTGGCCTTACCCGAAATGAAGTCTTGCTTGTGGGAAGGCACAGAGCCTGGGATTTAACTCCATTTCTGAAGGGAAACACACAGCATAGTTCTCATCCATGGATCACACTCTGCTTTAGAGCGAGAAGCACGTTCTTGCTTTCTAGAGTCTCTAAGACAGCAGGAAACGTGAGTGTGCTGAGAACAAAAGAACGGTGTTTCCAACACATACGGACCATATCTAGTCCAACTCTTCTTCTGAAACTGATACAAAGCACTGGTCCTCTAACATCCAATGCTTGTCAATTAAGATGAGAAACGTGTGAGCTTCGTGAACGATGTAGTTCGTTTGAGCAGAAAACTGACTGCCCTTACCTGAAACGAAGTCTTGCTTCTAGGAAGACTCAGAGCCTGGGATTTAACTCCATTTCTGAAGTGAAACACACAGCAGTGTTCTCATCCATTAATCACACTCTGCTTTAGAAAAAGAAGCACGCTCTTTCTTTCTAGAGTCTCTAAGACAGCAGGAAACGTGAGTTTGCTGAGAACAAAAGAATGGTGTTTCCTACACATACAGACCATATCTAGTCCAACTCTGCTTCTGAAACTGATACAAAGCACTGGTCCTCTAACATCCAATGCTTGTCAGTTAAGATGAGAAACGTGTGAGCTCAGTGAATGATGTGGTTCGTTTGAGCCAAAAAGTGACTGCCCTTATCTGAATCGAAGTCTTGCTTGTAGGAGGACTCAGAGCCTGGGATTTAACTCCATTTCTGAAGGGAAGCACACAGCATAGTTCTCATCCATGGATCACACTCTGCTTTAGAGTGAGAAGCACACTCTTGCTTTCTAGAGTCTCTAATAGAGCAGGAAATCTGAGTGTGCCCAGAATAAAAGAACGGTGTTTCCTACACATACGGACTATATGTAGTCCAAAACTTTTTATGAAACTGATTGAATGCACTGGTCCTCTAACATCCAATGCTTGTCAGTTAAGATGAGAAACGTGTGAGCTTTGTGAACGATATAGTTCCTTTGAACTGAAACGTGAATGCCCTTACCTGAAAAGAAGTCTTGCTTGTAGGAAGACACAGAGCCTGGGATTTAACTCCATTTCTGAAGGGAAACACACAGCATAGTTCTCATCCATGGATCACACTCTGCTTTAGAACAAGAAGCACGCTCTTGCTTTCTAGAGTCTCTAAGACAGCAGGAAACGTGATTGTGCTGAGAACAAAAGAACGGTGTTTCCTACACATACGGACCATATCTAGTCCAACTCTGCTTCTTAAACTGATACAAACAACTGGTCCTCTAACATCCAATGATTGTCAATTAAGATGAGAAACGTGTGAGCTTCGTGAACGATGTAGTTCGTTTGAGCTTCAAAGTGACTGCCCTTACCCGAAACGAATTCTTGCTTGTAGGGAGACTCAGAGCATGGGATTTAACTCCATTTTTGAAGTGAAACACACAGCATTGTCTCATCCATTGATCACACTCTGCTTTAGAACAAGAAGCACGCTCTTGCTTTCTAGAGTCTCTAAGACAGCAGGAAACGTGAGTGTGATGAGAACAAAAGAACGGTGTTTCCTACACATACGGACCATATCTAGTCCAACTCTGCTTCTTAAACTGATACAAAGCACTGGTCCTCTAACATCCAATGTTTGTCAAAAGATGAGAAACATGTGAGCTCAGTGAAAGATGTAGTTCGTTTGAGCTGAAAAGTGACTGCCCTTACCTGAAACGAAGTCTTGCTTGTAGGAAGACACAGAGCCTGTGATTTAACTCTATTTCTGAGGGGAAACACACAGCATAGTTCTCATCCATGGATCACACTCTGCTTTAGAGCGAGAATCATACTCTTGCTTTCTAGATTCTCTAATACAGCAGGAAATCTGAGTGTGCACAGAACAAAAGAATGGTGTTTCCTACACATACAGACTATATGTAGTCCAAATCTTCTTTTGAAACTGATACAATGCACTGGTCCTCTAACATCCAATGCTTGTCAGTTAAGATGAGAAACGTGTGAGCTTCTTGAACGATGTAGTTAATTTGAGCAGAAAAGTGACTACCCTTACCTGAAACGAAGTCTTGCTTGTAGGGAGACTCAGAGCATGCGATTTAAATCCATTTCTGAAGTGAAACACACAGCATTGTCTCATCCATTGATCACACTCTGCTTTAGAACAAGAAGCACGCTCTTGCTTTCTAGATTCTCTAAGACAGCAGGAAACGTGAGTGTGCTGAGAACAAAAGAACGGTGTTTCCTACACATACGGACCATATCTAGTCCACCTATGCTTCTTAAACTGATACAAAGCACTGGTCCTCTAACATCCAATGTTTGTCAAAAGATGAGAAACATGTGAGCTTCGTGAACGATGTAGTTCGTTTGAACAGAAAACTGACTGCACTTACCTGAAAAGAAGTCTTGATTGTAGGAAGACTCAGAGCCTGGGATTTAACTACATTTCTGAAGTGAAACACATGCAGTGTTCTCATCCATTGATCACACTCTGCTTTAGAACAAGAAGCACGCTCTTGCTTTCTAGAGTCTCTAAGACAGCAGGAAACGTGAGTTTGCTGAGAACAAAAGAACGGTGTTTCCTACACATACAAACCATATCTAGTCCAACTCTGCTTCTGAAACTGATACAAAACACTGGTCCTCTAAAATCCAATGCTTGTCTGTTAAGATGAGAAACGTGTGAGCCCCGTGAAAGATGTAGTTCGTTTGAGCTGAAATGTGACTGCCCTTATGTGAAACGAAGTCTTGCTTGTTGGAAGACATAGAGCCTGGGATTTAACTCCTTTTCTGAAGGGAAACACACAGCATAGTTTTCATCCATGGATCACACTCTGCTTTTGAGCGAGAAGCACGCTCTTGCTTTCTAAAGTCTCTAATTCAGCAGGAAACGTGAGTGTGCTGAGAACAAAAGAATGGTGTTTCCTACACATACGGAACATATCTAGTCCAACTCTGCTTCTGAAACTGATACAAAGCACTGGTCCTCTAACATCCAATGCTTGTCTGTTAAGATGAGAAACGTGTGAGCTCAGTGAAAGATGTAGTTCGTTTGAGCTGAAAAGTGACTGCCCTTACCTGAAACAAAGTCTTGCTTGTAGGAAGACACAGAGCCTGGGATTTAACTCTATTTCTGAGGGGAAACACACAGCATAGTTCTCATCCATGGATCACACTCTGCTTTAGAGCGAGAATCATACTCTAGCTTTCTATATTCTCTAATACAGCAGGAAATCTGAGTGTGCCCTGAACAAAAGAATGGTGTTTCCTACACATACGGACTATATGTAGTCCAAATCTTCTTTTGAAACTGATACAATGCACTGGTCCTCTAACATCCAATGCTTGTCAGTTAAGATGAGAAACGTGTGAGCTTCGTGAACGATGTAGTTCCTTTGAGCAGAAAAGTGACTACACTTACCTGAAACGAAGTCTTGCTTGTTGGGAGACACAGAGCATGGGATTTAACTCCATTTCTGAAGTGAAACACAGAGCATAGTCGCATCTATGGATCACAATCTGCTTTAGAGCGAGAAGCACGGTCTTGCTTTCTAGAGTCTCTAAGACAGCAGGAAACGTGAGTGTGCTGAGAACAAAAGAATGGTGTTTCCTACACATATGGACCATATCTAGTCCAACTCTGCTTCTTAAAGTGAAACAAAGCACTGTTCCTCTAACATCCAATGCTTGTCTGTTAAGATGAGAAAGGTGTGAGCTCAGTGAACGATGTAGTTCGTTTGAGCTGAAAAGTGACTGGCCTTACCCGAAATGAAGTCTTGCTTGTGGGAAGGCACAGAGCCTGGGATTTAACTCCATTTCTGAAGGGAAACACACAGCATAGTTCTCATCCATGGATCACACTCTGCTTTAGAGCGAGAAGCACGTTCTTGCTTTCTAGAGTCTCTAAGACAGCAGGAAACGTGAGTGTGCTGAGAACAAAAGAACGGTGTTTCCAACACATACGGACCATATCTAGTCCAACTCTTCTTCTGAAACTGATACAAAGCACTGGTCCTCTAACATCCAATGCTTGTCAATTAAGATGAGAAACGTGTGAGCTTCGTGAACGATGTAGTTCGTTTGAGCAGAAAACTGACTGCCCTTACCTGAAACGAAGTCTTGCTTCTAGGAAGACTCAGAGCCTGGGATTTAACTCCATTTCTGAAGTGAAACACACAGCAGTGTTCTCATCCATTAATCACACTCTGCTTTAGAAAAAGAAGCACGCTCTTTCTTTCTAGAGTCTCTAAGACAGCAGGAAACGTGAGTTTGCTGAGAACAAAAGAATGGTGTTTCCTACACATACAGACCATATCTAGTCCAACTCTGCTTCTGAAACTGATACAAAGCACTGGTCCTCTAACATCCAATGCTTGTCAGTTAAGATGAGAAACGTGTGAGCTCAGTGAATGATGTGGTTCGTTTGAGCCAAAAAGTGACTGCCCTTACCTGAATCGAAGTCTTGCTTGTAGGAGGACTCAGAGCCTGGGATTTAACTCCATTTCTGAAGGGAAGCACACAGCATAGTTCTCATCCATGGATCACACTCTGCTTTAGAGTGAGAAGCACACTCTTGCTTTCTAGAGTCTCTAATAGAGCAGGAAATCTGAGTGTGCCCAGAATAAAAGAACGGTGTTTCCTACACATACGGACTATATGTAGTCCAAAACTTTTTATGAAACTGATTGAATGCACTGGTCCTCTAACATCCAATGCTTGTCAGTTAAGATGAGAAACGTGTGAGCTTTGTGAACGATATAGTTCCTTTGAACTGAAAAGTGAATGCCCTTACCTGAAAAGAAGTCTTGCTTGTAGGAAGACACAGAGCCTGGGATTTAACTCCATTTCTGAAGGGAAACACACAGCATAGTTCTCATCCATGGATCACACTCTGCTTTAGAACAAGAAGCACGCTCTTGCTTTCTAGAGTCTCTAAGACAGCAGGAAACGTGATTGTGCTGAGAACAAAAGAACGGTGTTTCCTACACATACGGACCATATCTAGTCCAACTCTGCTTCTTAAACTGATACAAACCACTGGTCCTCTAACATCCAATGCTTGTCTGTTAAGATGAGAAACGTGTGAGCTCCGTGAAAGATGTAGTTCGTTTGAGCCGAAAAGTGAATGCCCTTACCTGAATCGAAGTCTTGCTTATAGGACGACTCAGAGCCTGGGATTTAACTCCATTTCTGAAGGGAAACACACAGCACAGTTCTCATCCATGGATCACACCCGCTTTAGAGTGAGAAGCACGCTCCTGCTTTCTAGAGTCTCTAATAGAGCAGGAAATCTGAGTGTGCCCAGAATAAAAGAACGGTGTTTCCTACACATACGGACTATATGTAGTCCAAAACTTTTTATGAAACTGATTGAATGCACTGGTCCTCTAACATCCAATGCTTGTCAGTTAAGATGAGAAACGTGTGAGCTTTGTGAACGATATAGTTCCTTTGAACTGAAAAGTGAATGCCCTTACCTGAAAAGAAGTCTTGCTTGTAGGAAGACTCAGAGCCTGGGATTTAACTCCATTTCTGAAGTGAAACACACAGCAGTGTTCTCATCCATTAATCAGACTCTGGTTTAGGACAAGAAGCACGCTCTTGCTTTCTAGAGTGTCTAAGACAGCAGGAAACGTGAGTTTGCTGAGAACAAAAGAACGGTGTTTCCTACAAATACAGACCATATCTAGTCCAACTCTGCTTCTGAAACTGATACAAAGCACTGGTCCTGTAACATCCAATGCTTGTCAGTTAAGATTAGAAACGTGTGAGCTTCTTGAACGATGTAGTTCCTTTGAGCAGAAAACTGACTGCCCTTACCTGAATCGAAGTCTTGCTTGTAGGAGGACTCAGAGCCTGGGATTTAACTCCATTTCTGAAGGGAAACACACAGCATAGTTCTCATCCATGGATCACACTCTGCTTTAGAGTGAGAAGCACACTCTTGATTTCTAGAGTCTCTAATAGAGCAGGAAATCTGAGTGTGCCCAGAATAAAAGAACGGTGTTTCCTACACATACGGACAATATGTAGTCCAAAACTTTTTATGAAACTGATTGAATGTACTGGTCCTCTAACATCCAATGCTTGTCAGTTAAGATGAGAAACGTGTGAGCTTTGTGAACGATATAGTTCCTTTGAACTGAAAAGTGAATGCCCTTACCTGAAAAGAAGTCTTGCTTGTAGGAAGACACAGAGCCTGGGATTTAACTCCATTTCTGAAGGGAAACACACAGCATAGTTCTCATCCATGGATCACACTCTGCTTTAGAACAAGAAGCAGGCTCTTGCTTTCTAGAGTCTCTAAGACAGCAGGAAACGTGATTGTGCTGAGAACAAAAGAACGGTGTTTCCTACACACACGGACCATATCTAGTCCAACTCTTCTTCTGAAACTGATACAAAGCACTGGTCCTCTAACATCCAATGCTTGTCTGTTAAGATGAGAAACGTGTAAGCTCCGTGAAAGATGTAGTACGTTTGAGCTGAAAAGTGACTGCCCTTACGTGAAATGAAGTCTTGCTTGTTGGAAGACATAGAGCATGGGATTTAACTCCTTTTCTGAAGGGAAACACACAGCATAGTTCTCATCCATGGAACACACTCTGCTTTAGAGCGACAATCACGCTCTTGCTTTCTAAAGTCTCTAAGACAGCAGGAAACGTGAGTGTGCTGAGAACAAAAGAACGGTGTTTCCTACACATACGGAACATATCTAGTCCAACTCTGCTTCTGAAACTGATACAAAGCACTGGACCTCTAACATCCAATGCTTGTCAGTTAAGATGAGAAACGTGTGAGCTCAGGGAATGATGTAGTTCGTTTGAGCCGAAAAGTGACTGCCCTTACCTGAATCGAAGTCTTGCTTATAGGAGGACTCAGAGCCTGGGATTTAACTCCATTTCTGAAGGGAAACACACAGCATAGTTCTCATCCATGGATCACACTCTGCTTTAGAGTGAGAAGCACACTCTTGCTTTCTAGAGTCTCTAATAGATCAGGAAATCTGAGTGTGCCCAGAATAAAAGAACGGTGTTTCCTACACATACGGACTATATGTAGTCCAAAACTTTTTATGAAACTGATTGAATGCACTGGTCCTCTAACATCCAATGCTTGTCAGTTAAGATGAGAAACGTGTGAGCTTTGTGAACGATATAGTTCCTTTGAACTGAAAAGTGAATGCCCTTACCTGAAAAGAAGTCTTGCTTGTAGGAAGACACAGAGCCTGGGATTTAACTCCATTTCTGAAGGGAAACACACAGCATAGTTCTCATCCATGGATCACACTCTGCTTTAGAACAAGAAGCACGCTCTTGCTTTCTAGAGTCTCTAAGACAGCAGGAAACGTGATTGTGCTGAGAACAAAAGAACGGTGTTTCCTACACATACGGACCATATCTAGTCCAACTCTGCTTCTTAAACTGATACAAACCACTGGTCCTCTAACATCCAATGATTGTCAATTAAGATGAGAAACGTGTGAGCTTCGTGAATGATGTAGTTCGTTTGAGCAGAAAACTGACTGCCCTTACCTGAAACGAAGTCTTGCTTGTAGGAACACTCAGAGCCTGGGATTTAACTCCACTTCTGAAGGGCAACACACAGCATAGTTCCCATCCATTAATAAGACTCTGCTTTAGGAAAAGAAGCACGCTCTTGCTTTCTAGAGTGTCTAAGACAGCAGGAAACGTGAGTTTGCTGAGAACAAAAGAACGGTGTTTCCTACAAATACAGACCATATCTAGTCCAACTCTGCTTCTGAAACTGATACAAAGCACTGGTCCTCTAACATCCAATGCTTGTCTGTTAAGATGAGAAACGTGTGAGCTCTGTGAAAGATGTAGTTCGTTTGAGCTGAAAAGTGACTGCCCTTACGTGAAACGAAGTCTTGCTTGTTGGAAGACATAGAGCCTGGGATTGAACTCCTTTTCTGAAGGGAAACACACAGCATAGTTTTCATCCATGGATCACACTCTGCTTTATAGCGAGAAGCACGCTCTTGCTTTCTAGAGTCTCTAAGACAGCAGGAAACGTGAGTGTGCTGAGAACAAAAGAACGGTGTTTCCTACACACACGGACCATATCTAGTCCAACTCTTCTTCTGAAACTGATACAAAGCACTGGTCCTCTAACATCCAATGCTTGTCTGTTAAGATGAGAAACGTGTGAGCTCCGTGAAAGATGTAGTTCGTTTGAGCTGAAAAGTGACTGCCCTTACGTGAAATGAAGTCTTGCTTGTTGGAAGACATAGAGCATGGGATTTAACTCCTTTTCTGAAGGGAAACACACAGCATAGTTCTCATCCATGGAACACACTCTGCTTTAGAGCGACAATCACGCTCTTGCTTTCTAAAGTCTCTAAGACAGCAGGAAACGTGAGTGTGCTGAGAACAAAAGAACGGTGTTTCCTACACATACGGAACATATCTAGTCCAACTCTGCTTCTGAAACTGATACAAAGCACTGGACCTCTAACATCCAATGCTTGTCAGTTAAGATGAGAAACGTGTGAGCTCAGGGAATGATGTAGTTCGTTTGAGCCGAAAAGTGACTGCCCTTACCTGAATCGAAGTCTTGCTTATAGGAGGACTCAGAGCCTGGGATTTAACTCCATTTCTGAAGGGAAACACACAGCATAGTTCTCATCCATGGATCACACTCTGCTTTAGAGTGAGAAGCACACTCTTGCTTTCTAGAGTCTCTAATAGATCAGGAAATCTGAGTGTGCCCAGAATAAAAGAACGGTGTTTCCTACACATACGGACTATATGTAGTCCAAAACTTTTTATGAAACTGATTGAATGCACTGGTCCTCTAACATCCAATGCTTGTCAGTTAAGATGAGAAACGTGTGAGCTTTGTGAACGATATAGTTCCTTTGAACTGAAAAGTGAATGCCCTTACCTGAAAAGAAGTCTTGCTTGTAGGAAGACACAGAGCCTGGGATTTAACTCCATTTCTGAAGGGAAACACACAGCATAGTTCTCATCCATGGATCACACTCTGCTTTAGAACAAGAAGCACGCTCTTGCTTTCTAGAGTCTCTAAGACAGCAGGAAACGTGATTGTGCTGAGAACAAAAGAACGGTGTTTCCTACACATACGGACCATATCTAGTCCAACTCTGCTTCTTAAACTGATACAAACCACTGGTCCTCTAACATCCAATGATTGTCAATTAAGATGAGAAACGTGTGAGCTTCGTGAATGATGTAGTTCGTTTGAGCAGAAAACTGACTGCCCTTATCTGAAACGAAGTCTTGCTTGTAGGACGACTCAGAGCCTGGGATTTAACTCCACTTCTGAAGGGCAACACACAGCATAGTTCCCATCCATTAATAAGACTCTGCTTTAGGAAAAGAAGCACGCTCTTGCTTTCTAGAGTGTCTAAGACAGCAGGAAACGTGAGTTTGCTGAGAACAAAAGAACGGTGTTTCCTACAAATACAGACCATATCTAGTCCAACTCTGCTTCTGAAACTGATACAAAGCACTGGTCCTCTAACATCCAATGCTTGTCTGTTAAGATGAGAAACGTGTGAGCTCTGTGAAAGATGTAGTTCGTTTGAGCTGAAAAGTGACTGCCCTTACGTGAAACGAAGTCTTGCTTGTTGGAAGACATAGAGCCTGGGATTGAACTCCTTTTCTGAAGGGAAACACACAGCATAGTTTTCATCCATGGATCACACTCTGCTTTATAGCGAGAAGCACGCTCTTGCTTTCTAGAGTCTCTAAGACAGCAGGAAACGTGAGTGTGCTGAGAACAAAAGAACGGTGTTTCCTACACACACGGACCATATCTAGTCCAACTCTTCTTCTGAAACTGATACAAAGCACTGGTCCTCTAACATCCAATGCTTGTCTGTTAAGATGAGAAACGTGTGAGCTCCGTGAAAGATGTAGTTCGTTTGAGCTGAAAAGTGACTGCCCTTACGTGAAATGAAGTCTTGCTTGTTGGAAGACATAGAGCATGGGATTTAACTCCTTTTCTGAAGGGAAACACACAGCATAGTTCTCATCCATGGAACACACTCTGCTTTAGAGCGACAATCACGCTCTTGCTTTCTAAAGTCTCTAAGACAGCAGGAAACGTGAGTGTGCTGAGAACAAAAGAACGGTGTTTCCTACACATACGGAACATATCTAGTCCAACTCTGCTTCTGAAACTGATACAAAGCACTGGACCTCTAACATCCAATGCTTGTCAGTTAAGATGAGAAACGTGTGAGCTCAGGGAATGATGTAGTTCGTTTGAGCCGAAAAGTGACTGCCCTTACCTGAATCGAAATCTTGCTTATAGGAGGACTCAGAGCCTGGGATTTAACTCCATTTCTGAAGGGAAACACACAGCATAGTTCTCATCCATGGATCACACTCTGCTTTAGAGTGAGAAGCACACTCTTGCTTTCTAGAGTCTCTAATAGATCAGGAAATCTGAGTGTGCCCAGAATAAAAGAACGGTGTTTCCTACACATACGGACTATATGTAGTCCAAAACTTTTTATGAAACTGATTGAATGCACTGGTCCTCTAACATCCAATGCTTGTCAGTTAAGATGAGAAACGTGTGAGCTTTGTGAACGATATAGTTCCTTTGAACTGAAAAGTGAATGCCCTTACCTGAAAAGAAGTCTTGCTTGTAGGAAGACACAGAGCCTGGGATTTAACTCCATTTCTGAAGGGAAACACACAGCATAGTTCTCATCCATGGATCACACTCTGCTTTAGAACAAGAAGCACGCTCTTGCTTTCTAGAGTCTCTAAGACAGCAGGAAACGTGATTGTGCTGAGAACAAAAGAACGGTGTTTCCTACACATACGGACCATATCTAGTCCAACTCTGCTTCTTAAACTGATACAAACCACTGGTCCTCTAACATCCAATGATTGTCAATTAAGATGAGAAACGTGTGAGCTTCGTGAATGATGTAGTTCGTTTGAGCAGAAAACTGACTGCCCTTACCTGAAACGAAGTCTTGCTTGTAGGAACACTCAGAGCCTGGGATTTAACTCCACTTCTGAAGGGCAACACACAGCATAGTTCCCATCCATTAATAAGACTCTGCTTTAGGAAAAGAAGCACGCTCTTGCTTTCTAGAGTGTCTAAGACAGCAGGAAACGTGAGTTTGCTGAGAACAAAAGAACGGTGTTTCCTACAAATACAGACCATATCTAGTCCAACTCTGCTTCTGAAACTGATACAAAGCACTGGTCCTCTAACATCCAATGCTTGTCTGTTAAGATGAGAAACGTGTGAGCTCTGTGAAAGATGTAGTTCGTTTGAGCTGAAAAGTGACTGCCCTTACGTGAAACGAAGTCTTGCTTGTTGGAAGACATAGAGCCTGGGATTGAACTCCTTTTCTGAAGGGAAACACACAGCATAGTTTTCATCCATGGATCACACTCTGCTTTATAGCGAGAAGCACGCTCTTGCTTTCTAGAGTCTCTAAGACAGCAGGAAACGTGAGTGTGCTGAGAACAAAAGAACGGTGTTTCCTACACACACGGACCATATCTAGTCCAACTCTTCTTCTGAAACTGATACAAAGCACTGGTCCTCTAACATCCAATGCTTGTCTGTTAAGATGAGAAACGTGTGAGCTCCGTGAAAGATGTAGTTCGTTTGAGCTGAAAAGTGACTCCCCTTACGTGAAACGAAGTCGAGCTTGTTGGAAGACATAGAGCATGGGATTTAACTCCTTTTCTGAAGGGAAACACACAGCATAGTTCTCATCCATGGATCACACTCTGCTTTAGAGCGACAAGCCCGCTCTTGCTTTCTAAAGTCTCTAAGACAGCAGGAAACGTCAGTGTGCTGAGAACAAAAGAACGGTGTTTCCTACACATACGGAACATATCTAGTCCAACTCTGCTTCTTAAACTGATACAAAGCACTGGTCCTCTAACATCCAATGCTTGTCAATTAAGATGAAAAACGTGTGAGCTTCGTGAACGATGTAGTTCGTTTGAGCAGAAAACTGACTGCCCTTACCTGAAACGAAGTCTGGCTTGTAGGAAGACTCAGAGCCTGGGATTTAACTCCATTTCTGAAGTGAAACACACAGCAGTGTTCTCATCCATTAATCACACTCTACTTTAGAACAAGAAGCACGCTCTTTCTTTCTAGAGTCTCTAAGACAGCAGGAAGCGTGAGTTTGCTGAAAACAAAAGAATGGTGTTTCTTACACATACAGACCATATCTAGTCCAACTCTGCTTCTGAAACTGATACAAAGCACTGGTCCTCTAACATCCAATGCTTGTCAGTTAAGATGAGAAACGTGTGAGCTCAGTGAATGATGTAGTTCGTTTGAGCCGAAAAGTGACTGCCCTTACCTGAATCGAAGTCTTGCTTATAGGAGGACTCAGAGCCTGGGATTTAACTCCATTTCTGAAGGGAAACACACAGCATAGTTCTCATCCATGGATCACACTCTGCTTTAGAGTGAGAAGCACACTCTTGCTTTCTAGAGTCTCTAATAGAGCAGGAAATCTGAGTGTGCCCAGAATAAAAGAACGGTGTTTCCTACACATACGGACTATATGTAGTCCAAAACTTTTTATGAAACTGATTCAAAACACTGGTCCTCTAACATCCAATGCTTGTCAGTTAAGATGAGAAACGTGTGAGCTTTGTGAACGATATAGTTCCTTTGAACTGAAAAGTGACTGCCCTTACCTGAAAAGAAGTCTTGCTTGTACGAAGACACAGAGCCTGGGATTTAACTCCATTTCTGAAGGGAAACACACAGCATAGTTCTCATCCATTAATCAGACTCTGCTTTAGGACAAGAAGCACGCTCTTGCTTTCTAGAGTGTCTAAGACAGCAGGAAACGTGAGTTTGCTGAGAACAAAAGAACGGTGTTTCCTACAAATACAGACCATATCTAGTCCAACTCTGCTTCTGAAACTGATACAAAGCACTGGTCCTCTAACATCCAATGCTTGTCTGTTAAGATGAGAAACGTGTGAGCTCCGTGAAAGATGTAGTTCATTTGAGCTTAAAAGTGACTGCCCTTAAGTGAAACGAAGTCTTGCTTGTAGGAAGACTCAGAGCCTGGGATTTAACTCCATTTCTGAAGTGAAACACACAGCAGTGTTCTCATCCATTAATCAGACTCTGCTTTAGGACAAGAAGCACGCTCTTGCTTTCTAGAGTGTCTAAGACAGCAGGAAACGTGATTGTGCTGAGAACAAAAGAACGGTGTTTCCTACAAATACAGACCATATCTAGTCCAACTCTGCTTCTGAAACTGATACAAAGCACTGGTCCTCTAACATCCAATGCTTGTCTGTTAAGATGAGAAACGTGTGAGCTCCGTGAAAGATGTAGTTCGTTTGAGCTGAAAAGTGACTGCCCTTACGTGAAACGAAGTCTTGCTTGTTGGAAGACATAGAGCCTGGGATTTAACTCCTTTTCTGAAGGGAAACACACAGCATAGTTTTCATCCATGGATCACACTCTGCTTTAGAGCGACAAGCACGCTCTTGCTTTCTAAAGTCTCTAAGACAGCAGGAAACGTGAGTGTGCTGAGAACAAAAGAACGGTGTTTCCTACACATACGGAACATATCTAGTCCAACTCTGCTTCTTAAACTGATACAAAGCACTGGTCCTCTAACATCCAATGCTTGTCAATTAAGATGAGAAACGTGTGAGCTTCGTGAACGATGTAGTTCGTTTGAGCAGAAAACTGACTGCCCTTACCTGAAACGAAGTCTGGCTTGTAGGAAGACTCAGAGCCTGGGATTTAACTCCATTTCTGAAGTGAAACACACAGCAGTGTTCTCATCCATTAATCACACTCTGCTTTAGAACAAGAAGCACGCTCTTTCTTTCTAGAGTCTCTAAGACAGCAGGAAACGTGAGTTTGCTGAGAACAAAAGAATGGTGTTTCCTACACATACAGACCATATCTAGTCCAACTCTGCTTCTGAAACTGATACAAAGCACTGGTCCTCTAACATCCAATGCTTGTCTGTTAAGATGAGAAACGTGTGAGCTCCGTGAAAGATGTAGTTCGTTTGAGCTGAAAAGTTACTGCCCTTACGTGAAACGAAGTCTTGCTTGTTGGAAGACATAGAGCCGGGGATTTAACTCCTTTTCTGAAGGGAAACACACAGCATAGTTTTCATCCATGGATCACACTCTGCTTTAGAGCGAGAATCATACTCTTGCTGTCTAGATTCTCTAATACAGCATGAAATCTGAGTGTGCCCAGAACAAATGAATGGTGTTTCCTACACATACGCACTATATGTAGTCCAAATCTTCTTTTGAAACTGATACAAAGCACTGGTCCTCTAACATCCAATGCTTGTCTGTTAAGATGAGAAACGTGTGAGCTCCGTGAAAGATGTAGTTCGTTTGAGCTGAAAAGTGACTGCCCTTACGTGAAATGAAGTCTTGCTTGTTGGAAGACATAGAGCATGGGATTTAACTCCTTTTCTGAAGGGAAACACACAGCATAGTTCTCATCCATGGAACACACTCTGCTTTAGAGCGACAATCACGCTCTTGCTTTCTAAAGTCTCTAAGACAGCAGGAAACGTGAGTGTGCTGAGAACAAAAGAACGGTGTTTCCTACACATACGGAACATATCTAGTCCAACTCTGCTTCTGAAACTGATACAAAGCACTGGACCTCTAACATCCAATGCTTGTCAGTTAAGATGAGAAACGTGTGAGCTCAGTGAATGATGTAGTTCGTTTGAGCCGAAAAGTGACTGCCCTTACCTGAATCGAAGTCTTGCTTATAGGAGGACTCAGAGCCTGGGATTTAACTCCATTTCTGAAGGGAAACACACAGCATAGTTCTCATCCATGGATCACACTCTGCTTTAGAGTGAGAAGCACACTCTTGCTTTCTAGAGTCTCTAATAGATCAGGAAATCTGAGTGTGCCCAGAATAAAAGAACGGTGTTTCCTACACATACGGACTATATGTAGTCCAAAACTTTTTATGAAACTGATTGAATGCACTGGTCCTCTAACATCCAATGCTTGTCAGTTAAGATGAGAAACGTGTGAGCTTTGTGAACGATATAGTTCCTTTGAACTGAAAAGTGAATGCCCTTACCTGAAAAGAAGTCTTGCTTGTAGGAAGACACAGAGCCTGGGATTTAACTCCATTTCTGAAGGGAAACACACAGCATAGTTCTCATCCATGGATCACACTCTGCTTTAGAACAAGAAGCACGCTCTTGCTTTCTAGAGTCTCTAAGACAGCAGGAAACGTGATTGTGCTGAGAACAAAAGAACGGTGTTTCCTACACATACGGACCATATCTAGTCCAACTCTGCTTCTTAAACTGATACAAACCACTGGTCCTCTAACATCCAATGATTGTCAATTAAGATGAGAAACGTGTGAGCTTCGTGAATGATGTAGTTCGTTTGAGCAGAAAACTGACTGCCCTTACCTGAAACGAAGTCTTGCTTGTAGGAACACTCAGAGCCTGGGATTTAACTCCACTTCTGAAGGGCAACACACAGCATAGTTCCCATCCATTAATAAGACTCTGCTTTAGGAAAAGAAGCACGCTCTTGCTTTCTAGAGTGTCTAAGACAGCAGGAAACGTGAGTTTGCTGAGAACAAAAGAACGGTGTTTCCTACAAATACAGACCATATCTAGTCCAACTCTGCTTCTGAAACTGATACAAAGCACTGGTCCTCTAACATCCAATGCTTGTCTGTTAAGATGAGAAACGTGTGAGCTCTGTGAAAGATGTAGTTCGTTTGAGCTGAAAAGTGACTGCCCTTACGTGAAACGAAGTCTTGCTTGTTGGAAGACATAGAGCCTGGGATTGAACTCCTTTTCTGAAGGGAAACACACAGCATAGTTTTCATCCATGGATCACACTCTGCTTTATAGCGAGAAGCACGCTCTTGCTTTCTAGAGTCTCTAAGACAGCAGGAAACGTGAGTGTGCTGAGAACAAAAGAACGGTGTTTCCTACACACACGGACCATATCTAGTCCAACTCTTCTTCTGAAACTGATACAAAGCACTGGTCCTCTAACATCCAATGCTTGTCTGTTAAGATGAGAAACGTGTGAGCTCCGTGAAAGATGTAGTTCGTTTGAGCTGAAAAGTGACTGCCCTTACGTGAAATGAAGTCTTGCTTGTTGGAAGACATAGAGCATGGGATTTAACTCCTTTTCTGAAGGGAAACACACAGCATAGTTCTCATCCATGGAACACACTCTGCTTTAGAGCGACAATCACGCTCTTGCTTTCTAAAGTCTCTAAGACAGCAGGAAACGTGAGTGTGCTGAGAACAAAAGAACGGTGTTTCCTACACATACGGAACATATCTAGTCCAACTCTGCTTCTGAAACTGATACAAAGCACTGGACCTCTAACATCCAATGCTTGTCAGTTAAGATGAGAAACGTGTGAGCTCAGGGAATGATGTAGTTCGTTTGAGCCGAAAAGTGACTGCCCTTACCTGAATCGAAGTCTTGCTTATAGGAGGACTCAGAGCCTGGGATTTAACTCCATTTCTGAAGGGAAACACACAGCATAGTTCTCATCCATGGATCACACTCTGCTTTAGAGTGAGAAGCACACTCTTGCTTTCTAGAGTCTCTAATAGATCAGGAAATCTGAGTGTGCCCAGAATAAAAGAACGGTGTTTCCTACACATACGGACTATATGTAGTCCAAAACTTTTTATGAAACTGATTGAATGCACTGGTCCTCTAACATCCAATGCTTGTCAGTTAAGATGAGAAACGTGTGAGCTTTGTGAACGATATAGTTCCTTTGAACTGAAAAGTGAATGCCCTTACCTGAAAAGAAGTCTTGCTTGTAGGAAGACACAGAGCCTGGGATTTAACTCCAATTCTGAAGGGAAACACACAGCATAGTTCTCATCCATGGATCACACTCTGCTTTAGAACAAGAAGCACGCTCTTGCTTTCTAGAGTCTCTAAGACAGCAGGAAACGTGATTGTGCTGAGAACAAAAGAACGGTGTTTCCTACACATACGGACCATATCTAGTCCAACTCTGCTTCTTAAACTGATACAAACCACTGGTCCTCTAACATCCAATGATTGTCAATTAAGATGAGAAACGTGTGAGCTTCGTGAATGATGTAGTTCGTTTGAGCAGAAAACTGACTGCCCTTACCTGAAACGAAGTCTTGCTTGTAGGAACACTCAGAGCCTGGGATTTAACTCCACTTCTGAAGGGCAACACACAGCATAGTTCCCATCCATTAATAAGACTCTGCTTTAGGAAAAGAAGCACGCTCTTGCTTTCTAGAGTGTCTAAGACAGCAGGAAACGTGAGTTTGCTGAGAACAAAAGAACGGTGTTTCCTACAAATACAGACCATATCTAGTCCAACTCTGCTTCTGAAACTGATACAAAGCACTGGTCCTCTAACATCCAATGCTTGTCTGTTAAGATGAGAAACGTGTGAGCTCTGTGAAAGATGTAGTTCGTTTGAGCTGAAAAGTGACTGCCCTTACGTGAAACGAAGTCTTGCTTGTTGGAAGACATAGAGCCTGGGATTGAACTCCTTTTCTGAAGGGAAACACACAGCATAGTTTTCATCCATGGATCACACTCTGCTTTATAGCGAGAAGCACGCTCTTGCTTTCTAGAGTCTCTAAGACAGCAGGAAACGTGAGTGTGCTGAGAACAAAAGAACGGTGTTTCCTACACACACGGACCATATCTAGTCCAACTCTTCTTCTGAAACTGATACAAAGCACTGGTCCTCTAACATCCAATGCTTGTCTGTTAAGATGAGAAACGTGTGAGCTCCGTGAAAGATGTAGTTCGTTTGAGCTGAAAAGTGACTGCCCTTACGTGAAACGAAGTCGAGCTTGTTGGAAGACATAGAGCATGGGATTTAACTCCTTTTCTGAAGGGAAACACACAGCATAGTTCTCATCCATGGATCACACTCTGCTTTAGAGCGACAAGCACGCTCTTGCTTTCTAAAGTCTCTAAGACAGCAGGAAACGTCAGTGTGCTGAGAACAAAAGAACGGTGTTTCCTACACATACGGAACATATCTAGTCCAACTCTGCTTCTTAAACTGATACAAAGCACTGGTCCTCTAACATCCAATGCTTGTCAATTAAGATGAAAAACGTGTGAGCTTCGTGAACGATGTAGTTCGTTTGAGCAGAAAACTGACTGCCCTTACCTGAAACGAAGTCTGGCTTGTAGGAAGACTCAGAGCCTGGGATTTAACTCCATTTCTGAAGTGAAACACACAGCAGTGTTCTCATCCATTAATCACACTCTACTTTAGAACAAGAAGCACGCTCTTTCTTTCTAGAGTCTCTAAGACAGCAGGAAGCGTGAGTTTGCTGAAAACAAAAGAATGGTGTTTCTTACACATACAGACCATATCTAGTCCAACTCTGCTTCTGAAACTGATACAAAGCACTGGTCCTCTAACATCCAATGCTTGTCAGTTAAGATGAGAAACGTGTGAGCTCAGTGAATGATGTAGTTCGTTTGAGCCGAAAAGTGACTGCCCTTACCTGAATCGAAGTCTTGCTTATAGGAGGACTCAGAGCCTGGGATTTAACTCCATTTCTGAAGGGAAACACACAGCATAGTTCTCATCCATGGATCACACTCTGCTTTAGAGTGAGAAGCACACTCTTGCTTTCTAGAGTCTCTAATAGAGCAGGAAATCTGAGTGTGCCCAGAATAAAAGAACGGTGTTTCCTACACATACGGACTATATGTAGTCCAAAACTTTTTATGAAACTGATTCAAAACACTGGTCCTCTAACATCCAATGCTTGTCAGTTAAGATGAGAAACGTGTGAGCTTTGTGAACGATATAGTTCCTTTGAACTGAAAAGTGACTGCCCTTACCTGAAAAGAAGTCTTGCTTGTACGAAGACACAGAGCCTGGGATTTAACTCCATTTCTGAAGGGAAACACACAGCATAGTTCTCATCCATTAATCAGACTCTGCTTTAGGACAAGAAGCACGCTCTTGCTTTCTAGAGTGTCTAAGACAGCAGGAAACGTGAGTTTGCTGAGAACAAAAGAACGGTGTTTCCTACAAATACAGACCATATCTAGTCCAACTCTGCTTCTGAAACTGATACAAAGCACTGGTCCTCTAACATCCAATGCTTGTCTGTTAAGATGAGAAACGTGTGAGCTCCGTGAAAGATGTAGTTCATTTGAGCTTAAAAGTGACTGCCCTTAAGTGAAACGAAGTCTTGCTTGTAGGAAGACTCAGAGCCTGGGATTTAACTCCATTTCTGAAGTGAAACACACAGCAGTGTTCTCATCCATTAATCAGACTCTGCTTTAGGACAAGAAGCACGCTCTTGCTTTCTAGAGTGTCTAAGACAGCAGGAAACGTGATTGTGCTGAGAACAAAAGAACGGTGTTTCCTACAAATACAGACCATATCTAGTCCAACTCTGCTTCTGAAACTGATACAAAGCACTGGTCCTCTAACATCCAATGCTTGTCTGTTAAGATGAGAAACGTGTGAGCTCCGTGAAAGATGTAGTTCGTTTGAGCTGAAAAGTGACTGCCCTTACGTGAAACGAAGTCTTGCTTGTTGGAAGACATAGAGCCTGGGATTTAACTCCTTTTCTGAAGGGAAACACACAGCATAGTTTTCATCCATGGATCACACTCTGCTTTAGAGCGACAAGCACGCTCTTGCTTTCTAAAGTCTCTAAGACAGCAGGAAACGTGAGTGTGCTGAGAACAAAAGAACGGTGTTTCCTACACATACGGAACATATCTAGTCCAACTCTGCTTCTTAAACTGATACAAAGCACTGGTCCTCTAACATCCAATGCTTGTCAATTAAGATGAGAAACGTGTGAGCTTCGTGAACGATGTAGTTCGTTTGAGCAGAAAACTGACTGCCCTTACCTGAAACGAAGTCTGGCTTGTAGGAAGACTCAGAGCCTGGGATTTAACTCCATTTCTGAAGTGAAACACACAGCAGTGTTCTCATCCATTAATCACACTCTGCTTTAGAACAAGAAGCACGCTCTTTCTTTCTAGAGTCTCTAAGACAGCAGGAAACGTGAGTTTGCTGAGAACAAAAGAATGGTGTTTCCTACACATACAGACCATATCTAGTCCAACTCTGCTTCTGAAACTGATACAAAGCACTGGTCCTCTAACATCCAATGCTTGTCTGTTAAGATGAGAAACGTGTGAGCTCCGTGAAAGATGTAGTTCGTTTGAGCTGAAAAGTTACTGCCCTTACGTGAAACGAAGTCTTGCTTGTTGGAAGACATAGAGCCGGGGATTTAACTCCTTTTCTGAAGGGAAACACACAGCATAGTTTTCATCCATGGATCACACTCTGCTTTAGAGCGAGAATCATACTCTTGCTGTCTAGATTCTCTAATACAGCATGAAATCTGAGTGTGCCCAGAACAAATGAATGGTGTTTCCTACACATACGCACTATATGTAGTCCAAATCTTCTTTTGAAAGTGATACAATGCACTGGTCCTCTAACATCCAATGCTTGTCAGTTAAGATGAGAAACATGTGAGCTTCTTGAACGATGTAGTTCCTTTGAGCAGAAAAGTGACTGCCCTTACCTGAAACGATATCTTGCTTGTAGGGAGAATCAGAGCATGGGATTTAACTCCATTTCTGAAGTGAAAAACACAGCATTGTCTCATCCATTGATCACACTCTGCTTTAGAACAAGAAGCACGCTCTTGCTTTCTAGAGTGTCTAAGACAGCAGGAAACGTGAGTTTGCTGAGAACAAAAGAACGGTGTTTCCTACACATACAAACCATACCTAGTCCAACTCTGCTTCTGAAACTGATACAAAGCACTGACCCTCTAACATCCAATGCTTGTCAGTTAAGTTGAGAAACGCGTGAGCTCAGTGAACGATGTAGTTCGTTTGAGATGAAAACTGACTGCCCTTACCTGAAACGAAGTCTGGCTTGTAGGAGGACTCAGAGCCTGGGATTTAACTCCATTTCTGAAGGGAAACACACAGCATAGTTCTCATCCATGGATCACACTCTGCTTTAGAGTGAGAAGCACACTCTTGCTTTCTAGAGTCTCTAATAGAGCAGGAAATCTGAGTGTGCCCAGAATAAAAGAACGGTGTTTCCTACACATACGGACTATATGTAGTCCAAAACTTTTTATGAAACTGATTCAAAACACTGGTCCTCTAACATCCAATGTTTGTCAGTTAAGATGAGAAACGTGTGAGCTTTGTGAACGATATAGTTCCTTTGAACTGAAAAGTGAATGCCCTTACCTGAAAAGAAGTCTTGCTTGTAGGAAGACACAGAGCCTGGGATTTAACTCCATTTCTGAAGGGAAACACACAGCATAGTTCTCATCCATGGATCACACTCTGCTTTAGAACAAGAAGCACGCTCTTGCTTTCTAGAGTCTCTAAGACAGCAGGAAACGTGATTGTGCTGAGAACAAAAGAACGGTGTTTCCTACACATACGGACCATATCTAGTCCAACTCTGCTTCTTAAACTGATACAAACCACTGGTCCTCTAACATCCAATGATTGTCAATTAAGATGAGAAACGTGTGAGCTTCGTGAACGATGTAGTTCGTTTGAGCAGAAAACTGACTGCCCTTACCTGAAACGAAGTCTTGCTTGTAGGAAGCTCAGAGCCTGGGATTTAACTCCATTTCTGAAGTGAAACACACAGCAGTGTTCTCATCCATTAATCAGACTCTGCTTTAGGACAAGAAGCACGCTCTTGCTTTCTAGAGTGTCTAAGACAGCAGGAAACGTGAGTTTGCTGAGAACAAAAGAACGGTGTTTCCTACAAATACAGACCATATCTAGTCCAACTCTGCTTCTGAAACTGATACAAAGCACTGGTCCTCTAAAATCCAATGCTTGTCTGTTAAGATGAGAAACGTGTGAGCTCCGTGAAAGATGTAGTTCGTTTGAGCTGAAAAGTTACTGCCCTTACGTGAAACGAAGTTTTGCTTGTTGGAAGACAAAGAGCCTGGGATTGAACTCCTTTTCTGAAGGGAAACACACAGCATAGTTTTCATCCGTGGATCACACTCTGCTTTAGAGCGAGAATCATACTCTTGCTGTCTAGATTCTCTAATACAGCATGAAATCTGAGTGTGCCCAGAACAAAAGAATGGTGTTTCCTACACATACGGACTATATGTAGTCCAAATCTTCTTTTGAAACTGATACAATGCACTGGTCCTCTAACATCCAATGCTTGTCAGTTAAGATGAGAAACGTGTGAGCTTCTTGAACGATGTAGTTCCTTTGAGCAGAAAAGTGACTGCCCTTACCTGAAACGAAGTCTTGCTTGTAGGGAGACTCAGAGCATGGGATTTAACTCCATTTCTGAAGTGAAAAACACAGCATTGTCTCATCCATTGATCACACTCTGCTTTAGAACAAGAAGCACGCTCTTGCTTTCTAGAGTGTCTAAGACAGCAGGAAACGTGAGTTTGCTGAGAACAAAAGAACGGTGTTTCCTACACATACAAACCATACCTAGTCCAACTCTGCTTCTGAAACTGATACAAAGCACTGGTCCTCTAAAATCCAATGATTGTCTGTTAAGATGAGAAACGTGTGTGCCCCGTGAAAGATGTAGTTCGTTTGAGCTGAAAAGTGACTGCCCTTCCGTGAAACGAAGTCTTGCTTGTTGGAAGACATAGAGCCTGGGATTTAACTCCTTTTCTGAAGGGAAACACACAGCATAGTTATCATCCATGGATCACACTCTGCTTTAGAGCGAGAAGCACGCTCTTGCTTTCTAAAGTCTCTAAGACAGCAGGAAACGTGAGTGTGCTGAGAACAAAAGAACGGTGTTTCCTACACATACGGAACATATCTAGTCCAACTCTGCTTCTGAAACTTATACAAAGCACTGGTCCTCTAACATCCAATGCTTGTCTGTTAAGATGAGAAACGTGTGAGCTCAGTGAAAGATGTAGTTCGCTTGATCTGAAAAGTGACTGCCCTTACCTGAAACGAAGTCTTGCTTGTAGGAAGACACAGAGCCTGGGATTTAACTCTATTTCTGAGGGGAAACACACAGCATAGTTCTCATCCATGGATCACACTCTGCTTTAGAGCGAGAATCATACTCTTGCTTTCTATATTCTCTAATACAGCAGGAAATCTGAGTGTGCCCAGAACAAAACAATGGTGTTTCCTACACATACGGACTATATGTAGTCCAAATCTTCTTTTGAAACTATTACAATGCACTGGTCCTCTAACATCCAATGCTTGTCAGTTAAGATGAGAAACGTGTGAGCTTCGTGAACGATGTAGTTCCTTCGTGCAGAAAAGTGACTACACTTACCTGAAACGAAGTCTTGCTTTTTGGGAGACACAGAGCATGGGATATACCTCCATTTCTGAAGTGAAACACACAGCATAGTCTCATCAATGGATCACAATCTGCTTTAGAGCGAGAAGCATGTTCTTGCTTTCTAGAGTCTCTTAGACAGCTGGAAACGTGAGTGTGCCCAGAACAAAAGATTGGGGTTTCCTACACATATGGATCATATGCAGGACAACTCAGTTTCTGA
Source organism: Onychomys leucogaster (assembly GCA_949786385.1). Taxonomy (NCBI): domain Eukaryota; kingdom Metazoa; phylum Chordata; class Mammalia; order Rodentia; family Cricetidae; genus Onychomys; species Onychomys leucogaster. The sequence continues at coordinate 1,034,787 of CATKUP010000129.1, read as the reverse complement.
AACTGATACAAAGCACTGACCCTCTAACATCCAATGCTTGTCAGTTAAGTTGAGAAACGTGTGAGCTTCGTGAACGATGTAGTTCGTTTGAGCAGAAAACTGACTGCCCTTACATGAAACGAAGTCTTGCTTGTAGGAAGACTCAGAGCCTGGTATTTAACTCCATTTCTGAAGTAAAACACACTGCAGTGTTCTCATCCATTAATCACACTCTGCTTTAGAACAAGAAGCACGCTCTTGCTTTCTAGAGTGTCTAAGACAGCAGGAAACGTGAGTTTGCTGAGAACAAAAGAACGGAGTTTCCTACAAATACAGACCATATCTAGTCCAACTCTGCTTCTGAAACTGATACAAAGCACTGGTCCTCTAACATCCAATGCTTGTCTGTTAAGATGAGAAACGTGTGAGCTCCGTGAGAGATGTAGTTCGTTTGAGCTGAAAAGTGACTGCCATTACCTGAAACGAAGTCTTGCTTGTTGGAAGACATAGATCCTGGGATTTAACTCCTTTTCTGAAGGGAAACACACAGCATAGTTTTCCTCCATGGATCACACTCTGCTTTAGAGCGAGAACCACGCTCTTACTTTCTAAATTCTCTAAGACAGCAGGAAACGTGAGTGTGCTGAGAACAAAAGAATGGTGATTCCTACACATACGGACCATATCTAGTCCAACTCTGATTCTGAAACTGATACAATGCACTGGTCCTCTAACATCCAATGCTTATCATTTAAGATGAGAAACGTGTGAGCTTCGTGAACGAGGTAGTTCCTTTGAGCAGAAAAGTGACTACACTTACCTGAAACGAAGTCTTGATCATTGGGAGACACAGAGCATCTGATTTAACTCCATTTCTGAAGTGAAACACACAGCATAGTCTCATCTATGGATCACAATCTGCTTTAGAGCGAGAAGCACGTTCTTGCTTTCTAGAGTCTCTAAGACAGCAGGAAACGTGAGTGTGCCCAGAACAAAAGATCGGGGATTCCTACACATATGGATCATATGTAGACCAACTCTGCTTCTGAAACTGATACAAAGCACTGACACTCTAACATACAATGCTTGTCAGTTAAGATGAGAAATGTGTGAACTCAGTGAACGATGTAGTTCGTTTGAGCTGAAAAGTGACTGCCCTTACCTGAAACGAAGTCTTGCTTGTAGGAAGACTCAGAGCATGGGATTTAACTCCATTTCTGAAGTGAAACACACAGCATTGTCTCATCCATTGATCACACTCTGCTTTAGAACAAGAAGCACGCTCTTGCTTTCTAGAGTCTCTAAGACAGCAGGAAACGTGAGTGTGCTGAGAACAAACGAACGGTGTTTCCTACAAATACATACCATATCTAGTCCAACTCTGCTTCTGAAACTGATACAAAGCACTGGTCCTCTAACATCCAATGCTTGTCAGTTAAGATGAGAAACATGTGAGCTTCGTGAACGATGTAGTTCCTTTGAGCAGAAAAGTGACTGCCCTTACCTGAATCGAAGTCTTGCTTGTAGGAAGATTCAGAGCCTGGGATTTAACTCCATTTCTGAAGGGAAACACACAGCATAGTTCTCATCCATGGATCACACTCTGCTTTAGAGCGAGAAGCACACTCTTGCTTTCTAGAGTCTCTAATACAGCAGGAAATCTGAGTGTGCCCAGAATAAAAGAACGGATTTCCTACACATACGGACTATATGTAGTCCAAAACTTCTTCTGAAGCTGATTGAATGCACTGGTCCTCTAAAATCTAATGCTTGTCAGTTAAGATGAGAAACGTGTGAGCTTCGTGAAAGATGTAGATCATTTGAGCAGAAAAGTGACTGCCCTCACCTGAAACGAAGTCTTGCTTGTAGGAAGACTCAGAGCCTGGGATTTAACTCCATTTCTGAAGTAAAACACACAGCAGTGTAATCATCCATTGATCACAACTGCTTTAGAACAAGAAGCACGCTCTTGCTTTCTAGAGTCTCTAAGACAGCAGGAAACGTGAGTGTGCTGAGAACAAAAGAACGGTGTTTCCTACACATATGGACCATATCTAGTCCAACTCTTCTTCTGAAACTGATACAAAGCACTGGTCCTCTAACATCCAATGCTTGTCAGTTAAGATGTGAAACGTGTGACCTTCGTGAACAATGTAGTTCGTTTGAGCTGAAAAGTGACTGCCCTTACCTGAAACGAAGTCTTGCTTGTAGGGAGACTCAGAGCATGGGATTTGACTCCATTTCTGAAGTGAAACACACAGCATTGTCTCATCCATTGATCACACTCTGCTTTAGAACAAGAAGCATGCTCTTGCTTTCTAGATTTTCTAAGAGATCAGGAAACGTGATTTTGCTGAGAACAAAAGAACGGTGTTTCCTACACATACGGACTATATGTGGTCCAAAAGTTCTTCTGAAACCGATTGAATGCACTGGTCCTCTAACATCTAATGCTTGTTAGTTAAGATGAGAAACGTGTGAGCTTCGTGAACGATGTAGTTCGTTTGATCAGAAAAGTGACTGCCCTTACCTGAAACGAAGTGTTGCTTGTAGGGAGACTCAGAGCCTGGGATTTAAATCCTTTTCTGAAGGGAAACACACAGCATAGTTTTCATCCATGGATCACAATCTGCTTTAGAGCGAGAAGCACGCTCTTGCTTTCTAAAATCTCTAAGACAGCATGAAACGTGAGTGTGCTGAGAACAAAAGAACGGTGTTTCCTACACATACGGACCATATCTAGTCCAACTCTGCTTCTGAAACTGATACAAAGCACTGGTCCTCTAACATCCAATGCTTGTCAGTTAAGATGAGAAACGTGTGACCTCAGTGAACGATGTAGTTCATTTGAGCTGAAAAGTGACTGCCGTTACCTGAAACGAAGTCTTGCTTGTAGGAAGACACAGAGCCTGGGATTTAACTCCATTTCTGATTGGAAACACACAGCATAGTTCTCATCCATGGATCACACTCTGCTTTAGAAGAGAATCATACTCTTGCTTTCTAGATTCTCTAATACAGCAGGAAATCTGAGTGTGCCCAAAACAAAAGAACGGTGTTTCCTACACATACGGACTATATGTAGTCCAAAACTACTTTTGAAACTGATACAATGCACTGGTCCTCTAACATCCAATGCTTGTCAGTTAAGATGAGAAACGTGTGAGCTTCGTGAAAGATGTAGATCATTTGAGCAGAAAAGTGACTGCCCTCACCTGAAACGAAGTCTTGCTTGTAGGAAGACTCAGAGCCTGGGATTTAACTCCATTTCTGAAGTAAAACACACAGCAGTGTAATCATCCATTGATCACAACTGCTTTAGAACAAGAAGCACGCTCTTGCTTTCTAGAGTCTCTAAGACAGCAGGAAACGTGAGTGTGCTGAGAACAAAAGAACGGTGTTTCCTACACATATGGACCATATCTAGTCCAACTCTTCTTTTGAAACTGATACAAAGCACTGGTCCTCTAACATCCAATGCTTGTCAGTTAAGATGTGAAACGTGTGACCTTCGTGAACAATGTAGTTCGTTTGAGCTGAAAAGTGACTGCCCTTACCTGAAACGAAGTCTTGCTTGTAGGGAGACTCAGAGCATGGGATTTAACTCCATTTCTGAAGTGAAACACACAGCATTGTCTCATCCATTGATCACACTCTGCTTTAGAACAAGAAGCACGCTCTTGCTTTCTAGATTTTCTAAGAGATCAGGAAACGTGATTTTGCTGAGAACAAAAGAACGGTGTTTCCTACACATACGGACTATATGTGGTCCAAAAGTTCTTCTGAAACCGATTGAATGCACTGGTCCTCTAACATCTAATGCTTGTTAGTTAAGATGAGAAACGTGTGAGCTTCGTGAACGATGTAGTTCGTTTGATCAGAAAAGTGACTGCCCTTACCTGAAACGAAGTGTTGCTTGTAGGGAGACTCAGAGCCTGGGATTTAAATCCTTTTCTGAAGGGAAACACACAGCATAGTTTTCATCCATGGATCACACTCTGCTTTAGAGCGAGAAGCACGCTCTTGCTTTCTAAAATCTCTAAGACAGCATGAAACGTGAGTGTGCTGAGAACAAAAGAACGGTGTTTCCTACACATACGGACCATATCTAGTCCAACTCTTCTTCTGAAACTGATACAAAGCACTGGTCCTCTAACATCCAATGCTTGTCAGTTAAGATGAGAAACGTGTGACCTCAGTGAACGATGTAGTTCATTTGAGCTGAAAAGTGACTGCCGTTACCTGAAACGAAGTCTTGCTTGTAGGAAGACACAGAGCCTGGGATTTAACTCCATTTCTGATTGGAAACACACAGCATAGTTCTCATCCATGGATCACACTCTGCTTTAGAAGAGAATCATACTCTTGCTTTCTAGATTCTCTAATACAGCAGGAAATCTGAGTGTGCCCAAAACAAAAGAACGGTGTTTCCTACACATACGGACTATATGTAGTCCAAAACTTCTTTTGAAACTGATACAATGCACTGGTCCTCTAACATCCAATGCTTGTCAGTTCAGATGAGAAACGTGTGAGCTTTGTGAACGATGTAGTTCCTTTGAGCAGAAAAGTGAGTGCCCTTACCTGAAACGAATTCTTGCTTGTAGGGGGACTCAGAGCATGGGATTTAACTCCATTTCTGAAATGAAACACACAGCATTGTCTCATGCATTGATCACACTCTGCTTTAGAACAAGAAGCACGCTCTTACGTTCTAGAGATTCTAAGACAGGAGGAAACGTGATTGTGCTGAGAACAAAAGAACAGTGTTTCCCACACATACGGACCATATCTAGTCCAACTCTGCTTCTGAAACTGATAAAAAGCACTGGTCCTCTAACATCCAAAGCTTGCCTGTTAAGATGAGAAACGTGTGAGCTCCGTGAAAGATGTAGTTCGTTAGAGCTGAAAAGTGACTGCCCTTACCTGAAACGAAGTCTTGCTTGTAGGAAGATTCAGAGCCTGGGATTTAACTCCATTTCTGAAGGGAAACACACAGCATAGTTCTCATCCATGGATCACACTCTGCTTTAGAGCGAGAAGCACACTCTTGCTTTCTAGAGTCTCTAATACAGCAGGAAATCTGAGTGTGCCCAGAATAAAAGAACGGATTTCCTACACATACGGACTATATGTAGTCCAAAACTTCTTCTGAAGCTGATTGAATGCACTGGTCCTCTAAAATCTAATGCTTGTCAGTTAAGATGAGAAACGTGTGAGCTTCGTGAAAGATGTAGATCATTTGAGCAGAAAAGTGACTGCCCTCACCTGAAACGAAGTCTTGCTTGTAGGAAGACTCAGAGCCTGGGATTTAACTCCATTTCTGAAGTAAAACACACAGCAGTGTAATCATCCATTGATCACAACTGCTTTAGAACAAGAAGCACGCTCTTGCTTTCTAGAGTCTCTAAGACAGCAGGAAACGTGAGTGTGCTGAGAACAAAAGAACGGTGTTTCCTACACATATGGACCATATCTAGTCCAACTCTTCTTCTGAAACTGATACAAAGCACTGGTCCTCTAACATCCAATGCTTGTCAGTTAAGATGTGAAACGTGTGACCTTCTTGAACAATGTAGTTCGTTTGAGCTGAAAAGTGACTGCCCTTACCTGAAACGAAGTCTTGCTTGTAGGGAGACTCAGAGCATGGGATTTAACTCCATTTCTGAAGTGAAACACACAGCATTGTCTCATCCATTGATCACACTCTGCTTTAGAACAAGAAGCACGCTCTTGCTTTCTAGATTTTCTAAGAGATCAGGAAACGTGATTTTGCTGAGAACAAAAGAACGGTGTTTCCTACACATACGGACTATATGTGGTCCAAAAGTTCTTCTGAAACCGATTGAATGCACTGGTCCTCTAACATCTAATGCTTGTTAGTTAAGATGAGAAACGTGTGAGCTTCGTGAACGATGTAGTTCGTTTGATCAGAAAAGTGACTGCCCTTACCTGAAACGAAGTGTTGCTTGTAGGGAGACTCAGAGCCTGGGATTTAAATCCTTTTCTGAAGGGAAACACACAGCATAGTTTTCATCCATGGATCACACTCTGCTTTAGAGCGAGAAGCACGCTCTTGCTTTCTAAAATCTCTAAGACAGCATGAAACGTGAGTGTGCTGAGAACAAAAGAACGGTGTTTCCTACACATACGGACCATATCTAGTCCAACTCTGCTTCTGAAACTGATACAAAGCACTGGTCCTCTAACATCCAATGCTTGTCAGTTAAGATGAGAAACGTGTGACCTCAGTGAACGATGTAGTTCATTTGAGCTGAAAAGTGACTGCCGTTACCTGAAACGAAGTCTTGCTTGTAGGAAGACACAGAGCCTGGGATTTAACTCCATTTCTGATTGGAAACACACAGCATAGTTCTCATCCATGGATCACACTCTGCTTTAGAAGAGAATCATACTCTTGCTTTCTAGATTCTCTAATACAGCAGGAAATCTGAGTGTGCCCAAAACAAAAGAACGGTGTTTCCTACACATACGGACTATATGTAGTCCAAAACTACTTTTGAAACTGATACAATGCACTGGTCCTCTAACATCCAATGCTTGTCAGTTCAGATGAGAAACGTGTGAGCTTCGTGAAAGATGTAGATCATTTGAGCAGAAAAGTGACTGCCCTCACCTGAAACGAAGTCTTGCTTGTAGGAAGACTCAGAGCCTGGGATTTAACTCCATTTCTGAAGTAAAACACACAGCAGTGTAATCATCCATTGATCACAACTGCTTTAGAACAAGAAGCACGCTCTTGCTTTCTAGAGTCTCTAAGACAGCAGGAAACGTGAGTGTGCTGAGAACAAAAGAACGGTGTTTCCTACACATATGGACCATATCTAGTCCAACTCTTCTTCTGAAACTGATACAAAGCACTGGTCCTCTAACATCCAATGCTTGTCAGTTAAGATGTGAAACGTGTGACCTTCGTGAACAATGTAGTTCGTTTGAGCTGAAAAGTGACTGCCCTTACCTGAAACGCAGTCTTGCTTGTAGGGAGACTCAGAGCATGGGATTTAACTCCATTTCTGAAGTGAAACACACAGCATTGTCTCATCCATTGATCACACTCTGCTTTAGAACAAGAAGCACGCTCTTGCTTTCTAGATTTTCTAAGAGATCAGGAAACGTGATTTTGCTGAGAACAAAAGAACGGTGTTTCCTACACATACGGACTATATGTGGTCCAAAAGTTCTTCTGAAACCGATTGAATGCACTGGTCCTCTAACATCTAATGCTTGTTAGTTAAGATGAGAAACGTGTGAGCTTCGTGAACGATGTAGTTCGTTTGATCAGAAAAGTGACTGCCCTTACCTGAAACGAAGTGTTGCTTGTAGGGAGACTCAGAGCCTGGGATTTAAATCCTTTTCTGAAGGGAAACACACAGCATAGTTTTCATCCATGGATCACACTCTGCTTTAGAGCGAGAAGCACGCTCTTGCTTTCTAAAATCTCTAAGACAGCAGGAAACGTGAGTGTGCTGAGAACAAAAGAACGGTGTTTCCTACACATACGGACCATATCTAGTCCAACTCTGCTTCTGAAACTGATACAAAGCACTGGTCCTCTAACATCCAATGCTTGTCAGTTAAGATGAGAAACGTGTGACCTCAGTGAACGATGTAGTTCATTTGAGCTGAAAAGTGACTGCCGTTACCTGAAACGAAGTCTTGCTTGTAGGAAGACACAGAGCCTGGGATTTAACTCCATTTCTGATTGGAAACACACAGCATAGTTCTCATCCATGGATCACACTCTGCTTTAGAAGAGAATCATACTCTTGCTTTCTAGATTCTCTAATACAGCAGGAAATCTGAGTGTGCCCAAAACAAAAGAACGGTGTTTCCTACACATACGGACTATATGTAGTCCAAAACTACTTTTGAAACTGATACAATGCACTGGTCCTCTAACATCCAATGCTTGTCAGTTCAGATGAGAAACGTGTGAGCTTTGTGAACGATGTAGTTCCTTTGAGCAGAAAAGTGAGTGCCCTTACCTGAAACGAATTCTTGCTTGTAGGGGGACTCAGAGCATGGGATTTAACTCCATATCTGAAATGAAACACACAGCATTGTCTCATGCATTGATCACACTCTGCTTTAGAACAAGAAGCACGCTCTTACGTTCTAGAGATTCTAAGACAGCAGGAAACGTGATTGTGCTGAGAACAAAAGAACGGTGTTTCCCACACATACGGACCATATCTAGTCCAACTCTGCTTCTGAAACTGATAAAAAGCACTGGTCCTCTAACATCCAAAGCTTGCCTGTTAAGATGAGAAACGTGTGAGCTCCGTGAAAGATGTAGTTCGTTAGAGCTGAAAAGTGACTGCCCTTACCTGAAACGAAGTCTTGCTTGTAGGAAGATTCAGAGCCTGGGATTTAACTCCATTTCTGAAGGGAAACACACAGCATAGTTCTCATCCATGGATCACACTCTGCTTTAGAGCGAGAAGCACACTCTTGCTTTCTAGAGTCTCTAATACAGCAGGAAATCTGAGTGTGCCCAGAATAAAAGAACGGATTTCCTACACATACGGACTATATGTAGTCCAAAACTTCTTCTGAATTGATTGAATGCACTGGTCCTCTAAAATCTAATGCTTGTCAGTTAAGATGAGAAACGTGTGAGCTCCGTGAAAGATATAGTTCGTTTGAGCTGAAAAGTGACTGCCCTTACCTGAAACGAAGTCTTGCTTGTTGGAAGATATAGAGCCTGGGATTTAACACCTTTTCTGATGGGAAACACACAGCATAGATTTCATCCATGGATCACACTCTGCTTTAGAGCGAGAAGCACGCTCTTGCTTTCTAAAATCTCTAAGACAGCAGGAAACCTGAGTGTGCTGAGAACAAAAGAACGGTGTTTCCTACACATAAGGACTATATGTACTCCAAAACTTCTTTTGAAACTGATACAAAGCACTGGTCCTCTAACATCCAATGCTTGTCATTTAAGATGAGAATCGTGTGAGCTTCGTGAACGATGTAGTTCCTTTGAGCAGAAAAGTGACTGCCCTTACCTGAAACGAAGTCTTGCTTGTAGGGAGACTCAGAGCATGGGATTTAACTCCATTTCTGAAGTGAAACACACAGCATTGTCTCATGCATTGATCACACTCTGCTTTAGAACAAGAAGCACGCTCTTACTTTCTAGAGTCTCTAAGACAGCAGGAAACGTGATTGTGCTGAGAACAAAAGAACGGTGTTTCCTACACATACGGACCATATCTAGTCCAACTCTGCTTCTTAAACTGATACAAAACACTGGTCCTCTAACATCCAATGCTTGTCAATTAAGACGAGAAACGTGTGAGCTTCGTGAACGATGTAGTTCGTTTGAGCAGAAAACTGACTGCCCTTACATGAAACGAAGTCTTGCTTGTAGGAAGACTCAGAGCCTGGTATTTAACTCCATTTCTGAAGTGAAACACACTGCAGTGTTCTCATCCATTAATCACACTCTGCTTTAGAACAAGAAGCACGCTCTTGCTTTCTAGAGTGTCTAAGACAGCAGGAAACGTGAGTTTGCTGAGAACAAAAGAACGGAGTTTCCTACAAATACAGACCATATCTAGTCCAACTCTGCTTCTGAAACTGATACAAAGCACTGGTCCTCTAACATCCAATGCTTGTCTGTTAAGATGAGAAACGTGTGAGCTCCGTGAGAGATGTAGTTCGTTTGAGCTGAAAAGAGACTGCCCTTACCTGAAACGAAGTCTTGCTTGTTGGAAGACATAGAGCCTGGGATTTAACTCCTTTTCTGAAGGGAAACACACAGCATAGTTTTCCTCCATGGATCACACTCTGCTTTAGAGCGAGAACCACGCTCTTACTTTCTAAATTCTCTAAGACAGCAGGAAACGTGAGTGTGCTGAGAACAAAAGAATGGTGATTCCTACACATACGGACCATATCTAGTCCAACTCTGCTTCTGAAACTGATACAAAGCATTGGTCCTCTAACATCCAATGCTTATCAGTTAAGATGAGAAACGTGTGAGCATCGTGAACGATGTAGTTCCTTTGAGCAGAAAAGTGACTACACTTACCTGAAACGAAGTCTTGCTCATTGGGAGACACAGAGCATCGGATTTAACTCCATTTCTGAAATGAAACACACAGCATAGTCTCATCTATGGATCACAATCTGCTTTAGAGCGAGAAGCACGTTCTTGCTTTCTAGAGTCTCTAAGACAGCAGGAAACGTGAGTGTGCCCAGAACAAAAGATCGGGGATTCCTACACATATGGATCATATGTAGACCAACTCTGCTTCTGAAACTGATACAAAGCACTGACACTCTAACATCCAATGCTTGTCAGTTAAGATGAGAAATGTGTGAACTCAGTGAACGATGTAGTTCGTTTGAGCTGAAAAGTGACTGCCCTTACCTGAAACGAAGTCTTGCTTGTAGGAAGACTCAGAGCATGGGATTTAACTCCATTTCTGAAGTGAAACACACAGCATTGTCTCATCCATTGATCACAGTTTGCTTTAGAACAAGAAGCACGCTCTTGCTTTCTAGAGTCTCTAAGACAGCAGGAAACGTGAGTGTGCTGAGAACAAACGAACGGTGTTTCCTACAAATACAGACCATATCTAGTCCAACTCTGCTTCTGAAACTGATACAAAGCACTGGTCCTCTAACATCCAATGCTTGTCAGTTAAGATGAGAAACATGTGAGCTTCGTGAACTATGTAGTTCCTTTGAGCAGAAAAGTGAGTGCCCTTACCTGAATCGAAGTCTTGCTTGTAGGAAGATTCAGAGCCTGGGATTTAACTCCATTTCTGAAGGGAAACACACAGCATAGTTCTCATCCATGGATCACACTCTGCTTTAGAGCGAGAAGCACACTCTTGCTTTCTAGAGTCTCTAAGACAGCAAGAAACGTGAGTGTGCTGAGAACAAAAGAACGGTGTTTCCTACACATATGGACCATATCTAGTCCAACTCTTCTTCTGAAACTGATACAAAGCACTGGTCCTCTAACATCCAATGCTTGTCAGTTAAGATGTGAAACGTGTGACCTTCGTGAACAATGTAGTTCGTTTGAGCTGAAAAGTGACTGCCCTTACCTGAAACGAAGTCTTGCTTGTAGGGAGACTCAGAGCATGGGATTTAACTCCATTTCTGAAGTGAAACACACAGCATTGTCTCATCCATTGATCACACTCTGCTTTAGAACAAGAAGCACGCTCTTGCTTTCTAGATTTTCTAAGAGATCAGGAAACGTGATTTTGCTGAGAACAAAAGAACGGTGTTTCCTACACATACGGACTATATGTGGTCCAAAAGTTCTTCTGAAACCGATTGAATGCACTGGTCCTCTAACATCTAATGCTTGTTAGTTAAGATGAGAAACGTGTGAGCTTCGTGAACGATGTAGTTCGTTTGATCAGAAAAGTGACTGCCCTTACCTGAAACGAAGTGTTGCTTGTAGGGAGACTCAGAGCCTGGGATTTAAATCCTTTTCTGAAGGGAAACACACAGCATAGTTTTCATCCATGGATCACACTCTGCTTTAGAGCGAGAAGCACGCTCTTGCTTTCTAAAATCTCTAAGACAGCAGGAAACGTGAGTGTGCTGAGAACAAAAGAACGGTGTTTCCTACACATACGGACCATATCTAGTCCAACTCTGCTTCTGAAACTGATACAAAGCACTGGTCCTCTAACATCCAATGCTTGTCAGTTAAGATGAGAAACGTGTGACCTCAGTGAACGATGTAGTTCATTTGAGCTGAAAAGTGACTGCCGTTACCTGAAACGAAGTCTTGCTTGTAGGAAGACACAGAGCCTGGGATTTAACTCCATTTCTGATTGGAAACACACAGCATAGTTCTCATCCATGGATCACACTCTGCTTTAGAAGAGAATCATACTCTTGCTTTCTAGATTCTCTAATACAGCAGGAAATCTGAGTGTGCCCAAAACAAAAGAACGGTGTTTCCTACACATACGGACTATATGTAGTCCAAAACTACTTTTGAAACTGATACAATGCACTGGTCCTCTAACATCCAATGCTTGTCAGTTCAGATGAGAAACGTGTGAGCTTTGTGAACGATGTAGTTCCTTTGAGCAGAAAAGTGAGTGCCCTTACCTGAAACGAATTCTTGCTTGTAGGGGGACTCAGAGCATGGGATTTAACTCCATTTCTGAAATGAAACACACAGCATTGTCTCATGCATTGATCACACTCTGCTTTAGAACAAGAAGCACGCTCTTACGTTCTAGAGATTCTAAGACAGCAGGAAACGTGATTGTGCTGAGAACAAAAGAACGGTGTTTCCCACACATACGGACCATATCTAGTCCAACTCTGCTTCTGAAACTGATAAAAAGCACTGGTCCTCTAACATCCAAAGCTTGCCTGTTAAGATGAGAAACGTGTGAGCTCCGTGAAAGATGTAGTTCGTTAGAGCTGAAAAGTGACTGCCCTTACCTGAAACGAAGTCTTGCTTGTAGGAAGATTCAGAGCCTGGGATTTAACTCCATTTCTGAAGGGAAACACACAGCATAGTTCTCATCCATGGATCACACTCTGCTTTAGAGCGAGAAGCACACTCTTGCTTTCTAGAGTCTCTAATACAGCAGGAAATCTGAGTGTGCCCAGAATAAAAGAACGGATTTCCTACACATACGGACTATATGTAGTCCAAAACTTCTTCTGAATTGATTGAATGCACTGGTCCTCTAAAATCTAATGCTTGTCAGTTAAGATGAGAAACGTGTGAGCTCCGTGAAAGATATAGTTCGTTTGAGCTGAAAAGTGACTGCCCTTACCTGAAACGAAGTCTTGCTTGTTGGAAGATATAGAGCCTGGGATTTAACACCTTTTCTGATGGGAAACACACAGCATAGATTTCATCCATGGATCACACTCTGCTTTAGAGCGAGAAGCACGCTCTTGCTTTCTAAAATCTCTAAGACAGCAGGAAACCTGAGTGTGCTGAGAACAAAAGAACGGTGTTTCCTACACATAAGGACTATATGTACTCCAAAACTTCTTTTGAAACTGATACAAAGCACTGGTCCTCTAACATCCAATGCTTGTCATTTAAGATGAGAATCGTGTGAGCTTCGTGAACAATGTAGTTCCTTTGAGCAGAAAAGTGACTGCCCTTACCTGAAACGAAGTCTTGCTTGTAGGGAGACTCAGAGCATGGGATTTAACTCCATTTCTGAAGTGAAACACACAGCATTGTCTCATGCATTGATCACACTCTGCTTTAGAACAAGAAGCACGCTCTTACTTTCTAGAGTCTCTAAGACAGCAGGAAACGTGATTGTGCTGAGAACAAAAGAACGGTGTTTCCTACACATACGGACCATATCTAGTCCAACTCTGCTTCTTAAACTGATACAAAACACTGGTCCTCTAACATCCAATGCTTGTCAATTAAGACGAGAAACGTGTGAGCTTCGTGAACGATGTAGTTCGTTTGAGCAGAAAACTGACTGCCCTTACATGAAACGAAGTCTTGCTTGTAGGAAGACTCAGAGCCTGGTATTTAACTCCATTTCTGAAGTGAAACACACTGCAGTGTTCTCATCCATTAATCACACTCTGCTTTAGAACAAGAAGCACGCTCTTGCTTTCTAGAGTGTCTAAGACAGCAGGAAACGTGAGTTTGCTGAGAACAAAAGAACGGAGTTTCCTACAAATACAGACCATATCTAGTCCAACTCTGCTTCTGAAACTGATACAAAGCACTGGTCCTCTAACATCCAATGCTTGTCTGTTAAGATGAGAAACGTGTGAGCTCCGTGAGAGATGTAGTTCGTTTGAGCTGAAAAGAGACTGCCCTTACCTGAAACGAAGTCTTGCTTGTTGGAAGACATAGAGCCTGGGATTTAACTCCTTTTCTGAAGGGAAACACACAGCATAGTTTTCCTCCATGGATCACACTCTGCTTTAGAGCGAGAACCACGCTCTTACTTTCTAAATTCTCTAAGACAGCAGGAAACGTGAGTGTGCTGAGAACAAAAGAATGGTGATTCCTACACATACGGACCATATCTAGTCCAACTCTGCTTCTGAAACTGATACAAAGCATTGGTCCTCTAACATCCAATGCTTATCAGTTAAGATGAGAAACGTGTGAGCATCGTGAACGATGTAGTTCCTTTGAGCAGAAAAGTGACTACACTTACCTGAAACGAAGTCTTGCTCATTGGGAGACACAGAGCATCGGATTTAACTCCATTTCTGAAATGAAACACACAGCATAGTCTCATCTATGGATCACAATCTGCTTTAGAGCGAGAAGCACGTTCTTGCTTTCTAGAGTCTCTAAGACAGCAGGAAACGTGAGTGTGCCCAGAACAAAAGATCGGGGATTCCTACACATATGGATCATATGTAGACCAACTCTGCTTCTGAAACTGATACAAAGCACTGACACTCTAACATCCAATGCTTGTCAGTTAAGATGAGAAATGTGTGAACTCAGTGAACGATGTAGTTCGTTTGAGCTGAAAAGTGACTGCCCTTACCTGAAACGAAGTCTTGCTTGTAGGAAGACTCAGAGCATGGGATTTAACTCCATTTCTGAAGTGAAACACACAGCATTGTCTCATCCATTGATCACAGTTTGCTTTAGAACAAGAAGCACGCTCTTGCTTTCTAGAGTCTCTAAGACAGCAGGAAACGTGAGTGTGCTGAGAACAAACGAACGGTGTTTCCTACAAATACAGACCATATCTAGTCCAACTCTGCTTCTGAAACTGATACAAAGCACTGGTCCTCTAACATCCAATGCTTGTCAGTTAAGATGAGAAACATGTAAGCTTCGTGAACTATGTAGTTCCTTTGAGCAGAAAAGTGACTGCCCTTACCTGAATCGAAGTCTTGCTTGTAGGAAGATTCAGAGCCTGGGATTTAACTCCATTTCTGAAGGGAAACACACAGCATAGTTCTCATCCATGGATCACACTCTGCTTTAGAGCGAGAAGCACACTCTTGCTTTCTAGAGTCTCTAAGACAGCAGGAAACGTGAGTGTGCTGAGAACAAAAGAACGGTGTTTCCTACACATATGGACCCTATCTAGTCCAACTCTTCTTCTGAAACTGATACAAAGCACTGGTCCTCTAACATCCAATGCTTGTCAGTTAAGATGTGAAACGTGTGACCTTCGTGAACAATGTAGTTCGTTTGAGCTGAAAAGTGACTGCCCTTACCTGAAACGAAGTCTTGCTTGTAGGGAGACTCAGAGCATGGGATTTAACTCCATTTCTGAAGTGAAACACACAGCATTGTCTCATCCATTGATCACACTCTGCTTTAGAACAAGAAGCACGCTCTTGCTTTCTAGATTTTCTAAGAGATCAGGAAACGTGATTTTGCTGAGAACAAAAGAACGGTGTTTCCTACACATACGGACTATATGTGGTCCAAAAGTTCTTCTGAAACCGATTGAATGCACTGGTCCTCTAAAATCTAATGCTTGTTAGTTAAGATGAGAAACGTGTGAGCTTCGTGAACGATGTAGTTCGTTTGATCAGAAAAGTGACTGCCCTTACCTGAAACGAAGTGTTGCTTGTAGGGAGACTCAGAGCCTGGGATTTAAATCCTTTTCTGAAGGGAAACACACAGCATAGTTTTCATCCATGGATCACACTCTGCTTTAGAGCGAGAAGCACGCTCTTGCTTTCTAAAATCTCTAAGACAGCAGGAAACGTGAGTGTGCTGAGAACAAAAGAACGGTGTTTCCTACACATACGGACCATATCTAGTCCAACTCTGCTTCTGAAACTGATACAAAGCACTGGTCCTCTAACATCCAATGCTTGTCAGTTAAGATGAGAAACGTGTGACCTCAGTGAACGATGTAGTTCATTTGAGCTGAAAAGTGACTGCCGTTACCTGAAACGAAGTCTTGCTTGTAGGAAGACACAGAGCCTGGGATTTAACTCCATTTCTGATTGGAAACACACAGCATAGTTCTCATCCATGGATCACACTCTGCTTTAGAAGAGAATCATACTCTTGCTTTCTAGATTCTCTAATACAGCAGGAAATCTGAGTGTGCCCAAAACAAAAGAACGGTGTTTCCTACACATACGGACTATATGTAGTCCAAAACTACTTTTGAAACTGATACAATGCACTGGTCCTCTAACATCCAATGCTTGTCAGTTCAGATGAGAAACGTGTGAGCTTTGTGAACGATGTAGTTCCTTTGAGCAGAAAAGTGAGTGCCCTTACCTGAAACGAATTCTTGCTTGTAGGGGGACTCAGAGCATGGGATTTAACTCCATTTCTGAAATGAAACACACAGCATTGTCTCATGCATTGATCACACTCTGCTTTAGAACAAGAAGCACGCTCTTACGTTCTAGAGATTCTAAGACAGCAGGAAACGTGATTGTGCTGAGAACAAAAGAACGGTGTTTCCCACACATACGGACCATATCTAGTCCAACTCTGCTTCTGAAACTGATAAAAAGCACTGGTCCTCTAACATCCAAAGCTTGCCTGTTAAGATGAGAAACGTGTGAGCTCCGTGAAAGATGTAGTTCGTTAGAGCTGAAAAGTGACTGCCCTTACTTGAAACGAAGTCTTGCTTGTAGGAAGATTCAGAGCCTGGGATTTAACTCCATTTCTGAAGGGAAACACACAGCATAGTTCTCATCCATGGATCACACTCTGCTTTAGAGCGAGAAGCACACTCTTGCTTTCTAGAGTCTCTAATACAGCAGGAAATCTGAGTGTGCCCAGAATAAAAGAACGGATTTCCTACACATACGGACTATATGTAGTCCAAAACTTCTTCTGAATTGATTGAATGCACTGGTCCTCTAAAATCTAATGCTTGTCAGTTAAGATGAGAAACGTGTGAGCTCCGTGAAAGATATAGTTCGTTTGAGCTGAAAAGTGACTGCCCTTACCTGAAACGAAGTCTTGCTTGTTGGAAGATATAGAGCCTGGGATTTAACACCTTTTCTGATGGGAAACACACAGCATAGATTTCATCCATGGATCACACTCTGCTTTAGAGCGAGAAGCACGCTCTTGCTTTCTAAAATCTCTAAGACAGCAGGAAACCTGAGTGTGCTGAGAACAAAAGAACGGTGTTTCCTACACATAAGGACTATATGTACTCCAAAACTTCTTTTGAAACTGATACAAAGCACTGGTCCTCTAACATCCAATGCTTGTCATTTAAGATGAGAATCGTGTGAGCTTCGTGAACGATGTAGTTCCTTTGAGCAGAAAAGTGACTGCCCTTACCTGAAACGAAGTCTTGCTTGTAGGGAGACTCAGAGCATGGGATTTAACTCCATTTCTGAAGTGAAACACACAGCATTGTCTCATGCATTGATCACACTCTGCTTTAGAACAAGAAGCACGCTCTTACTTTCTAGAGTCTCTAAGACAGCAGGAAACGTGATTGTGCTGAGAACAAAAGAACGGTGTTTCCTACACATACGGACCATATCTAGTCCAACTCTGCTTCTTAAACTGATACAAAACACTGGTCCTCTAACATCCAATGCTTGTCAATTAAGACGAGAAACGTGTGAGCTTCGTGAACGATGTAGTTCGTTTGAGCAGAAAACTGACTGCCCTTACATGAAACGAAGTCTTGCTTGTAGGAAGACTCAGAGCCTGGTATTTAACTCCATTTCTGAAGTGAAACACACTGCAGTGTTCTCATCCATTAATCACACTCTGCTTTAGAACAAGAAGCACGCTCTTGCTTTCTAGAGTGTCTAAGACAGCAGGAAACGTGAGTTTGCTGAGAACAAAAGAACGGAGTTTCCTACAAATACAGACCATATCTAGTCCAACTCTGCTTCTGAAACTGATACAAAGCACTGGTCCTCTAACATCCAATGCTTGTCTGTTAAGATGAGAAACGTGTGAGCTCCGTGAGAGATGTAGTTCGTTTGAGCTGAAAAGAGACTGCCCTTACCTGAAACGAAGTCTTGCTTGTTGGAAGACATAGAGCCTGGGATTTAACTCCTTTTCTGAAGGGAAACACACAGCATAGTTTTCCTCCATGGATCACACTCTGCTTTAGAGCGAGAACCACGCTCTTACTTTCTAAATTCTCTAAGACAGCAGGAAACGTGAGTGTGCTGAGAACAAAAGAATGGTGATTCCTACACATACGGACCATATCTAGTCCAACTCTGCTTCTGAAACTGATACAAAGCATTGGTCCTCTAACATCCAATGCTTATCAGTTAAGATGAGAAACGTGTGAGCATCGTGAACGATGTAGTTCCTTTGAGCAGAAAAGTGACTACACTTACCTGAAACGAAGTCTTGCTCATTGGGAGACACAGAGCATCGGATTAAACTCCATTTCTGAAATGAAACACACAGCATAGTCTCATCTATGGATCACAATCTGCTTTAGAGCGAGAAGCACGTTCTTGCTTTCTAGAGTCTCTAAGACAGCAGGAAACGTGAGTGTGCCCAGAACAAAAGATCGGGGATTCCTACACATATGGATCATATGTAGACCAACTCTGCTTCTGAAACTGATACAAAGCACTGACACTCTAACATCCAATGCTTGTCAGTTAAGATGAGAAATGTGTGAACTCAGTGAACGATGTAGTTCGTTTGAGCTGAAAAGTGACTGCCCTTACCTGAAACGAAGTCTTGCTTGTAGGAAGACTCAGAGCATGGGATTTAACTCCATTTCTGAAGTGAAACACACAGCATTGTCTCATCCATTGATCACAGTTTGCTTTAGAACAAGAAGCACGCTCTTGCTTTCTAGAGTCTCTAAGACAGCAGGAAACGTGAGTGTGCTGAGAACAAACGAACGGTGTTTCCTACAAATACAGACCATATCTAGTCCAACTCTGCTTCTGAAACTGATACAAAGCACTGGTCCTCTAACATCCAATGCTTGTCAGTTAAGATGAGAAACATGTGAGCTTCGTGAACGATGTAGTTCGTTTGATCAGAAAAGTGACTGCCCTTACCTGAAACGAAGTGTTGCTTGTAGGGAGACTCAGAGCCTGGGATTTAAATCCTTTTCTGAAGGGAAACACACAGCATAGTTTTCATCCATGGATCACACTCTGCTTTAGAGCGAGAAGCACGCTCTTGCTTTCTAAAATCTCTAAGACAGCAGGAAACGTGAGTGTGCTGAGAACAAAAGAACGGTGTTTCCTACACATACGGACCATATCTAGTCCAACTCTGCTTCTGAAACTGATACAAAGCACTGGTCCTCTAACATCCAATGCTTGTCAGTTAAGATGAGAAACGTGTGACCTCAGTGAACGATGTAGTTCATTTGAGCTGAAAAGTGACTGCCCTTACCTGAAACGAAGTCTTGCTTGTAGGAAGACACAGAGCCTGGGATTTAACTCCATTTCTGATTGGAAACACACAGCATAGTTCTCATCCATGGATCACACTCTGCTTTAGAAGAGAATCATACTCTTGCTTTCTAGATTCTCTAATACAGCAGGAAATCTGAGTGTGCCCAAAACAAAAGAACGGTGTTTCCTACACATACGGACTATATGTAGTCCAAAACTACTTTTGAAACTGATACAATGCACTGGTCCTCTAACATCCAATGCTTGTCAGTTCAGATGAGAAACGTGTGAGCTTTGTGAACGATGTAGTTCCTTTGAGCAGAAAAGTGAGTGCCCTTACCTGAAACGAATTCTTGCTTGTAGGGGGACTCAGAGCATGGGATTTAACTCCATTTCTGAAATGAAACACACAGCATTGTCTCATGCATTGATCACACTCTGCTTTAGAACAAGAAGCACGCTCTTACGTTCTAGAGATTCTAAGACAGCAGGAAACGTGATTGTGCTGAGAACAAAAGAACGGTGTTTCCCACACATACGGACCATATCTAGTCCAACTCTGCTTCTGAAACTGATAAAAAGCACTGGTCCTCTAACATCCAAAGCTTGCCTGTTAAGATGAGAAACGTGTGAGCTCCGTGAAAGATGTAGTTCGTTAGAGCTGAAAAGTGACTGCCCTTACCTGAAACGAAGTCTTGCTTGTAGGAAGATTCAGAGCCTGGGATTTAACTCCATTTCTGAAGGGAAACACACAGCATAGTTCTCATCCATGGATCACACTCTGCTTTAGAGCGAGAAGCACACTCTTGCTTTCTAGAGTCTCTAATACAGCAGGAAATCTGAGTGTGCCCAGAATAAAAGAACGGATTTCCTACACATACGGACTATATGTAGTCCAAAACTTCTTCTGAATTGATTGAATGCACTGGTCCTCTAAAATCTAATGCTTGTCAGTTAAGATGAGAAACGTGTGAGCTCCGTGAAAGATATAGTTCGTTTGAGCTGAAAAGTGACTGCCCTTACCTGAAACGAAGTCTTGCTTGTTGGAAGATATAGAGCCTGGGATTTAACACCTTTTCTGATGGGAAACACACAGCATAGATTTCATCCATGGATCACACTCTGCTTTAGAGCGAGAAGCACGCTCTTGCTTTCTAAAATCTCTAAGACAGCAGGAAACCTGAGTGTGCTGAGAACAAAAGAACGGTGTTTCCTACACATAAGGACTATATGTACTCCAAAACTTCTTTTGAAACTGATACAAAGCACTGGTCCTCTAACATCCAATGCTTGTCATTTAAGATGAGAATCGTGTGAGCTTCGTGAACGATGTAGTTCCTTTGAGCAGAAAAGTGACTGCCCTTACCTGAAACGAAGTCTTGCTTGTAGGGAGACTCAGAGCATGGGATTTAACTCCATTTCTGAAGTGAAACACACAGCATTGTCTCATGCATTGATCACACTCTGCTTTAGAACAAGAAGCACGCTCTTACTTTCTAGAGTCTCTAAGACAGCAGGAAACGTGATTGTGCTGAGAACAAAAGAACGGTGTTTCCTACACATACGGACCATATCTAGTCCAACTCTGCTTCTTAAACTGATACAAAACACTGGTCCTCTAACATCCAATGCTTGTCAATTAAGACGAGAAACGTGTGAGCTTCGTGAACGATGTAGTTCGTTTGAGCAGAAAACTGACTGCCCTTACATGAAACGAAGTCTTGCTTGTAGGAAGACTCAGAGCCTGGTATTTAACTCCATTTCTGAAGTGAAACACACTGCAGTGTTCTCATCCATTAATCACACTCTGCTTTAGAACAAGAAGCACGCTCTTGCTTTCTAGAGTGTCTAAGACAGCAGGAAACGTGAGTTTGCTGAGAACAAAAGAACGGAGTTTCCTACAAATACAGACCATATCTAGTCCAACTCTGCTTCTGAAACTGATACAAAGCACTGGTCCTCTAACATCCAATGCTTGTCTGTTAAGATGAGAAACGTGTGAGCTCCGTGAGAGATGTAGTTCGTTTGAGCTGAAAAGAGACTGCCCTTACCTGAAACGAAGTCTTGCTTGTTGGAAGACATAGAGCCTGGGATTTAACTCCTTTTCTGAAGGGAAACACACAGCATAGTTTTCCTCCATGGATCACACTCTGCTTTAGAGCGAGAACCACGCTCTTACTTTCTAAATTCTCTAAGACAGCAGGAAACGTGAGTGTGCTGAGAACAAAAGAATGGTGATTCCTACACATACGGACCATATCTAGTCCAACTCTGCTTCTGAAACTGATACAAAGCATTGGTCCTCTAACATCCAATGCTTATCAGTTAAGATGAGAAACGTGTGAGCATCGTGAACGATGTAGTTCCTTTGAGCAGAAAAGTGACTACACTTACCTGAAACGAAGTCTTGCTCATTGGGAGACACAGAGCATCGGATTAAACTCCATTTCTGAAATGAAACACACAGCATAGTCTCATCTATGGATCACAATCTGCTTTAGAGCGAGAAGCACGTTCTTGCTTTCTAGAGTCTCTAAGACAGCAGGAAACGTGAGTGTGCCCAGAACAAAAGATCGGGGATTCCTACACATATGGATCATATGTAGACCAACTCTGCTTCTGAAACTGATACAAAGCACTGACACTCTAACATCCAATGCTTGTCAGTTAAGATGAGAAATGTGTGAACTCAGTGAACGATGTAGTTCGTTTGAGCTGAAAAGTGACTGCCCTTACCTGAAACGAAGTCTTGCTTGTAGGAAGACTCAGAGCATGGGATTTAACTCCATTTCTGAAGTGAAACACACAGCATTGTCTCATCCATTGATCACAGTTTGCTTTAGAACAAGAAGCACGCTCTTGCTTTCTAGAGTCTCTAAGACAGCAGGAAACGTGAGTGTGCTGAGAACAAACGAACGGTGTTTCCTACAAATACAGACCATATCTAGTCCAACTCTGCTTCTGAAACTGATACAAAGCACTGGTCCTCTAACATCCAATGCTTGTCAGTTAAGATGAGAAACATGTGAGCTTCGTGAACTATGTAGTTCCTTTGAGCAGAAAAGTGACTGCCCTTACCTGAATCGAAGAATTGCTTGTAGGAAGATTCAGAGCCTGGGATTTAACTCCATTTCTGAAGGGAAACACACAGCATAGTTCTCATCCATGGATCACACTCTGCTTTAGAGCGAGAAGCACACTCTTGCTTTCTAGAGTCTCTAAGACAGCAGGAAACGTGAGTGTGCTGAGAACAAAAGAACGGTGTTTCCTACACATATGGACCATATCTAGTCCAACTCTTCTTCTGAAACTGATACAAAGCACTGGTGCTCTAACATCCAATGCTTGTCAGTTAAGATGTGAAACGTGTGACCTTCGTGAACAATGTAGTTCGTTTGAGCTGAAAAGTGACTGCCCTTACCTGAAATGAAGTCTTGCTTGTAGGGAGACTCAGAGCATGGGATTTAACTCCATTTCTGAAGTGAAACACACAGCATTGTCTCATCCATTGATCACACTCTGCTTTAGAACAAGAAGCACGCTCTTGCTTTCTAGATTTTCTAAGAGATCAGGAAACGTGATTTTGCTGAGAACAAAAGAACGGTGTTTCCTACACATACGGACTATATGTGGTCCAAAAGTTCTTCTGAAACCGATTGAATGCACTGGTCCTCTAACATCTAATGCTTGTTAGTTAAGATGAGAAACGTGTGAGCTTCGTGAACGATGTAGTTCGTTTGATCAGAAAAGTGACTGCCCTTACCTGAAACGAAGTGTTGCTTGTAGGGAGACTCAGAGCCTGGGATTTAAATCCTTTTCTGAAGGGAAACACACAGCATAGTTTTCATCCATGGATCACACTCTGCTTTAGAGCGAGAAGCACGCTCTTGCTTTCTAAAATCTCTGAGACAGCAGGAAACGTGAGTGTGCTGAGAACAAAAGAACGGTGTTTCCTACACATACGGACCATATCTAGTCCAACTCTGCTTCTGAAACTGATACAAAGCACTGGTCCTCTAACATCCAATGCTTGTCAGTTAAGATGAGAAACGTGTGAGCTTCGTGAATGATGTAGTTCCTTTGAGCAGAAAAGTGACTGCCCTTACCTGAAACGAATTCTTGCTTGTAGGGAGACTCAGAGCATGGGATTTAACTCCATTTCTGAAATGAAACACACAGCATTGTCTCATGCATTGATCACACTCTGCTTTAGAACAAGAAGCACGCTCTTACGTTCTAGAGATTCTAAGACAGCAGGAAACGTGATTGTGCTAAGAACAAAAGAACGGTGTTTCCCACACATACGGACCATATCTAGTCCAACTCTGCTTCGGAAACTGATAAAAAGCACTGGTCCTCTAACATCCAAAGCTTGCCTGTTAAGATGAGAAACGTGTGAGCTCCGTGAAAGATGTAGTTCGTTTGAGCTGAAAAGTGACTGCCCTTACCTGAAACGAAGTCTTGCTTGTTGGAAGACATAGAGCCTGGGATTTAACTCCTTTTCTGAAGGGAAACACACAGCATAGTTTTCCTCCATGGATCACACTCTGCTTTAGAGCGAGAAGCACACTCTTGCTTTCTAGAGTCTCTAAGACAGCAAGAAACGTGAGTGTGCTGAGAACAAAAGAACGGTGTTTCCTACACATATGGACCATATCTAGTCCAACTCTTCTTCTGAAACTGATACAAAGCACTGGTCCTCTAACATCCAATGCTTGTCAGTTAAGATGTGAAACGTGTGACCTTCGTGAACAATGTAGTTCGTTTGAGCTGAAAAGTGACTGCCCTTACCTGAAACGAAGTCTTGCTTGTAGGGAGACTCAGAGCATGGGATTTAACTCCATTTCTGAAGTGAAACACACAGCATTGTCTCATCCATTGATCACACTCTGCTTTAGAACAAGAAGCACGCTCTTGCTTTCTAGATTTTCTAAGAGATCAGGAAACGTGATTTTGCTGA
The DNA here is from genome assembly GCA_949786385.1 of Onychomys leucogaster. Lineage (NCBI taxonomy): Eukaryota > Metazoa > Chordata > Mammalia > Rodentia > Cricetidae > Onychomys > Onychomys leucogaster. The sequence continues at coordinate 1,010,543 of CATKUP010000129.1, read as the reverse complement.
GAACAAAAGAACGGTGTTTCCTACACATACGGACTATATGTGGTCCAAAAGTTCTTCTGAAACCGATTGAATGCACTGGTCCTCTAACATCTAATGCTTGTTAGTTAAGATGAGAAACGTGTGAGCTTCGTGAACGATGTAGTTCGTTTGATCAGAAAAGTGACTGCCCTTACCTGAAACGAAGTGTTGCTTGTAGGGAGACTCAGAGCCTGGGATTTAAATCCTTTTCTGAAGGGAAACACACAGCATAGTTTTCATCCATGGATCACACTCTGCTTTAGAGCGAGAAGCACGCTCTTGCTTTCTAAAATCTCTAAGACAGCAGGAAACGTGAGTGTGCTGAGAACAAAAGAACGGTGTTTCCTACACATACGGACCATATCTAGTCCAACTCTGCTTCTGAAACTGATACAAAGCACTGGTCCTCTAACATCCAATGCTTGTCTGTTAAGATGAGAAACGTGTGAGCTCCGTGAGAGATGTAGTTCGTTTGAGCTGAAAAGAGACTGCCCTTACCTGAAACGAAGTCTTGCTTGTTGGAAGACATAGAGCCTGGGATTTAACTCCTTTTCTGAAGGGAAACACACAGCATAGTTTTCCTCCATGGATCACACTCTGCTTTAGAGCGAGAACCACGCTCTTACTTTCTAAATTCTCTAAGACAGCAGGAAACGTGAGTGTGCTGAGAACAAAAGAATGGTGATTCCTACACATACGGACCATATCTAGTCCAACTCTGCTTCTGAAACTGATACAAAGCATTGGTCCTCTAACATCCAATGCTTATCAGTTAAGATGAGAAACGTGTGAGCATCGTGAACGATGTAGTTCCTTTGAGCAGAAAAGTGACTACACTTACCTGAAACGAAGTCTTGCTCATTGGGAGACACAGAGCATCGGATTAAACTCCATTTCTGAAATGAAACACACAGCATAGTCTCATCTATGGATCACAATCTGCTTTAGAGCGAGAAGCACGTTCTTGCTTTCTAGAGTCTCTAAGACAGCAGGAAACGTGAGTGTGCCCAGAACAAAAGATCGGGGATTCCTACACATATGGATCATATGTAGACCAACTCTGCTTCTGAAACTGATACAAAGCACTGACACTCTAACATCCAATGCTTGTCAGTTAAGATGAGAAATGTGTGAACTCAGTGAACGATGTAGTTCGTTTGAGCTGAAAAGTGACTGCCCTTACCTGAAACGAAGTCTTGCTTGTAGGAAGACTCAGAGCATGGGATTTAACTCCATTTCTGAAGTGAAACACACAGCATTGTCTCATCCATTGATCACAGTTTGCTTTAGAACAAGAAGCACGCTCTTGCTTTCTAGAGTCTCTAAGACAGCAGGAAACGTGAGTGTGCTGAGAACAAACGAACGGTGTTTCCTACAAATACAGACCATATCTAGTCCAACTCTGCTTCTGAAACTGATACAAAGCACTGGTCCTCTAACATCCAATGCTTGTCAGTTAAGATGAGAAACATGTGAGCTTCGTGAACTATGTAGTTCCTTTGAGCAGAAAAGTGACTGCCCTTACCTGAATCGAAGAATTGCTTGTAGGAAGATTCAGAGCCTGGGATTTAACTCCATTTCTGAAGGGAAACACACAGCATAGTTCTCATCCATGGATCACACTCTGCTTTAGAGCGAGAAGCACACTCTTGCTTTCTAGAGTCTCTAAGACAGCAGGAAACGTGAGTGTGCTGAGAACAAAAGAACGGTGTTTCCTACACATATGGACCATATCTAGTCCAACTCTTCTTCTGAAACTGATACAAAGCACTGGTGCTCTAACATCCAATGCTTGTCAGTTAAGATGTGAAACGTGTGACCTTCGTGAACAATGTAGTTCGTTTGAGCTGAAAAGTGACTGCCCTTACCTGAAATGAAGTCTTGCTTGTAGGGAGACTCAGAGCATGGGATTTAACTCCATTTCTGAAGTGAAACACACAGCATTGTCTCATCCATTGATCACACTCTGCTTTAGAACAAGAAGCACGCTCTTGCTTTCTAGATTTTCTAAGAGATCAGGAAACGTGATTTTGCTGAGAACAAAAGAACGGTGTTTCCTACACATACGGACTATATGTGGTCCAAAAGTTCTTCTGAAACCGATTGAATGCACTGGTCCTCTAACATCTAATGCTTGTTAGTTAAGATGAGAAACGTGTGAGCTTCGTGAACGATGTAGTTCGTTTGATCAGAAAAGTGACTGCCCTTACCTGAAACGAAGTGTTGCTTGTAGGGAGACTCAGAGCCTGGGATTTAAATCCTTTTCTGAAGGGAAACACACAGCATAGTTTTCATCCATGGATCACACTCTGCTTTAGAGCGAGAAGCACGCTCTTGCTTTCTAAAATCTCTGAGACAGCAGGAAACGTGAGTGTGCTGAGAACAAAAGAACGGTGTTTCCTACACATACGGACCATATCTAGTCCAACTCTGCTTCTGAAACTGATACAAAGCACTGGTCCTCTAACATCCAATGCTTGTCAGTTAAGATGAGAAACGTGTGAGCTTCGTGAATGATGTAGTTCCTTTGAGCAGAAAAGTGACTGCCCTTACCTGAAACGAATTCTTGCTTGTAGGGAGACTCAGAGCATGGGATTTAACTCCATTTCTGAAATGAAACACACAGCATTGTCTCATGCATTGATCACACTCTGCTTTAGAACAAGAAGCACGCTCTTACGTTCTAGAGATTCTAAGACAGCAGGAAACGTGATTGTGCTAAGAACAAAAGAACGGTGTTTCCCACACATACGGACCATATCTAGTCCAACTCTGCTTCGGAAACTGATAAAAAGCACTGGTCCTCTAACATCCAAAGCTTGCCTGTTAAGATGAGAAACGTGTGAGCTCCGTGAAAGATGTAGTTCGTTTGAGCTGAAAAGTGACTGCCCTTACCTGAAACGAAGTCTTGCTTGTTGGAAGACATAGAGCCTGGGATTTAACTCCTTTTCTGAAGGGAAACACACAGCATAGTTTTCCTCCATGGATCACACTCTGCTTTAGAGCGAGAAGCACACTCTTGCTTTCTAGAGTCTCTAAGACAGCAAGAAACGTGAGTGTGCTGAGAACAAAAGAACGGTGTTTCCTACACATATGGACCATATCTAGTCCAACTCTTCTTCTGAAACTGATACAAAGCACTGGTCCTCTAACATCCAATGCTTGTCAGTTAAGATGTGAAACGTGTGACCTTCGTGAACAATGTAGTTCGTTTGAGCTGAAAAGTGACTGCCCTTACCTGAAACGAAGTCTTGCTTGTAGGGAGACTCAGAGCATGGGATTTAACTCCATTTCTGAAGTGAAACACACAGCATTGTCTCATCCATTGATCACACTCTGCTTTAGAACAAGAAGCACGCTCTTGCTTTCTAGATTTTCTAAGAGATCAGGAAACGTGATTTTGCTGAGAACAAAAGAACGGTGTTTCCTACACATACGGACTATATGTGGTCCAAAAGTTCTTCTGAAACCGATTGAATGCACTGGTCCTCTAACATCTAATGCTTGTTAGTTAAGATGAGAAACGTGTGAGCTTCGTGAACGATGTAGTTCGTTTGATCAGAAAAGTGACTGCCCTTACCTGAAACGAAGTGTTGCTTGTAGGGAGACTCAGAGCCTGGGATTTAAATCCTTTTCTGAAGGGAAACACACAGCATAGTTTTCATCCATGGATCACACTCTGCTTTAGAGCGAGAAGCACGCTCTTGCTTTCTAAAATCTCTAAGACAGCAGGAAACGTGAGTGTGCTGAGAACAAAAGAACGGTGTTTCCTACACATACGGACCATATCTAGTCCAACTCTGCTTCTGAAACTGATACAAAGCACTGGTCCTCTAACATCCAATGCTTGTCAGTTAAGATGAGAAACGTGTGACCTCAGTGAACGATGTAGTTCATTTGAGCTGAAAAGAGACTGCCGTTATCTGAAACGAAGTCTTGCTTGTAGGAAGACACAGAGCCTGGGATTTAACTCCATTTCTGATTGGAAACACACAGCATAGTTCTCATCCATGGATCACACTCTGCTTTAGAAGAGAATCATACTCTTGCTTTCTAGATTCTCTAATACAGCAGGAAATCTGAGTGTGCCCAAAACAAAAGAACGGTGTTTCCTACACATACGGACTATATGTAGTCCAAAACTACTTTTGAAACTGATACAATGCACTGGTCCTCTAACATCCAATGCTTGTCAGTTCAGATGAGAAACGTGTGAGCTTTGTGAACGATGTAGTTCCTTTGAGCAGAAAAGTGAGTGCCCTTACCTGAAACGAATTCTTGCTTGTAGGGGGACTCAGAGCATGGGATTTAACTCCATTTCTGAAATGAAACACACAGCATTGTCTCATGCATTGATCACACTCTGCTTTAGAACAAGAAGCACGCTCTTACGTTCTAGAGATTCTAAGACAGCAGGAAACGTGATTGTGCTGAGAACAAAAGAACGGTGTTTCCCACACATACGGACCATATCTAGTCCAACTCTGCTTCTGAAACTGATAAAAAGCACTGGTCCTCTAACATCCAAAGCTTGCCTGTTAAGATGAGAAACGTGTGAGCTCCGTGAAAGATGTAGTTCGTTAGAGCTGAAAAGTGACTGCCCTTACCTGAAACGAAGTCTTGCTTGTAGGAAGATTCAGAGCCTGGGATTTAACTCCATTTCTGAAGGGAAACACACAGCATAGTTCTCATCCATGGATCACACTCTGCTTTAGAGCGAGAAGCACACTCTTGCTTTCTAGAGTCTCTAATACAGCAGGAAATCTGAGTGTGCCCAGAATAAAAGAACGGATTTCCTACACATACGGACTATATGTAGTCCAAAACTTCTTCTGAATTGATTGAATGCACTGGTCCTCTAAAATCTAATGCTTGTCAGTTAAGATGAGAAACGTGTGAGCTCCGTGAAAGATATAGTTCGTTTGAGCTGAAAAGTGACTGCCCTTACCTGAAACGAAGTCTTGCTTGTTGGAAGATATAGAGCCTGGGATTTAACACCTTTTCTGATGGGAAACACACAGCATAGATTTCATCCATGGATCACACTCTGCTTTAGAGCGAGAAGCACGCTCTTGCTTTCTAAAATCTCTAAGACAGCAGGAAACCTGAGTGTGCTGAGAACAAAAGAACGGTGTTTCCTACACATAAGGACTATATGTACTCCAAAACTTCTTTTGAAACTGATACAAAGCACTGGTCCTCTAACATCCAATGCTTGTCATTTAAGATGAGAATCGTGTGAGCTTCGTGAACAATGTAGTTCCTTTGAGCAGAAAAGTGACTGCCCTTACCTGAAACGAAGTCTTGCTTGTAGGGAGACTCAGAGCATGGGATTTAACTCCATTTCTGAAGTGAAACACACAGCATTGTCTCATGCATTGATCACACTCTGCTTTAGAACAAGAAGCACGCTCTTACTTTCTAGAGTCTCTAAGACAGCAGGAAACGTGATTGTGCTGAGAACAAAAGAACGGTGTTTCCTACACATACGGACCATATCTAGTCCAACTCTGCTTCTTAAACTGATACAAAACACTGGTCCTCTAACATCCAATGCTTGTCAATTAAGACGAGAAATGTGTGAGCTTCGTGAACGATGTAGTTCGTTTGAGCAGAAAACTGACTGCCCTTACATGAAACGAAGTCTTGCTTGTAGGAAGACTCAGAGCCTGGTATTTAACTCCATTTCTGAAGTGAAACACACTGCAGTGTTCTCATCCATTAATCACACTCTGCTTTAGAACAAGAAGCACGCTCTTGCTTTCTAGAGTGTCTAAGACAGCAGGAAACGTGAGTTTGCTGAGAACAAAAGAACGGAGTTTCCTACAAATACAGACCATATCTAGTCCAACTCTGCTTCTGAAACTGATACAAAGCACTGGTCCTCTAACATCCAATGCTTGTCTGTTAAGATGAGAAACGTGTGAGCTCCGTGAGAGATGTAGTTCGTTTGAGCTGAAAAGAGACTGCCCTTACCTGAAACGAAGTCTTGCTTGTTGGAAGACATAGAGCCTGGGATTTAACTCCTTTTCTGAAGGGAAACACACAGCATAGTTTTCCTCCATGGATCACACTCTGCTTTAGAGCGAGAACCACGCTCTTACTTTCTAAATTCTCTAAGACAGCAGGAAACGTGAGTGTGCTGAGAACAAAAGAATGGTGATTCCTACACATACGGACCATATCTAGTCCAACTCTGCTTCTGAAACTGATACAAAGCATTGGTCCTCTAACATCCAATGCTTATCAGTTAAGATGAGAAACGTGTGAGCATCGTGAACGATGTAGTTCCTTTGAGCAGAAAAGTGACTACACTTACCTGAAACGAAGTCTTGCTCATTGGGAGACACAGAGCATCGGATTAAACTCCATTTCTGAAATGAAACACACAGCATAGTCTCATCTATGGATCACAATCTGCTTTAGAGCGAGAAGCACGTTCTTGCTTTCTAGAGTCTCTAAGACAGCAGGAAACGTGAGTGTGCCCAGAACAAAAGATCGGGGATTCCTACACATATGGATCATATGTAGACCAACTCTGCTTCTGAAACTGATACAAAGCACTGACACTCTAACATCCAATGCTTGTCAGTTAAGATGAGAAATGTGTGAACTCAGTGAACGATGTAGTTCGTTTGAGCTGAAAAGTGACTGCCCTTACCTGAAACGAAGTCTTGCTTGTAGGAAGACTCAGAGCATGGGATTTAACTCCATTTCTGAAGTGAAACACACAGCATTGTCTCATCCATTGATCACAGTTTGCTTTAGAACAAGAAGCACGCTCTTGCTTTCTAGAGTCTCTAAGACAGCAGGAAACGTGAGTGTGCTGAGAACAAACGAACGGTGTTTCCTACAAATACAGACCATATCTAGTCCAACTCTGCTTCTGAAACTGATACAAAGCACTGGTCCTCTAACATCCAATGCTTGTCAGTTAAGATGAGAAACATGTGAGCTTCGTGAACGATGTAGTTCGTTTGATCAGAAAAGTGACTGCCCTTACCTGAAACGAAGTGTTGCTTGTAGGGAGACTCAGAGCCTGGGATTTAAATCCTTTTCTGAAGGGAAACACACAGCATAGTTTTCATCCATGGATCACACTCTGCTTTAGAGCGAGAAGCACGCTCTTGCTTTCTAAAATCTCTAAGACAGCAGGAAACGTGAGTGTACTGAGAACAAAAGAACGGTGTTTCCTACACATACGGACCATATCTAGTCCAACTCTGCTTCTGAAACTGATACAAAGCACTGGTCCTCTAACATCCAATGCTTGTCAGTTAAGATGAGAAACGTGTGACCTCAGTGAACGATGTAGTTCATTTGAGCTGAAAAGTGACTGCCCTTACCTGAAACGAAGTCTTGCTTGTAGGAAGACACAGAGCCTGGGATTTAACTCCATTTCTGATTGGAAACACACAGCATAGTTCTCATCCATGGATCACACTCTGCTTTAGAGCGAGAAGCACACTCTTGCTTTCTAGAGTCTCTAATACAGCAGGAAATCTGAGTGTGCCCAGAATAAAAGAACGGATTTCCTACACATACGGACTATATGTAGTCCAAAACTTCTTCTGAATTGATTGAATGCACTGGTCCTCTAAAATCTAATGCTTGTCAGTTAAGATGAGAAACGTGTGAGCTCCGTGAAAGATATAGTTCGTTTGAGCTGAAAAGTGACTGCCCTTACCTGAAACGAAGTCTTGCTTGTTGGAAGATATAGAGCCTGGGATTTAACACCTTTTCTGATGGGAAACACACAGCATAGATTTCATCCATGGATCACACTCTGCTTTAGAGCGAGAAGCACGCTCTTGCTTTCTAAAATCTCTAAGACAGCAGGAAACCTGAGTGTGCTGAGAACAAAAGAACGGTGTTTCCTACACATAAGGACTATATGTACTCCAAAACTTCTTTTGAAACTGATACAAAGCACTGGTCCTCTAACATCCAATGCTTGTCATTTAAGATGAGAATCGTGTGAGCTTCGTGAACAATGTAGTTCCTTTGAGCAGAAAAGTGACTGCCCTTACCTGAAACGAAGTCTTGCTTGTAGGGAGACTCAGAGCATGGGATTTAACTCCATTTCTGAAGTGAAACACACAGCATTGTCTCATGCATTGATCACACTCTGCTTTAGAACAAGAAGCACGCTCTTACTTTCTAGAGTCTCTAAGACAGCAGGAAACGTGATTGTGCTGAGAACAAAAGAACGGTGTTTCCTACACATACGGACCATATCTAGTCCAACTCTGCTTCTTAAACTGATACAAAACACTGGTCCTCTAACATCCAATGCTTGTCAATTAAGACGAGAAACGTGTGAGCTTCGTGAACGATGTAGTTCGTTTGAGCAGAAAACTGACTGCCCTTACATGAAACGAAGTCTTGCTTGTAGGAAGACTCAGAGCCTGGTATTTAACTCCATTTCTGAAGTGAAACACACTGCAGTGTTCTCATCCATTAATCACACTCTGCTTTAGAACAAGAAGCACGCTCTTGCTTTCTAGAGTGTCTAAGACAGCAGGAAACGTGAGTTTGCTGAGAACAAAAGAACGGAGTTTCCTACAAATACAGACCATATCTAGTCCAACTCTGCTTCTGAAACTGATACAAAGCACTGGTCCTCTAACATCCAATGCTTGTCTGTTAAGATGAGAAACGTGTGAGCTCCGTGAGAGATGTAGTTCGTTTGAGCTGAAAAGAGACTGCCCTTACCTGAAACGAAGTCTTGCTTGTTGGAAGACATAGAGCCTGGGATTTAACTCCTTTTCTGAAGGGAAACACACAGCATAGTTTTCCTCCATGGATCACACTCTGCTTTAGAGCGAGAACCACGCTCTTACTTTCTAAATTCTCTAAGACAGCAGGAAACGTGAGTGTGCTGAGAACAAAAGAATGGTGATTCCTACACATACGGACCATATCTAGTCCAACTCTGCTTCTGAAACTGATACAAAGCATTGGTCCTCTAACATCCAATGCTTATCAGTTAAGATGAGAAACGTGTGAGCATCGTGAACGATGTAGTTCCTTTGAGCAGAAAAGTGACTACACTTACCTGAAACGAAGTCTTGCTCATTGGGAGACACAGAGCATCGGATTAAACTCCATTTCTGAAATGAAACACACAGCATAGTCTCATCTATGGATCACAATCTGCTTTAGAGCGAGAAGCACGTTCTTGCTTTCTAGAGTCTCTAAGACAGCAGGAAACGTGAGTGTGCCCAGAACAAAAGATCGGGGATTCCTACACATATGGATCATATGTAGACCAACTCTGCTTCTGAAACTGATACAAAGCACTGACACTCTAACATCCAATGCTTGTCAGTTAAGATGAGAAATGTGTGAACTCAGTGAACGATGTAGTTCGTTTGAGCTGAAAAGTGACTGCCCTTACCTGAAACGAAGTCTTGCTTGTAGGAAGACTCAGAGCATGGGATTTAACTCCATTTCTGAAGTGAAACACACAGCAGTGTCTCATCCATTGATCACAGTTTGCTTTAGAACAAGAAGCACGCTCTTGCTTTCTAGAGTCTCTAAGACAGCAGGAAACGTGAGTGTGCTGAGAACAAACGAACGGTGTTTCCTACAAATACAGACCATATCTAGTCCAACTCTGCTTCTGAAACTGATACAAAGCACTGGTCCTCTAACATCCAATGCTTGTCAGTTAAGATGAGAAACATGTGAGCTTCGTGAACGATGTAGTTCGTTTGATCAGAAAAGTGACTGCCCTTACCTGAAACGAAGTGTTGCTTGTAGGGAGACTCAGAGCCTGGGATTTAAATCCTTTTCTGAAGGGAAACACACAGCATAGTTTTCATCCATGGATCACACTCTGCTTTAGAGCGAGAAGCACGCTCTTGCTTTCTAAAATCTCTAAGACAGCAGGAAACGTGAGTGTGCTGAGAACAAAAGAACGGTGTTTCCTACACATACGGACCATATCTAGTCCAACTCTGCTTCTGAAACTGATACAAAGCACTGGTCCTCTAACATCCAATGCTTGTCAGTTAAGATGAGAAACGTGTGACCTCAGTGAACGATGTAGTTCATTTGAGCTGAAAAGTGACTGCCCTTACCTGAAACGAAGTCTTGCTTGTAGGAAGACACAGAGCCTGGGATTTAACTCCATTTCTGATTGGAAACACACAGCATAGTTCTCATCCATGGATCACACTCTGCTTTAGAAGAGAATCATACTCTTGCTTTCTAGATTCTCTAATACAGCAGGAAATCTGAGTGTGCCCAAAACAAAAGAACGGTGTTTCCTACACATACGGACTATATGTAGTCCAAAACTACTTTTGAAACTGATACAATGCACTGGTCCTCTAACATCCAATGCTTGTCAGTTCAGATGAGAAACGTGTGAGCTTTGTGAACGATGTAGTTCCTTTGAGCAGAAAAGTGAGTGCCCTTACCTGAAACGAATTCTTGCTTGTAGGGGGACTCAGAGCATGGGATTTAACTCCATTTCTGAAATGAAACACACAGCATTGTCTCATGCATTGATCACACTCTGCTTTAGAACAAGAAGCACGCTCTTACGTTCTAGAGATTCTAAGACAGCAGGAAACGTGATTGTGCTGAGAACAAAAGAACGGTGTTTCCCACACATACGGACCATATCTAGTCCAACTCTGCTTCTGAAACTGATAAAAAGCACTGGTCCTCTAACATCCAAAGCTTGCCTGTTAAGATGAGAAACGTGTGAGCTCCGTGAAAGATGTAGTTCGTTAGAGCTGAAAAGTGACTGCCCTTACCTGAAACGAAGTCTTGCTTGTAGGAAGATTCAGAGCCTGGGATTTAACTCCATTTCTGAAGGGAAACACACAGCATAGTTCTCATCCATGGATCACACTCTGCTTTAGAGCGAGAAGCACACTCTTGCTTTCTAGAGTCTCTAATACAGCAGGAAATCTGAGTGTGCCCAGAATAAAAGAACGGATTTCCTACACATACGGACTATATGTAGTCCAAAACTTCTTCTGAATTGATTGAATGCACTGGTCCTCTAAAATCTAATGCTTGTCAGTTAAGATGAGAAACGTGTGAGCTCCGTGAAAGATATAGTTCGTTTGAGCTGAAAAGTGACTGCCCTTACCTGAAACGAAGTCTTGCTTGTTGGAAGATATAGAGCCTGGGATTTAACACCTTTTCTGATGGGAAACACACAGCATAGATTTCATCCATGGATCACACTCTGCTTTAGAGCGAGAAGCACGCTCTTGCTTTCTAAAATCTCTAAGACAGCAGGAAACCTGAGTGTGCTGAGAACAAAAGAACGGTGTTTCCTACACATAAGGACTATATGTACTCCAAAACTTCTTTTGAAACTGATACAAAGCACTGGTCCTCTAACATCCAATGCTTGTCATTTAAGATGAGAATCGTGTGAGCTTCGTGAACAATGTAGTTCCTTTGAGCAGAAAAGTGACTGCCCTTACCTGAAACGAAGTCTTGCTTGTAGGGAGACTCAGAGCATGGGATTTAACTCCATTTCTGAAGTGAAACACACAGCATTGTCTCATGCATTGATCACACTCTGCTTTAGAACAAGAAGCACGCTCTTACTTTCTAGAGTCTCTAAGACAGCAGGAAACGTGATTGTGCTGAGAACAAAAGAACGGTGTTTCCTACACATACGGACCATATCTAGTCCAACTCTGCTTCTTAAACTGATACAAAACACTGGTCCTCTAACATCCAATGCTTGTCAATTAAGACGAGAAACGTGTGAGCTTCGTGAACGATGTAGTTCGTTTGAGCAGAAAACTGACTGCCCTTACATGAAACGAAGTCTTGCTTGTAGGAAGACTCAGAGCCTGGTATTTAACTCCATTTCTGAAGTGAAACACACTGCAGTGTTCTCATCCATTAATCACACTCTGCTTTAGAACAAGAAGCACGCTCTTGCTTTCTAGAGTGTCTAAGACAGCAGGAAACGTGAGTTTGCTGAGAACAAAAGAACGGAGTTTCCTACAAATACAGACCATATCTAGTCCAACTCTGCTTCTGAAACTGATACAAAGCACTGGTCCTCTAACATCCAATGCTTGTCTGTTAAGATGAGAAACGTGTGAGCTCCGTGAGAGATGTAGTTCGTTTGAGCTGAAAAGAGACTGCCCTTACCTGAAACGAAGTCTTGCTTGTTGGAAGACATAGAGCCTGGGATTTAACTCCTTTTCTGAAGGGAAACACACAGCATAGTTTTCCTCCATGGATCACACTCTGCTTTAGAGCGAGAACCACGCTCTTACTTTCTAAATTCTCTAAGACAGCAGGAAACGTGAGTGTGCTGAGAACAAAAGAATGGTGATTCCTACACATACGGACCATATCTAGTCCAACTCTGCTTCTGAAACTGATACAAAGCATTGGTCCTCTAACATCCAATGCTTATCAGTTAAGATGAGAAACGTGTGAGCATCGTGAACGATGTAGTTCCTTTGAGCAGAAAAGTGACTACACTTACCTGAAACGAAGTCTTGCTCATTGGGAGACACAGAGCATCGGATTAAACTCCATTTCTGAAATGAAACACACAGCATAGTCTCATCTATGGATCACAATCTGCTTTAGAGCGAGAAGCACGTTCTTGCTTTCTAGAGTCTCTAAGACAGCAGGAAACGTGAGTGTGCCCAGAACAAAAGATCGGGGATTCCTACACATATGGATCATATGTAGACCAACTCTGCTTCTGAAACTGATACAAAGCACTGACACTCTAACATCCAATGCTTGTCAGTTAAGATGAGAAATGTGTGAACTCAGTGAACGATGTAGTTCGTTTGAGCTGAAAAGTGACTGCCCTTACCTGAAACGAAGTCTTGCTTGTAGGAAGACTCAGAGCATGGGATTTAACTCCATTTCTGAAGTGAAACACACAGCATTGTCTCATCCATTGATCACAGTTTGCTTTAGAACAAGAAGCACGCTCTTGCTTTCTAGAGTCTCTAAGACAGCAGGAAACGTGAGTGTGCTGAGAACAAACGAACGGTGTTTCCTACAAATACAGACCATATCTAGTCCAACTCTGCTTCTGAAACTGATACAAAGCACTGGTCCTCTAACATCCAATGCTTGTCAGTTAAGATGAGAAACATGTGAGCTTCGTGAACTATGTAGTTCCTTTGAGCAGAAAAGTGACTGCCCTTACCTGAATCGAAGAATTGCTTGTAGGAAGATTCAGAGCCTGGGATTTAACTCCATTTCTGAAGGGAAACACACAGCATAGTTCTCATCCATGGATCACACTCTGCTTTAGAGCGAGAAGCACACTCTTGCTTTCTAGAGTCTCTAAGACAGCAGGAAACGTGAGTGTGCTGAGAACAAAAGAACGGTGTTTCCTACACATATGGACCATATCTAGTCCAACTCTTCTTCTGAAACTGATACAAAGCACTGGTCCTCTAACATCCAATGCTTGTCAGTTAAGATGTGAAACGTGTGACCTTCGTGAACAATGTAGTTCGTTTGAGCTGAAAAGTGACTGCCCTTACCTGAAATGAAGTCTTGCTTGTAGGGAGACTCAGAGCATGGGATTTAACTCCATTTCTGAAGTGAAACACACAGCATTGTCTCATCCATTGATCACACTCTGCTTTAGAACAAGAAGCACGCTCTTGCTTTCTAGATTTTCTAAGAGATCAGGAAACGTGATTTTGCTGAGAACAAAAGAACGGTGTTTCCTACACATACGGACTATATGTGGTCCAAAAGTTCTTCTGAAACCGATTGAATGCACTGGTCCTCTAACATCTAATGCTTGTTAGTTAAGATGAGAAACGTGTGAGCTTCGTGAACGATGTAGTTCGTTTGATCAGAAAAGTGACTGCCCTTACCTGAAACGAAGTGTTGCTTGTAGCGAGACTCAGAGCCTGGGATTTAAATCCTTTTCTGAAGGGAAACACACAGCATAGTTTTCATCCATGGATCACACTCTGCTTTAGAGCGAGAAGCACGCTCTTGCTTTCTAAAATCTCTGAGACAGCAGGAAACGTGAGTGTGCTGAGAACAAAAGAACGGTGTTTCCTACACATACGGACCATATCTAGTCCAACTCTGCTTCTGAAACTGATACAAAGCACTGGTCCTCTAACATCCAATGCTTGTCAGTTAAGATGAGAAACGTGTGAGCTTCGTGAATGATGTAGTTCCTTTGAGCAGAAAAGTGACTGCCCTTACCTGAAACGAATTCTTGCTTGTAGGGAGACTCAGAGCATGGGATTTAACTCCATTTCTGAAATGAAACACACAGCATTGTCTCATGCATTGATCACACTCTGCTTTAGAACAAGAAGCACGCTCTTACGTTCTAGAGATTCTAAGACAGCAGGAAACGTGATTGTGCTAAGAACAAAAGAACGGTGTTTCCCACACATACGGACCATATCTAGTCCAACTCTGCTTCGGAAACTGATAAAAAGCACTGGTCCTCTAACATCCAAAGCTTGCCTGTTAAGATGAGAAACGTGTGAGCTCCGTGAAAGATGTAGTTCGTTTGAGCTGAAAAGTGACTGCCCTTACCTGAAACGAAGTCTTGCCTGTTGGAAGACATAGAGCCTGGGATTTAACTCCTTTTCTGAAGGGAAACACACAGCATAGTTTTCCTCCATGGATCACACTCTGCTTTAGAGCGACAAGCATGCTCTTGCTTTCTAAAGTCTCTAAGACAGCAGGAAACGTGAGTGTGCTGAGAACAAAAGAACGGTGATTCCTAAACATACGGAACATATCTAGTCCAACTCTGCTTCTGAAACTGATACAAAGCACTGGTCCTCTAACATCCAATGCTTTTCAGTTAAGATGAGAAACGTGTGAGCTTCGTGAACGATGTAGTTCCTTTGAGCAGAAAAGTGACTACACTTACCTGAAACGAAGTCTTGCTCGTTGGGAGACAGAGAGCATGGGTTTTAACTCCATTTCTGAAGTGAAACACACAGCATAGTCTCATCTATGGATCACAATCTGCTTTAGATCGAGAAGCACGTTCTTGCTTTCTAGAGTCTCTAAGACAGCAGGAAACGTGAGTGTGCCCAGGACAAAAGATCGGGGTTTCCTACACATATGGATCATATGTAGACCAACTCTGCTTCTGAAACTGATACAAAGCACTGACACTCTAACATGCAATGCTTGTCAGTTAAGATGAGAAACGCGTGAGCTCCGTGAAAGATGTAGTTCGTTTGAGCTGAAAAGTGACTGCCCTTACCTGAAACGAAGTCTTGCTTGTTGGAAGACATAGAGCCTGGGATTTAACACCTTTTCTGATGGGAAACACATAGCATAGATTTCATCCATGGATCACACTCTGCTTTAGAGCGAGAAGCACGCTCTTGCTTTCTAAAGTCTCTAAGACAGCAGGAAACGTGAGTGTGCTGAGAACAAAAGAACGGTGTTTCGTACACATACGGACCATATCTAGTCCAACTCTGCTTCGGAAACTGATAAAAAGCACTGGTCCTCTCACATCCAACTCTTGCCTGTTAAGATGAGAAACGTGTGAGCTCCGTGAAAGATGTAGTTCGTTTGAGCTGAAAAGTGACTGCCCTTACCTGAAACAAAGTCTTGCTTGTAGGAAGACACAGAGCCTGGGATTTAACTCCATTTCTGATTGGAAACACACAGCATAGTTCTCATCCATGGATCACACTCTGCTTTAGAAGAGAATCATACTCTTGCTTTCTAGATTCTCTAATACAGCAGGAAATCTGAGTGTGCCCAAAACAAAAGAACGGTGTTTCCTACACATACGGACTATATGTAGTCCAAAACTTCTTTTGAAACTGATACAATGCACTGGTCCTCTAACATCCAATGCTTGTCAGTTAAGATGAGAAACGTGTGAGCTTCGTGAACGATGTAGTTCCTTTGAGCAGAAAAGTGACTGCTCTTACTTGAAATGAATTATTGCTTGTAGCGAGACTCAGAGCATGGGATTTAACTCCATTTCTGAAATGAAACACACAGCATTGTCTCATGCATTGATCACACTCTGCTTTAGAACAAGAAGCACGCTCTTACGTTCTAGAGATTCTAAGACAGCAGGAAACGTGATTGTGCTGAGAACAAAAGAACGGTGTTTCCCACACATACGGACCATATCTAGTCCAACTCTGCTTCTGAAACTGATACAAAGCACTGGTCCTCTAACATCCAATGCTTGTCAGTTAAGATGAGAAACGTGTGAGCTTCGTGAACGATGTAGTTCCTTTGAGCAGAAAAGTGACTACACTTACCTGAAACGAAGTCTTGCTCATTGGGAGACAGAGAGCATCGGTTTTAACTCCATTTCTGAAGTGAAACACACAGCATAGTGTCATCTATGGATCACAATCTGCTTTAGATCGAGAAGCACGTTCTTGCTTTCTAGAGTCTCTAAGACAGCAGGAAACGTGAGTGTGCCCAGGACAAAAGATCGGGGTTTCCTACACATATGGATCATATGTAGACCAACTCTGCTTCTGAAACTGATACAAAGCACTGACACTCTAACATGCAATGCTTGTCAGTTAAGATGAGAAACGCGTGAGCTCAGTGAACGATGTAGTTCGTTTGAGCTGAAAAGTAACTGCCCTTACCTGAATCGAAGTCTTGCTTGTAGGAAGACTCAGAGCCTGGGATTTAAATCCATTTCTGAAGGCAAACACACAGCATAGTTCTCATCCATGGATCACACTCTGCTTTAGAGCGAGAAGCACGCTCTTGCTTTCTAAAGTCTCTAAGACAGCAGGAAACGTGAGTGTGCTGAGAACAAAAGAACGGTGTTTCATACACCTACCGACCATATCTAGTCCAACTCTGCTTCTTAAACTGATTCAAAGCACTGGTCCTCTAACATCCAATGCTTGTCATTTAAGATGAGAAACGTGTGAGCTTCGTGAACGATGTGGTTCCTTTGAGCCGAAAAGTGACTGCCCTTACCTGAAACGAATTCTTGCTTGTAGGGAGACTCAGAGCATGGGATTTAACTCCATTTCTGAAGTGAAACACACAGCATTGTCTCATGCATTGATCACACTCTGCTTTAGAACAAGAAGCACGCTCTTACTTTCTAGAGTCTCTAAGACAGCAGGAAACGTGATTGTGCTGAGAACAAAAGAACGGTGTTTCCCACACATACGGACCATATCTAGTCCAACTCTGCTTCTGAAACTGATAAAAAGCACTGGTCCTCTAACATCCAAAGCTTGCCTGTTAAGAGGAGAAACGTGTGAGCTCCGTGAAAGATGTAGTTCGTTTGAGCTGAAAAGTGACTGCCCTTACCTGAAACGAAGTCTTGCTTGTAGGGAGACTCAGAGCATGGGATTTAACTCCATTTTTGAAGTGAAACACACAGCATTGTCTCATCCATTGATCACACTCTGCTTTAGAACAAGAAGCACGCTCTTGCTTTCTAGATTTTCTAAGAGAGCAGGAAACGTGATTTTGTTGAGAACAAAAGAACGGTGTTTCCTACACATACGTACTATATGTAGTCCAAAACTTCTTCTGAAACCGATTGAATGCACTGGTCCTCTAACATCTAATGCTTGTCAGTTAAGATGAGAAACGTGTAAGCTTTGTGAACGATGTAGTTCGTTTGATCAGAAAAGTGACTGCCCTTACCTGAAACGAAGTGTTGCTTGTAGGGAGACTCAGAGCCTGGGATTTAAATCCTTTTCTGAAGGGAAACACACAGCATAGTTTTCATCCATGGATCACACTCTGCTTTAGAGCGAGAAGCACGCTCTTGCTTTCTAAAATCTCTAAGACAGCAGGAAACGTGAGTGTGCTGAGAACAAAAGATCGGTGTTTCCTACACATACGGACCATATCTAGTCCAACTCTGCTTCTGAAACTGATACAAAGCACTGGTCCTCTAACATCCAATGCTTGTCAGTTAAGATGAGAAACGTGTGACCTCAGTGAACGATGTAGTTCGTTTGAGCTGAAAAGTGACTGCCCTTACCTGAAACGAAGTCTTGCTTGTAGGAAGACACAGAGCCTGGGATTTAACTCCATTTCTGATTGGAAACACACAGCATAGTTCTCATCCATGGATCACACTCTGCTTTAGAAGAGAATCATACTCTTGCTTTCTAGATTCTTTAATACAGCAGGTAATCTGAGTGTTCCCAAAACAAAAGAACGGTGTTTCCTACACATACGGACTATATGTAGTCCAAAACTACTTTTGAAACTGATACAATGCACTGGTCCTCTAACATCCAATGCTTGTCAGTTAAGATGAGATACGTGTGACTTCGTGAACGATGTAGTTCCTTTGAGCAGAAAAGTGACTGCCCTTACCTGAAACGAATTCTTGCTTGTAGGGAGACTCAGAGCATGGGATTTAACTCCATTTCTGAAGTGAAACACACAGCATTGTCTCATGCATTGATCACACTCTGCTTTAGAACAAGAAGCACGCTCTTACGTTCTAGAGATTCTAAGACAGCAGGAAACGTGATTGTGCTGAGAACAAAAGAACGGTGTTTCCCACACATACGGACCATATCTAGTCCAACTCTGCTTCTGAAACTGATACAAAGCACTGGTCCTCTAACATCCAATGCTTGTCAGTTAAGATGAGAAACGTGTGAGCTTCGTGAACGATGTAGTTCCTTTGAGCAGAAAAGTGACTACACTTACCTGAAACGAAGTCTTGCTCGTTGGGAGACAGAGAGCATGGGTTTTAACTCCATTTCTGAAGTGAAACACACAGCATAGTCTCATCTATGGATCACAATCTGCTTTAGATCGAGAAGCACGTTCTTGCTTTCTAGAGTCTCTAAGACAGCAGGAAACGTGAGTGTGCCCAGGACAAAAGATCGGGGTTTCCTACACATATGGATCATATGTAGACCAACTCTGCTTCTGAAACTGATACAAAGCACTGACACTCTAACATGCAATGCTTGTCAGTTAAGATGAGAAACGCGTGAGCTCAGTGAACGATGTAGTTCATTTGAGCTGAAAAGTAACTGCCCTTACCTGAATCGAAGTCTTGCTTGTAGGAAGACTCAGAGCCTGGGATTTAAATCCATTTCTGAAGGCAAACACACAGCATAGTTCTTATCCATGGATCACACTCTGCTTTAGAGCGAGAAGCACACTCTTGCTTTCTAGAGTCGCTAATTCAGCAGGAAACGTGAGTTTGCTGAGAACAAAAGAACGGTGTTTCGTACACATACGGACCATATCTAGTCCAACTCTGCTTCTTAAACTGATTCAAAACACTGGTCCTCTAACATCCAATGCTTGTCAGTTAAGATGAGAAACATGTGAGCTTCGTGAACGATGTAGTTCCTTTGAGCAGAAAAGTGACTGCCCTTACCTGAATCGAAGTCTTGCTTGTAGGAAGATTCAGAGCCTGGGATTTAACTCCATTTCTGAAGGGAAACACACAGCATAGTTCTCATCCATGGATCACACTCTGCTTTAGAGCGAGAAGCACACTCTTGCTTTCTAGAGTCTCTAATACAGCAGGATATCTGAGTGTGCCCAGAAAAAAAGAACGGATTTCCTACACATACGGACTATATGTAGTCCAAAACTTCTTCTGAAGCTGATTGAATGCACTGGTCCTCTAAAATCTAATGCTTGTCAGTTAAGATGAGAAACGTGTGAGCTTCGTGAAAGATGTAGTTTGTTTGAGCAGAAAAGTGACTGCCCTCACCTGAAACGAAGTCTTGCTTGTAGGAAGACTCAGAGCCTGGGATTTAACTCCATTTCTGAAGTAAAACACACAGCAGTGTAATCATCCATTGATCACAACTGCTTTAGAACAAGAAGCACGCTCTTGCTTTCTAGAGTCTCTAAGACAGCAGGAAACGTGAGTGTGCTGAGAACAAAAGAACGGTGTTTCCTACACATATGGACCATATCTAGTCCAACTCTTCTTCTGAAACTGATACAAAGCACTGGTCCTCTAACATCCAATGCTTGTCAGTTAAGATGAGAAACGTGTGAGCTTCGTGAACGATGTAGTTCCTTTGAGCAGAAAAGTGACTGCCCTTACCTGAAACGAAGTCTTGCTTGTAGGGAGACTCAGAGCATGGGATTTAACTCCATTTCTGAAGTGAAACACACAGCATTGTCTCATCCATTGATCACACTCTGCTTTAGAACGAGAAGCACGCTCTTGCTTTCTAGATTTTCTAAGAGAGCAGGAAACGTGATTTTGCTGAGAACAAAAGAACGGTGTTTCCTACACATACGGACTATATGTAGTCCAAAACTTCTTTTGAAACTGATACAATGCACTGGTCCTCTAACATCCAATGCTTGTCAGTTAAGATGAGAAACGTGTGAGCTTCGTGAACGATGTAGTTCCTTTGAGCAGAAAAGTGACTGCTCTTACTTGAAATGAATTATTGCTTGTAGCGAGACTCAGAGCATGGGATTTAACTCCATTTCTGAAATGAAACACACAGCATTGTCTCATGCATTGATCACACTCTGCTTTAGAACAAGAAGCACGCTCTTACGTTCTAGAGATTCTAAGACAGCAGGAAACGTGATTGTGCTGAGAACAAAAGAACGGTGTTTCCCACACATACGGACCATATCTAGTCCAACTCTGCTTCTGAAACTGATACAAAGCACTGGTCCTCTAACATCCAATGCTTGTCAGTTAAGATGAGAAACGTGTGAGCTTCGTGAACGATGTAGTTCCTTTGAGCAGAAAAGTGACTACACTTACCTGAAACGAAGTCTTGCTCATTGGGAGACAGAGAGCATCGGTTTTAACTCCATTTCTGAAGTGAAACACACAGCATAGTGTCATCTATGGATCACAATCTGCTTTAGATCGAGAAGCACGTTCTTGCTTTCTAGAGTCTCTAAGACAGCAGGAAACGTGAGTGTGCCCAGGACAAAAGATCGGGGTTTCCTACACATATGGATCATATGTAGACCAACTCTGCTTCTGAAACTGATACAAAGCACTGACACTCTAACATGCAATGCTTGTCAGTTAAGATGAGAAACGCGTGAGCTCAGTGAAGGATGTAGTTCGTTTGAGCTGAAAAGTAACTGCCCTTACCTGAATCGAAGTCTTGCTTGTAGGAAGACTCAGAGCCTGGGATTTAAATCCATTTCTGAAGGCAAACACACAGCATAGTTCTCATCCATGGATCACACTCTGCTTTAGAGCGAGAAGCACGCTCTTGCTTTCTAAAGTCTCTAAGACAGCAGGAAACGTGAGTGTGCTGAGAACAAAAGAACGGTGTTTCATACACCTACCGACCATATCTAGTCCAACTCTGCTTCTTAAACTGATTCAAAGCACTGGTCCTCTAACATCCAATGCTTGTCATTTAAGATGAGAAACGTGTGAGCTTCGTGAACGATGTGGTTCCTTTGAGCAGAAAAGTGACTGCCCTTACCTGAAACGAATTCTTGCTTGTAGGGAGACTCAGAGCATGGGATTTAACTCCATTTCTGAAGTGAAACACACAGCATTGTCTCATGCATTGATCACACTCTGCTTTAGAACAAGAAGCACGCTCTTACTTTCTAGAGTCTCTAAGACAGCAGGAAACGTGATTGTGCTGAGAACAAAAGAACGGTGTTTCCCACACATACGGACCATATCTAGTCCAACTCTGCTTCTGAAACTGATAAAAAGCACTGGTCCTCTAACATCCAAAGCTTGCCTGTTAAGAGGAGAAACGTGTGAGCTCCGTGAAAGATGTAGTTCGTTTGAGCTGAAAAGTGACTGCCCTTACCTGAAACGAAGTCTTGCTTGTAGGGAGACTCAGAGCATGGGATTTAACTCCATTTTTGAAGTGAAACACACAGCATTGTCTCATCCATTGATCACACTCTGCTTTAGAACAAGAAGCACGCTCTTGCTTTCTAGATTTTCTAAGAGAGCAGGATACGTGATTTTGTTGAGAACAAAAGAACGGTGTTTCCTACACATACGTACTATATGTAGTCCAAAACTTCTTCTGAAACCGATTGAATGCACTGGTCCTCTAACATCTAATGCTTGTCAGTTAAGATGAGAAACGTGTAAGCTTTGTGAACGATGTAGTTCGTTTGATCAGAAAAGTGACTGCCCTTACCTGAAACGAAGTGTTGCTTGTAGGGAGACTCAGAGCCTGGGATTTAAATCCTTTTCTGAAGGGAAACACACAGCATAGTTTTCATCCATGGATCACACTCTGCTTTAGAGCGAGAAGCACGCTCTTGCTTTCTAAAATCTCTAAGACAGCAGGAAACGTGAGTGTGCTGAGAACAAAAGATCGGTGTTTCCTACACATACGGACCATATCTAGTCCAACTCTGCTTCTGAAACTGATACAAAGCACTGGTCCTCTAACATCCAATGCTTGTCAGTTAAGATGAGAAACGTGTGACCTCAGTGAACGATGTAGTTCGTTTGAGCTGAAAAGTGACTGCCCTTACCTGAAACGAAGTCTTGCTTGTAGGAAGACACAGAGCCTGGGATTTAACTCCATTTCTGATTGGAAACACACAGCATAGTTCTCATCCATGGATCACACTCTGCTTTAGAAGAGAATCATACTCTTGCTTTCTAGATTCTTTAATACAGCAGGTAATCTGAGTGTTCCCAAAACAACAGAACGGTGTTTCCTACACATACGGACTATATGTAGTCCAAAACTACTTTTGAAACTGATACAATGCACTGGTCCTCTAACATCCAATGCTTGTCAGTTAAGATGAGATACGTGTGACTTCGTGAACGATGTAGTTCCTTTGAGCAGAAAAGTGACTGCCCTTACCTGAAACGAATTCTTGCTTGTAGGGAGACTCAGAGCATGGGATTTAACTCCATTTCTGAAGTGAAACACACAGCATTGTCTCATGCATTGATCACACTCTGCTTTAGAACAAGAAGCACGCTCTTACGTTCTAGAGATTCTAAGACAGCAGGAAACGTGATTGTGCTGAGAACAAAAGAACGGTGTTTCCCACACATACGGACCATATCTAGTCCAACTCTGCTTCTGAAACTGATACAAAGCACTGGTCCTCTAACATCCAATGCTTGTCAGTTAAGATGAGAAACGTGTGAGCTTCGTGAACGATGTAGTTCCTTTGAGCAGAAAAGTGACTACACTTACCTGAAACGAAGTCTTGCTCGTTGGGAGACAGAGAGCATGGGTTTTAACTCCATTTCTGAAGTGAAACACACAGCATAGTCTCATCTATGGATCACAATCTGCTTTAGATCGAGAAGCACGTTCTTGCTTTCTAGAGTCTCTAAGACAGCAGGAAACGTGAGTGTGCCCAGGACAAAAGATCGGGGTTTCCTACACATATGGATCATATGTAGACCAACTCTGCTTCTGAAACTGATACAAAGCACTGACACTCTAACATGCAATGCTTGTCAGTTAAGATGAGAAACGCGTGAGCTCAGTGAACGATGTAGTTCATTTGAGCTGAAAAGTAACTGCCCTTACCTGAATCGAAGTCTTGCTTGTAGGAAGACTCAGAGCCTGGGATTTAAATCCATTTCTGAAGGCAAACACACAGCATAGTTCTTATCCATGGATCACACTCTGCTTTAGAGCGAGAAGCACACTCTTGCTTTCTAGAGTCGCTAATACAGCAGGAAACGTGAGTTTGCTGAGAACAAAAGAACGGTGTTTCGTACACATACGGACCATATCTAGTCCAACTCTGCTTCTTAAACTGATTCAAAACACTGGTCCTCTAACATCCAATGCTTGTCAGTTAAGATGAGAAACATGTGAGCTTCGTGAACGATGTAGTTCCTTTGAGCAGAAAAGTGACTGCCCTTACCTGAATCGAAGTCTTGCTTGTAGGAAGATTCAGAGCCTGGGATTTAACTCCATTTCTGAAGGGAAACACACAGCATAGTTCTCATCCATGGATCACACTCTGCTTTAGAGCGAGAAGCACACTCTTGCTTTCTAGAGTCTCTAATACAGCAGGATATCTGAGTGTGCCCAGAAAAAAAGAACGGATTTCCTACACATACGGACTATATGTAGTCCAAAACTTCTTCTGAAGCTGATTGAATGCACTGGTCCTCTAAAATCTAATGCTTGTCAGTTAAGATGAGAAACGTGTGAGCTTCGTGAAAGATGTAGTTTGTTTGAGCAGAAAAGTGACTGCCCTCACCTGAAACGAAGTCTTGCTTGTAGGAAGACTCAGAGCCTGGGATTTAACTCCATTTCTGAAGTAAAACACACAGCAGTGTAATCATCCATTGATCACAACTGCTTTAGAACAAGAAGCACGCTCTTGCTTTCTAGAGTCTCTAAGACAGCAGGAAACGTGAGTGTGCTGAGAACAAAAGAACGGTGTTTCCTACACATATGGACCATATCTAGTCCAACTCTTCTTCTGAAACTGATACAAAGCACTGGTCCTCTAACATCCAATGCTTGTCAGTTAAGATGAGAAACGTGTGAGCTTCGTGAACGATGTAGTTCCTTTGAGCAGAAAAGTGACTGCCCTTACCTGAAACGAAGTCTTGCTTGTAGGGAGACTCAGAGCATGGGATTTAACTCCATTTCTGAAGTGAAACACACAGCATTGTCTCATCCATTGATCACACTCTGCTTTAGAACGAGAAGCACGCTCTTGCTTTCTAGATTTTCTAAGAGAGCAGGAAACGTGATTTTGCTGAGAACAAAAGAACGGTGTTTCCTACACATACGGACTATATGTAGTCCAAAACTTCTTTTGAAACTGATACAATGCACTGGTCCTCTAACATCCAATGCTTGTCAGTTAAGATGAGAAACGTGTGAGCTTCGTGAACGATGTAGTTCCTTTGAGCAGAAAAGTGACTGCCCTTACCTGAAATGAATTCTTGCTTGTAGGGAGACTCAGAGCATGGGATTTAACTCCATTTCTGAAATGAAACACACAGCATTGTCTCATGCATTGATCACACTCTGCTTTAGAATAAGAAGCACGCTCTTACGTTCTAGAGATTCTAAGACAGCAGGAAACGTGATTGTGCTGAGAACAAAAGAACGGTGTTTCCCACACATACGGACCATATCTAGTCCAACTCTGCTTCTGAAACTGATAAAAAGCACTGGTCCTCTAACATCCAAAGCTTGCCTGTTAAGATGAGAAACGTGTGAGCTCCGTGAAAGATGTAGTTCGTTTGAGCTGAAAAGTGACTGCCCTTACCTGAAACGAAGTCTTGCTTGTTGGAAGACATAGAGCCTGGGATTTAACTCCTTTTCTGAAGGGAAACACACAGCATAGTTTTCATCCATGGATCACACTCTGCTTTAGAGCGACAAGCACGCTCTTGCTTTCTAAAGTCTCTAAGAAAGCAGGAAACGTGAGTGTGCTGCGAACAAAAGAACGGTGATTCCTAAACATACGGAACATATCTAGTCCAACTCTGCTTCTGAAACTGATACAAATCACTGGTCCTCTAACATCCAATGCTTGTCAGTTAAGATGAGAAACGTGTGAGCTTCGTGAACGATGTAGTTCCTTTGAGCAGAAAAGTGACTACACTTACCTGAAACGAAGTCTTGCTCGTTGGGAGACAGAGAGCATGGGTTTTAACTCCATTTCTGAAGTGAAACACACAGCATAGTCTCATCTATGGATCACAATCTGCTTTATATCGAGAAGCACGTTCTTGCTTTCTAGAGTCTCTAAGACAGCAGGAAACGTGAGTGTGCCCAGGACAAAAGATCGGGGTTTCCTACACATATGGATCATATGTAGACCAACTCTGCTTCTGAAACTGATACAAAGCACTGACACTCTAACATGCAATGCTTGTCAGTTAAGATGAGAAACGCGTGAGCTCAGTGAACGATGTAGTTCGTTTGAGCTGAAAAGTAACTGCCCTTACCTGAATCGAAGTCTTGCTTGTAGGAAGACTCAGAGCCTGGGATTTAAATCCATTTCTGAAGGCAAACACAGAGCATAGTTCTCATCCATGGATCACACTCAGCTTTAGAGCGAGAAGCACACTCTTGCTTTCTAGAGTCTCGGATACAGCAGGAAACGTGAGTTTGCTGAGAACAAAAGAACGGTGTTTCCTACACATACGGACCATATCTAGTCCAACTCTGCTTCTGAAACTGATACAAAGCACTGGTCCTCTAACATCCAATGCTTGTCTGTTAAGATGAGAAACGTGTGAGCTCCGTGAAAGATGTAGTTCGTTTGAGCTGAAAAGTGACTGCCCTTACCTGAAACGAAGTGTTGCTTGTTGGAAGACATAGAGCCTGGGATTTAACACCTTTTCTGATGGGAAACACATAGCATAGATTTCATCCATGGATCACACTCTGCTTTAGAGCGAGAAGCACGCTCTTGCTTTCTAAAGTCTCTAAGACAGCAGGAAACTTGAGTGTGCTGAGAACAAAAGAACGGTGTTTCGTACACATACGGACCATATCTAGTCCAACTCTGCTTCTTAAACTGATTCAAAACACTGGTCCTCTAACATCCAATGCTTGTCAGTTAAGATGAGAAACATGTGAGCTTCGTGAACGATGTAGTTCCTTTGAGCAGAAAAGTGACTGCCCTTACCTGAATCGAAGTCTTGCTTGTAGGAAGATTCAGAGCCTGGGATTTAACTCCATTTCTGAAGGGAAACACACAGCATAGTTCTCATCCATAGATCACACTCTGCTTTAGAGCGAGAAGCACACTCTTGCTTTCTAGAGTCTCTAATACAGCAGGATATCTGAGTGTGCCCAGAAAAAAAGAACGGATTTCCTACACATACGGACTATATGTAGTCCAAAACTTCTTCTGAAGCTGATTGAATGCACTGGTCCTCTAAAATCTAATGCTTGTCAGTTAAGATGAGAAACGTGTGAGCTTCGTGAAAGATGTAGTTCGTTTGAGCAGAAAAGTGACTGCCCTCACCTGAAACGAAGTCTTGCTTGTAGGAAGACTCAGAGCCTGGGATTTAACTCCATTTCTGAAGTAAAACACACAGCAGTGTAATCATCCATTGATCACAACTGCTTTAGAACAAGAAGCACGCTCTTGCTTTCTAGAGTCTCTAAGACAGCAGGAAACGTGAGTGTGCTGAGAACAAAAGAACGGTGTTTCCTACACATATGGACCATATCTAGTCCAACTCTTCTTCTGAAACTGATACAAAGCACTGGTCCTCTAACATCCAATGCTTGTCAGTTAAGATGAGAAACGTGTGAGCTTCGTGAACGATGTAGTTCGTTTGAGCTGAAAAGTGACTGCCCTTACCTGAAACGAAGTCTTGCTTGTAGGGAGACTCAGAGCATGGGATTTAACTCCATTTCTGAAGAGAAACACACAGCATTGTCTCATCCATTGATCACACTCTGCTTTAGAACGAGAAGCACGCTCTTGCTTTCTAGATTTTCTAAGAGAGCAGGAAACGTGATTTTGTTGAGAACAAAAGAACGGTGTTTCCTACACATACGTACTATATGTAGTCCAAAACTTCTTCTGAAACCGATTGAATGCACTGGTCCTCTAACATCTAATGCTTGTCAGTTAAGATGAGAAACGTGTAAGCTTCGTGAACGATGTAGTTCGTTTGATCAGAAAAGTGACTGCCCTTACCTGAAACGAAGTGTTGCTTGTAGGGAGACTCAGAGCGTGGGATTTAAATCCTTTTCTGAAGGGAAACACACAGCATAGTTTTCATCCATGGATCACACTCTGCTTTAGAGCGAGAAGCACGCTCTTGCTTTCTAAAATCTCTAAGACAGCAGGAAACGTGAGTGTGCTGAGAACAAAAGATCGGTGTTTCCTACACATACGGACCATATCTAGTCCAACTCTGCTTCTGAAACTGATACAAAGCACTGGTCCTCTAACATCCAATGCTTGTCAGTTAAGATGAGAAACGTGTGACCTCAGTGAACGATGTAGTTCGTTTGAGCTGAAAAGTGACTGCCCTTACCTGAAACGAAGTCTTGCTTGTAGGAAGACACAGAGCCTGGGTTTATCTCCATTTCTGATTGGAAACACACAGCATAGTTCTCATCCATGGATCACACTCTGCTTTAGAAGAGAATCATACTCTTGCTTTCTAGATTCTTTAATACAGCAGGTAATCTGAGTGTTCCCAAAACAAAAGAACGGTGTTTCCTACACATACGGACTATATGTAGTCCAAAACTACTTTTGAAACTGATACAATGCACTGGTCCTCTAACATCCAATGCTTGTCAGTTAAGATGAGATACGTGTGACTTCGTGAACGATGTAGTTCCTTTGAGCAGAAAAGTGACTGCCCTTACCTGAAACGAATTCTTGCTTGTAGGGAGACTCAGAGCATGGGATTTAACTCCATTTCTGAAATGAAACACACAGCATTGTCTCATGCATTGATCACACTCTGCTTTAGAACAAGAAGCACGCTCTTACGTTCTAGAGATTCTAAGACAGCAGGAAACGTGATTGTGCTGAGAACAAAAGAACGGTGTTTCCTAAACATACGGACCATATCTAGTCCAACTCTGCTTCTGAAACTGATACAAAGCACTGGTCCTCTAACATCCAATGCTTGTCAGTTAAGATGAGAAACATGTGAGCTTCGTGAACGATGTAGTTCCTTTGAGCAGAAAAGTGACTGCCCTTACCTGAATCGAAGTCTTGCTTGTAGGAAGATTCAGAGCCTGGGATTTAACTCCATTTCTGAAGGGAAACACACAGCATAGTTCTCATCCATGGATCACACTCTGCTTTAGAGCGAGAAGCACACTCTTGCTTTCTAGAGTCTCTAATACAGCAGGATATCTGAGTGTGCCCAGAAAAAAAGAACGGATTTCCTACACATACGGACTATATGTAGTCCAAAACTTCTTCTGAAGCTGATTGAATGCACTGGTCCTCTAAAATCTAATGCTTGTCAGTTAAGATGAGAAACGTGTGAGCTTCGTGAAAGATGTAGTTTGTTTGAGCAGAAAAGTGACTGCCCTCACCTGAAACGAAGTCTTGCTTGTAGGAAGACTCAGAGCCTGGGATTTAACTCCATTTCTGAAGTAAAACACACAGCAGTGTAATCATCCATTGATCACAACTGCTTTAGAACAAGAAGCACGCTCTTGCTTTCTAGAGTCTCTAAGACAGCAGGAAACGTGAGTGTGCTGAGAACAAAAGAACGGTGTTTCCTACACATATGGACCATATCTAGTCCAACTCTTCTTCTGAAACTGATACAAAGCACTGGTCCTCTAACATCCAATGCTTGTCAGTTAAGATGAGAAACGTGTGAGCTTCGTGAACGATGTAGTTCCTTTGAGCAGAAAAGTGACTGCCCTTACCTGAAACGAAGTCTTGCTTGTAGGGAGACTCAGAGCATGGGATTTAACTCCATTTCTGAAGTGAAACACACAGCATTGTCTCATCCATTGATCACACTCTGCTTTAGAACGAGAAGCACGCTCTTGCTTTCTAGATTTTCTAAGAGAGCAGGAAACGTGATTTTGCTGAGAACAAAAGAACGGTGTTTCCTACACATACGGACTATATGTAGTCCAAAACTTCTTTTGAAACTGATACAATGCACTGGTCCTCTAACATCCAATGCTTGTCAGTTAAGATGAGAAACGTGTGAGCTTCGTGAACGATGTAGTTCCTTTGAGCAGAAAAGTGACTGCCCTTACCTGAAATGAATTCTTGCTTGTAGGGAGACTCAGAGCATGGGATTTAACTCCATTTCTGAAATGAAACACACAGCATTGTCTCATGCATTGATCACACTCTGCTTTAGAATAAGAAGCACGCTCTTACGTTCTAGAGATTCTAAGACAGCAGGAAACGTGATTGTGCTGAGAACAAAAGAACGGTGTTTCCCACACATACGGACCATATCTAGTCCAACTCTACTTCTGAAACTGATAAAAAGCACTGGTCCTCTAACATCCAAAGCTTGCCTGTTAAGATGAGAAACGTGTGAGCTCCGTGAAAGATGTAGTTCGTTTGAGCTGAAAAGTGACTGCCCTTACCTGAAACGAAGTCTTGCTTGTTGGAAGACATAGAGCCTGGGATTTAACTCCTTTTCTGAAGGGAAACACACAGCATAGTTTTCATCCATGGATCACACTCTGCTTTAGAGCGACAAGCACGCTCTTGCTTTCTAAAGTCTCTAAGACAGCAGGAAACGTGAGTGTGCTGCGAACAAAAGAACGGTGATTCCTAAACATACGGAACATATCTAGTCCAACTCTGCTTCTGAAACTGATACAAATCACTGGTCCTCTAACATCCAATGCTTGTCAGTTAAGATGAGAAACGTGTGAGCTTCGTGAACGATGTAGTTCCTTTGAGCAGAAGAGTGACTACACTTACCTGAAACGAAGTCTTGCTCATTGGGAGACAGAGAGCATGGGTTTTAACTCCATTTCTGAAGTGAAACACACAGCATAGTCTCATCTATGGATCACAATCTGCTTTATATCGAGAAGCACGTTCTTGCTTTCTAGAGTCTCTAAGACAGCAGGAAACGTGAGTGTGCCCAGGACAAAAGATCGGGGTTTCCTACACATATGGATCATATGTAGACCAACTCTGCTTCTGAAACTGATACAAAGCACTGACACTCTAACATGCAATGCTTGTCAGTTAAGATGAGAAACGCGTGAGCTCAGTGAACGATGTAGTTCGTTTGAGCTGAAAAGTAACTGCCCTTACCTGAATCGAAGTCTTGCTTGTAGGAAGACTCAGAGCCTGGGATTTAAATCCATTTCTGAAGGCAAACACAGAGCATAGTTCTCATCCATGGATCACACTCAGCTTTAGAGCGAGAAGCACACTCTTGCTTTCTAGAGTCTCGGATACAGCAGGAAACGTGAGTTTGCTGAGAACAAAAGAACGGTGTTTCCTACACATACGGACCATATCTAGTCCAACTCTGCTTCTGAAACTGATACAAAGCACTGGTCCTCTAACATCCAATGCTTGTCTGTTAAGATGAGAAACGTGTGAGCTCCGTGAAAGATGTAGTTCGTTTGAGCTGAAAAGTGACTGCCCTTACCTGAAACGAAGTGTTGCTTGTTGGAAGACATAGAGCCTGGGATTTAACACCTTTTCTGATGGGAAACACATAGCATAGATTTCATCCATGGATCACACTCTGCTTTAGAGCGAGAAGCACGCTCTTGCTTTCTAAAGTCTCTAAGACAGCAGGAAACTTGAGTGTGCTGAGAACAAAAGAACGGTGTTTCGTACACATACGGACCATATCTAGTCCAACTCTGCTTCTTAAACTGATTCAAAACACTGGTCCTCTAACATCCAATGCTTGTCAGTTAAGATGAGAAACATGTGAGCTTCGTGAACGATGTAGTTCCTTTGAGCAGAAAAGTGACTGCCCTTACCTGAATCGAAGTCTTGCTTGTAGGAAGATTCAGAGCCTGGGATTTAACTCCATTTCTGAAGGGAAACACACAGCATAGTTCTCATCCATGGATCACACTCTGCTTTAGAGCGAGAAGCACACTCTTGCTTTCTAGAGTCTCTAATACAGCAGGATATCTGAGTGTGCCCAGAAAAAAAGAACGGATTTCCTACACATACGGACTATATGTAGTCCAAAACTTCTTCTGAAGCTGATTGAATGCACTGGTCCTCTAAAATCTAATGCTTGTCAGTTAAGATGAGAAACGTGTGAGCTTCGTGAAAGATGTAGTTCGTTTGAGCAGAAAAGTGACTGCCCTCACCTGAAACGAAGTCTTGCTTGTAGGAAGACTCAGAGCCTGGGATTTAACTCCATTTCTGAAGTAAAACACACAGCAGTGTAATCATCCATTGATCACAACTGCTTTAGAACAAGAAGCACGCTCTTGCTTTCTAGAGTCTCTAAGACAGCAGGAAACGTGAGTGTGCTGAGAACAAAAGAACGGTGTTTCCTACACATATGGACCATATCTAGTCCAACTCTTCTTCTGAAACTGATACAAAGCACTGGTCCTCTAACATCCAATGCTTGTCAGTTAAGATGAGAAACGTGTGAGCTTCGTGAACGATGTAGTTCGTTTGAGCTGAAAAGTGACTGCCCTTACCTGAAACGAAGTCTTGCTTGTAGGGAGACTCAGAGCATGGGATTTAACTCCATTTCTGAAGAGAAACACACAGCATTGTCTCATCCATTGATCACACTCTGCTTTAGAACGAGAAGCACGCTCTTGCTTTCTAGATTTTCTAAGAGAGCAGGAAACGTGATTTTGTTGAGAACAAAAGAACGGTGTTTCCTACACATACGTACTATATGTAGTCCAAAACTTCTTCTGAAACCGATTGAATGCACTGGTCCTCTAACATCTAATGCTTGTCAGTTAAGATGAGAAACGTGTAAGCTTCGTGAACGATGTAGTTCGTTTGATCAGAAAAGTGACTGCCCTTACCTGAAACGAAGTGTTGCTTGTAGGGAGACTCAGAGCCTGGGATTTAAATCCTTTTCTGAAGGGAAACACACAGCATAGTTTTCATCCATGGATCACACTCTGCTTTAGAGCGAGAAGCACGCTCTTGCTTTCTAAAATCTCTAAGACAGCAGGAAACGTGAGTGTGCTGAGAACAAAAGATCGGTGTTTCCTACACATACGGACCATATCTAGTCCAACTCTGCTTCTGAAACTGATACAAAGCACTGGTCCTCTAACATCCAATGCTTGTCAGTTAAGATGAGAAACGTGTGACCTCAGTGAACGATGTAGTTCGTTTGAGCTGAAAAGTGACTGCCCTTACCTGAAACGAAGTCTTGCTTGTAGGAAGACACAGAGCCTGGGTTTAACTCCATTTCTGATTGGAAACACACAGCATAGTTCTCATCCATGGATCACACTCTGCTTTAGAAGAGAATCATACTCTTGCTTTCTAGATTCTTTAATACAGCAGGTAATCTGAGTGTTCCCAAAACAAAAGAACGGTGTTTCCTACACATACGGACTATATGTAGTCCAAAACTACTTTTGAAACTGATACAATGCACTGGTCCTCTAACATCCAATGCTTGTCAGTTAAGATGAGATACGTGTGACTTCGTGAACGATGTAGTTCCTTTGAGCAGAAAAGTGACTGCCCTTACCTGAAACGAATTCTTGCTTGTAGGGAGACTCAGAGCATGGGATTTAACTCCATTTCTGAAATGAAACACACAGCATTGTCTCATGCATTGATCACACTCTGCTTTAGAACAAGAAGCACGCTCTTACGTTCTAGAGATTCTAAGACAGCAGGAAACGTGATTGTGCTGAGAACAAAAGAACGGTGTTTCCTAAACATACGGACCATATCTAGTCCAACTCTGCTTCTGAAACTGATACAAAGCACTGGTCCTCTAACATCCAATGCTTGTCAGTTAAGATGAGAAACGTGTGAGCTTCGTGAACGATGTAGTTCCTTTGAGCAGAAAAGTGACTACACTTACCTGAAACGAAGTCTTGCTCGTTGGGAGACAGAGAGCATGGGTTTTAACTCCATTTCTGAAGTGAAACACACAGCATAGTCTCATCTATGGATCACAATCTGCTTTAGATCGAGAAGCACGTTCTTGCTTTCTAGAGTCTCTAAGACAGCAGGAAACGTGAGTGTGCCCAGGACAAAAGATCGGGGTTTCCTACACATATGGATCATATGTAGACCAACTCTGCTTCTGAAACTGATACAAAGCACTGACACTCTAACATGCAATGCTTGTCAGTTAAGATGAGAAACGCGTGAGCTCAGTGAACGATGTAGTTCGTTTGAGCTGAAAAGTAACTGCCCTTACCTGAATCGAAGTCTTGCTTGTAGGAAGACTCAGAGCCTGGGATTTAAATCCATTTCTGAAGGCAAACACACAGCATAGTTCTTATCCATGGATCACACTCTGCTTTAGAGCGAGAAGCACACTCTTGCTTTCTAGAGTCGCTAATACAGCAGGAAACGTGAGTTTGCTGAGAACAAAAGAACGGTGTTTCCCACACATACGGACTATATGTAGTCCAAAACTTCTTCTGAAGCTGATTGAATGCACTGGTCCTCTAAAATCTAATGCTTGTCAGTTAAGATGAGAAACGTGTGAGCTTCGTGAAAGATGTAGTTTGTTTGAGCAGAAAAGTGACTGCCCTCACCTGAAACGAAGTCTTGCTTGTAGGAAGACTCAGAGCCTGGGATTTAACTCCATTTCTGAAGTAAAACACACAGCAGTGTAATCATCCATTGATCACAACTGCTTTAGAACAAGAAGCACGCTCTTGCTTTCTAGAGTCTCTAAGACAGCAGGAAACGTGAGTGTGCTGAGAACAAAAGAACGGTGTTTCCTACACATATGGACCATATCTAGTCCAACTCTTCTTCTGAAACTGATACAAAGCACTGGTCCTCTAACATCCAATGCTTGTCAGTTAAGATGAGAAACGTGTGAGCTTCGTGAACGATGTAGTTCCTTTGAGCAGAAAAGTGACTGCCCTTACCTGAAACGAAGTCTTGCTTGTAGGGAGACTCAGAGCATGGGATTTAACTCCATTTCTGAAGTGAAACACACAGCATTGTCTCATCCATTGATCACACTCTGCTTTAGAACAAGAAGCACGCTCTTGCTTTCTAGATTTTCTAAGAGAGCAGGAAACGTGATTGTGCTGAGAACAAAAGAACGGTGTTTCCCACACATACGGACCATATCTAGTCCAACTCTGCTTCTGAAACTGATAAAAAGCACTGGTCCTCTAACATCCAAAGCTTGCCTGTTAAGATGAGAAACGTGTGAGCTCCGTGAAAGATGTAGTTCGTTTGAGCTGAAAAGTGACTGCCCTTACCTGAAACGAAGTCTTGCTTGTTGGAAGACATAGAGCCTGGGATTTAACTCCTTTTCTGAAGGGAAACACACAGCATAGTTTTCATCCATGGATCACACTCTGCTTTAGAGCGACAAGCACGCTCTTGCTTTCTAAAGTCTCTAAGACAGCAGGAAACGTGAGTGTGCTGAGAACAAAAGAACGGTGATTCCTAAACATACGGAACATATCTAGTCCAACTCTGCTTCTGAAACTGATACAAATCACTGGTCCTCTAACATCCAATGCTTGTCAGTTAAGATGAGAAACGTGTGAGCTTCGTGAACGATGTAGTTCCTTTGAGCAGAAGAGTGACTACACTTACCTGAAACGAAGTCTTGCTCATTGGGAGACAGAGAGCATGGGTTTTAACTCCATTTCTGAAGTGAAACACACAGCATAGTCTCATCTATGGATCACAATCTGCTTTATATCGAGAAGCACGTTCTTGCTTTCTAGAGTCTCTAAGACAGCAGGAAACGTGAGTGTGCCCAGGACAAAAGATCGGGGTTTCCTACACATATGGATCATATGTAGACCAACTCTGCTTCTGAAACTGATACAAAGCACTGACACTCTAACATGCAATGCTTGTCAGTTAAGATGAGAAACGCGTGAGCTCAGTGAACGATGTAGTTCGTTTGAGCTGAAAAGTAACTGCCCTTACCTGAATCGAAGTCTTGCTTGTAGGAAGACTCAGAGCCTGGGATTTAAATCCATTTCTGAAGGCAAACACAGAGCATAGTTCTCATCCATGGATCACACTCAGCTTTAGAGCGAGAAGCACACTCTTGCTTTCTAGAGTCTCGGATACAGCAGGAAACGTGAGTTTGCTGAGAACAAAAGAACGGTGTTTCCTACACATACGGACCATATCTAGTCCAACTCTGCTTCTGAAACTGATACAAAGCACTGGTCCTCTAACATCCAATGCTTGTCTGTTAAGATGAGAAACGTGTGAGCTCCGTGAAAGATGTAGTTCGTTTGAGCTGAAAAGTGACTGCCCTTACCTGAAACGAAGTGTTGCTTGTTGGAAGACATAGAGCCTGGGATTTAACACCTTTTCTGATGGGAAACACATAGCATAGATTTCATCCATGGATCACACTCTGCTTTAGAGCGAGAAGCACGCTCTTGCTCTCTAGAGTCTCTAATACAGCAGGATATCTGAGTGTGCCCAGAAAAATAGAACGGATTTCCTACACATACGGACTATATGTAGTCCAAAACTTCTTCTGAAGCTGATTGAATGCACTGGTCCTCTAAAATCTAATGCTTGTCAGTTAAGATGAGAAACGTGTGAGCTTCGTGAAAGATGTAGTTCGTTTGAGCAGAAAAGTGACTGCCCTCACCTGAAACGAAGTCTTGCTTGTAGGAAGACTCAGAGCCTGGGATTTAACTCCATTTCTGAAGTAAAACACACAGCAGTGTAATCATCCATTGATCACAACTGCTTTAGAACAAGAAGCACGCTCTTGCTTTCTAGAGTCTCTAAGACAGCAGGAAACGTGAGTGTGCTGAGAACAAAAGAACGGTGTTTCCTACACATATGGACCATATCTAGTCCAACTCTTCTTCTGAAACTGATACAAAGCACTGGTCCTCTAACATCCAATGCTTGTCAGTTAAGATGAGAAACGTGTGAGCTTCGTGAACGATGTAGTTCGTTTGAGCTGAAAAGTGACTGCCCTTACCTGAAACGAAGTCTTGCTTGTAGGGAGACTCAGAGCATGGGATTTAACTCCATTTCTGAAGAGAAACACACAGCATTGTCTCATCCATTGATCACACTCTGCTTTAGAACGAGAAGCACGCACTTGCTTTCTAGATTTTCTAAGAGAGCAGGAAACGTGATTTTGCTGAGAACAAAAGAACGGTGTTTCCTACACATACAGACCATATCTAGTCCAACTCTGCTTCTGAAACTGATACAAAGCACTGGTCCTCTAACATCCAATGCTTGTCAGTTAAGATGAGAAACGTGTGAGCTCAGTGAACGATGTAGTTCGTTTGAGCTGAAAAGTGACTGCCCTTACCTGAAAAGAAGTCTTGCTTGTAGGACGACACAGAGCCTGGGATTTAACTCCATTTTTGAAGGGAAACACACAGCATAGTTCTCATCCATGGATCACACTCTGCTTTAGAAGAGAATCATACCCTTACTTTCTAGATTCTCTAATACAGCAGGAAATCTGAGTGTGCCCAAAACAAAAGAACGGTGTTTCCTACACATACGGACTATATGTAGTCCAAAACTTCTTTTGAAACTGATACAATGCACTGGTCCTCTAACATCCAATCCTTGTCAGTTAAGATGAGAAAAGCGTGAGCTCAGTGAATGATGTAGTTCGTTTGAGCTGAAAAGTGACTGCCCTTACCTGAATCGAAGTCTTGCTTGTAGGAAGACTCAGAGCCTGGGATTTAACTCCATTTCTGAAGGGAAACACACAGCATAGTTCTCATCCATGGATCACACTCTGCATTAGAGCGAGAAGCACACTCTTGCTGTCTAGAGTCTCTAATACAGCAGGAAATCTGAGTGTGCCCAGAAAAAAAGAACGGATTTCCTACACATACAGACTATATGTAGTCCAAAACTTCTTCTGAAGCTGATTGAATGCACTGGTCCTCTAAAATCTGATGCTTGTCAGTTAAGATGAGAAACGTGTGAGCTTCGTGAAAGATGTAGTTCGTTTGAGCAGAAAAGTGACTGCCCTCACCTGAAACGAAGTCTTGCTTGTAGGAAGACACAGAGCCTGGGATTTAACTCCATTTCTGAAGGGAAACACACAGCATAGTTCTCATCCATGGATCACACTCTGCTTTAGAGCGAGAATCATACTCTTGCTTTCTAGATTCTCTAATACAGCAGGAAATCTGAGTGTGCCCAATACAAAAGAACGGTGTTTCCTACACATACGGACTGTATGTAGTCCAAAACTTCTTTTGAAACTGATACAATGCATTGGTCCTCTAACATCCAATGCTTGTCAGTTAAGATGAGAAACGTGTGAGCTTCGTGAATGATGTAGATCCTTTGAGCAGAAAAGTGACTGCCCTTACCTGAAACGAATTCTTGCTTGTAGGGAGACTCAGAGCATGGGATTTAACTCCATTTCTGAAGTGAAACATAGCATTGTCTCATGCATTGATCACACTCTGCTTTAGAACAAGAAGCACGCTCTTACTTTCTAGAGTCTCTAAGACAGCAGGAAACGTGATTGTGCTGAGAACAAAAGAACGGTGTTTCCTACACATACGGACCATATCTAGTCCAACTCTGCTTCTTAAACTGATACAAACCACTGGTCCTCTAACATCCAATGCTTGTCAATTAAGATGAGAAACGTGTGAGCTTCGTGAACGATGTAGTTCGTTTGAGCAGAAAACTGACTGCCCTTACATGAAACGAAGTCTTGCTTGTAGGAAGACTCAGCCTGGTATTTAACTCCATTTCTGAAGTGAAACACACAGCAGTGTTCTCATCCATTAATCACACTCTGCTTTAGAACAAGAAGCATGCTCTTGATTTCTAGAGTGTCTAAGACAGCAGGAAACGTGAGTTTGCTGAGAACAAAAGAACGGTGTTTCCTACAAATACAGACCATATCTAGTCCAACTCTGCTTCTGAAACTGATACAAAGCACTGGTCCTCTAACATTCAATGCTTTTCTGTTAAGATGAGAAACGTGTGAGCTCCGTGAAAGATGTAGTTCTTTTGAGCTGAAAAGTTTCTGCCCTTACCTGAAATGAAGTCTTGCTTGTTGGAAGACATAGAGCCTGGGATTTAACTCCTTTTCTGAAGGGAAACACACAGCATAGTTTTCCTCCATGGATCACACTCTGCTTTAGAGCGAGAAGCACGCTCTTGCTTTCTAAAGTCTCTAAGACAGCAGGAAACGTGAGTGTGCTGAGAACAAAAGAACGGTTATTCCTACACATATGGAACATATCTAGTCCAACACTGCTTCTGAAACTGATACAAAGCACTGGTTCTCTAACATCCAATACTTGTCAGTTAAGATGAGAAACGTGTGAGCTCCGTGAAAGATGTAGTTCCTTTGAGCAGAAAAGTGACTACACTTACCTGAAACGAAGTCTTGCTCGTTGGGAGACACAGAGCATCGGATTTAACTCCATTTCTGAAGTGAAACACACAGCATAGTCTCTTCTATGGATCACAATCTGCTTTAGAGCGAGAAGCACGTTCTTGCTTTCTAGAGTCTCTAAGACAGCAGGAAACGTGAGTGTGCCCAGAACAAAAGATCGGGGTTTCCTACACATATGGATCATATGTAGACCAACTCTGCTTCTGAAACTGATACAAAGCACTGACACTCTAACATCCAAAGCTTGTCATTTAAGATGAGAAACGTATGAGCTTCTGGAACGATGTAGTTCGTTTGAGCTGAAAAGTAACTGCCCTTACCTGAATCGAACTCTTGCTTGTAGGAAGACTCAGAGCCTGGGATTTAACTCCATTTCTGAAGGGAAACACACAGCATAGTTCTCATCCATGGATCACACTCTGCTTTAGATTGAGAAGCACACTCTTGCTTTCTAGAGTCTCTAATACAGCAGGAAACCTGAGTGTGCTGACAACAAAAGAACGGTGTTTCCTACACATACGGACTATATGTAGTCCAAAACTTTTTCTGAAACTGATTGAATGCACTGGTCCTCTAACATCTAATGCTTGTCAGTTAAGATGAGAAACGTGTGAGCTTCGTGAACGATGTAGTTCCGTTGAGCAGAAAAGTGACTGCCCTTACCTGAAACGAAGTCTTGCTTGTAGGGAGACTCAGAGCATGGGATTTAATTCCATTTCTGAAGTGAAACACACAGCATACTCTCATCTATGGATCACAATCTGCTTTAGAGCGAGAAGCACGTTCTTGCTTTCTACATTCTCTAAGACAGCAGGAAACGTGAGTGTGCCCAGAACAAAAGATCGGGGTTTCCTACACATATGGACCATATCTAGTCCAACTCTTCTTCTGAAACTGATACAAAGCACTGGTCCTCTAACATCCAATGCTTGTCAGTTAAGATGGGAAACGTGTGAGCTTCATGAACGATGTAGTTCGTATGAGCAGAAAAGTGACTGCCCTTAACTGAATTGAAGTCTTGCTTGTAGGAAGACTCAGAGCCTGGGATTTAACTCCATTTCTGAAGTAAAACACACAGCAGTGTAATCATCCATTTTTCACACTATGCTTTAGAACAAGAAGCACGCTCTTGCATTCTCGAGTCTCTAAGACAGCAGGAAACGTGATTTTGCTGAGTAAAAAAGAACGGTGTTTCCTACACATACGGATATTATATAGTCCAACCCTGCTTCTGAAACTGATACAAAGCACTGGTCCTCTAACATCCAATGCTTGTCTGTTAAGGTGAGAAACGTGTGAGCTTCGTGAACGATGTAGTTCGTTTGAGCTGAAAAGTGACTACACTTACCTGAAACGAAGTCTTGCTTGTAGGGAGACTCAGAGCATGGGATTTAACTCCATTTCTGAAGTGAAACACACAGCATAGTCTCATCTATGGATCACAATCTGCTTTAGAGCGAGAAGCACGTTCTTGCTTTCCAGAGTCTCTAAGACAGCAGGAAACGTGAGTGTGCCCAGAACAAAAGATCGGGGTTTCCTACACATATGGATCATATGTAGACCAACTCTGCTTCTGAAACTGATACAAAGCACTGACACTCTAACATCCAATGCTTGTCAGTTAAGATGAGAAACGCGTGAGCTCAGTGAACGATGTAGTTCGTTTGAGCTGAAAAGTGTCTGCCCTTACCTGAAATGAAGTCTTGCTTGTTGGAAGACATAGAGCCTGGGATTAAACTCCTTTTCTGAAGGGAAACACACAGCATAGTTTTCCTCCATGGATCACACTCTGCTTTAGAGCAAGAAGCACGCTCTTGCTTTCTAAAGTCTCTAAGACAGCAGGAAACGTGAGTGTGCTGAGAACAAAAGAACGGTGTTTCCTACACATACGGACTATATGTAGTCCAAAACTTTTTCTGAAACTGATTGAATGCACTGGTCCTCTAACATCTAATGCTTGTCAGTTAAGATGAGAAACGTGTGAGCTTCGTGAACGATGTAGTTCCGTTGAGCAGAAAAGTGACTGCCCTTACCTGAAACGAAGTCTTGCTTGTAGGGAGACTCAGAGCATGGGTTTTAACTCCATTTCTGAAGTGAAACACACAGCATAGTCTCATCTATGGATCACAATCTGCTTTAGAGCGAGAAGCACGTTCTTGCTTTCCAGAGTCTCTAAGACAGCAGGAAACGTGAGTGTGCCCAGAACAAAAGATCGGGGTTTCCTACACATATGGATCATATGTAGACCAACTCTGCTTCTGAAACTGATACAAAGCACTGACACTCTAACATCCAATGCTTGTCACTTAAGATGAGAAACGCGTGAGCTCAGTGAACGATGTAGTTCGTTTGAGCTGAAAAGTAACTGCCCTTACCTGAATCGAACTCTTGCTTGTAGGAAGACTCAGAGCCTGGGATTTAACTCCATTTCTGAAGGGAAACACACAGCATAGTTCTCATCCATGGATCACACTCTGCTTTAGATTGAGAAGCACACTCTTGCTTTCTAGAGTCTCTAATACAGCAGGAAACCTGAGTGTGCTGACAACAAAAGAACGGTGTTTCCTACACATACGGACTATATGTAGTCCAAAACTTTTTCTGAAACTGATTGAATGCACTGGTCCTCTAACATCTAATGCTTGTCAGTTAAGATGAGAAACGTGTGAGCTTCGTGAACGATGTAGTTCCGTTGAGCAGAAAAGTGACTGCCCTTACCTGAAACGAAGTCTTGCTTGTAGGGAGACTCAGAGCATGGGATTTAATTCCATTTCTGAAGTGAAACACACAGCATACTCTCATCTATGGATCACAATCTGCTTTAGAGCGAGAAGCACGTTCTTGCTTTCTACATTCTCTAAGACAGCAGGAAACGTGAGTGTGCCCAGAACAAAAGATCGGGGTTTCCTACACATATGGACCATATCTAGTCCAACTCTTCTTCTGAAACTGATACAAAGCACTGGTCCTCTAACATCCAATGCTTGTCAGTTAAGATGGGAAACGTGTGAGCTTCATGAACGATGTAGTTCGTATGAGCAGAAAAGTGACTGCCCTTAACTGAATTGAAGTCTTGCTTGTAGGAAGACTCAGAGCCTGGGATTTAACTCCATTTCTGAAGTAAAACACACAGCAGTGTAATCATCCATTTTTCACACTATGCTTTAGAACAAGAAGCACGCTCTTGCATTCTCGAGTCTCTAAGACAGCAGGAAACGTGATTTTGCTGAGTAAAAAAGAACGGTGTTTCCTACACATACGGATATTATATAGTCCAACCCTGCTTCTGAAACTGATACAAAGCACTGGTCCTCTAACATCCAATGCTTGTCTGTTAAGGTGAGAAACGTGTGAGCTTCGTGAACGATGTAGTTCGTTTGAGCTGAAAAGTGACTACACTTACCTGAAACGAAGTCTTGCTTGTAGGGAGACTCAGAGCATGGGATTTAACTCCATTTCTGAAGTGAAACACACAGCATAGTCTCATCTATGGATCACAATCTGCTTTAGAGCGAGAAGCACGTTCTTGCTTTCCAGAGTCTCTAAGACAGCAGGAAACGTGAGTGTGCCCAGAACAAAAGATCGGGGTTTCCTACACATATGGATCATATGTAGACCAACTCTGCTTCTGAAACTGATACAAAGCACTGACACTCTAACATCCAATGCTTGTCAGTTAAGATGAGAAACGCGTGAGCTCAGTGAACGATGTAGTTCGTTTGAGCTGAAAAGTGTCTGCCCTTACCTGAAATGAAGTCTTGCTTGTTGGAAGACATAGAGCCTGGGATTAAACTCCTTTTCTGAAGGGAAACACACAGCATAGTTTTCCTCCATGGATCACACTCTGCTTTAGAGCAAGAAGCACGCTCTTGCTTTCTAAAGTCTCTAAGACAGCAGGAAACGTGAGTGTGCTGAGAACAAAAGAACGGTGTTTCCTACACATACGGACTATATGTAGTCCAAAACTTTTTCTGAAACTGATTGAATGCACTGGTCCTCTAACATCTAATGCTTGTCAGTTAAGATGAGAAACGTGTGAGCTTCGTGAACGATGTAGTTCCGTTGAGCAGAAAAGTGACTGCCCTTACCTGAAACGAAGTCTTGCTTGTAGGGAGACTCAGAGCATGGGTTTTAACTCCATTTCTGAAGTGAAACACACAGCATAGTCTCATCTATGGATCACAATCTGCTTTAGAGCGAGAAGCACGTTCTTGCTTTCCAGAGTCTCTAAGACAGCAGGAAACGTGAGTGTGCCCAGAACAAAAGATCGGGGTTTCCTACACATATGGATCATATGTAGACCAACTCTGCTTCTGAAACTGATACAAAGCACTGACACTCTAACATCCAATGCTTGTCACTTAAGATGAGAAACGCGTGAGCTCAGTGAACGATGTAGTTCGTTTGAGCTGAAAAGTAACTGCCCTTACCTGAATCGAAGTCTTGCTTGTAGGAAGACTCAGAGCCTGGGATTTAACTCCATTTCTGAAGTGAAACACACAGCAGTGTTCTCATCCATTAAACACACTCTGCTTTAGAACAAGAAGCACGCTCTTGCTTTCTAGATTCTCTAAGACAGCAGGAAACGTGAGTTTGCTGAGAACAAAAGAACGGTGTTTCCTACAAATACAGACCATATCTAGTCCAACTCTGCTTCTGAAACTGATACAAAGCACTGGTCCTCTAACATCCAATGCTTGTCTGTTAAGATGTGAAACGTGTGAGCTCCGTGAAAGATGTAGTTCGTTTGAGCTGAAAAGTTACTGCCCTTACCTGAAACGAAGTCTTGCTTGTAGGAAGACACAGAGCCTGGGATTTAACTCCATTTCTGAAGGGAAACACACAGCATAGTTCTCATCCATGGATCACACTCTGCTTTAGAGCGAGAATCATACTCTTGCTTTCTAGATTCTCTAATACAGCAGGAAATCTGAGTGTGCCCAATACAAACGAACGGTGTTTCCTACACATACGGACTATATGTAGTCCAAAACTTCTTTTGAAACTGATACAATGCACTGGTCCTCTAACATCCAATGCTTGTCAGTTAAGATGAGAAACGTGTGAGCTTCGTGAATGATGTAGATCCTTTGAGCAGAAAAGTGACTGCCCTTACCTGAAACGAATTCTTGCTTGTAGGGAGACTCAGAGCATGGGATTTAACTCCATTTCTGAAGTGAAACATAGCATTGTCTCATGCATTGATCACACTCTGCTTTAGAACAAGAAGCACGCTCTTACTTTCTAGAGTCTCTAAGACAGCAGGAAACCTGAGTGTGCTGACAACAAAAGAACGGTGTTTCCTACACATACGGACTATATGTAGTCCAAAACTTTTTCTGAAACTGATTGAATGCACTGGTCCTCTAACATCTAATGCTTGTCAGTTAAGATGAGAAACGTGTGAGCTTCGTGAACGATGTAGTTCCGTTGAGCAGAAAAGTGACTGCCCTTACCTGAAACGAAGTCTTGCTTGTAGGGAG
The DNA here is from genome assembly GCA_949786385.1 of Onychomys leucogaster. NCBI lineage: Eukaryota > Metazoa > Chordata > Mammalia > Rodentia > Cricetidae > Onychomys > Onychomys leucogaster. Next base: position 966,191 of record CATKUP010000129.1, on the reverse strand, counting down.
ACTCAGAGCATGGGATTTAACTCCATTTCTGAAGTGAAACACACAGCATAGTCTCATCTATGGATCACAATCTGCTTTAGAGCGAGAAGCACGTTCTTGCTTTCTAGATTCTCTAAGAAAGCAGGAAACGTGAGTGTGCCCAGAACAAAAGATCGGGGTTTCCTACACATATGGACCATATCTAGTCCAACTCTTCTTCTGAAACTGATACAAAGCACTGGTCCTCTAACATCCAATGCTTGTCAGTTAAGATGGGAAACGTGTGAGCTTCATGAACGATGTAGTTCGTTTGAGCAGAAAAGTGACTGCCATTAACTGAATTGAAGTCTTGCTTGTAGGAAGACTCAGAGCCTGGGATTTAACTCCATTTCTGAAGTAAAACACACAGCAGTGTAATCATCCATTGATCACACTATGCTTTAGAACAAGAAGCACGCTCTTGCATTCTCGAGTCTCTAAGACAGCAGGAAACGTGATTTTGCTGAGAACAAAAGAACGGTGTTTCCTACACATACGGACATTATATAGTCCAACCCTGCTTCTGAAACTGATACAAAGCACTGGTCCTCTAACATCTAATCCTTGTCAGTTAAGATGAGAAACATGTGAGCTTCGTGAACGATGTAGTTCTTTTGAGCAGAAAAGTGACTGCCCTTACCTGAAACGAAGTGTTGCTTGTAGGGAGACTCAGAGCCTGGGATTTAACTCCTTTTCTGAAGGGAAACACACAGCATAGTTTTCATCCATGGATCACACTCTGCTTTAGAGCGCAAAGCACGCTCTTGCTTTCTAAAATCTCTAAGACAGCAGGAAACGTGAGTGTGCTGAGAACAAAAGAACGGTGTTTCCTACACATACGGACCATATCTAGTCCAACTCTACTTCTGAAACTGATACAAAGCACTGGTCCTCTAACATCCAATGCTTGTCTGTTAAGATGAGAAACGTGTGAGCCCCGTGAAAGATGTAGTTCGTTTGAGCTGAAAAGTGACTGCCCTAACCTGAAACGAATTCTTTCTTGTAGGAAGACACAGAGATTGGGATTTAAATCCATTTCTGAAGGGAAACACACAGCATAGTTTTCATCCATGGATCACACTCTGCTTTAGAGCGAGAAGCACGCTCTTGCTTTCTAAAGTCTCTAAGACAGCAGGAAACGTGAGTTTGCCCAGAACAAAAGATCGGGGTTTCCTACACATATGGATCATATGTAGTCCAACTCTGCTTCTGAAACTGATACAAAGCACTGACCCTCTAACTTCCAATGCTTGTCAGTTAAGATGAGAAAAGCGTGAGCTCAGTGAACGATGTAGTTCGTTTGAGCTGAAAAGTGACTGCCCTTACCTGAATCGAAGTCTTACTTGTAGGAAGACTCAGAGCCTGGGATTTAACTCCATTTCTGAAGGGAAACAAACAGCATAGTTCTCATCCATGGATCACACTCTGCTTTAGAGCGAGAAGCACACTCTTGCTTTCTAGTCTATAATACAGAAGGAAACCTGAGTGTGCCCAGAATAAAAGAACGGATTTCCTACACATACGGACTATATGTTGTCCAAAATTTCTTCTGAAGCTGATTGAATGCACTGGTCCTCTAAAATCTAATGCTTGTCAGTTAAGATGAGAAACGTGTGAGCTTCGTGAAAGATGTAGTTCGTTTGAGCAGAAAAGTGACTGCCCTCACCTGAAACGAAGTCTTGCTTGTAGGAATAATCAGAGCCTGGGATTTAACTCCATTTCTGAAGTAAAACACACAGCAGTGTAATCATCCATTGATCACAATCTGCTTTAGAACAAGAAGCACGCTCTTGCTTTCTAGAGTCTCTAAGACAGCAGGAAACGTGAGTGTGCTGAGAACAAAAGAACGGTGTTTCCTACACATACGGACCATATCTAGTCCAACTCTTCTTCTGAAACTGATACAAAGCACTGGTCCTCTAACATTCAACGCTTGTCAGTTAAGATGGGAAACGTGTGAGCTTCATGAACGATGTAGTTCGTTTGAGCAGAAAAGTAACTGCGCTTAACTGAATTGAAGTCTTGCTTGTAGGAAGACTCAGAGCCTGGGATTTAACTCCATTTCTGAAGTAAAACACACAGCAGTGTAATCATCCATTGATCACACTATGCTTTAGAACAAGAAGCACGCTCTTGCATTCTCGAGTCTCTAAGATAGCAGGAAACGTAATTTTGCTGAGAACAAAAGAACAGTGTTTCCTACACATACGGACATTATATAGTCCAACCCTGCTTCTGAAACTGATACAAAGCACTGGTCCTCTAACATCCAATGCTTGTCTGTTAGGTGAGAAACGTGTGAGCTTCGTGAACGATGTAGTTCGTTTGAGCTGAAAAGTGACTGCCCTTACCTGAAACGAAGTCTTGCTTGTAGGGAGACTCAGAGCATGGGATTTAACTCCATTTCTGAAGTGAAACACACAGCATAGTCTCATCTATGGATCACAATCTGCTTTAGAGCGAGAAGCACGTTCTTGCTTTCTAGAGTCTCTAAGACAGCAGGAAACGTGAGTGTGCCCAGAACAAAAGATTGCGGTTTCCTACACATATGGATCATATGTAGACCAACTCTGCTTCTGAAACTGATACAAAGCACTGACACTCTAACATCCAATGCTTGTCAGTTAAGATGAGATACGCGTGAGCTCAGTGAACGATGTAGTTCGTTTGAGCTGAAAAGTAACTGCCCTTACCTGAATCGAAGTCTTGCTTGTAGGAAGACTCAGAGCCTGGGATTTAACTCCATTTCTGAAGTGAAACACACAGCAGTGTAATCATCCATTGATCACACTATGCTTTAGAACAAGAAGCACGCTCTTGCATTCTCGAGTCTCTAAGACAGCAGGAAACGTGATTTTGCTGAGAACAAAAGAACGGTGTTTCCTACACATACGGACCATATCTAGTCCAACTCTACTTCTGAAACTGATACAAAGCACTGGTCCTCTAACATCCAATGCTTGTCTGTTAAGATGAGAAACGTGTGAGCCCCGTGAAAGATGTAGTTCGTTTGAGCTGAAAAGTGACTGCCCTTACCTGAAACGAAGTCTTGCTTGTTGGAAGACATAGAGCCTGGGATTTAACACCTTTTCTGAAGGGAAAAACATAGCATAGTTTTCATCCATGGTTCACACTCTGCTTTAGAGCGAGAAGCACGCTCTTGCTTTCTAAAATCTCTAAGACAGCAGGAAACGTGACTGTGCTGAGAACAAAAGAACGGTGTTTCCTACACATATGGACCATATCTAGTCCAACTCTTCTTCTGAAACTGATACAAAGCACTGGTCCTCTAACAACCAATGCTTGTCAGTTAAGACGGGAAACGTGTGAGCTTCATGAACGATGTAGTTCGTTTGAGCAGAAAAGTGACTGCCATTAACTGAATTGAAGTCTTGCTTGTAGGAAGACTCAGAGCCTGGGATTTAACTCCATTTCTGAAGTAAAACACACAGCAGTGTAATCATCCATTGATCACACTATGCTTTAGAACAAGAAGCACGCTCTTGCATTCTCGAGTCTCTAAGACAGCAGGAAACGTAATTTTGCTGAGAACAAAAGAACAGTGTTTCCTACACATACGGACATTATATAGTCCAACCCTGCTTCTGAAACTGATACAAAGCACTGGTCCTCTAACATCCAATGCTTGTCTGTTAAGGTGAGAAACGTGTGAGCTTCGTGAACGATGTAGTTCGTTTGAGCTGAAAAGTGACTGCCCTTACCTGAAACGAAGTCTTGCTTGTAGGGAGACTCAGAGCATGGGATTTAACTCCATTTCTGAAGTTAAACACACAGCATAGTCTCATCTATGGATGACAATCTGCTTTAGAGCGAGAAGCACGTTCTTGCTTTCTAGAGTATCTAAGACAGCAGGAAACGTGAGTGTGCCCAGAACAAAAGATCGCGGTTTCTTACACATATGGATCATATGTAGACCAACTCTGCTTCTGAAACTGATACAAAGCACTGACACTCTAACATCCAATGCTTGTCAGTTAAGATGAGATACGCATGAGCTCAGTGAACGATGTAGTTCGTTTGAGCTGAAAAGTAACTGCCCTTACCTGAATCGAAGTCTTGCTTGTAGGAAGACTCAGAGCCTGGGATTTAACTCCATTTCTGAAGTGAAACACACAGCAGTGTTCTCATCCATTAAACACACTCTGCTTTAGAACAAGAAGCACGCTCTTGCTTTGTAGAGTCTCTAAGACAGCAGGAAACGTGAGTTTGCAGAGAACAAAAGAACGGTGTTTCCTACATATACAGACCATATCTAGTCCAACTCTGCTTCTGAAACTGATACAAAGCACTGGTCCTCTAACATCCAATGCTTGTCTGTTAAGATGAGAAACGTGTGAGCCCTGTGAACGATGTAGTTCTTTTGAGCTGAAAAGTGACTGCCCTTACCTGAAACGAAGTCTTACTTGTTGGAAGACATAGAGCCTGGGATTTAACACCTTTTCTGAAGGGAAACACACAGCATAGTTTTCATCCATGGTTCACACTCTGCTTTAGAGCGAGAAGCACGCTCTTGCTTTCTAAAGTCTCTAAGACAGCAGGAAACATGAGTGTGCTGAGTACAAAATAACGGTGTTTCGTACACATACAGACCATATCTAGTCCAACTCTGCTTCTTAAACTGATACAAAGCACTGGTCCTCTAACATCCAATGCTTGTCTGTTAAGATGAGAAATGTGTGAACTCAGTGAACGATGTAGTTCGTTTGAGCTGAAAATTCATTGCCCTTACCTGAAACGAAGTCTTGCTTGTAGGAAGACACAGAGATTGGGATTTAACTCCTTATCTGAAGGGAAACACACAGCATAGTTTTCATCCAAGGATCACACTCTGCTTCAGAGCGAGAAGCAGGCTCTTGCTTTCTAAAGTCTCTAAGACAGCAGGAAACGTGAGTTTGCCCAGAACAAAAGATCGGGGTTTCCTACACATATGGATCATATGTAGTCCAACTCTGCTTCTGAAACTGATACAAAGCACTGACCCTCTAACTTCCAATGCTTGTCAGTTTAGATGAGAAAAGCGTGAGCTCAGTGAACGATGTAGTTCGTTTGAGCTGAAAAGTGACTGCCCTTACCTGAATTGAAGTCTTACTTGTAGGAATACTCAGAGCCTGGGATTTAACTCCATTTCTGAAGGGAAACACACAGCATAGTTCTCATCCATGGATCACACTCTGCTTTAGAGCGAGAAGCACACTCTTGCTTTCTAGAGTCTCTAATACAGCAGGAAATCTGAGTGTGCCCAGAATAAAAGAACGGATTTCCTACACATACGGACTATATGTAGTCCAAAACTTCTTCTGAAGCTGATTGAATGCACTGGTCCTCTAAAATCTAATGCTTGTCAGTTAAGATGAGAAACGTGTGAGCTTCGTGAAAGATGTAGTTCGTATGAGCAGAAAAGTGACTGCCATTACCTGAAACGAAGTCTTGCTTGTAGGAATACTCAGAGCCTGGGATTTAACTCCATTTCTGAAGTAAAACACACAGCAGTGTATTCATCCATTGATCACACTATGCTTTAGAACAAGAAGCATGCTCTTGCATTCTCGAGTCTGTAAGACAGCAGGAAACGTGATTTTGCTGAGAACAAAAGAACGGTGTTTCCTACACATACGGACATTATATAGTCCAACGCTGCTTCTGAAACTGATAGAAAGCACTGGTCCTCTAACATCCAATGCTTGTCTGTTAAGGTGAGAAACGTGACAGCTTCGTGAACGATGTAGTTCCTTTGAGCTGAAAAGAGACTGCCCTTACCTGAAACGAAGTCTTGCTCATTGGGAGACAGAGAGCATGGGTTTTAACTCCATTTCTGAAGTGAAACACACAGCATAGTCTCATCTATGGATCACAATCTGCTTTATATCGAGAAGCACGTTCTTGCTTTCTAGAGTCTCTAAGACAGCAGGAAACGTGAGTGTGCCCAGGACAAAAGATCGGGGTTTCCTACACATATGGATCATATGTAGACCAACTCTGCTTCTGAAACTGATACAAAGCACTGACACTCTAACATGCAATGCTTGTCAGTTAAGATGAGAAACGCGTGAGCTCAGTGAACGATGTAGTTCGTTTGAGCTGAAAAGTAACTGCCCTTACCTGAATCGAAGTCTTGCTTGTAGGAAGACTCAGAGCCTGGGATTTAAATCCATTTCTGAAGGCAAACACAGAGCATAGTTCTCATCCATGGATCACACTCAGCTTTAGAGCGAGAAGCACACTCTTGCTTTCTAGAGTCTCGGATACAGCAGGAAACGTGAGTTTGCTGAGAACAAAAGAACGGTGTTTCCTACACATACGGACCATATCTAGTCCAACTCTGCTTCTGAAACTGATACAAAGCACTGGTCCTCTAACATCCAATGCTTGTCTGTTAAGATGAGAAACGTGTGAGCTCCGTGAAAGATGTAGTTCGTTTGAGCTGAAAAGTGACTGCCCTTACCTGAAACGAAGTGTTGCTTGTTGGAAGACATAGAGCCTGGGATTTAACACCTTTTCTGATGGGAAACACATAGCATAGATTTCATCCATGGATCACACTCTGCTTTAGAGCGAGAAGCACGCTCTTGCTCTCTAGAGTCTCTAATACAGCAGGATATCTGAGTGTGCCCAGAAAAATAGAACGGATTTCCTACACATACGGACTATATGTAGTCCAAAACTTCTTCTGAAGCTGATTGAATGCACTGGTCCTCTAAAATCTAATGCTTGTCAGTTAAGATGAGAAACGTGTGAGCTTCGTGAAAGATGTAGTTCGTTTGAGCAGAAAAGTGACTGCCCTCACCTGAAACGAAGTCTTGCTTGTAGGAAGACTCAGAGCCTGGGATTTAACTCCATTTCTGAAGTAAAACACACAGCAGTGTAATCATCCATTGATCACAACTGCTTTAGAACAAGAAGCACGCTCTTGCTTTCTAGAGTCTCTAAGACAGCAGGAAACGTGAGTGTGCTGAGAACAAAAGAACGGTGTTTCCTACACATATGGACCATATCTAGTCCAACTCTTCTTCTGAAACTGATACAAAGCACTGGTCCTCTAACATCCAATGCTTGTCAGTTAAGATGAGAAACGTGTGAGCTTCGTGAACGATGTAGTTCGTTTGAGCTGAAAAGTGACTGCCCTTACCTGAAACGAAGTCTTGCTTGTAGGGAGACTCAGAGCATGGGATTTAACTCCATTTCTGAAGAGAAACACACAGCATTGTCTCATCCATTGATCACACTCTGCTTTAGAACGAGAAGCACGCACTTGCTTTCTAGATTTTCTAAGAGAGCAGGAAACGTGATTTTGCTGAGAACAAAAGAACGGTGTTTCCTACACATACAGACCATATCTAGTCCAACTCTGCTTCTGAAACTGATACAAAGCACTGGTCCTCTAACATCCAATGCTTGTCAGTTAAGATGAGAAACGTGTGAGCTCAGTGAACGATGTAGTTCGTTTGAGCTGAAAAGTGACTGCCCTTACCTGAAAAGAAGTCTTGCTTGTAGGACGACACAGAGCCTGGGATTTAACTCCATTTTTGAAGGGAAACACACAGCATAGTTCTCATCCATGGATCACACTCTGCTTTAGAAGAGAATCATACCCTTACTTTCTAGATTCTCTAATACAGCAGGAAATCTGAGTGTGCCCAAAACAAAAGAACGGTGTTTCCTACACATACGGACTATATGTAGTCCAAAACTTCTTTTGAAACTGATACAATGCACTGGTCCTCTAACATCCAATCCTTGTCAGTTAAGATGAGAAAAGCGTGAGCTCAGTGAATGATGTAGTTCGTTTGAGCTGAAAAGTGACTGCCCTTACCTGAATCGAAGTCTTGCTTGTAGGAAGACTCAGAGCCTGGGATTTAACTCCATTTCTGAAGGGAAACACACAGCATAGTTCTCATCCATGGATCACACTCTGCATTAGAGCGAGAAGCACACTCTTGCTGTCTAGAGTCTCTAATACAGCAGGAAATCTGAGTGTGCCCAGAAAAAAAGAACGGATTTCCTACACATACAGACTATATGTAGTCCAAAACTTCTTCTGAAGCTGATTGAATGCACTGGTCCTCTAAAATCTGATGCTTGTCAGTTAAGATGAGAAACGTGTGAGCTTCGTGAAAGATGTAGTTCGTTTGAGCAGAAAAGTGACTGCCCTCACCTGAAACGAAGTCTTGCTTGTAGGAAGACACAGAGCCTGGGATTTAACTCCATTTCTGAAGGGAAACACACAGCATAGTTCTCATCCATGGATCACACTCTGCTTTAGAGCGAGAATCATACTCTTGCTTTCTAGATTCTCTAATACAGCAGGAAATCTGAGTGTGCCCAATACAAAAGAACGGTGTTTCCTACACATACGGACTGTATGTAGTCCAAAACTTCTTTTGAAACTGATACAATGCATTGGTCCTCTAACATCCAATGCTTGTCAGTTAAGATGAGAAACGTGTGAGCTTCGTGAATGATGTAGATCCTTTGAGCAGAAAAGTGACTGCCCTTACCTGAAACGAATTCTTGCTTGTAGGGAGACTCAGAGCATGGGATTTAACTCCATTTCTGAAGTGAAACATAGCATTGTCTCATGCATTGATCACACTCTGCTTTAGAACAAGAAGCACGCTCTTACTTTCTAGAGTCTCTAAGACAGCAGGAAACGTGATTGTGCTGAGAACAAAAGAACGGTGTTTCCTACACATACGGACCATATCCAGTCCAACTCTGCTTCTTAAACTGATACAAACCACTGGTCCTCTAACATCCAATGCTTGTCAATTAAGATGAGAAACGTGTGAGCTTCGTGAACGATGTAGTTCGTTTGAGCAGAAAACTGACTGCCCTTACATGAAACGAAGTCTTGCTTGTAGGAAGACTCAGCCTGGTATTTAACTCCATTTCTGAAGTGAAACACACAGCAGTGTTCTCATCCATTAATCACACTCTGCTTTAGAACAAGAAGCATGCTCTTGATTTCTAGAGTGTCTAAGACAGCAGGAAACGTGAGTTTGCTGAGAACAAAAGAACGGTGTTTCCTACAAATACAGACCATATCTAGTCCAACTCTGCTTCTGAAACTGATACAAAGCACTGGTCCTCTAACATTCAATGCTTTTCTGTTAAGATGAGAAACGTGTGAGCTCCGTGAAAGATGTAGTTCTTTTGAGCTGAAAAGTTTCTGCCCTTACCTGAAATGAAGTCTTGCTTGTTGGAAGACATAGAGCCTGGGATTTAACTCCTTTTCTGAAGGGAAACACACAGCATAGTTTTCCTCCATGGATCACACTCTGCTTTAGAGCGAGAAGCACGCTCTTGCTTTCTAAAGTCTCTAAGACAGCAGGAAACGTGAGTGTGCTGAGAACAAAAGAACGGTTATTCCTACACATATGGAACATATCTAGTCCAACACTGCTTCTGAAACTGATACAAAGCACTGGTTCTCTAACATCCAATACTTGTCAGTTAAGATGAGAAACGTGTGAGCTCCGTGAAAGATGTAGTTCCTTTGAGCAGAAAAGTGACTACACTTACCTGAAACGAAGTCTTGCTCGTTGGGAGACACAGAGCATCGGATTTAACTCCATTTCTGAAGTGAAACACACAGCATAGTCTCTTCTATGGATCACAATCTGCTTTAGAGCGAGAAGCACGTTCTTGCTTTCTAGAGTCTCTAAGACAGCAGGAAACGTGAGTGTGCCCAGAACAAAAGATCGGGGTTTCCTACACATATGGATCATATGTAGACCAACTCTGCTTCTGAAACTGATACAAAGCACTGACACTCTAACATCCAAAGCTTGTCATTTAAGATGAGAAACGTATGAGCTTCTGGAACGATGTAGTTCGTTTGAGCTGAAAAGTAACTGCCCTTACCTGAATCGAACTCTTGCTTGTAGGAAGACTCAGAGCCTGGGATTTAACTCCATTTCTGAAGGGAAACACACAGCATAGTTCTCATCCATGGATCACACTCTGCTTTAGATTGAGAAGCACACTCTTGCTTTCTAGAGTCTCTAATACAGCAGGAAACCTGAGTGTGCTGACAACAAAAGAACGGTGTTTCCTACACATACGGACTATATGTAGTCCAAAACTTTTTCTGAAACTGATTGAATGCACTGGTCCTCTAACATCTAATGCTTGTCAGTTAAGATGAGAAACGTGTGAGCTTCGTGAACGATGTAGTTCCGTTGAGCAGAAAAGTGACTGCCCTTACCTGAAACGAAGTCTTGCTTGTAGGGAGACTCAGAGCATGGGATTTAATTCCATTTCTGAAGTGAAACACACAGCATACTCTCATCTATGGATCACAATCTGCTTTAGAGCGAGAAGCACGTTCTTGCTTTCTACATTCTCTAAGACAGCAGGAAACGTGAGTGTGCCCAGAACAAAAGATCGGGGTTTCCTACACATATGGACCATATCTAGTCCAACTCTTCTTCTGAAACTGATACAAAGCACTGGTCCTCTAACATCCAATGCTTGTCAGTTAAGATGGGAAACGTGTGAGCTTCATGAACGATGTAGTTCGTATGAGCAGAAAAGTGACTGCCCTTAACTGAATTGAAGTCTTGCTTGTAGGAAGACTCAGAGCCTGGGATTTAACTCCATTTCTGAAGTAAAACACACAGCAGTGTAATCATCCATTTTTCACACTATGCTTTAGAACAAGAAGCACGCTCTTGCATTCTCGAGTCTCTAAGACAGCAGGAAACGTGATTTTGCTGAGTAAAAAAGAACGGTGTTTCCTACACATACGGATATTATATAGTCCAACCCTGCTTCTGAAACTGATACAAAGCACTGGTCCTCTAACATCCAATGCTTGTCTGTTAAGGTGAGAAACGTGTGAGCTTCGTGAACGATGTAGTTCGTTTGAGCTGAAAAGTGACTACACTTACCTGAAACGAAGTCTTGCTTGTAGGGAGACTCAGAGCATGGGATTTAACTCCATTTCTGAAGTGAAACACACAGCATAGTCTCATCTATGGATCACAATCTGCTTTAGAGCGAGAAGCACGTTCTTGCTTTCCAGAGTCTCTAAGACAGCAGGAAACGTGAGTGTGCCCAGAACAAAAGATCGGGGTTTCCTACACATATGGATCATATGTAGACCAACTCTGCTTCTGAAACTGATACAAAGCACTGACACTCTAACATCCAATGCTTGTCAGTTAAGATGAGAAACGCGTGAGCTCAGTGAACGATGTAGTTCGTTTGAGCTGAAAAGTGTCTGCCCTTACCTGAAATGAAGTCTTGCTTGTTGGAAGACATAGAGCCTGGGATTAAACTCCTTTTCTGAAGGGAAACACACAGCATAGTTTTCCTCCATGGATCACACTCTGCTTTAGAGCAAGAAGCACGCTCTTGCTTTCTAAAGTCTCTAAGACAGCAGGAAACGTGAGTGTGCTGAGAACAAAAGAACGGTGTTTCCTACACATACGGACTATATGTAGTCCAAAACTTTTTCTGAAACTGATTGAATGCACTGGTCCTCTAACATCTAATGCTTGTCAGTTAAGATGAGAAACGTGTGAGCTTCGTGAACGATGTAGTTCCGTTGAGCAGAAAAGTGACTGCCCTTACCTGAAACGAAGTCTTGCTTGTAGGGAGACTCAGAGCATGGGTTTTAACTCCATTTCTGAAGTGAAACACACAGCATAGTCTCATCTATGGATCACAATCTGCTTTAGAGCGAGAAGCACGTTCTTGCTTTCCAGAGTCTCTAAGACAGCAGGAAACGTGAGTGTGCCCAGAACAAAAGATCGGGGTTTCCTACACATATGGATCATATGTAGACCAACTCTGCTTCTGAAACTGATACAAAGCACTGACACTCTAACATCCAATGCTTGTCACTTAAGATGAGAAACGCGTGAGCTCAGTGAACGATGTAGTTCGTTTGAGCTGAAAAGTAACTGCCCTTACCTGAATCGAACTCTTGCTTGTAGGAAGACTCAGAGCCTGGGATTTAACTCCATTTCTGAAGGGAAACACACAGCATAGTTCTCATCCATGGATCACACTCTGCTTTAGATTGAGAAGCACACTCTTGCTTTCTAGAGTCTCTAATACAGCAGGAAACCTGAGTGTGCTGACAACAAAAGAACGGTGTTTCCTACACATACGGACTATATGTAGTCCAAAACTTTTTCTGAAACTGATTGAATGCACTGGTCCTCTAACATCTAATGCTTGTCAGTTAAGATGAGAAACGTGTGAGCTTCGTGAACGATGTAGTTCCGTTGAGCAGAAAAGTGACTGCCCTTACCTGAAACGAAGTCTTGCTTGTAGGGAGACTCAGAGCATGGGATTTAATTCCATTTCTGAAGTGAAACACACAGCATACTCTCATCTATGGATCACAATCTGCTTTAGAGCGAGAAGCACGTTCTTGCTTTCTACATTCTCTAAGACAGCAGGAAACGTGAGTGTGCCCAGAACAAAAGATCGGGGTTTCCTACACATATGGACCATATCTAGTCCAACTCTTCTTCTGAAACTGATACAAAGCACTGGTCCTCTAACATCCAATGCTTGTCAGTTAAGATGGGAAACGTGTGAGCTTCATGAACGATGTAGTTCGTATGAGCAGAAAAGTGACTGCCCTTAACTGAATTGAAGTCTTGCTTGTAGGAAGACTCAGAGCCTGGGATTTAACTCCATTTCTGAAGTAAAACACACAGCAGTGTAATCATCCATTTTTCACACTATGCTTTAGAACAAGAAGCACGCTCTTGCATTCTCGAGTCTCTAAGACAGCAGGAAACGTGATTTTGCTGAGTAAAAAAGAACGGTGTTTCCTACACATACGGATATTATATAGTCCAACCCTGCTTCTGAAACTGATACAAAGCACTGGTCCTCTAACATCCAATGCTTGTCTGTTAAGGTGAGAAACGTGTGAGCTTCGTGAACGATGTAGTTCGTTTGAGCTGAAAAGTGACTACACTTACCTGAAACGAAGTCTTGCTTGTAGGGAGACTCAGAGCATGGGATTTAACTCCATTTCTGAAGTGAAACACACAGCATAGTCTCATCTATGGATCACAATCTGCTTTAGAGCGAGAAGCACGTTCTTGCTTTCCAGAGTCTCTAAGACAGCAGGAAACGTGAGTGTGCCCAGAACAAAAGATCGGGGTTTCCTACACATATGGATCATATGTAGACCAACTCTGCTTCTGAAACTGATACAAAGCACTGACACTCTAACATCCAATGCTTGTCAGTTAAGATGAGAAACGCGTGAGCTCAGTGAACAATGTAGTTCGTTTGAGCTGAAAAGTGTCTGCCCTTACCTGAAATGAAGTCTTGCTTGTTGGAAGACATAGAGCCTGGGATTAAACTCCTTTTCTGAAGGGAAACACACAGCATAGTTTTCCTCCATGGATCACACTCTGCTTTAGAGCAAGAAGCACGCTCTTGCTTTCTAAAGTCTCTAAGACAGCAGGAAACGTGAGTGTGCTGAGAACAAAAGAACGGTGTTTCCTACACATACGGACTATATGTAGTCCAAAACTTTTTCTGAAACTGATTGAATGCACTGGTCCTCTAACATCTAATGCTTGTCAGATAAGATGAGAAACGTGTGAGCTTCGTGAACGATGTAGTTCCGTTGAGCAGAAAAGTGACTGCCCTTACCTGAAACGAAGTCTTGCTTGTAGGGAGACTCAGAGCATGGGTTTTAACTCCATTTCTGAAGTGAAACACACAGCATAGTCTCATCTATGGATCACAATCTGCTTTAGAGCGAGAAGCACGTTCTTGCTTTCCAGAGTCTCTAAGACAGCAGGAAACGTGAGTGTGCCCAGAACAAAAGATCGGGGTTTCCTACACATATGGATCATATGTAGACCAACTCTGCTTCTGAAACTGATACAAAGCACTGACACTCTAACATCCAATGCTTGTCACTTAAGATGAGAAACGCGTGAGCTCAGTGAACGATGTAGTTCGTTTGAGCTGAAAAGTAACTGCCCTTACCTGAATCGAAGTCTTGCTTGTAGGAAGACTCAGAGCCTGGGATTTAACTCCATTTCTGAAGTGAAACACACAGCAGTGTTCTCATCCATTAAACACACTCTGCTTTAGAACAAGAAGCACGCTCTTGCTTTCTAGATTCTCTAAGACAGCAGGAAACGTGAGTTTGCTGAGAACAAAAGAACGGTGTTTCCTACAAATACAGACCATATCTAGTCCAACTCTGCTTCTGAAACTGATACAAAGCACTGGTCCTCTAACATCCAATGCTTGTCTGTTAAGATGTGAAACGTGTGAGCTCCGTGAAAGATGTAGTTCGTTTGAGCTGAAAAGTTACTGCCCTTACCTGAAACGAAGTCTTGCTTGTAGGAAGACACAGAGCCTGGGATTTAACTCCATTTCTGAAGGGAAACACACAGCATAGTTCTCATCCATGGATCACACTCTGCTTTAGAGCGAGAATCATACTCTTGCTTTCTAGATTCTCTAATACAGCAGGAAATCTGAGTGTGCCCAATACAAACGAACGGTGTTTCCTACACATACGGACTATATGTAGTCCAAAACTTCTTTTGAAACTGATACAATGCACTGGTCCTCTAACATCCAATGCTTGTCAGTTAAGATGAGAAACGTGTGAGCTTCGTGAATGATGTAGATCCTTTGAGCAGAAAAGTGACTGCCCTTACCTGAAACGAATTCTTGCTTGTAGGGAGACTCAGAGCATGGGATTTAACTCCATTTCTGAAGTGAAACATAGCATTGTCTCATGCATTGATCACACTCTGCTTTAGAACAAGAAGCACGCTCTTACTTTCTAGAGTCTCTAAGACAGCAGGAAACCTGAGTGTGCTGACAACAAAAGAACGGTGTTTCCTACACATACGGACTATATGTAGTCCAAAACTTTTTCTGAAACTGATTGAATGCACTGGTCCTCTAACATCTAATGCTTGTCAGTTAAGATGAGAAACGTGTGAGCTTCGTGAACGATGTAGTTCCGTTGAGCAGAAAAGTGACTGCCCTTACCTGAAACGAAGTCTTGCTTGTAGGGAGACTCAGAGCATGGGATTTAACTCCATTTCTGAAGTGAAACACACAGCATAGTCTCATCTATGGATCACAATCTGCTTTAGAGCGAGAAGCACGTTCTTGCTTTCTAGATTCTCTAAGAAAGCAGGAAACGTGAGTGTGCCCAGAACAAAAGATCGGGGTTTCCTACACATATGGACCATATCTAGTCCAACTCTTCTTCTGAAACTGATACAAAGCACTGGTCCTCTAACATCCAATGCTTGTCAGTTAAGATGGGAAACGTGTGAGCTTCATGAACGATGTAGTTCGTTTGAGCAGAAAAGTGACTGCCATTAACTGAATTGAAGTCTTGCTTGTAGGAAGACTCAGAGCCTGGGATTTAACTCCATTTCTGAAGTAAAACACACAGCAGTGTAATCATCCATTGATCACACTATGCTTTAGAACAAGAAGCACGCTCTTGCATTCTCGAGTCTCTAAGACAGCAGGAAACGTGATTTTGCTGAGAACAAAAGAACGGTGTTTCCTACACATACGGACATTATATAGTCCAACCCTGCTTCTGAAACTGATACAAAGCACTGGTCCTCTAACATCTAATCCTTGTCAGTTAAGATGAGAAACATGTGAGCTTCGTGAACGATGTAGTTCGTTTGAGCAGAAAAGTGACTGCCCTTACCTGAAACGAAGTGTTGCTTGTAGGGAGACTCAGAGCCTGGGATTTAACTCCTTTTCTGAAGGGAAACACACAGCATAGTTTTCATCCATGGATCACACTCTGCTTTAGAGCGCAAAGCACGCTCTTGCTTTCTAAAATCTCTAAGACAGCAGGAAACGTGAGTGTGCTGAGAACAAAAGAACGGTGTTTCCTACACATACGGACCATATATAGTCCAACTCTACTTCTGAAACTGATACAAAGCACTGGTCCTCTAACATCCAATGCTTGTCTGTTAAGATGAGAAACGTGTGAGCCCCGTGAAAGATGTAGTTCGTTTGAGCTGAAAAGTGACTGCCCTAACATGAAACGAATTCTTTCTTGTAGGAAGACACAGAGATTGGGATTTAAATCCATTTCTGAAGGGAAACACACAGCATAGTTTTCATCCATGGATCACACTCTGCTTTAGAGCGAGAAGCACGCTCTTGCTTTCTAAAGTCTCTAAGACAGCAGGAAACGTGAGTTTGCCCAGAACAAAAGATCGGGGTTTCCTACACATATGGATCATATGTAGTCCAACTCTGCTTCTGAAACTGATACAAAGCACTGACCCTCTAACTTCCAATGCTTGTCAGTTAAGATGAGAAAAGCGTGAGCTCAGTGAACGATGTAGTTCGTTTGAGCTGAAAAGTGACTGCCCTTACCTGAATCGAAGTCTTACTTGTAGGAAGACTCAGAGCCTGGGATTTAACTCCATTTCTGAAGGGAAACAAACAGCATAGTTCTCATCCATGGATCACACTCTGCTTTAGAGCGAGAAGCACACTCTTGCTTTCTAGTCTATAATACAGAAGGAAACCTGAGTGTGCCCAGAATAAAAGAACGGATTTCCTACACATACGGACTATATGTTGTCCAAAATTTCTTCTGAAGCTGATTGAATGCACTGGTCCTCTAAAATCTAATGCTTGTCAGTTAAGATGAGAAACGTGTGAGCTTCGTGAAAGATGTAGTTCGTTTGAGCAGAAAAGTGACTGCCCTCACCTGAAACGAAGTCTTGCTTGTAGGAATAATCAGAGCCTGGGATTTAACTCCATTTCTGAAGTAAAACACACAGCAGTGTAATCATCCATTGATCACAATCTGCTTTAGAACAAGAAGCACGCTCTTGCTTTCTAGAGTCTCTAAGACAGCAGGAAACGTGAGTGTGCTGAGAACAAAAGAACGGTGTTTCCTACACATACGGACCATATCTAGTCCAACTCTTCTTCTGAAACTGATACAAAGCACTGGTCCTCTAACATTCAACGCTTGTCAGTTAAGATGGGAAACGTGTGAGCTTCATGAACGATGTAGTTCGTTTGAGCAGAAAAGTAACTGCGCTTAACTGAATTGAAGTCTTGCTTGTAGGAAGACTCAGAGCCTGGGATTTAACTCCATTTCTGAAGTAAAACACACAGCAGTGTAATCATCCATTGATCACACTATGCTTTAGAACAAGAAGCACGCTCTTGCATTCTCGAGTCTCTAAGATAGCAGGAAACGTAATTTTGCTGAGAACAAAAGAACAGTGTTTCCTACACATACGGACATTATATAGTCCAACCCTGCTTCTGAAACTGATACAAAGCACTGGTCCTCTAACATCCAATGCTTGTCTGTTAGGTGAGAAACGTGTGAGCTTCGTGAACGATGTAGTTCGTTTGAGCTGAAAAGTGACTGCCCTTACCTGAAACGAAGTCTTGCTTGTAGGGAGACTCAGAGCATGGGATTTAACTCCATTTCTGAAGTGAAACACACAGCATAGTCTCATCTATGGATCACAATCTGCTTTAGAGCGAGAAGCACGTTCTTGCTTTCTAGAGTCTCTAAGACAGCAGGAAACGTGAGTGTGCCCAGAACAAAAGATTGCGGTTTCCTACACATATGGATCATATGTAGACCAACTCTGCTTCTGAAACTGATACAAAGCACTGACACTCTAACATCCAATGCTTGTCAGTTAAGATGAGATACGCGTGAGCTCAGTGAACGATGTAGTTCGTTTGAGCTGAAAAGTAACTGCCCTTACCTGAATCGAAGTCTTGCTTGTAGGAAGACTCAGAGCCTGGGATTTAACTCCATTTCTGAAGTGAAACACACAGCAGTGTAATCATCCATTGATCACACTATGCTTTAGAACAAGAAGCACGCTCTTGCATTCTCGAGTCTCTAAGACAGCAGGAAACGTGATTTTGCTGAGAACAAAAGAACGGTGTTTCCTACACATACGGACCATATCTAGTCCAACTCTACTTCTGAAACTGATACAAAGCACTGGTCCTCTAACATCCAATGCTTGTCTGTTAAGATGAGAAACGTGTGAGCCCCGTGAAAGATGTAGTTCGTTTGAGCTGAAAAGTGACTGCCCTTACCTGAAACGAAGTCTTGCTTGTTGGAAGACATAGAGCCTGGGATTTAACACCTTTTCTGAAGGGAAAAACATAGCATAGTTTTCATCCATGGTTCACACTCTGCTTTAGAGCGAGAAGCACGCTCTTGCTTTCTAAAATCTCTAAGACAGCAGGAAACGTGACTGTGCTGAGAACAAAAGAACGGTGTTTCCTACACATATGGACCATATCTAGTCCAACTCTTCTTCTGAAACTGATACAAAGCACTGGTCCTCTAACAACCAATGCTTGTCAGTTAAGACGGGAAACGTGTGAGCTTCATGAACGATGTAGTTCGTTTGAGCAGAAAAGTGACTGCCATTAACTGAATTGAAGTCTTGCTTGTAGGAAGACTCAGAGCCTGGGATTTAACTCCATTTCTGAAGTAAAACACACAGCAGTGTAATCATCCATTGATCACACTATGCTTTAGAACAAGAAGCACGCTCTTGCATTCTCGAGTCTCTAAGACAGCAGGAAACGTAATTTTGCTGAGAACAAAAGAACAGTGTTTCCTACACATACGGACATTATATAGTCCAACCCTGCTTCTGAAACTGATACAAAGCACTGGTCCTCTAACATCCAATGCTTGTCTGTTAAGGTGAGAAACGTGTGAGCTTCGTGAACGATGTAGTTCGTTTGAGCTGAAAAGTGACTGCCCTTACCTGAAACGAAGTCTTGCTTGTAGGGAGACTCAGAGCATGGGATTTAACTCCATTTCTGAAGTTAAACACACAGCATAGTCTCATCTATGGATGACAATCTGCTTTAGAGCGAGAAGCACGTTCTTGCTTTCTAGAGTATCTAAGACAGCAGGAAACGTGAGTGTGCCCAGAACAAAAGATCGCGGTTTCTTACACATATGGATCATATGTAGACCAACTCTGCTTCTGAAACTGATACAAAGCACTGACACTCTAACATCCAATGCTTGTCAGTTAAGATGAGATACGCATGAGCTCAGTGAACGATGTAGTTCGTTTGAGCTGAAAAGTAACTGCCCTTACCTGAATCGAAGTCTTGCTTGTAGGAAGACTCAGAGCCTGGGATTTAACTCCATTTCTGAAGTGAAACACACAGCAGTGTTCTCATCCATTAAACACACTCTGCTTTAGAACAAGAAGCACGCTCTTGCTTTGTAGAGTCTCTAAGACAGCAGGAAACGTGAGTTTGCAGAGAACAAAAGAACGGTGTTTCCTACATATACAGACCATATCTAGTCCAACTCTGCTTCTGAAACTGATACAAAGCACTGGTCCTCTAACATCCAATGCTTGTCTGTTAAGATGAGAAACGTGTGAGCCCTGTGAACGATGTAGTTCTTTTGAGCTGAAAAGTGACTGCCCTTACCTGAAACGAAGTCTTACTTGTTGGAAGACATAGAGCCTGGGATTTAACACCTTTTCTGAAGGGAAACACACAGCATAGTTTTCATCCATGGTTCACACTCTGCTTTAGAGCGAGAAGCACGCTCTTGCTTTCTAAAGTCTCTAAGACAGCAGGAAACATGAGTGTGCTGAGTACAAAATAACGGTGTTTCGTACACATACGGACCATATCTAGTCCAACTCTGCTTCTTAAACTGATACAAAGCACTGGTCCTCTAACATCCAATGCTTGTCTGTTAAGATGAGAAATGTGTGAACTCAGTGAACGATGTAGTTCGTTTGAGCTGAAAATTCATTGCCCTTACCTGAAACGAAGTCTTGCTTGTAGGAAGACACAGAGATTGGGATTTAACTCCTTATCTGAAGGGAAACACACAGCATAGTTTTCATCCAAGGATCACACTCTGCTTCAGAGCGAGAAGCAGGCTCTTGCTTTCTAAAGTCTCTAAGACAGCAGGAAACGTGAGTTTGCCCAGAACAAAAGATCGGGGTTTCCTACACATATGGATCATATGTAGTCCAACTCTGCTTCTGAAACTGATACAAAGCACTGACCCTCTAACTTCCAATGCTTGTCAGTTTAGATGAGAAAAGCGTGAGCTCAGTGAACGATGTAGTTCGTTTGAGCTGAAAAGTGACTGCCCTTACCTGAATTGAAGTCTTACTTGTAGGAATACTCAGAGCCTGGGATTTAACTCCATTTCTGAAGGGAAACACACAGCATAGTTCTCATCCATGGATCACACTCTGCTTTAGAGCGAGAAGCACACTCTTGCTTTCTAGAGTCTCTAATACAGCAGGAAATCTGAGTGTGCCCAGAATAAAAGAACGGATTTCCTACACATACGGACTATATGTAGTCCAAAACTTCTTCTGAAGCTGATTGAATGCACTGGTCCTCTAAAATCTAATGCTTGTCAGTTAAGATGAGAAACGTGTGAGCTTCGTGAAAGATGTAGTTCGTATGAGCAGAAAAGTGACTGCCATTACCTGAAACGAAGTCTTGCTTGTAGGAATACTCAGAGCCTGGGATTTAACTCCATTTCTGAAGTAAAACACACAGCAGTGTATTCATCCATTGATCACACTATGCTTTAGAACAAGAAGCATGCTCTTGCATTCTCGAGTCTGTAAGACAGCAGGAAACGTGATTTTGCTGAGAACAAAAGAACGGTGTTTCCTACACATACGGACATTATATAGTCCAACGCTGCTTCTGAAACTGATAGAAAGCACTGGTCCTCTAACATCCAATGCTTGTCTGTTAAGGTGAGAAACGTGACAGCTTCGTGAACGATGTAGTTCCTTTGAGCTGAAAAGAGACTGCCCTTACCTGAAACGAAGTCTTGCTTGTAGGGAGACTCAGAGCATGGGATTTAACTCCATTTCTGAAGTGAAACACACAGCATAGTCTCATCTATGGATCACAATCTGCTTTAGAGCAAGAAGCACGTTCTTGCTTTCTAGAGTCTCTAAGACAGCAGGAAACGTGAGTGTGCCCAGAACAAAAGATCGCGGTTTCCTACACATATGGATCATATGTAGACCAACTCTGCTTCTGATACTGATACAAAGCACTGACACTCTAACATCCAATGCTTGTCTGTTAAGATGAGAAACGTGTGAGCTTCGTGAAAGATGTAGTTCGTTTGAGCTGAAAAGTGACTGCCCTTACCTGAAACGAAGTCTTGCTTGTTGGAAGACTCAGAGCCTGGGATTTAACTCCATTTCTGAAGGCAAACACACAGCATATTTCTTATCCATGGATCACACTCTGCTTGAGAGCGAGAAGCACGCACTTGCTTTCTAGAGTTTCTAAGACATCAGGAAATGTGAGTGTGCTGAGAACAAAAGAACGGTGTTTCCTACACATACGGACATTATACAGTCCAACTCTGCTTCTGAAACTGATACAAAGCACTGGTCCTCTAACATCCAATGCTTGTCTGTTAAGGTGAGAAACCTGTGAGCTTCGTGAACGATGTAGTTCGTTTGAGCTGAAAAGTGACTGCCCTTACCTGAAACGAAGTCTTGCTTGTTGGAAGACTCAGAGCCTGGGATTTAACTCCATTTCTGAAGGCAAACACACAGCATAGTTCTCATCCATGGATCACACTCTGCTTTAGAGCGAGAAACACGCTCTTGCTTTCTAGAGTCTCTAAGACATCAGGAAATGTGAGTGTGATGAGAACAAAAGAATGGTGTTTCCTACACATACGGACCATTTCTAGTCCAACTCTGCTTCTGAAACTGATACAAAGCACTGGTCCTCTAACATCCAATGCTTGTCTGTTAAGATGAGAAACGTGTGAGCCCCGTGAAAGATGTAGTTCGTTTGAGCTGAAAAGTGACTGCCCTTACCTGAAACGAAGTCTTGCTTGTTGGAAGACATAGAGCCTGGGATTTAACACCTTTTCTGAAGGGAAAAACACAGCATAGTTTTCATCCATGGTTCACACTCTGCTTTAGAGCGAGAAGCACGCTCTTGCTTTCTAAAGTCTCTAAGACAGCAGGAAACGTGAGTGTGCTGAGAACGAAAGAACGGTGTTTCGTACACATACGGACCATATCTAGTCCAACTCTGCTTCTTAAACTGATACAAAGCACTGGTCCTCTAACATCCAATGCTTGTCTGTTAAGATGAGAAATGTGTGAACTCAGTGAACGATGTAATTCGTTTGAGCTGAAAAGTGACTGCCC
The DNA here is from genome assembly GCA_949786385.1 of Onychomys leucogaster. NCBI lineage: Eukaryota > Metazoa > Chordata > Mammalia > Rodentia > Cricetidae > Onychomys > Onychomys leucogaster. The sequence goes on along the minus strand of CATKUP010000129.1, from coordinate 943,965 downwards.
TAACCTGAAACGAATTCTTTCTTGTAGGAAGACACAGAGATTGGGATTTAAATCCATTTCTGAAGGGAAACACACAGCATAGTTTTCATCCATGGATCACACTCTGCTTTAGAGCGAGAAGCACGCTCTTGCTTTCTAAAGTCTCTAAGACAGCAGGAAACGTGAGTTTGCCCAGAACAAAAGATCGGGGTTTCCTACACATATGGATCATATGTAGTCCAACTCTGCTTCTGAAACTGATACAAAGCACTGACCCTCTAACTTCCAATGCTTGTCAGTTAAGATGAGAAAAGCGTGAGCTCAGTGAACGATGTAGTTCGTTTGAGCTGAAAAGTGACTGCCCTTACCTGAATCGAAGTCTTACTTGTAGGAAGACTCAGAGCCTGGGATTTAACTCCATTTCTGAAGGGAAACAAACAGCATAGTTCTCATCCATGGATCACACTCTGCTTTAGAGCGAGAAGCACACTCTTGCTTTCTAGAGTCTATAATACAGAAGGAAACCTGAGTGTGCCCAGAATAAAAGAACGGATTTCCTACACATACGGACTATATGTTGTCCAAAATTTCTTCTGAAGCTGATTGAATGCACTGGTCCTCTAAAATCTAATGCTTGTCAGTTAAGATGAGAAACGTGTGAGCTTCGTGAAAGATGTAGTTCGTTTGAGCAGAAAAGTGACTGCCCTCACCTGAAACGAAGTCTTGCTTGTAGGAATAATCAGAGCCTGGGATTTAACTCCATTTCTGAAGTAAAACACACAGCAGTGTAATCATCCATTGATCACAATCTGCTTTAGAACAAGAAGCACGCTCTTGCTTTCTAGAGTCTCTAAGACAGCAGGAAACGTGAGTGTGCTGAGAACAAAAGAACGGTGTTTCCTACACATACGGACCATATCTAGTCCAACTCTTCTTCTGAAACTGATACAAAGCACTGGTCCTCTAACATTCAACGCTTGTCAGTTAAGATGGGAAACGTGTGAGCTTCATGAACGATGTAGTTCGTTTGAGCAGAAAAGTAACTGCGCTTAACTGAATTGAAGTCTTGCTTGTAGGAAGACTCAGAGCCTGGGATTTAACTCCATTTCTGAAGTAAAACACACAGCAGTGTAATCATCCATTGATCACACTATGCTTTAGAACAAGAAGCACGCTCTTGCATTCTCGAGTCTCTAAGATAGCAGGAAACGTAATTTTGCTGAGAACAAAAGAACAGTGTTTCCTACACATACGGACATTATATAGTCCAACCCTGCTTCTGAAACTGATACAAAGCACTGGTCCTCTAACATCCAATGCTTGTCTGTTAGGTGAGAAACGTGTGAGCTTCGTGAACGATGTAGTTCGTTTGGGCTGAAAAGTGACTGCCCTTACCTGAAACGAAGTCTTGCTTGTAGGGAGACTCAGAGCATGGGATTTAACTCCATTTCTGAAGTGAAACACACAGCATAGTCTCATCTATGGATCACAATCTGCTTTAGAGCGAGAAGCACGTTCTTGCTTTCTAGAGTCTCTAAGACAGCAGGAAACGTGAGTGTGCCCAGAACAAAAGATCGCGGTTTCCTACACATATGGATCATATGTAGACCAACTCTGCTTCTGAAACTGATACAAAGCACTGACACTCTAACATCCAATGCTTGTCAGTTAAGATGAGATACGCGTGAGCTCAGTGAACGATGTAGTTCGTTTGAGCTGAAAAGTAACTGCCCTTACCTGAATCGAAGTCTTGCTTGTAGGAAGACTCAGAGCCTGGGATTTAACTCCATTTCTGAAGTGAAACACACAGCAGTGTAATCATCCATTGATCACACTATGCTTTAGAACAAGAAGCACGCTCTTGCATTCTCGAGTCTCTAAGACAGCAGGAAACGTGATTTTGCTGAGAACAAAAGAACGGTGTTTCCTACACATACGGACCATATCTAGTCCAACTCTACTTCTGAAACTGATACAAAGCACTGGTCCTCTAACATCCAATGCTTGTCTGTTAAGATGAGAAACGTGTGAGCCCCGTGAAAGATGTAGTTCGTTTGAGCTGAAAAGTGACTGCCCTTACCTGAAACGAAGTCTTGCTTGTTGGAAGACATAGAGCCTGGGATTTAACACCTTTTCTGAAGGGAAAAACATAGCATAGTTTTCATCCATGGTTCACACTCTGCTTTAGAGCGAGAAGCACGCTCTTGCTTTCTAAAATCTCTAAGACAGCAGGAAACGTGACTGTGCTGAGAACAAAAGAACGGTGTTTCCTACACATATGGACCATATCTAGTCCAACTCTTCTTCTGAAACTGATACAAAGCACTGGTCCTCTAACAACCAATGCTTGTCAGTTAAGACGGGAAACGTGTGAGCTTCATGAACGATGTAGTTCGTTTGAGCAGAAAAGTGACTGCCATTAACTGAATTGAAGTCTTGCTTGTAGGAAGACTCAGAGCCTGGGATTTAACTCCATTTCTGAAGTAAAACACACAGCAGTGTAATCATCCATTGATCACACTATGCTTTAGAACAAGAAGCACGCTCTTGCATTCTCGAGTCTCTAAGACAGCAGGAAACGTAATTTTGCTGAGAACAAAAGAACAGTGTTTCCTACACATACGGACATTATATAGTCCAACCCTGCTTCTGAAACTGATACAAAGCACTGGTCCTCTAACATCCAATGCTTGTCTGTTAAGGTGAGAAACGTGTGAGCTTCGTGAACGATGTAGTTCGTTTGAGCTGAAAAGTGACTGCCCTTACCTGAAACGAAGTCTTGCTTGTAGGGAGACTCAGAGCATGGGATTTAACTCCATTTCTGAAGTTAAACACACAGCATAGTCTCATCTATGGATCACAATCTGCTTTAGAGCGAGAAGCACGTTCTTGCTTTCTAGAGTATCTAAGACAGCAGGAAACGTGAGTGTGCCCAGAACAAAAGATCGCGGTTTCCTACACATATGGATCATATGTAGACCAACTCTGCTTCTGAAACTGATACAAAGCACTGACACTCTAACATCCAATGCTTGTCAGTTAAGATGAGATACGCATGAGCTCAGTGAACGATGTAGTTCGTTTGAGCTGAAAAGTAACTGCCCTTACCTGAATCGAAGTCTTGCTTGTAGGAAGACTCAGAGCCTGGGATTTAACTCCATTTCTGAAGTGAAACACACAGCAGTGTTCTCATCCATTAAACACACTCTGCTTTAGAACAAGAAGCACGCTCTTGCTTTGTAGAGTCTCTAAGACAGCAGGAAACGTGAGTTTGCAGAGAACAAAAGAACGGTGTTTCCTACATATACAGACCATATCTAGTCCAACTCTGCTTCTGAAACTGATACAAAGCACTGGTCCTCTAACATCCAATGCTTGTCTGTTAAGATGAGAAACGTGTGAGCCCTGTGAACGATGTAGTTCTTTTGAGCTGAAAAGTGACTGCCCTTACCTGAAACGAAGTCTTACTTGTTGGAAGACATAGAGCCTGGGATTTAACACCTTTTCTGAAGGGAAACACACAGCATAGTTTTCATCCATGGTTCACACTCTGCTTTAGAGCGAGAAGCACGCTCTTGCTTTCTAAAGTCTCTAAGACAGCAGGAAACATGAGTGTGCTGAGTACAAAATAACGGTGTTTCGTACACATACGGACCATATCTAGTCCAACTCTGCTTCTTAAACTGATACAAAGCACTGGTCCTCTAACATCCAATGCTTGTCTGTTAAGATGAGAAATGTGTGAACTCAGTGAACGATGTAGTTCGTTTGAGCTGAAAATTCATTGCCCTTACCTGAAACGAAGTCTTGCTTGTAGGAAGACACAGAGATTGGGATTTAACTCCTTATCTGAAGGGAAACACACAGCATAGTTTTCATCCAAGGATCACACTCTGCTTCAGAGCGAGAAGCAGGCTCTTGCTTTCTAAAGTCTCTAAGACAGCAGGAAACGTGAGTTTGCCCAGAACAAAAGATCGGGGTTTCCTACACATATGGATCATATGTAGTCCAACTCTGCTTCTGAAACTGATACAAAGCACTGACCCTCTAACTTCCAATGCTTGTCAGTTTAGATGAGAAAAGCGTGAGCTCAGTGAACGATGTAGTTCGTTTGAGCTGAAAAGTGACTGCCCTTACCTGAATTGAAGTCTTACTTGTAGGAATACTCAGAGCCTGGGATTTAACTCCATTTCTGAAGGGAAACACACAGCATAGTTCTCATCCATGGATCACACTCTGCTTTAGAGCGAGAAGCACACTCTTGCTTTCTAGAGTCTCTAATACAGCAGGAAATCTGAGTGTGCCCAGAATAAAAGAACGGATTTCCTACACATACGGACTATATGTAGTCCAAAACTTCTTCTGAAGCTGATTGAATGCACTGGTCCTCTAAAATCTAATGCTTGTCAGTTAAGATGAGAAACGTGTGAGCTTCGTGAAAGATGTAGTTCGTATGAGCAGAAAAGTGACTGCCATTACCTGAAACGAAGTCTTGCTTGTAGGAATACTCAGAGCCTGGGATTTAACTCCATTTCTGAAGTAAAACACACAGCAGTGTATTCATCCATTGATCACACTATGCTTTAGAACAAGAAGCATGCTCTTGCATTCTCGAGTCTGTAAGACAGCAGGAAACGTGATTTTGCTGAGAACAAAAGAACGGTGTTTCCTACACATACGGACATTATATAGTCCAACGCTGCTTCTGAAACTGATAGAAAGCACTGGTCCTCTAACATCCAATGCTTGTCTGTTAAGGTGAGAAACGTGACAGCTTCGTGAACGATGTAGTTCCTTTGAGCTGAAAAGAGACTGCCCTTACCTGAAACGAAGTCTTGCTTGTAGGGAGACTCAGAGCATGGGATTTAACTCCATTTCTGAAGTGAAACACACAGCATAGTCTCATCTATGGATCACAATCTGCTTTAGAGCAAGAAGCACGTTCTTGCTTTCTAGAGTCTCTAAGACAGCAGGAAACGTGAGTGTGCCCAGAACAAAAGATCGCGGTTTCCTACACATATGGATCATATGTAGACCAACTCTGCTTCTGATACTGATACAAAGCACTGACACTCTAACATCCAATGCTTGTCTGTTAAGATGAGAAACGTGTGAGCTTCGTGAAAGATGTAGTTCGTTTGAGCTGAAAAGTGACTGCCCTTACCTGAAACGAAGTCTTGCTTGTTGGAAGACTCAGAGCCTGGGATTTAACTCCATTTCTGAAGGCAAACACACAGCATATTTCTTATCCATGGATCACACTCTGCTTGAGAGCGAGAAGCACGCACTTGCTTTCTAGAGTTTCTAAGACATCAGGAAATGTGAGTGTGCTGAGAACAAAAGAACGGTGTTTCCTACACATACGGACATTATACAGTCCAACTCTGCTTCTGAAACTGATACAAAGCACTGGTCCTCTAACATCCAATGCTTGTCTGTTAAGGTGAGAAACCTGTGAGCTTCGTGAACGATGTAGTTCGTTTGAGCTGAAAAGTGACTGCCCTTACCTGAAACGAAGTCTTGCTTGTTGGAAGACTCAGAGCCTGGGATTCAACTCCATTTCTGAAGGCAAACACACAGCATAGTTCTCATCCATGGATCACACTCTGCTTTAGAGCGAGAAACACGCTCTTGCTTTCTAGAGTCTCTAAGACATCAGGAAATGTGAGTGTGATGAGAACAAAAGAATGGTGTTTCCTACACATACGGACCATTTCTAGTCCAACTCTGCTTCTGAAACTGATACAAGGACTGATCCTCTAACATCCAATGCTTGTCAGTTAAGATGAGAAACGTGTGAGCTTCGTGAAAGATGTAGTTCGTTTGAGCTGAAAAGTGACTGCCCTTACCTGAAACGAAGAATTGCTTGTTGGAAGACATAGAGCCTGGGATTTAACACCTTTTCTTAAGGGAAACACACAGCCTAGTTCTCATCCATGGATCACACTCTGCTTTAGAGCGAGAATCATACTCTTGCTTTATAGAATCTCTAATACAGCAGGAAATCTCAGTGTGCCCAGAACAAAAGAACGGTGTTTCCTACACATACGGACTATATATAGTCCAAATCTTCTTTTGAAACTGATACAAAGCACTGGTCTTGTAACATCCAATGCTTGTCTGTTAAGATGTGCAATGTGTGCGCTCCGTGAAAGATGTAGTTCGTTTGAGCTGTAAAGTGACTGCCCTTACCTGAAACTAAGTCTTGCTTGTGGGAAGACATAGAGCCTGGGATTTAACACCTTTTCTGAAGTGAAACACACAGCGTAGTTCTCATCCATGGATCACACTCTGCTTTAGAACCAGAAGCACGCTCTAGCTTTCTAGAGTCTCTAAGACAGCAGGAAAAGTGGGTGTGCTGAAAACAAAAGAACGGTGTTTCCTACACATACGGACCATATCTAGTCCAATTCTGCTTCTGAAACTGATACAAAGCACTGGTCCTCTAACATCCAATGCTTGTCAGTTAAGATGAGAAACGTGTGAGCTCAGTTAAGGATGTAGTTCGTTTGAGCAGAAAAGTGACTGCCCTTACCTGAAACGAAGTCTTGCTTGTAGAAGACTCAGAGCCTGGGATTTAACTCCATTTCTGAAGTGAAACACACAGCAGTGTTCTCATCCATTAATAACACTCTGCTTTAGTACAAGAAGCACGCTCTTGCTTTCTAGATTCTCTAAGACAGCAGGAAACGTGAGTTTGCTGAGAACAAAAGAACGGTGTTTCCTACACATATGGACCATATGTAGTCCAAATCTGCTTCTAAAACTGATACAAGGCACTGAACCTCTAACATCCAATGCTTGTCAGTTAAGATGGGAAACGTCTGAGCTTCATGAACGATGTGGTTCGTTTGAGGAGAAAAGTGACTGCCTTTACCTGAATTGCAGTCTTGCTTGTAGGAAGACTCAGAGCCTGGGATTTAACTCCATTTCTGAAGTAAAACACACAGCATAGTTCTCATCCATGGATCACACTCTGCTTTAGAGCGAGAAGCACGCTCTTGCTTTCTAGAGTCTCTAAGATATGAGGAAATCTGAGTGTGCCCAGAACAAAAGAACGGTGTTTCCTACACATACGGACCATATGTAGTACAAATCTGCTTCTTAAACTGATACAAAGTACTGGTCCTCTAACATCCAATGCTTCTCTGTTAAGATGAGAAACGTGTGAGCTTTGTGAACGATATAGTTCCTTTGAACTGAAAAGTGACTGCCCTTACCTGAAAAGAAGTCTTGCTTGTAGGAAGACACAGAGCCTGGGATTTAAGTCCATTTCTGAAGGGAAACCCACAGCATAGTTCTCATCCATGGATCACACTCTGCTTTAGAGCGAGAAGCACGCTCTTGCTTTCTAGTGTCTCTAAGACATCAGGAAACGTGAGTGTGCTGACAACAAAAGAACGGTGTTTCCTACACATATGGACCATATCTACTCCAACTCTTCTTCTGAAACTGATACAAAGCACTGGTCCTCTAACATCCAATGCTTGTCTGTTAAGATGAGAAACGTGTGAGCTCCGTGAAAGGTGTAGTTCGTTTGAGCTGAAAAGTGACTGCCCATACCTGAAACGAAGTCTTGCTTGTTGGAAGACATAGAGCCTGGGATTTAACACCTTTTCTGAAGGGAAACACACAGCATAGTTTTCATCCATGGATCACACTCTGCTTTAGAGCGAGAAGCACACTCTTGCTTTCTAGAGTCTCTAATACAGCATGAAATCTGAGTTTGCCCATTATAAAAGAACGGTGTTTCCTACACATACGGACCATATCTAGTCCAACTCTTCTTCTGAAACTGATACAAAGCACTGGTCCTCTAACATTCAATGCTTGTAAGTTAAGATGAGAAACGTGTGAGCTTCGTCAACGATGTAGTTCGTATGAGCAGAAAAGTGACTGCCATTACCTGAAACGAAGTCTTGCTTGGAGGAAGACTCAGAGCCTGGGATTTAACTCCATTTCTGAAGTGAAACACACATCGTAGTTCTCATCCATGGATCACACTCTGCTTTAGAGCAACAAGCACACTCTTGCTTTCTAGAGTCTCTAGGACAGCAGGAAATCTGAGTGTGCCCAGAACAAAATAATGGTGTTTCCTACACATACGGACTATATGTAGTCCCAAACTTCTTCTAAAACTGATTGAATGCACTGGTCCTCTAACATCCAATGCTTGTCAGTTAAGATGAGAAACGTGTGAGCTTCGTGAAAAATGTAGTTCATTGAGCAGAAAAGTGACTGCCCTCACCTGAAATGAAGTCTTGCTTGTAGGGAGACTCAGAGCCTGGGATTTAACTCCTTTTCTGAAGTGAAACACACAGCATAGTTTTCATCCATGGATCACACTCTGCTTTAGAACCAGAAGCACGCTCTAGCTTTCTAGAGTCTCTAAGACAGCGGGAAACATGAGTGTGCTGAGAACAAAACAACGGTGTTTCCTACACACACGTACCATATCTAGTCCAATTCTGCTTCTGAAACTGATAGAAAGCACTGGTCCTCTAACATCCAATGCTTGTCAGTTAAGATGAGAAACGTGTGAGCTCAGTGAAGAATGTAGTTCGTTTGAGTTGAAAAGTGACTGCCCTTACCTGAAACGAAGTCTTGCTTGTAGGAAGACACAGAGCCTGGGATTTAACTCCATTTCTAAAGGGAAACACACATCATAGTTCTCATCCATGGATCACACTCTGCTTTAGAGTGAGAATCATACTCTTGCTTTCTAGATTCTCTAATACAGCAGGAAATCTGAGTGTGCCCAGAAAAAAAGAATGGTGTTTCCTACACATACGGACTATATGTAGTCCAAATCTTCTTTTGAAACTGATACAGTGCACTGGTCCTCTAACATCCAATGCTTGTCAGTTAAGATGAGAAACGTGTGTGCTTCGTGAACGATGTAGTTCCTTTGAGCAGAAAAGTGACTGCCCTCACCTGAAACGAAGTCTTGCTTGTAGGAAGACTCAGAGCCTGGGATTTAACTCCATTTCTGAAGTGAAACACACAGAAGTGTTCTCATCCATTAATCACACTCTGCTTTAGTACAAGAAGCACGCTCTTGCTTTCTAGATTCTCTAAGACAGCAGGAAACGTGAGTTTGCTGAGAACAAAAGTACGGTGTTTCCTACACATACAGACCATATGTAGTCCAAATCTGCTTCTAAAACTGATACAAAGCACTGACCCTCTAACATCCAATGCTTGTCAGTTAAGATAGGAAACGTCTGAGCTTCATGAACGATGTAGTTCGTTTGAGGAGAAAAGTGACTGCCGTTACCTGAATTGCAGTCTTGCTTGTAGGAAGACTCAGAGCCTGGGATTTAACTCCATTTCTGAAGTAAAACACACAGCATAGTTCTCATCCTTGAATCACACTCTGCTTTAGAGCGAGAAGCACGCTCTTGCTTTCTAGAGTCTCTAAGACATCAGGAAATCTGAGTGTGCCCATAACAAAAGAACGGTGTTTCCTACACATACGGACCATATGTAGTACAAATCTGCTTCTTAAACTGATACAAAGTACTGGTCCTCTAACATCCAATGCTTCTCTGTTAAGATGAGAAACGTGTGAGCTTTGTGAACGATATAGTTCCTTTGAACTGAAAAGTGACTGCCCTTACCTGAAACGAAGTCTTACTTGTAGGAAGACACAGAGCCTGGGATTTAAGTCCATTTCTGAAGGGAAACCCACAGCATAGTTCTCATCCATGGATCACACCCTGCTTTAGAGCGAGAAGAACACTCTTGCTTTCTAGAGTCTCTAATACAGCAGGAAATCTGAGTTTGCCGAGAACAAAAGAACGGTGTTTCCTACACATACAGACCATATGTAGTCCTAATCTGCTTCTGAATCTGATACAAAGCACTGACCCTCTAGCATCCAATGCTTGTCAGTTAAGATGAGAAACGCGTGAGCTCAGTGAACGATGGAGTTCGTTTGAGCTGAAAGTGACTGCCCTTACCTGAAACGAAGTCTTGCTTGTAGGAAGACTCAGAGCCTGGTAATTAACTCCATTTCTGAAGGCAAACACACAGCATAGTTCTCATCCATGGATCACACTCTGCTTTAGAGCGAAAAGCACGCTCTTGCTTTCTAGTGTCTCTAAGACATCAGGAAAAGTGAGTGTGCTGACAACAAAAGAACGGTGTTTCCTACACATACGGACCATATCTAGTCCAATTCTTCTTCTGAAACTGATACAAAGCACTGGTCCTCTAACATCCAATGCTTGTCAGTTAAGATGAGAAACGTGTGAGCTCAGTGAAGGATGTAGTTCGTTTGAGTTGAAAAGTGACTGCCCTTACCTGAAACGAAGTCTTGCTTGTAGGAAGACACAGAGCCTGGGATTTAACTCCATTTCTGAAGGGAAACACACAGCATAGTTCTCATCCATGGATCACACTCTGCTTTAGAGTGAGAATCATACTCTTGCTTTCTAGATTCTCTAATACAGCAGGAAATCTGAGTGTGCCCAGAAAAAAAGAATGGTGTTTCCTACACATACGGACTATATGTAGTCCAAATCTTCTTTTGAAACTGATACAGTGCACTGGTCCTCTAACATCAATGCTTGTCAGTTAAGATGAGAAACGTGTGTGCTTCGTGAACGATGTAGTTCCTTTGAGCAGAAAAGTGACTGCCCTTACCTGAAACGAAGTCTTGCTTGTAGAAGACTCAGAGCCTGGGATTTAACTCCATTTCTGAAGTGAAACACACAGCAGTGTTCTCATCCATTAATAACACTCTGCTTTAGTACAAGAAGCACGCTCTTGCTTTCTAGATTCTCTAAGACAGCAGGAAACGTGAGTTTGCTGAGAACAAAAGAACGGTGTTTCCTACACATATGGACCATATGTAGTCCAAATCTGCTTCTAAAACTGATACAAGGCACTGAACCTCTAACATCCAATGCTTGTCAGTTAAGATGGGAAACGTCTGAGCTTCATGAACGATGTAGTTCGTTTGAGGAGAAAAGTGACTGCCGTTACCTGAATTGCAGTCTTGCTTGTAGGAAGACTCAGAGCCTGGGATTTAACTCAATTTCTGAAGTAAAACACACAGCAGTGTAATCATCCATTGATCACACTCTGCATTAGAACAAGAAGCACGCTCTTGCTTTCTAGAGTCTCTAAGACAGCAGGAAACGTGATTTTGCTGAGAAGAAAAGAACGGTGTTTCGTACACATACAGACATTATATAGTCCAACTCTGCTTCTGAAAGTGATACAAAGCACTCATCCTCTAACATCCAATGCTTGTCTGTTAAGGTGAGAACCGTGTGAGCTTCGTGAACGATGTAGTTCGTTTGAGCTGAAAAGTGATTGCCCTTACCTGAAATGAAGTCTCGCTTGTAGGAAGACTCAGAGCCTGGGGATTTAACTCCATTTCTGAAGGCAAACACAGCATAGTTCTCATCCATGGATCACACTCTGCTTTCGAGCGAGAAGCACGCTCTTGCTTTCTAGTATCTCTAAGACATCAGGAAACGTGAGTGTGCTGACAACAAAAGAACGGTGTTTCCTACATATATGGACCATATCTACTCCAACTCTTCTTCTGAAACTGATACAAAGCACTGGTCCTCTAACATCCAATGCTTGTCTGTTAAGATGAGAAACATGTGAGCTCCGTGAAAGGTGTAGTTCGTTTGAGCTGAAAAGTGACTGCCCATACCTGAAACGAAGTCTTGCTTGTTGGAAGACATAGAGCCTGGGATTTAACACCTTTTCTGAAGGGAAACACACAGCATAGTTTTCATCCATGGATCACACTCTGCTTTAGAGCGAGAAGCACACTCTTGCTTACTAGAGTCTCTAATACAGCAGGAAATCTGAGTGTGCCCAGAACAAAAGAATGGTGTTTCCTACACATACGGACTATATGTAGTCCCAAACTTCTTCTAAAACTGATTGAATGCACTGGTCCTCTAACATCCAATGCTTGTCATTTAAGATGAGAAACGTGTGAGCTTCGTGAAAGATGTAGTTCATTGAGCAGAAAAGTGACTGCCCTTACCTGAAAAGAAGTCTTGCTTGTAGGAAGACACAGAGCCTGGGATTTAAGTCCATTTCTGAAGGGAAACCCACAGCATAGTTCTCATCCATGGATCACACCCTGCTTTAGAGCGAGAAGAACACTCTTGCTTTCTAGAGTCTCTAATACAGCAGGAAATCTGAGTTTGCCCAGAACAAAAGAACGGTGTTTCCTACACATACAGACCATATGTAGTCCAAATCTGCTTCTGAATCTGATACAAAGCACTGACCCTCTAGCATCCAATGCTTGTCAGTTAAGATGAGAAACGCGTGAGCTCAGTGAACGATGGAGTTCGTTTGAGCTGAAAGTGACTGCCCTTACCTGAAACGAAGTCTTGCTTGTTGGAAGACATAGAGCCTGGGATTTAACACCTTTTCTGAAGGGAAACACACAGCATAGTTTTCATCCATGGTTCACACTCTGCTTTAGAGCGAGAAGCACGCTCTTGCTTTCTAAAGTCTCTAAGACAGCAGGAAACGTGAGTGTGCTGAGAACAAAAGAACGGTGTTTTGTACACATACGGACCATATCTAGTCCAACTCTGCTTCTTAAACTGATACAAAGCACTGGTCCTCTAACATCCAATGCTTGTCTGTTAAGATGAGAAATGTGTGAACTCAGTGAACGATGTAGTTCGTTTGAGCTGAAAATTGATTGCCCTTACCTGAAACGAAGTCTTGCTTGTAGGAAGACACAGAGATTGGGATTTAACTCCTTATCTGAAGGGAAACACACAGCATAGTTTTCATCCAAGGATCACACTCTGCTTTAGAGCGAGAAGCAGGCTCTTGCTTTCTAAAGTCTCTAAGACAGCAGGAAACGTGAGTTTGCCCAGAACAAAAGATCGGGGTTTCCTACACATATGGATCATATGTAGTCCAACTCTGCTTCTGAAACTGATACAAAGCACTGACCCTCTAACTTCCAATGCTTGTCAGTTAAGATGAGAAAAGCGTGAGCTCAGTGAACGATGTAGTTCGTTTGAGCTGAAAAGTGACTGCCCTTACCTGAATCGAAGTCTTACTTGTAGGAAGACACAGAGCCTGGGATTTAACTCCATTTCTGAAGGGAAACACACAGCATAGTTCTCATCCATGGATCACACTCTGCTTTAGAGCGAGAAGCACACTCTTGCTTTCTAGAGTCTCTAATACAGCAGGAAATCTGAGTGTGCCCAGAAAAAAAGAACGGATTTCCTACACATATGGACTATATGTAGTCCAAAACTTCTTCTGAAGCTGATTGAATGCACTGGTCCTCTAAAATCTAATGCTTGTCAGTTAAGATGAAAAACGTGTGAGCTTCGTGAAAGATGTAGTTCGTTTGAGCAGAAAAGTGACTGCCCTCACCTGAAACGAAGTCTTGCTTGTAGGAATACTCAAAGCCTGGGATTTAACTCCATTTCTGAAGTAAAACACACAGCAGTGTATTCATCCATTGATCACACTATGCTTTAGAACAAGAAGCACGCTCTTGCATTCTCGAGTCTGTAAGACAGCAGGAAACGTGATTTTGCTGAGAACAAAAGAACGGTGTTTCCTACACATACGGACATTATATAGTCCCACGCTGCTTCTGAAACTTATAGAAAGCACTGGTCCTCTAACATCCAATGCTTGTCTGTTAAGGTGAGAAACGTGAGAGCTTCGTGAAAGATGTAGTTCCTTTGAGCTGAAAAGAGACTGCCCTTACCTGAAACGAAGTCTTGCTTGTAGGGAGACTCAGAGCATGGGATTTAACTCCATTTCTGAAGTGAAACACACAGCATAGTCTCATCTATGGATCACAATCTGCTTTAGAGCAAGAAGCACGTTCTTGCTTTCTAGAGTCTGTAAGACAGCAGGAAACGTGAGTGTGCCCAGAACAAAAGATCGCGGTTTCCTACACATATGGATCATATGTAGACCAACTCTGCTTCTGATACTGATACAAAGCACTGACACTCTAACATCCAATGCTTGTCTGTTAAGATGAGAAACGTGTGAGCTCCGTGAAAGATGTAGTTCGTTTGAGCTGAAAAGTGACTGCCCTTACCTGAAACGAAGTCTTGCTTGTAGGAAGACACAGAGCCTGGGTTTTAACTCCATTTCTGAAGTAAAACACAAATCAGTGTAATCATCCATTGATCACACTCTGCTTTAGAACAAGAACCACGCTCTTGCTTTCTAGATTCTCTAAGAGAGCAGGAAACATGATTTTGCTGAGAACAAAAGAACGGTGTTTCCTACACATACGGACTATATGTAGTCCAAAACTTCTTCTGAAACTGATTGAATGCACTGGTCCTCTAACATCCAATGATTCTCAGTTAAGATGAGAAACGTTTGAGCTTCGTGAAAGATGTAGTTCGTTTGAGCAGAAAAGTGACTGTCCTCACCTGAAACAAAATCTTGCTGGTAGAGAGACTCAGAGCCTGGGATTTAACTCCTTTTCTGAAGGGAAACAAACAGCATAGATTTCATCCATGGATCACACTCTGCTTTAGAACGAGAAGCATGCTCTTGCTTTCTAGAGTCTCTAAGACAGCAGGAAACGTGAGTGTGCTGAGAACAAAAGAACGGTGTTTCCTATGCATACGGACCATATCTAGTCCAAATCTGCTTCTTAAACTGATACAAAGCACTGGTCCTCTAACATCCAATGCTTGTCAGTTAAGATGAGAAATGTGTGAGCTTCGTGAACGATGTAGTTCCTTTGAGCAGAAAAGTGACTACACTTACCTGAAACGAAGTCTTGCTTGTTGGGAGACACAGAGTATGGGATTTAACTCCATTTCTGAAGTGAAACACACAGCATAGTCTCATCTATGGATCACAATCTGCTTTAGAGGGAGAAGCACGTTCTTGCTTTCTAGAGTCTCTAAGACAGCAGGAAACGTGAGTGTGCCCAGAACAAAAGATCGGGGTTTCCTACACATATGGATCATATGTAGTCCAACTCTGCTTCTGAAACTGATACAATGCACTGACCCTCTAACATCCAATGCTTGTCAGTTAAGATGAGAAACGCGTGAGCTCAGTGAACGATGTAGTTCGTTTGAGCTGAAAAGTGACTGCCCTTATCTGAATCGAAGTCTTGCTTGTAGGAAGACTCAGAGCCTGAGATTTAACTCCATTTCTTAAGGAAAACACACAGCATAGTTCTCAGCCATGGATCACACTCTTCTTTAGAGCGAGAAGCACACTCTTCCTTTCTAGAGTCTCTAATACAGCAGGAAATGTGAGTGTGCCCAGAATAAAACAACGGTGTTTCCTACACATACAGACTATATGTAGTCGAAAACTTTTTCTGAAACTGATTGAATGCACTGGTCCTCTAATATCTAATGCTTGTCAGTTAAGATGAGAAACGTGTGAGCTTTGTGAACGATGTAGTTCGTTTGAGCATAAAAGTGACTGCCCTTACCTGAAACGAAGTCTTCCTTGTAGGGAGACTCAGAGCATGGGATTTAACTCCATTTCTGAAGTGAAACACACAGCATTTTCTCATCCATTGATCACACTCTGCTTTAGAGCGAGAAGCACGCTCTTGCTTTCTAAAGTCTCTAAGACAGCAATAAACGTGAGTGTGCTGAGAACAAAAGAACGGAGTTTCCTACACATACGGACCATATCTACTCCAAATCTGCTTCTTAAACTGATAGAAAGCACTGGTCCTCTAACATCCAATGCTTGTCAGTTTAGATGAGAAACGTGTGAGCTTCGTGAACGATGTAGTTCCTTTGTGCAGAAAAGTGACTACACTTACCTGAAACGAAGTCTTGCTTATTGGGAGACACAGAGCATGGGATTTAACTCCTTTCTGAAGTGAAACACACAGCATAGTCTCATCTATGGATCACAATCTGCTTTAGAGTGAGAAGCACGTTCTTGCTTTCTAGAGTCTCTAAGAGAGCAGGAAACGTGAGTGTGCCCAGAACAAAAGATCGGGGTTTCCTACACATATGGATCATATGTAGTCCAACTCTGCTTCTGAAACTGATACAATGCACTGACCCTCTAACATCCAATGCTTGTCAGTTAAGATGAGAAACGCGTGAGCTCAGTGAACGATGTAGTTCGTTTGAGCTGAAAAGTGACTGCCCTTATCTGAATCGAAGTCTTGCTTGTAGGAAGACTCAGAGCCTGAGATTTAACTCCATTTCTTAAGGAAAACACACAGCATAGTTCTCAGCCATGGATCACACTCTTCTTTAGAGCGAGAAGCACACTCTTCCTTTCTAGAGTCTCTAATACAGCAGGAAATCTGAGTGTGCCCAGAATAAAACAACGGTGTTTCCTACACATACAGACTATATGTAGTCGAAAACTTTTTCTGAAACTGATTGAATGCACTGGTCCTCTAATATCTAATGCTTGTCAGTTAAGATGAGAAACGTGTGTGCTTCGTGAACGATGTAGTTCCTTTGAGCAGAAAAGTGACTGCCCTCACCTGAAACGAAGTCTTGCTTGTAGGAAGACTCAGAGCCTGGGATTTAACTCCATTTCTGAAGTGAAACACACAGAAGTGTTGTCATCCATTAATCACACTCTGCTTTAGTACAAGAAGCACGCTCTTGTTTCTAGATTCTCTAAGACAGCAGGAAACGTGAGTTTGCTGAGAACAAAAGTACGGTGTTTCCTACACATACAGACCATATGTAGTCCAAATCTGCTTCTAAAACTGATACAAAGCACTGACCCTCTAACATCCAATGCTTGTCAGTTAAGATAGGAAACGTCTGAGCTTCATGAACGATGTAGTTCGTTTGAGGAGAAAAGTGACTGCCGTTACCTGAATTGCAGTCTTGCTTATAGGAAGACTCAGAGCCTGGGATTTAACTCCATTTCTGAAGTAAAACACACAGCATAGTTCTCATCCATGGATCACACTCTGCTTTAGAGGGAGAAGCACGCTCTTGCTTTCTAGAGTCTCTAAGACATCAGGAAATCTGAGTGTGCCCAGAACAAAAGAACGGTGTTTCCTACACATACGGACCATATGTAGTACAAATCTGCTTCTTAAACTGATACAAAGTACTGGTCCTCTAACATCCAATGCTTCTCTGTTAAGATGAGAAACGTGTGAGCTTTGTGTACGATATAGTTCCTTTGAACTGAAAAGTGACTGCCCTTACCTGAAACGAAGTCTTGCTTGTAGGAAGACACAGAGCCTGGGATTTAAGTCCATTTCTGAAGGGAAACCCACAGCATAGTTCTCATCCATGGATCACACTCTGCTTTAGAGCGAGAAGAACACTCTTGCTTTCTAGAGTCTCTAATACAGCAGGAAATCTGAGTTTGCCCAGAACAAAAGAACGGTGTTTCCTACACATACAGACCATATGTAGTCCAAATCTGCTTCTGAATCTGATACAAAGCACTGACCCTCTAGCATCCAATGCTTGTCAGTTAAGATGAGAAACGTGTGAGCTCAGTGAACGATGGAGTTCGTTTGAGCTGAAAGTGACTGCCCTTACCTGAAACGAAGTCTTGCTTGTAGGAAGACTCAGAGCCTGGTAATTAACTCCATTTCTGAAGGCAAACACACAGCATAGTTCTCATCCATGCATCACACTCTGCTTTAGAGCGAGAAGCACGCTCTTGCTTTCTAGTGTCTCTAAGACATCAGGAAAAGTGAGTGTGCTGACAACAAAAGAACGGTGTTTCCTACACATACAGACCATATGTAGTCCAAATCTGCTTCTGAATCTGATACAAAGCACTGACCCTCTAGCATCCAATGCTTGTCAGTTAAGATGAGAAACGTGTGAGCTCAGTGAAGGATGTAGTTCGTTTGAGTTGAAAAGTGACTGCCCTTACCTGAAACGAAGTCTTGCTTGTAGGAAGACACAGAGCCTGGGATTTAACTCCATTTCTGAAGGGAAACACACAGCATAGTTCTCATCCATGGATCACACTTTGCTTTAGAGTGAGAATCATAATCTTGCTTTCTAGATTCTCTAATACAGCAGGAAATCTGAGTGTGCCCAGAAAAAAAGAATGGTGTTTCCTACACATACGGACTATATGTAGTCCAAATCTTCTTTTGAAACTGACACAGTGCACTGGTCCTCTAACATCAATGCTTGTCAGTTAAGATGAGAAACGTGTGTGCTTCGTGAACGATGTAGTTCCTTTGAGCAGAAAAGTGACTGCCCTTACCTGAAACGAAGTCTTGCTTGTAGAAGACTCAGAGCCTGGGATTTAACTCCATTTCTGAAGTGAAACACACAGCAGTGTTCTCATCCATTAATAACACTCTGCTTTAGTACAAGAAGCACGCTCTTGCTTTCTAGATTCTCTAAGACAGCAGGAAACGTGAGTTTGCTGAGAACAAAAGAACGGTGTTTCCTACACATATGGACCATATGTAGTCCAAATCTGCTTCTAAAACTGATACAAGGCACTGAACCTCTAACATCCAATGCTTGTCAGTTAAGATGGGAAACGTCTGAGCTTCATGAACGATGTAGTTCGTTTGAGGAGAAAAGTGACTGCCGTTACCTGAATTGCAGTCTTGCTTGCAGGAAGACTCAGAGCCTGGGATTTAACTCAATTTCTGAAGTAAAACACACAGCAGTGTAATCATCCATTGATCACACTCTGCATTAGAACAAGAAGCACGCTCTTGCTTTCTAGAGTCTCTAAGACAGCAATAAACGTGATTTTGCTGAGAAGAAAAGAACGGTGTTTCGTACACATACAGACATTATATAGTCCAACTCTGCTTCTGAAAGTGATAGAAAGCACTCATCCTCTAACATCCAATGCTTGTCTGTTAAGGTGAGAACCGTGTGAGCTTCGTGAACGATGTAGTTCGTTTGAGCTGAAAAGTGACTGCCCTTACCTGAAATGAAGTCTCGCTTGTAGGAAGACTCAGAGCCTGGGGATTTAACTCCATTTCTGAAGGCAAACACAGCATAGTTCTCATCCATGGATCACACTCTGCTTTAGAGTGAGAAGCACGCTCTTGCTTTCTAGTGTCTCTAAGACATCAGGAAACGTGAGTGTGCTGACAACAAAAGAACGGTGTTTCCTACATATATGGACCATATCTACTCCAACTCTTCTTCTGAAACTGATACAAAGCACTGGTCCTCTAACATCCAATGCTTGTCTGTTAAGATGAGAAACGTGTGAGCTCCGTGAAAGGTGTAGTTCGTTTGAGCTGAAAAGTGACTGCCCATACCTGAAACGAAGTCTTGCTTGTTGGAAGACATAGAGCCTGGGATTTAACACCTTTTCTGAAGGGAAACACACAGCATAGTTTTCATCCATGGATCACACTCTGCTTTAGAGCGAGAAGCACACTCTTGCTTTCTAGAGTCTCTAATACAGCATGAAATCTGAGTTTGCCCATTATAAAAGAACGGTGTTTCCTACACATACGGACCATATCTAGTCCAACTCTTCTTCTGAAACTGATACAAAGCACTGGTCCTCTAACATTCAAGGCTTGTCAGTTAAGATGAGAAACGTGTGAGCTTCGTCAACGATGTAGTTCATATGAGCAGAAAAGTGACTGCCATTACCTGAAACGAAGTCTTGCTTGGAGGAAGACTCAGAGCCTGGGATTTAACTCCATTTCTGAAGTGAAACACACATCGTAGTTCTCATCCATGGATCACACTCTGCTTTAGAGCAAGAAGCACACTCTTGCTTTCTAGAGTCTCTAGGACAGCTGGAAATCTGAGTGTGCCCAGAACAAAAGAATGGTGTTTCCTACACATACGGACTATATGTAGTCCCAAACTTCTTCTAAAACTGATTGAATGCACTGGTCCTCTAACATCCAATGCTTGTCATTTAAGATGAGAAACGTGTGAGCTTCGTGAAAGATGTAGTTCATTGAGCAGAAAAGTGACTGCCCTCACCTGAAATGAAGTCTTGCTTGTAGGGAGACTCAGAGCCTGGGATTTAACTCCTTTTCTGAAGTGAAACACACAGCATAGTTTTTATCCATGGATCACACTCTTCTTTAGAACCAGAAGCACGCTCTAGCTTTCTAGAGTCTCTAAGACAGCAGGAAACATGAGTGTGCTGAGAACAAAACAACGGTGTTTCCTACACACACGGACCATATCTAGTCCAATTCTGCTTCTGAAACTGATACAAAGCACTGGTCCTCTAACATCCAATGCTTGTCAGTTAAGATGAGAAACGTGTGAGCTCAGTGAAGGATGTAGTTCGTTTGAGTTGAAAAGTGACTGCCCTTACCTGAAACGAAGTCTTGCTTGTAGGAAGACACAGAGCCTGGGATTTAACTCCATTTCTGAAGGGAAACACACATCATAGTTCTCATCCATGGATCACACTCTGCTTTAGAGTGAGAATCATACTCTTGCTTTCTAGATTGTCTAATACAGCAGGAAATCTGAGTGTGCCCAGAAAAAAAGAATGGTGTTTCCTACACATACGGACTATATGTAGTCCACATCTTCTTTTGAAACTGATACAGTGCACTGGTCCTCTAACATCCAATGCTTGTCAGTTAAGATGAGAAACGTGTGTGCTTTGTGAATGATGTAGTTCCTTTGAGCAGAAAAGTGACTGCCCTCACCTGAAACGAAGTCTTGCTTGTAGGAAGACTCAGAGCCTGGGATTTAACTCCATTTCTGAAGTGAAACACACAGAAGTGTTCTCATCCATTAATCACTCTCTGCTTTAGTACAAGAAGCACGCTCTTGCTTTCAAGATACTCTAAGACAGCAGGAAACGTGAGTTTGCTGAGAACAAAAGTACGGTGTTTCCTACACATACAGACCATATGTAGTCCAAATCTGCTTCTAAAACTGATACAAAGCACTGACCGTCTAACATCCAATGCTTGTCAGTTAAGATAGGAAACGTCTGAGCTTCATGAACGATGTAGTTCGTTTGAGGAGAAAAGTGACTGCCGTTACCTGAATTGCAGTCTTGCTTGTAGGAAGACTCAGAGCCTGGGATTTAACTCCATTTCTGAAGTAAAACACACAGCATAGTTCTCATCCATGGATCACACTCTGGTTTAGAGCGAGAAGCACGCTCTTGCTTTCTAGAGTCTCTAAGACATCAGGAAATCTGAGTGTGCCCAGAACAAAAGAACGGTGTTTCCTACACATACGGACCATATGTAGTACAAATCTGCTTCTTAAACTGATACAAAGTACTGGTCCTCTAACATCCAATGCTTCTCTGTTAAGATGAGAAACGTGTGAGCTTTGTGAACGATATAGTTCCTTTGAACTGAAAAGTGACTGCCCTTACCTGAAAAGAAGTCTTGCTTGTAGGAAGACACAGAGCCTGGGATTTAAGTCCATTTCTGAAGGGAAACCCACAGCATAGTTCTCATCCATGGATCACACTCTGCTTTAGAGCGAGAAGAACACTCTTGCTTTCTAGAGTCTCTAATACAGCAGGAAATCTGAGTGTGCCCAGAAAAAAAGAACGGATTTCCTACACATACGGACTATATGTAGTCCAAAACTTCTTCTGAAGCTGATTGAATGCACTGGTCCTCTAAAATATAATGCTTGTCAGTTAAGATGAGAAACGTGTGAGCTTCGTGAAAGATGTAGTTCGTTTGAGCAGAAAAGTGACTGCCCTCACCTGAAACGAAGTCTTGCTTGTAGGAATACTCAAAGCCTGGGATTTAACTCCATTTCTGAAGTAAAACACACAGCAGTGTATTCATCCATTGATCACACTATGCTTTAGAACAAGAACCACGCTCTTGCATTCTCGAGTCTGTAAGACAGCAGGAAACGTGATTTTGCTGAGAACAAAAGAACGGTGTTTCCTACACATACGGACATTATATAGTCCAACGCTGCTTCTGAAACTGATAGAAAGCACTGGTCCTCTAACATCCAATGCTTGTCTGTTAAGGTGAGAAACGTGAGAGCTTCGTGAACGATGTAGTTTGTTTGAGCTGAAAAGAGACTGCCCTTACCTGAAACGAAGTCTTGCTTGTAGGGAGACTCAGAGCATGGGGTTTAACTCCATTTCTGAAGTGAAACACACAGCATAGTCTCATCTATGGATCACAATCTGCTTTAGAGCAAGAAGCACGTTCTTGCTTTCTAGAGTCTCTAAGACAGCAGGAAATGTGAGTGTGCCCAGAACAAAAGATCGCGGTTTCCTACACATATGGATCATATGTAGACCAACTCTGCTTCTGATACTGATACAAAGCACTGACACTCTAACATCCAATGCTTGTCTGTTAAGATGAGAAACGTGTGAGCTCCGTGAAAGATGTAGTTCGTTTGAGCTGAAAAGTGACTGCCCTTACCTGAAACGAAGTCTTGCTTGTAGGAAGACACAGAGCCTGGGTTTTAACTCCATTTCTGAAGTAAAACACAAAGCAGTGTAATCATCCATTGATCACACTCTGCTTTAGAACAAGAACCACGCTCTTGCTTTCTAGATTCTCTAAGAGAGCAGGAAACATGATTTTGCTGAGAACAAAAGAACGGTGTTTCCTACACATACGGACTATATGTAGTCCAAAACTTCTTCAGAAACTGATTGAATGCACTGGTCCTCTAACATCCAATGATTCTCAGTTAAGATGAGAAACGTTTGAGCTTCGTGAAAGATGTAGTTCGTTTGAGCAGAAAAGTGACTGTCCTCACCTGAAACGAAATCTTGCTTGTAGGGAGACTCAGAGCCTGGGATTTAACTCCTTTTCTGAAGGGAAACAAACAGCATAGATTTCATCCATGGATCACACTCTGCTTTAGAACGAGAAGCATGCTCTTGCTTTCTAGAGTCTCTAAGACAGCAGGAAACGTGAGTGTGCTGAGAACAAAAGAACGGTGTTTCCTATGCATACGGACCATATCTAGTCCAAATCTGCTTCTTAAACTGATACAAAGCACTGGTCCTCTAACATCCAATGCTTGTCAGTTAAGATGAGAAATGTGTGAGCTTCGTGAACGATGTAGTTCCTTTGAGCAGAAAAGTGACTACACTTACCTGAAACGAAGTCTTGCTTGTTGGGAGACACAGAGTATGGGATTTAATTCCATTTCTGAAGTGAAACACACAGCATAGTCTCATCTATGGATCACAATCTGCTTTAGAGGGAGAAGCACGTTCTTGCTTTCTAGAGTCTCTAAGACAGCAGGAAACGTGAGTGTGCCCAGAACAAAAGATCGGGGTTTCCTACACATATGGATCATATGTAGTCCAACTCTCCTTCTGAAACTGATACAATGCACTGACCCTCTAACATCCAATGCTTGTCAGTTAAGATGAGAAACGCGTGAGCTCAGTGAACGATGTAGTTCGTTTGAGCTGAAAAGTGACTGCCCTTATCTGAATCGAAGTCTTGCTTGTAGGAAGACTCAGAGCCTGAGATTTAACTCCATTTCTTAAGGAAAACACACAGCATAGTTCTCAGCCATGGATCACACTCTTCTTTAGAGCGAGAAGCACACTCTTCCTTTCTAGAGTCTCTAATACAGCAGGAAATGTGAGTGTGCCCAGAATAAAACAACGGTGTTTCCTACACATACAGACTATATGTAGTCGAAAACTTTTTCTGAAACTGATTGAATGCACTGGTCCTCTAATATCTAATGCTTGTCAGTTAAGATGAGAAACGTGTGAGCTTTGTGAACGATGTAGTTCGTTTGAGCATAAAAGTGACTGCCCTTACCTGAAACGAAGTCTTCCTTGTAGGGAGACTCAGAGCATGGGATTTAACTCCATTTCTGAAGTGAAACACACAGCATTTTCTCATCCATTGATCACACTCTGCTTTAGAGCGAGAAGCACGCTCTTGCTTTCTAAAGTCTCTAAGACAGCAATAAACGTGAGTGTGCTGAGAACAAAAGAACGGTGTTTCCTACACATAAGGACCATATCTACTCCAAATCTGCTTCTTAAACTGATAGAAAGCACTGGTCCTCTAACATCCAATGCTTATCAGTTTAGATGAGAAACGTGTGAGCTTCATGAACGATGTAGTTCCTTTGAGCAGAAAAGTGACTACACTTACCTGAAATGAAGTCTTGCATGTTGGGAGACACAGAGCATGAGATTTAACTCCTTTCTGAAGTGAAACACACAGCATAGTCTCATCTATGGATCACAATCTGCTTTAGAGTGAGAAGCACGTTCTTGCTTTCTAGAGTCTCTAAGACAGCAGGAAACGTGAGTTTGCCCAGAACAAATGATCGGGGTTTCCTACACATATGGATCATATGTAGTCCAACTCTGCTTCTGAAACTGATACAAAGCACTGACCCTCTAACATCCAATGCTTGTCAGTTAAGATGAGAAACGCATGAGCTCAATGAACGATGTAGTTCGTTTGAGCTGAAAAGTGACTGCCCTTACCTGAAAAGAAGTCTTGCTTGTTGGAAGACTCAGAGCCTGGGATTTAACTCCATTTCTGAAGGCAAACACACAGCATATTTCTTATCCATGGATCACACTCTGCTTGAGAGCGAGAAGCACGCACTTGCTTTCTAGAGTTTCTAAGACATCAGGAAATGTGAGTGTGCTGAGAACAAAAGAACGGTGTTTCCTACACATACGGACATTATACAGTCCAACTCTGCTTCTGAAACTGATACAAAGCACTGGTCCTCTAACATCCAATGCTTGTCTGTTAAGGTGAGAAACCTGTGAGCTTCGTGAACGATGTAGTTCATTTGAGCTGAAAAGTGACTGCCCTTACCTGAAACGAAGTCTTGCTTGTTGGAAGACTCAGAGCCTGGGATTTAACTCCATTTCTGAAGGCAAACCCACAGCATAGTTCTCATCCATGGATCACACTCTGCTTTAGAGCGAGAAACACGCTCTTGCTTTCTAGAGTCTCTAAGACATCAGGAAATATGAGTGTGATGAGAACAAAAGAATGGTGTTTCCTACACATACGGACCATATCTAGTCCAACTCTGCTTCTGAAACTGATACAAAGCACTGATCCTCTAACATCCAATGCTTGTCAGTTAAGATGAGAAACGTGTGAGCTTCGTGAAAGATGTAGTTCGTTTGAGCTGAAAAGTGACTGCCCTTACCTGAAACGAAGGCTTGCTTTTTGGAAGACATAGAGCCTGGGATTTAACACCATTTCTTAAGGGAAACACACAGCATAGTTCTCATCCATGGATCACACTCTGCTTTAGAGCGAGAATCATACTCTTGCTTTATAGAATCTCTAATACAGCAGGAAATCTGAGTGTGCCCAGAACAAAAGAACGGTGTTTCCTACACATACGGACTATATATAGTCCAAATTTTCTTTTGAAACTGATACAAAGCACTGGTCTTGTAACATCCAATGCTTGTCTGTTAAGATGTGCAATGTGTGCGCTCCGTGAAAGATGTAGTTCGTTTGAGCAAAGTGACTGCCCTTACCTGAAACTAAGTCTTGCTTGTGGGAAGACATAGAGCCTGGGATTTAACACCTTTTCTGAAGTGAAACACACAGCGTAGTTCTCATCCATGGATC
Organism: Onychomys leucogaster; assembly: GCA_949786385.1. Taxonomy (NCBI): domain Eukaryota; kingdom Metazoa; phylum Chordata; class Mammalia; order Rodentia; family Cricetidae; genus Onychomys; species Onychomys leucogaster. Next base: position 918,521 of record CATKUP010000129.1, on the reverse strand, counting down.
ACACTCTGCTTTAGAACCAGAAGCATGCTCTAGCTTTCTAGAGTCTCTAAGACAGCAGGAAAAGTGAGTGTGCTGAGAACAAAAGAACAGTGTTTCCTACACATACGGACCATATCTAGTCCAATTCTGCTTCTGAAACTGATACAAAGCACTGGTCCTCTAACATCCAATGCTTGTCAGTTAAGATGAGAAACGTGTGAGCTCAGTGAAGGATGTAGTTTGTTTGAGTTGAAAAGTGACTGCCCTTACCTGAAACGAAGTCTTGCTTGTAGGAAGACTCAGAGCCTGGGATTTAACTCCATTTCTGAAGGGAAACACACAGCATAGTTCTCATCCATGGATCACACTCTGCTGTAGAGTGAGAATCATACTCTTGCTTTCTAGATTCTCTAATACAGCAGGAAATCTGAGTGTGCCCAGGAAAAAAGAATGGTGTTTCCTACACATACGGACTATATGTAGTCCAAATCTTCTTTTGAAACTGATACAGTGCACTGGTCCTCTAACATCAATGCTTGTCAGTTAAGATGAGAAACGTGTGTGCTTCGTGAACGATGTAGTTCCTTTGAGCAGAAAAGTGACTGCCCTTACCTGAAACGAAGTCTTGCTTGTAGAAGACTCAGAGCCTGGGATTTAACTCCATTTCTGAAGTGAAACACACAGCAGTGTTCTCATCCATTAATAACACTCTGCTTTAGTACAAGAAGCACGCTCTTGCTTTCTAGATTCTCTAAGACAGCAGGAAACGTGAGTTTGCTGAGAACAAAAGAACGGTGTTTCCTACACATATGGACCATATGTAGTCCAAATCTGCTTCTAAAACTGATACAAGGCACTGAACCTCTAACATCCAATGCTTGTCAGTTAAGATGGGAAACGTCTGAGCTTCATGAACGATGTAGTTCGTTTGAGGAGAAAAGTGACTGCTGTTACCTGAATTGCAGTCTTGCTTGCAGGAAGACTCAGAGCCTGGGATTTAACTCAATTTCTGAAGTAAAACACACAGCAGTGTAATCATCCATTGATCACACTCTGCATTAGAACAAGAAGCACGCTCTTGCTTTCTAGAGTCTCTAAGACAGCAGGAAACGTGATTTTGCTGAGAAGAAAAGAACGGTGTTTCGTACACATACAGACATTATATAGTCCAACTCTGCTTCTGAAAGTGATACAAAGCACTCATCCTCTAACATCCAATGCTTGTCTGTTAAGGTGAGAACCGTGTGAGCTTCGTGAACGATGTAGTTCGTTTGAGCTGAAAAGTGACTGCCCTTACCTGAAATGAAGTCTCGCTTGTAGGAAGACTCAGAGCCTGGGGATTTAACTCCATTTCTGAAGGCAAACACAGCATAGTTCTCATCCATGGATCACACTCTGCTTTAGAGCAAGAAGCACGCTCTTGCTTTCTAGTGTCTCTAAGACATCAGGAAACGTGAGTGTGCTGACAACAAAAGAACGGTGTTTCCTACACATATGGACCATATCTACTCCAACTCTTCTTCTGAAACTGATACAAAGCACTGGTCCTCTAACATCCAATGCTTGTCTGTTAAGATGAGAAACGTGTGAGCTCCGTGAAAGGTGTAGTTCGTTTGAGCTGAAAAGTGACTGCCCATACCTGAAACGAAGTCTTGCTTGTTGGAAGACATAGAGCCTGGGATTTAACACCTTTTCTGAAGGGAAACACACAGCATAGTTCTCATCCATGGATCACACTCTGCTTTAGAGCGAGACGAACACTCTTGCTTTCTAGAGTCTCTAATAAGCATGAAATCTGAGTGTGCCCAGAACAAAAGAACGGTGTTTCCTACACATACGGACCATATGTAGTCCAAATCTGCTTCTGAAACTGATACAAAGCACTGACCCTCTAGCATCCAATGCTTGTCAATTAAGATGGGAAACGTGTGAGCTTCATGAACGATGTAGTTCGTTTGAGCAGAAAAGTGACTGCTCTTACCTGATTTGAAGTGTTGCTTGTAGGAAGACTCAGAGCCTGGGATTTACCTCCATTTTTGAAGTAAAACACACAGCAGTGTAATCATCCATTGATCACACTCGGCTTTAGAACAAGAAGCACGCCCTTGCTTTCTAGATTCTCTAAGACAGCAGGAACCGTGATTTTGCTGAGAACAAAAGAACGGTGTTTCCTACACATACTGACATTATATAGTCCAACTCTGCTTCTGAAACTGATACAAAGCACTGGTCCTCTAACATCCAATGCTTGTCTGTTAAGATGAGAAACGTGTGAGCTTCGTGAAAGATGTAGTTCGGTTGAGCTGAAAAGTGACTGCCCTTACCTGAAACAAAATCTTGCTTGTTGGAAGACATAGAGCCTGGGATTTAACTCCTTTTCTGAAGGGAAACACACAGCATAGTTTTCATCCATGGATCACACTCTGCTTTAGAGCGAGAAGCACGCTCTTGCTTTCTAGTGTCTCTAAGACATCAGGAAACGTGAGTGTGCTGACATCAAAAGAACGGTGTTTCCTACACATATGGACCATATCTACTCCAACTCTTCTTCTGAAACTGATACAAAGCACTAGTCCTCTAACATCCAATGCTTGTCTGTTAAGATGAGAAACGTGTGAGCTCCGTGAAAGGTGTAGTTCGTTTGAGCTGAAAAGTGACTGCCCATACCTGAAACGAAGTCTTGCTTGTTGGAAGACATAGAGCCTGGGATTTAACACCTTTTCTGAAGGGAAACACACAGCATAGTTTTCATCCATGGATCACACTCTGCTTTAGAGCGAGAAGCACACTCTTGCTTTCTAGAGTCTCTAATACAGCAGGAAATCTGAGTTTGCCCATTATAAAAGAACGGTGTTTCCTACACATACGGACCATATCTAGTCCAACTCTTCTTCTGAAACTGATACAAAGCACTGGTCCTCTAACATTCAATGCTTGTCAGTTAAGATGAGAAACGTGTGAGCTTCGTCAACGATGTAGTTCTTATGAGCAGAAAAGTGACTGCCATTACCTGAAACGAAGTCTTGCTTAGAGGAAGACTCAGAGCCTGGGATTTAACTCCATTTCTGAAGTGAAACACACATCGTAGTTCTCATCCATGGATCACACTCTGCTTTAGAGCGAGAAGCACGCTCTTGCTTTCTAGAGTCTCTAAGACAGCAGGAAACGTGAGTGTGCTGTGAACAAAAGAATGGTGTTTCCTACACATACGGACCATATCTAGTCCAACTCTTCTTCTGAAACTGATACAAAGCACTGGTCCTCTAACATCCAATGCTTGTCAGTTAATATGAGAAACGTGTGAGCTTCGTGAACGATGTAGTTCGTTTGAGCAGAAAAGTGACTGCCATCACCTGAAACGAAGTCTTGCTTGTAGGGAGACTCAGATCATGGGATTTAACTCCTTTTCTCAAGTGAAACACACAGCATAGTTTTCAACCATGGATCACACTCTGCTTTAGAACGAGAAGCACGCTCTTGCTTTCTAGAGTCTCTAAGACATCAGGAAACGAGAGTGTGCTGAGAACAAAAGAACGGTGTTTCCTACACAAACGGACCATATCTAGTCCAAATCTGCTTCTTAAACTGATACAAAGCACTGGTCCTATAACATCCAATGCTTGTCTGTTAAGATGAGAAACGTGTGAGATTTGTGAACGATATAGTTCCTTTGAAAAGAAACGTGACTGCCATTATCTTCAAAGAAGTCTTGCTTATAGGAAGACACAGAGCCTGGGATTTACGTCCATTTCTAAAGGGAAACACACAGCATAGTTCTCATCCATGGATCACACTCTGCTTTAGAGCGAGAAGAACACTCTTGCTTTCTAGAGTCTCTAATACAGCAGGAAATCTGAGTGTGCCCAGAACAAAAGAACAGTGTTTCCTACACATACGGACCATATGTAGTCCAAATCTGCTTCTGAAACTGATACAAAGCACTGACCCTCTAACATCCAATACTTGTCAGTTAAGATGGGAAACGTGTGAGCTTCATGAACGATGTAGTTCGTTTGAGCAGAAAAGTGACTGCCCTTACCTGATTTGAAGTCTTGCTTGTAGGAAGACTCAGATCCTGGGATTTAACTCCATTTCTGAAATAAAACACACAGCATAGTTCTCATCCTTGAATCACACTCTGCTTTAGAGCGAGAAGCACGCTCTTGCTTTCTAGAGTCTCTAAGACAGCAGGAAACGTGAGTGTGCTGTGAACAAAAGAATGGTGTTTCCTACACATATGGACCATATCTAGTCCAACTCTTCTTCTGAATCTGATACAAAGCACGGGTCCTCTAACATCCAATACTTGTCAGTTAAGATGAGAATCGTGTGAGCTTCGTGAACGATGTAGTTCGTTTGAGCAGAAAAGTGACTGCCATTACCTGAAAAGAAGTCTTGCGTGGAGGAAGACTCAGAGCCTGGGATTTAACTCCATTTCTGAAGTGAAACACACAGCGTAGTTCTCATCCATGGATCACACTCTGCTTTAGAACGAGAAGCACGCTCTTGCTTTCTAGAGTCTCTAAGACAGCAGGAAACGAGAGTGTGCTGAGAACAAAAGAACTGTGTTTCCTACACATATGGACCATATCAAGTCCAAATCTGCTTCTTAAACTGATACAAAGCACTGGTCCTCTAACATCCAATGCTTCTCTGTTAAGATGAGAAACGTGTGAGCTTTGTGAACGATATAATTCCTTTGAACTGAAAAGTGACTGCCTTGCCTTCAAAGAAGTCTTGCTTATAGGAAGACACAGAGCCTGGTATTTACGTCCATTTCTGAAGGGAAACACACAGCATAGTTCTCATCCATGGATCACACTCTGCTTTAGAGCGAGAAGAACACTCTTGCTTTCTAGAGTCTCTAATACAGCATGAAATCTGAGTGTGCCCAGAACAATAGAACAGTGTTTCCTACACATACGGACCATATGTAGTCCAAATCTGCTTCTGAAACTGATACAAAGCAATGACCCTCTAACATCCAATGCTTGTCAGTTAAGATGGGAAAAGTGTGAGCTTCATGAACGATGTAGGTCGTTTGATCAGAAAAGTGACTGCCCTTACCTGATTTGAAGTCTTGCTTGTAGGAAGACTCAGGGCCTGGGATTTAACTCCATTTCTGAAGTAAAACACACAGCAGTGTAATCATCCATTGATCACACTCTGCTTTAGAACAAGAAACACGCTCTTGCTTTCTAGAGTCTCTAAGACAGCAGGAAACGTGATTTTGCTGAGAACAAAAGAACGGTGTTTCCTACGCCTACAGACATTATATAGTCCAACTCTGCTTCTGAAACTGATACAAAGCACTCATCCTCTAACATCCAATGCTTGTCTGTTAAGGTGAGAAACGTGTGAGCTTCGTAAACGATGTAGTTCGTTTGAGCTGAAAAGTGACTGCCCTTACCTGAAACGAAGTCTTGCTTGTAGGAAGACTCAGAGCCTGGGGATTTAACTCCATTTCTGAAGGCAAACACACAGCATAGTTCTCATCCATGGATCACACTCTGCTTTAGAGCGAGAAGCACGCTCATGCTTTCTAGATTCTCTAAGACATCAGGAAACGTGAGTGTGCTGAGAACAAAGGAACGGTGTTTCCTACACATATGGACCATATCTACTCCAACTCTTCTTCTGAAACTGATACAAAGCACTGGTCCTCTAACATCCAATGCTTGTCAGTTAAGATGAGAAACGTGTGAGCTTCGCCAACGATGTACTTCGTTTGAGCAGAAAAGTGACTGCCATTAACTGAAATGAAGTCTTGCTTGGAGGAAGACTCAGAGCCTGGGATTTAACTCCATTTCTGAAGTGAAACACACAGCATAGTTCTCATCCATGGATTACACTCTGCTTTAGAGCGAGAAGAACACTCTTGCTTTCTAGAGTCTCTAATAAGCAGGAAATCTGAGTGTGCCCAGAACAAAAGAACGGTGTTTCCTACACATACGGACCATATGTTGTCCAAATCTGCTTGTGAAACTGATACAAAGCACTGACCCTCTAACATCCAATGCTTCTCTGTTAAGATGAGAAACGTGTGAGCTTTGTGAACGATTTAGTTCCTTTGAACTGAAAAGTGACTGCCCTTACCTGAAAAGAAGTCTTGCTTGTAGGAAGACTCAGAGCCTGGGATTTAAGTCCATTTCTGAAGGGAAACCCACAGCATAGTTCTCATCCATGGATCACACTCTGCTTTAGAGCGAGAAGAACACTCTTGCTTTCTAGAGTCTCTAATAAGCAGGAAATCTGAGTGTGCCCATAACAAAAGAACGGTGTTTCCTACACATACGGACCATATGTAGTCCAAATCTGCTTCTGAAACTGATACAAAGCACTGACCCTCTAGCATCCAATGCTTGTCAATTAAGATGGGAAACGTGTGAGCTTCATGAACGATGTAGTTCGTTTGAGCAGAAAAGTGACTGCTCTTACCTGATTTGAAGTCTTGCTTGTAGGAAGACTCAGAGCCTGGGATTTACCTCCATTTTTGAAGTAAAACACACAGCAGTGTAATCATCCATTGATCACACTCTGCTTTAGAACAAGAAGCATGCCCTTGCTTTCTAGATTCTCTAAGACAGCAGGAACCGTGATTTTGCTGAGAACAAAAGAACGGTGTTTCCTACACATACGGACCATATCTAGTCCAACTCTGCTTCTGAAACTGATACAAAGCACTGGTCCTCTAACATCCAATGCTTGTCTGTTAAGATGAGAAACGTGTGAGCTTCGTGAAAGATGTAGTTCGTTTGAGCTGAAAAGTGACTGCCCTTACCTGAAACAAAGTCTTGCTTGTTGGAAGACATAGAGCCTGGGATTTAACTCCTTTTCTGAAGGGAAACACACAGCATAGTTTTCATCCATGGATCACACTCTGCTTTAGAGCGAGAAGCACGCTCTTGCTTTCTAGTGTCTCTAAGACATCAGGAAACGTGAGTGTGCTGACAACAAAAGAACGGTGTTTCCTACACATATGGACCATATCTACTCCAACTCTTTCTGAAACTGATACAAAGCACTGGTCCTCTAACATCCAATGCTTGTCTGTTAAGATGAGAAACGTGTGAGCTCCGTGAAAGGTGTAGTTCGTTTGAGCTGAAAAGTGACTGCCCATACCTGAAACGAAGTCTTGCTTGTTGGAAGACATAGAGCCTGGGATTTAACACCTTTTCTGAAGGGAAACACACAGCATAGTTTTCATCCATGGATCACACTCTGCTTTAGAGCGAGAAGCACACTCTTGCTTTCTAGAGTCTCTAATACAGCAGGAAATCTGAGTTTGCCCATTATAAAAGAACGGTGTTTCCTACACATACGGACCATATCTAGTCCAACTCTTCTTCTGAAACTGATAGAAAGCACTGGTCCTCTATCATTCAATGCTTGTCAGTTAAGATGAGAAACGTGTGAGCTTCGTCAACGATGTAGTTTGTATGAGCAGAAAAGTGACTGCCATTACCTGAAACGAAGTCTTGCTTGGAGGAAGACTCAGAGCCTGGGATTTAACTCCATTTCTGAAGTGAAACACACATCGTAGTTCTCATCCATGGATCACACTGTGCTTTAGAGCAAGAAGCACACTGTTGCTTTCTAGAGTCTCTAGGACAGCAGGAAATCTGAGTGTGCCCAGAACAAAAGAATGGTGTTTCCTACACATACGGACTATATGTAGTCCCAAACTTCTTCTAAAACTGATTGAATGCACTGGTCCTCTAACATCCAATGCTTGTCAGTTAAGATGAGAAACGTGTGAGCTTCGTGAAAGATGTAGTTCATTGAGCAGAAAAGTTACTGCCCTCACCTGAAATGAAGTCTTGCTTGTAGGGAGACTCAGAGCCTGGGATTTAACTCCTTTTCTGAAGTGAAACACACAGCACAGTTTTCATCCATGGATCACACTCTGCTTTAGAACCAGAAGCACGCTCTAGCTTTCTAGAGTCTCTAAGACAGCAGGAAACATGAGTGTGCTGAGAACAAAACAACGGTGTTTCCTACACACACGGACCATATCTAGTCCAATTCTGCTTCTGAAACTGATACAAAGAACTGGTCCTCTAACAACCAATGCTTGTCAGTTAAGATGAGAAACGTGTGAGCTCAGTGAAGGATGTAGTTCCTTTGAGTTGAAAAGTGACTGCCCTTACCTGAAACGAAGTCTTGCTTGTAGGAAGACTCAGAGCCTGGGATTTAACTCCATTTCTGAAGTGAAACACACAGAAGTGTTCTCATCCATTAATCACACTCTGCTTTAGTACAAGAAGCACGCTCTTGCTTTCTAGATTCTCTAAGACAGCAGGAAACGTGAGTTTGCTGAGAACAAAAGTACGGTGTTTCCTACACATACAGACCATATGTAGTCCAAATCTGCTTCTAAAACTGATACAAAGCACTGACCCTCTAACATCCAATGCTTGTCAGTTAAGATAGGAAACGTCTGAGCTTCATGAACGATGTAGTTCGTTTGAGGAGAAAAGTGACTGCTGTTACCTGAATTGCAGTCTTGCTTGTAGGAAGACTCAGAGCCTGGGATTTAACTCCATTTCTGAAGTAAAACACACAGCATAGTTCTCATCCATGGATCACACTCTGCTTTAGAGCAACAAGCACGCTCTTGCTTTCTAGAGTCTCTAAGACATCAGGAAATCTGAGTGTGCCCAGAAAAAAAGAACGGTGTTTCCTACACATACGGACCATATGTAGTACAAATCTGCTTCTTAAACTGATACAAAGTACTGGTCCTCTAACATCCAATGCTTCTCTGTTAAGATGAGAAACGTGTGAGCTTTGTGAACGATATAGTTCCTTTGAACTGAAAAGTGACTGCCCTTACCTGAAAAGAAGTCTTGCTTGTAGGAAGACACAGAGCCTGGGATTTAAGTCCATTTCTGAAGGGAAACCCACAGCATAGTTCTCATCCATGGATCACACTCTGCTTTAGAGCGAGAAGAACACTCTTGCTTTCTAGAGTCTCTAATACAGCAGGAAATCTGAGTTTGCCCAGAACAAAAGAACGGTGTTTCCTACACATACAGACCATATGTAGTCCAAATCTGCTTCTGAATCTGATACAAAGCACTGACCCTCTAGCATCCAATGCTTGTCAGTTAAGATGAGAAACGCGTGAGCTCAGTGAACGATGGAGTTCGTTTGAGCTGAAAGTGACTGCCCTTACCTGAAACGAAGTCTTGCTTGTAGGAAGACTCAGAGCCTGGTAATTAACTCCATTTCTGAAGGCAAACACACAGCATAGTTCTCATCCATGGATCACACTCTGCTTTAGAGCGAGAAGCACGCTCTTGCTTTCTAGTGTCTCTAAGACATCAGGAAACGTGAGTGTGCTGACAACAAAAGAACGGTGTTTCCTACACATATGGACCATATCTACTCCAACTCTTCTTCTGAAACTGATACAAAGCACTGGTCCTCTAACATCCAATGCTTGTCTGTTAAGATGAGAAACGTGTGAGCTCCGTGAAAGGTGTAGTTCGTTTGAGCTGAAAAGTGACTGCCCATACCTGAAACGAAGTCTTGCTTGTTGGAAGACATAGAGCCTGGGATTTAACACCTTTTCTGAAGGGAAACACACAGCATAGTTTTCATCCATGGATCACACTCTGCTTTAGAGCGAGAAGCACACTCTTGCTTTCTAGAGTCTCTAATACAGCAGGAAATCTGAGTTTGCCCATTATAAAAGAACGGTGTTTCCTACACATACGGACCATATCTAGTCCAACTCTTCTTCTGAAACTGATACAAAGCACTGGTCCTCTAACATTCAATGCTTGTCAGTTAAGATGAGAAACGTGTGAGCTTCGTCAACGATGTAGTTCGTATGAGCAGAAAAGTGACTGCCATTACCTGAAACGAAGTCTTGCTTGGAGGAAGACTCAGAGCCTGGGATTTAACTCCATTTCTGAAGTGAAACACACATCGTAGTTCTCATCCATGGATCACACTCTGCTTTAGAGCAAGAAGCACACTCTTGCTTTCTAGAGTCTCTAGGACAGCAGGAAATCTGAGTGTGCCCAGAACAAAAGAATGGTGTTTCCTACACATACGGACTATATGTAGTCCCAAACTTCTTCTAAAACTGATTGAATGCACTGGTCCTCTAACATCCAATGCTTGTCAGTTAAGATGAGAAATGTGTGAGCTTCGTGAAAGATGTAGTTCATTGAGCAGAAAAGTGACTGCCCTCACCTGAAATGAAGTCTTGCTTGTAGGGAGACTCAGAGCCTGGGATTTAACTCCTTTTCTGAAGTGAAACACACAGCATAGTTTTCATCCATGGATCACACTCTGCTTTAGAACTAGAAGCATGCTCTAGCTTTCTAGAGTCTCTAAGACAGCAGGAAACATGAGTGTGCTGAGAACAAAACAATGGTGTTTCCTACACACACGGACCATATCTAGTCCAATTCTGCTTCTGAAACTGATACAAAGCACTGGTCCTCTAACATCGAATGCTTGTCAGTTAAGATGAGAAACGTGTGAGCTCAGTGAAGGATGTAGTTCGTTTGAGTTGAAAAGTGACTGCCCTTACCTGAAACGAAGTCTTGCTTGTAGGAAGACACAGAGCCTGGGATTTAACTCCATTTCTGAAGGGAAACACACATCATAGTTCTCATCCATGGATCACACTCTGCTTTAGAGTGAGAATCATACTCTTGCTTTCTAGATTCTCTAATAGAGCAGGAAATCTGAGTGTGCCCAGAAAAAAAGAATGGTGTTTCCTACACATAAGGACTATATGTAGTCCAATCTTCTTTTGAAACTGATACAGTGCACTGGTCCTCTAACATCCAATGCTTGTCAGTTAAGATGAGAAACGTGTGTGCTTCGTGAACGATGTAGTTCCTTTGAGCAGAAAAGTGACTGCCCTCACCTGAAACGAAGTCTTGCTTGTAGGAAGACTCAGAGCCTGGGATTTAACTCCATTTCTGAAGTGAAACACACAGAAGTGTTCTCATCCATTAATCACACTCTGCTTTAGTACAAGAAGCACGCTCTTGCTTTCTAGATTCTCTAAGACAGCAGGAAACGTGAGTTTGCTGAGAAAAAAAGTACGGTGTTTCCTACACATACAGACCATATGTAGTCCAAATCTGCTTCTAAAACTGATACAAAGCACTGACCCTCTAACATCCAATGCTTGTCAGTTAAGATAGGAAACGTCTGAGCTTCATGAACGATGTAGTTCGTTTGAGGAGAAAAGTGACTGCCGTTACCTTAATTGCAGTCTTGCTTGTAGGAAGACTCAGAGCCTGGGATTTAACTCCATTTCTGAAGTAAAACACACAGCATAGTTCTCATCCATGGATCACACTCTGCTTTAGAGCGAGAAGCACGCTCTTGCTTTCTAGAGTCTCTAAGACATCAGGAAATCTGAGTGTGCCCAGAACAAAAGAACGGTGTTTCCTACACATACGGACCATATGTAGTACAAATCTGCTTCTTAAACTGATACAAAGTACTGGTCCTCTAACATCCAATGCTTCTCTGTTAAGAAGAGAAACGTGTGAGCTTTGTGAACGATATAGTTCCTTTGAACTGAAAAGTGACTGCCCTTACCTGAAAAGAAGTCTTGCTTGTAGGAAGACACAGAGCCTGGGATTTAAGTCCATTTCTGAAGGGAAACCCACAGCATAGTTCTCATCCATGGATCACACTCTGCTTTAGAGCGAGAAGAACACTCTTGCTTTCTAGAGTCTCTAATACAGCAGGAAATCTGAGTTTGCCCAGAACAAAAGAACGGTGTTTCCTACACATACAGACCATATGTAGTCCAAATCTGCTTCTGAATCTGATACAAAGCACTGACCCTCTAGCATCCAATGCTTGTCATTTAAGATGAGAAACGCGTGAGCTCAGTGAACGATGGAGTTCGTTTGAGCTGAAAGTGACTGCCCTTACCTGAAACGAAGTCTTGCTTGTAGGAAGACTCAGAGCCTGGTAATTAACTCCATTTCTGAAGGCAAACACACAGCATAGTTCTCATCCATGGATCACACTCTGCTTTAGAGCGAGAAGCACGCTCTTGCTTTCTAGTGTCTCTAAGACATCAGGAAACGTGAGTGTGCTGACAACAAAAGAACGGTGTTTCCTACACATATGGACCATATCTACTCCAACTCTTCTTCTGAAACTGATACAAAGCACTGGTCCTCTAACATCCAATGCTTGTCTGTTAAGATGAGAAACGTGTGAGCTCCGTGAAAGGTGTAGTTCGTTTGAGCTGAAAAGTGACTGCCCATACCTGAAACGAAGTCTTGCTTGTTGGAAGACATAGAGCCTGGGATTTAACACCTTTTCTGAAGGGAAACACACAGCATAGTTTTCATCCATGGATCATACTCTGCTTTAGAGCGAGAAGCACACTCTTGCTTTCTAGAGTCTCTAATACAGCAGGAAATCTGAGTTTGCCCATTATAAAAGAACGGTGTTTCCTACACATACGGACCATATCTAGTCCAACTCTTCTTCTGAAACTGATACAAAGCACTGGTCCTCTAACATTCAATGCTTGTCAGTTAAGATGAGAAACGTGTGAGCTTCGTCAACGATGTAGTTCGTATGAGCAGAAAAGTGACTGCCATTACCTGAAACGAAGTCTTGCTTGGAGGAAGACTCAGAGCCTGGGATTTAACTCCATTTCTGAAGTGAAACACACATCGTAGTTCTCATCCATGGATCACACTCTGCTTTAGAGCAAGAAGCACACTCTTGCTTTCTAGAGTCTCTAGGACAGCAGGAAATCTGAGTGTGCCCAGAACAAAAGAATGGTGTTTCCTACACATACGGACTATATGTAGTCCCAAACTTCTTCTAAAACTGATTGAATGCACTGGTCCTCTAACATCCAATGCTTGTCAGTTAAGATGAGAAACGTGTGAGCTTCGTGAAAGATGTAGTTCATTGAGCAGAAAAGTGACTGCCCTCACCTGAAATGAAGTCTTGCTTGTAGGGAGACTCAGAGCCTGGGATTTAACTCCTTTTCTGAAGTGAAACACACAGCATAGTTTTCATCCATGGATCACTCTCTGCTTTAGAACCAGAAGCACGCTCTAGCTTTCTAGAGTCTCTAAGACAGCAGGAAACATGAGTGTGCTGAGAACAAAACAACGGTGTTTCCTACACACACGTACCATATCTAGTCCAATTCTGCTTCTGAAACTGATACAAAGCACTGGTCCTCTAACATCCAATGCTTGTCAGTTAAGATGAGAAACGTGTGAGCTCAGTGAAGGATGTAGTTCGTTTGAGTTGAAAAGTAACTGCCCTTACCTGAAACGAAGTCTTGCTTGTAGGAAGACACAGAGCCTGGGATTTAACTCCATTTCTGAAGGGAAACACACATCATAGTTCTCATCCATGGATCACACTCTGCTTTAGAGTGAGAATCATACTCTTGCTTTCTAGATTCTCTAATACAGCAGGAAATCTGAGTGTGCCCAGGAAAAAAGAATGGCGTTTCCTACACATACGGACTATATGTAGTCCAAATCTTCTTTTGAAACTGATACAGTGCACTGGTCCTCTAACATCCAATGCTTGTCAGTTAAGATGAGAAACGTGTGTGCTTCGTGAACGATGTAGTTCCTTTGAGCAGAAAAGTGACTGCCCTCACCTGAAACGAAGTCTTGCTTGTAGGAAGACTCAGAGCCTGGGATTTAACTCCATTTCTGAAGTGAAACACACAGAAGTGTTGTCATCCATTAATCACACTCTGCTTTAGTACAAGAAGCACGCTCTTGCTTTCTAGATTCTCTAAGACAGCAGGAAACGTGAGTTTGCTGAGAACAAAAGTACGGTGTTTCCTACACATACAGACCATATGTAGTCCAAATCTGCTTCTAAAACTGATACAAAGCACTGACCCTCTAACATCCAATGCTTGTCAGTTAAGATAGGAAACGTCTGAGCTTCATGAACGATGTAGTTCGTTTGAGGAGAAAAGTGACTGCTGTTACCTGAATTGCAGTCTTGCTTGTAGGAAGACTCAGAGCCTGGGATTTAACTCCATTTCTGAAGTAAAACACACAGCATAGTTCTCATCCATGGATCACACTCTGCTTTAGAGCGAGAAGCACGCTCTTGCTTTCTAGAGTCTCTAAGACATCAGGAAATCTGAGTGTGCCCAGAACAAAAGAACGGTGTTTCCTACACATACGGACCATATGTAGTACAAATCTGCTTCTTAAACTGATACAAAGTACTGGTCCTCTAACATCCAATGCTTCTCTGTTAAGATGAGAAACATGTGAGCTTTGTGAACGATATAGTTCCTTTGAACTGAAAAGTGACTGCCCTTACCTGAAAAGAAGTCTTGCTTGTAGGAAGACACAGAGCCTGGGATTTAAGTCCATTTCTGAAGGGAAACCCACAGCATAGTTCTCATCCATGGATCACACTCTGCTTTAGAGCGAGAAGAACACTCTTGCTTTCTAGAGTCTCTAATACAGCAGGAAATCTGAGTTTGCCCAGAACAAAAGAACGGTGTTTCCTACACATACAGACCATATGTAGTCCAAATCTGCTTCTGAATCTGATACAAAGCACTGACCCTCTAGCATCCAATGCTTGTCAGTTAAGATGAGAAACGCGTGAGCTCAGTGAACGATGGAGTTCGTTTGAGCTGAAAGAGACTGCCCTTACCTGAAACAAAGTCTTTCTTGTAGGAAGACTCAGAGCCTGGTAATTAACTCCATTTCTGAAGGCAAACACACAGCATAGTTCTCATCCATGGATCACACTCTGCTTTAGAGTGAGAAGCACGCTCTTGCTTTCTAGAGTCTCTAAGACAGCAGGAAACGTGAGTGTGCTGTGAACAAAAGAATGGTGTTTTCTACACATACGGACCATATCTAGTCCAACTCTTCTTCTGACACTGATACAAAGCACTGGTCCTCTAACATCCAATGCTTGTCAGTTAATATGAGAAACGTGTGAGCTTCGTGAAAGATGTAGTTCGTTTGAGCAGAAAAGTGACTGCCATCACCTGAAACGAAGTCTTGCTTGTAGGGAGACTCAGATCATGGGATTTAACTCCTTTTCTCAAGTGAAACACACAGCATAGTTTTCAACCATGGATCACACTCTGCTTTAGAACGAGAAGCACGCTCTTGCTTTCTAGAGTCTCTAAGACATCAGGAAACGAGAGTGTGCTGAGAACAAAAGAACGGTGTTTCCTACACAAACGGACCATATCTAGTCCAAATCTGCTTCTTAAACTGATACAAAGCACTGGTCCTATAACATCCAATGCTTGTCTGTTAAGATGAGAAACGTGTGAGATTTGTGAACGATATAGTTCCTTTGAACTGAAAAGTGACTGCCATTATCTTCAAAGAAGTCTTGCTTATAGGAAGACACAGAGCCTGGGATTTAAGTCCATTTCTGAAGGGAAACACACAGCATAGTTCTCATCCATGGATCACACTCTGCTTTAGAGCGAGAAGAACACTCTTGCTTTCTAGAGTCTCTAATACAGCAGGAAATCTGAGTGTGCCCAGAACAAAAGAACGGTGTTTCCTACACATACGGACCATATGTAGTCCAAATCTGCTTCTGAAACTGATACAAAGCACTGACCCTCTAACATCCAATGCTTGTCAGTTAAGATGGGAAACGTGTGAGCTTCATGAACGATGTAGTTCTTTTGAGCAGAAAAGTGACTGCCATTACCTGATTTGAAGTCTTGCTTGTAGGAAGACTCAGATCCTGGGATTTAACTCCATTTCTGAAATAAAACACACAGCAGTGTAATCATCCATTGATCACACTCTGCTTTAGAACAAGAAGCACGCTCTTGCTTTCTAGAGTCTCTAAGACAGCAGGAAACGTGATTTTGCTGAGAACAAAAGAACGGTGTTTCCTACACATATGGACATTATATAGTCCAACTCTGCTTCTGAAATTGATACAAAGCACTGGTCCTCTAACATCCAATGCTTTTCTGTTAAGGTGAGAAACGTGTGAGCTTCGTGAACGATGTAGGTCGTTTGAGCTGAAAAGTGACTGCCCTTACCTGAAACGAAGTCTTGCTTGTAGGAAGACTCAGAGCCTGGGATTTAACTCCATTTCTGAAGGCAAACACACAGCATAGTTCTCATCCTTGGATCACATTCTGCTTTAGAGCGAGAAGCACGCTCTTGCTTTCTAGAGTCTCTAAGACAGCAGGAAACGAGAGTGTGCTGAGAACAAAAGAACTGTGTTTC
Source organism: Onychomys leucogaster (assembly GCA_949786385.1). Lineage (NCBI taxonomy): Eukaryota > Metazoa > Chordata > Mammalia > Rodentia > Cricetidae > Onychomys > Onychomys leucogaster. Next base: position 902,319 of record CATKUP010000129.1, on the reverse strand, counting down.
CTACACATATGGACCATATCAAGTCCAAATCTGCTTCTTCAACTGATACAAAGCACTGGTCCTCTAACATCCAATGCTTGTCAGTTAAGATGAGAAACGTGTGAGCTTCGCCAACGATGTACTTCCTTTGAGCAGAAAAGTGACTGCCATTACCTGAAACGAAGTCTTGCTTGGAGGAAGACTCAGAGCCTGGGATTTAACTCCATTTCTGAAGTGAAACACACAGCATAGTTCTCATCCATGGATCACACTCTGCTTTAGAGCGAGAAGAACACTCTTGCTTTCTGGAGTCTCTAATAAGCAGGAAATCTGAGTGTGCCCAGAACAAAAGAACGGTGTTTCCTACACATACGGACCATATGTTGTCCAAATCTGCTTGTGAAACTGATACAAAGCACTGACCCTCTAACATCCAATGCTTCTCTGTTAAGATGAGAAACGTGTGAGATTTGTGAACGATATAGTTCCTTTGAACTGAAAAGTGACTGCCCTTACCTGAAAAGAAGTCTTGCTTGTAGGAAGACTCAGAGCCTGGGATTTAAGTCCATTTCTGAAGGGAAACCCACAGCATAGTTCTCATCCATGGATCACACTCTGCTTTAGAGCGAGAAGAACACTCTTGCTTTCTAGAGTCTCTAATAAGCAGGAAATCTGAGTGTGCCCAGAACAAAAGAACGGTGTTACCTACACATACGGACCATATGTAGTCCAAATCTGCTTCTGAAACTGATACAAAGCACTGACCCTCTAGCATCCAATGCTTGTCAATTAAGATGGGAAACGTGTGAGCTTCATGAACGATGTAGTTCGTTTGAGCAGAAAAGTGACTGCTCTTACCTGATTTGAAGTCTTGCTTGTAGGAAGACTCAGAGCCTGGGATTTACCTCCATTTTTGAAGTAAAACACACAGCAGTGTAATCATCCATTGATCACACTCTGCTTTAGAACAAGAAGCACGCCCCTGCTTTCTAGATTCTCTAAGACAGCAGGAACCGTGATTTTGCTGAGAACAAAAGAACGGTGTTTCCTACACATACGGACATTACATAGTCCAACTCTGCTTCTGAAACTGATACAAAGCACTGGTCCTCTAACATCCAATGCTTGTCTGTTAAGATGAGAAACATGTGAGCTTCGTGAAAGATGTAGTTCGTTTGAGCTGAAAAGTGACTGCCCTTACCTGAAACGAAGTCTTGCTTGTTGGAAGACATAGAGCCTGGGATTTAACTCCTTTTCTGAAGGGAAACACACAGCATAGTTTTCATCCATGGATCACACTCTGCTTTAGAGCGAGAAGCACGCTCTTGCTTTCTTGTGTCTCTAAGACATCAGGAAACGTGAGTGTGCTGACAACAAAAGAACGGTGTTTCCTACACATATGGACCATATCTACTCCAACTCTTCTTCTGAAACTGATACAAAGCACTGGTCCTCTAACATCCAATGCTTGTCTGTTAAGATGAGAAACGTGTGAGCTCCGTGAAAGGTGTAGTTCGTTTGAGCTGAAAAGTGACTGCCCATACCTGAAACGAAGTCTTGCTTGTTGGAAGACATAGAGCCTGGGATTTAACACCTTTTCTGAAGGGAAACACACAGCATAGTTTTCATCCATGGATCACACTCTGCTTTAGAGCGAGAAGCACACTCTTGCTTTCTAGAGTCTCTAATACAGCAGGAAATCTGAGTTTGCCCATTATAAAAGAACGGTGTTTCCTACACATACGGACCATATCTAGTCCAACTCTTCTTCTGAAACTGATACAAAGCACTGGTCCTCTAACATTCAATGCTTGTCAGTTAAGATGAGAAACATGTGAGCTTCGTCAACGATGTAGTTCGTATGAGCAGAAAAGTGACTGCCATTACCTGAAACGAAGTCTTGCTTGGAAGAAGACTCAGAGCCTGGGATTTAACTCCATTTCTGAAGTGAAACACACATCGTAGTTCTCATCCATGGATCACACTCTGCTTTAGAGCAAGAAGCACACTCTTGCTTTCTAGAGTCTCTAGGACAGCAGGAAATCTGAGTGTGCCCAGAACAAAAGAATGGTGTTTCCTACACATACGGACTATATGTAGTCCCAAACTTCTTCTAAAACTGATTGAATGCACTGGTCCTCTAACATCCAATGCTTGTCAGTTAAGATGAGAAACGTGTGAGCTTCGTGAAAGATGTAGTTCATTGAGCAGAAAAGTGACTGCCCTCACCTGAAATGAAGTCTTGCTTGTAGGGAGACTCAGAGCCTGGGATTTAACTCCTTTTCTGAAGTGAAACACACAGCATAGTTTTCATCCATGGATCACACTCTGCTTTAGAACCAGAAGCACGCTCTAGCTTTCTAGAGTCTCTAAGACAGCAGGAAACATGTGTGTGCTGAGAACAAAACAACGGTGTTTCCTACACACACGGACCATATCTAGTCCAATTCTGCTTCTGAAACTGATACAAAGCACTGGTCCTCTAACATCCAATGCTTGTCAGTTAAGATAGGAAACGTCTGAGCTTCATGAACGATGTAGTTCGTTTGAGGAGAAAAGTGACTGCCGTTACCTGAATTGCAGTCTTGCTTGTAGGAAGACTCAGAGCCTGGGATTTAACTCCATTTCTGAAGTAAAACACACAGCATAGTTCTCATCCATGGATCACACTCTGCTTTAGAGCGAGAAGCACGCTCTTGCTTTCTAGAGTCTCTAAGACATCAGGAAATCTGAGTGTGCCCATAACAAAAGAACGGTGTTTCCTACACATACGGACCATATGTAGTACAAATCTGCTTCTTAAACTGATACAAAGCACTGGTCCTCTAACATCCAATGCTTGTCAGTTAATATGAGAATCGTGTGAGCTTCGTGAAAGATGTAGTTCGTTTGAGCAGAAAAGTGACTGCCATCACCTGAAACGAAGTCTTGCTTGTAGGGAGACTCAGATCATGGGATTTAACTCCTTTTCTCAAGTGAAACACACAGCATAGTTTTCAACCATGGATCACACTCTGCTTTAGAACGAGAAGCACGCTCTTGCTTTCTAGAGTCTCTAAGACATCAGGAAACGAGTGTGTGCTGAGAACAAAAGAACGGTGTTTCCTACACAAACGGACCATATCTAGTCCAAATCTGCTTCTTAAACTGATACAAAGCACTGGTCCTATAACATCCAATGCTTGTCTGTTAAGATGAGAAACGTGTGAGATTTGTGAACGATATAGTTCCTTTGAACTGAAAAGTGACTGCCATTATCTTCAAAGAAGTCTTGCTTATAGGAAGACACAGAGCCTGGGATTTAAGTCCATTTCTGAAGGGAAACACACAGCATAGTTCTCATCCATGGATCACACTCTGCTTTAGAGCGAGAAGAACACTCTTGCTTTCTAGAGTCTCTAATACAGCAGGAAATCTGAGTGTGCCCAGAACAAAAGAACGGTGTTTCCTACACATACGGACCATATGTAGTCCAAATCTGCTTCTGAAACTGATACAAAGCACTGACCCTCTAACATCCAATGCTTGTCAGTTAAGATGGGAAACGTGTGAGCTTCATGAACGATGTAGTTCGTTTGAGCAGAAAAGTGACTTCCATTACCTGATTTGAAGTCTTGCTTGTAGGAAGACTCAGATCCTGGGATTTAACTCCATTTCTGAAATAAAACACACAGCAGTGTAATCATCCATTGATCACACTCTGCTTTAGAACAAGAAGCACGCTCTTGCTTTCTAGAGTCTCTAAGACAGCAGGAAACGTGATTTTGCTGAGAACAAAAGAACGGTGTTTCCTACACATATGGACATTATATAGTCCAACTCTGCTTCTTAAACTGATACAAAGCACTGGTCCTCTAACATCCAATGCTTGTCAGTTAAGATGAGAAACGTGTGAGCTTCGCCAACGATGTACTTCGTTTGAGCAGAAAAGTGACTGCCATTACCTGAAACGAAGTCTTGCTTGGAGGAAGACTCAGAGCCTGGGATTTAACTCCATTTCTGAAGTGAAACACACAGCATTGTTCTCATCCATGGATCACACTCTGCTTTAGAGCGAGAAGAACACTCTTGCTTTCTAGAGTCTCTAATAAGCAGGAAATCTGAGTGTGCCCAGAACAAAAGAACGGTGTTTCCTACACATACGGACCATATGTTGTCCAAATCTGCTTGTGAAACTGATACAAAGCACTGACCCTCTAACATCCAATGCTTCTCTGTTAAGATGAGAAACGTGTGAGCTTTGTAAACGATATAGTTCCTTTGAACTGAAAAGTGACTGCCCTTACCTGAAAAGAAGTCTTGCTTGTAGGAAGACTCAGAGCCTGGGATTTAAGTCTATTTCTGAAGGGAAACCCACAGCATAGTTCTCATCCATGGATCACACTCTGCTTTAGAGCGAGAAGAACACTCTTGCTTTCTAGAGTCTCTAATAAGCAGGAAATCTGAGTGTGCCCAGAACAAAAGAACGGTGTTTCCTACAAATACAGACCATATGTAGTCCAAATCTGCTTCTGAAACTGATACTAAGCACTGACCCTCTAGCATCCAATGCTTGTCAATTAAGATGGGAAACGTGTGAGCTTCATGAACGATGTAGTTCGTTTGAGCAGAAAAGTGACTGCTCTTACCTGATTTGAAGTCTTGCTTGTAGGAAGACTCAGAGCCTGGGATTTACCTCCATTTTTGAAGTAAAACACACAGCAGTGTAATCATCCATTGATCACACTCTGCTTTAGAACAAGAAGCACGCCCTTGCTTTCTAGATTCTCTAAGACAGCAGGAACCGTGATTTTGCTGAGAACAAAAGAACGGTGTTTCCTACACATACGGACATTATATAGTCCAACTCTGCTTCTGAAACTGATACAAAGCACTGGTCCTCTAACATCCAATGCTTGTCTGTTAAGATGAGAAACGTGTGAGCTTCGTGAAAGATGTAGTTCGTTTGAGCTGAAAAGTGACTGCCCTTACCTGAAACGAAGTCTTGCTTGTTGGAAGACATAGAGCCTGGGATTTAACTCCTTTTCTGAAGGGAAACACACAGCATAGTTTTCATCCATGGATCACACTCTGCTTTAGAGCGAGAAGCACGCTCTTGCTTTCTTGAGTCTCTAAGACATCAGGAAACGTGAGTGTGCTGACAACAAAGAACGGTGTTTCCTACACATATGGACCATATCTACTCCAACTCTTCTTCTGAAACTGATACAAAGCACTGGTCCTCTAACATCCAATGCTTGTCTGTTAAGATGAGAAACGTGTGAGCTCCGTGAAAGGTGTAGTTCGTTTGAGCTGAAAAGTGACTGCCCATACCTGAAACGAAGTCTTGCTTGTTGGAAGACATAGAGCCTGGGATTTAACACCTTTTCAAAAGGGAAACACACAGCATAGTTTTCATCCATGGATCACACTCTGCTTTAGAGCGAGAAGCACACTCTTGCTTTCTAGAGTCTCTAATACAGCAGGAAATCTGAGTTTGCCCATTATAAAAGAACGGTGTTTCCTACACATACGGACCATATCTAGTCCAACTCTTCTTCTGAAACTGATACAAAGCACTGGTCCTCTAACATTCAATGCTTGTCAGTTAAGATGAGAAACGTGTGAGCTTCGTCAACGATGTAGTTCGTATGAGCAGAAAAGTGACTGCCATTACCCGAAACGAAGTCTTGCTTGGAGGAAGACTCAGAGCCTGGGATTTAACTCCATTTCTGAAGTGAAACACACATCGTAGTTCTCATCCATGGATCACACTCTGCTTTAGAGCAAGAAGCACACTCTTGCTTTCTAGAGTCTCTAGGACAGCAGGAAATCTGAGTGTGCCCAGAACAAAAGAATGGTGTTTCCTACACATACGGACTATATGTAGTCCCAAACTTCTTCTAAAACTGATTGAATGCACTGGTCCTCTAACATCCAATGCTTGTCAGTTAAGATGAGAAACGTGTGAGCTTCGTGAAAGATGTAGTTCATTGAGCAGAAAAGTGACTGCCCTCACCTGAAATGAAGTCTTGCTTGTAGGGAGACTCAGAGCCTGGGATTTAACTCCTTTTCTGAAGTGAAACACACAGCATAGTTTTCATCCATGGATCACACTCTGCTTTAGAACCAGAAGCACGCTCTAGCTTTCTAGAGTCTCTAAGACAGCAGGAAACATGAGTGTGCTGAGAACAAAACAACGGTGTTTCCTACACACACGGACCATATCTAGTCCAATTCTGCTTCTGAAACTGATACAAAGCACTGGTCCTCTAACATCCAATGCTTGTCAGTTAAGATGAGAAACGTGTGAGCTCAGTGAAGGATGTAGTTCGTTTGAGTTGAAAAGTGACTTCCCTTACCTGAAACGAAGTCTTGCTTGTAGGAAGACACAGAGCCTGGGATTTAACTCCATTTCTGAAGGGAAACACACATCATAGTTCTCATCCATGGATCACACTCTGCTTTAGAGTGGGAATCATACTCTTGCTTTCTAGATTCTCTAATACAGCAGGAAATCTGAGTGTGCCCAGAAAAAAAGAATGGTGTTTCCTACACATACGGAGTATATGTAGTACAAATCTTCTTTTGAAACTGATACAGTGCACTGGTCCTCTAACATCCAATGCTTGTCAGTTAAGATGAGAAACGTGTGTGCTTCGTGAACGATGTAGTTCCTTTGAGCAGAAAAGTGACTGCCCTCACCTGAAACGATGTCTTGCTTGTAGGAAGACTCAGAGCCTGGGATTTAACTCCATTTCTGAAGTGAAACACACAGAAGTGTTCTCATCCATTAATCACACTCTGCTTTAGTACAAGAAGCACGCTCTTGCTTTCTAGATTCTCTAAGACAGCAGGAAACGTGAGTTTGCTGAGAACAAAAGTACGGTGTTTCCTACACATACAGACCATATGTAGTCCAAATCTGCTTCTAAAACTGATACAAAGCACTGACCCTCTAACATCCAATGCTTGTCAGTTAAGATAGGAAACGTCTGAGCTTCATGAACGATGTAGTTCGTTTGAGGAGAAAAGTGACTGCCGTTACCTGAATTGCAGTCTTGCTTGTAGGAAGACTCAGAGCCTGGGATTTAACTCCATTTCTGAAGTAAAACACACAGCATAGTTCTCATCCATGGATCACACTCTGCTTTAGAGCGACAAGCACGCTCTTGCTTTCTAGAGTCTCTAAGATATGAGGAAATCTAAGTGTGCCCAGAACAAAAGAACGGTGTTTCCTACACATACGGACCATATGTAGTACAAATCTGCTTCTTAAACTGATACAAAGTACTGGTCCTCTAACATCCAATGCTTCTCTGTTAAGATGAGAAACGTGTGAGCTTTGTGAACGATATAGTTCCTTTGAACTGAAAAGTGACTGCCCTTACCTGAAAAGAAGTCTTGCTTGTGGGAAGACACAGAGCCTGGGATTTAAGTCCATTTCTGAAGGGAAACCCACAGCATAGTTCTCATCCATGGATCACACTCTGCTTTAGAGCGAGAAGAACACTCTTGCTTTCTAGAGTCTCTAATACAGCAGGAAATCTGAGTTTGCCCAGAACAAAAGAACGGTGTTTCCTACACATACAGACCATATGTAGTCCAAATCTGCTTCTGAATCTGATACAAAGCACTGACCCTCTAGCATCCAATGCTTGTCAGTTAAGATGAGAAACGCGTGAGCTCAGTGAACGATGGAGTTCGTTTGAGCTGAAAGTGACTGCCCTTACCTGAAACGAAGTCTTGCTTGTAGGAAGACTCAGAGCCTGGTAATTAACTCCATTTCTGAAGGCAAACACACAGCATAGTTCTCATCCATGGATCACACTCTGCTTTAGAGCGAGAAGCACGCTCTTGCTTTCTAGTGTCTCTAAGACATCAGGAAACCTGAGTGTGCTGACAACAAAAGAACGGTGTTTCCTACACATATGGACCATATCTACTCCAACTCTTCTTCTGAAACTGATACAAAGCACTGGTCCTCTAACATCCAATGCTTGTCTGTTAAGATGAGAAACGTGTGAGCTCCGTGAATGGTGTAGTTCGTTTGAGCTGAAAAGTGACTGCCCATACCTGAAACGAAGTCTTGCTTGTTGGAAGACATAGAGCCTGGGATTTAACACCTTTTCTGAAGGGAAACACACAGCATAGTTGTCATCCATGGATCATACTCTGCTTTAGAGCGAGAGGCACGCTCTTGCTTTCTAGAGTCTCTAATACAGCAGGAAATCTGAGTTTGCCCATTATAAAAGAACGGTGTTTCCTACACATACGGACCATATCTAGTCCAACTCTTCTTCTGAAACTGATACAAAGCACTGGTCCTCTAACATTCAATGCTTGTCAGTTAAGATGAGAAACGTGTGAGCTTCGTCAACGATGTAGTTCGTATGAGCAGAAAAGTGACTGCCATTACCTGAAACGAAGTCTTGCTTGGAGGAAGACTCAGAGCCTGGGATTTAACTCCATTTCTGAAGTGAAACACACATCGTAGTTCTCATCCATGGATCACACTCTGCTTTAGAGCAAGAAGCACACTCTTGCTTTCTAGAGTCTCTAGGACAGCAGGAAAATGAGTGTGCCCAGAACAAAAGAATGGTGTTTCCTACACATACGGAGTATATGTAGTCCCAAACTTCTTCTAAAACTGATTGAATGCACTGGTCCTCTAACATCCAATGCTTGTCAGTTAAGATGAGAAACGTGTGAGCTTCGTGAAAGATGTAGTTCATTGAGCAGAAAAGTGACTGCCCTCACCTGAAATGAAGTCTTGCATGTAGGGAGACTCAGAGCCTGGGATTTAACTCCTTTTCTGAAGTGAAACACACAGCATAGTTTTCATCCATGGATCACACTCTGCTTTAGAACCAGAAGCACGCTCTAGCTTTCTAGAGTCTCTAAGACAGCAGGAAACATGAGTGTGCTGAGAACAAAACAACGGTGTTTCCTACACACACGGACCATATCTAGTCCAATTCTGCTTCTGAAACTGATACAAAGCACTGGTCCTCTAACATCCAATGCTTGTCAGTTAAGATGAGAAACGTGTGAGCTCAGTGAAGGATGTAGTTCGTTTGAGTTGAAAAGTGACTGCCCTTACCTGAAATGAAGTCTTGCTTGTAGGAAGACACAGAGCCTGGGATTTAACTCCATTTCTGAAGGGAAACACACATCATAGTTCTCATCCATGGATCACACTCTGCTTTAGATTGAGAATCATACTCTTGCTTTCTAGATTCTCTAATACAGCAGGAAATCTGAGTGTTCCCAGAAAAAAAGAATGGTGTTTCCTACACATACGGACTATATGTAGTCCAAATCTTCTTTTGAAACTGATACAGTGCACTGGTCCTCTAACATCCAATGCTTGTCAGTTAAGATGAGAAACGTGTGTGCTTCGTGAACGATGTAGTTCCTTTGAGCAGAAAAGTGACTGCCCTCACCTGAAACGAAGTCTTGCTTGTAGGAAGACTCAGAGCCTGGGATTTAACTCCATTTCTGAAGTGAAACACAGAGAATTTTTCTAATCCATTAATCACACTCTGCTTTAGTACAAGAAGCACACTCTTGCTTTCTAGAGTCTCTAATACAGCAGGAAATCTGAGTTTGCCCAGAACAAAAGAACGGTGTTTCCTACACATACAGACCATATGTAGTCCAAATCTGCTTCTGAATCTGATACAAAGCACTGACCCTCTAGCATCCAATGCTTGTCAGTTAAGATGAGAAACGCGTGAGCTCAGTGAACGATGGAGTTCGTTTGAGCTGAAAGTGACTGCCCTTACCTGAAACGAAGTCTTGCTTGTAGGAAGACTCAGAGCCTGGTAATTAACTCCATTTCTGAAGGCAAACACACAGCATAGTTCTCATCCATGGATCACACTCTGCTTTAGAGCGAGAAGCACGCTCTTGCTTTCTAGAGTCTCTAAGACAGCAGGAAACGTGAGTGTGCTGTGAACAAAAGAATGGTGTTTCCTACACATACAGACCATATCTAGTCCAACTCTTCTTCTGAAACTGATACAAAGCACTGGTCCTCTAACATCCAATGCTTGTCAGTTAATATGAGAAACGTGTGAGCTTCGTGAAAGATGTAGTTCGTTTGAGCAGAAAAGTGACTGCCATCACCTGAAACGAAGTCTTGCTTGTAGGGAGACTCAGATCATGGGATTTAACTCCTTTTCTCAAGTGAAACACACAGCATAGTTTTCAATCATGGATCACACTCTGCTTTAGAACGAGAAGCACGCTCTTGCTTTCTAGAGTCTCTAAGACATCAGGAAACGAGAGTGTGCTGAGAACAAAAGAACGGTGTTTCCTACATAAACGGACCATATCTAGTCCAAATCTGCTTCTTAAACTGATACAAAGCACTGGTCCTATAACATCCAATGCTTGTCTGTTAAGATGAGAAACGTGTGAGATTTGTGAACGATATAGTTCCTTTGAACTGAAAAGTGACTGCCATTATCTTCAAAGAAGTCTTGCTTATAGGAAGACACAGAGCCTGGGATTTACGTCCATTTCTGAAGGGAAACACACAGCATAGTTCTCATCCATGGATCACACTCTGCTTTAGAGAGAGAAGAACACTCTTGCTTTCTAGAGTCTCTAATACAGCAGGAAATCTGAGTGTGCCCAGAACAAAAGAACGGTGTTTCCTACACATACGGACTATATGTAGTCCAAATCTTCTTTTGAAACTGATACAGTGCACTGGTCCTCTAACATCCAATGCTTGTCAGTTAAGATGAGAAACGTGTGTGCTTCGTGAACGATGTAGTTCCTTTGAGCAGAAAAGTGACTGCCCTCACCTGAAACGAAGTCTTGCTTGTAGGAAGACTCAGAGCCTGGGATTTAACTCCATTTCTGAAGTGAAACACAGAGACGTTTTCTAATCCATTAATCACACTCTGCTTTAGTACAAGAAGCACGCTCTTGCTTTCTAGATTCTCTAAGACAGCAGGAAACGTGAGTTTGCTGAGAACAAAAGTACGGTGTTTCCTACACATACAGACCATATGTAGTCCAAATCTGCTTCTAAAACTGATACAAAGCACTGACCCTCTAACATCCAATGCTTCTCTGTTAAGATGAGAAAAGTGTGAGCTTTGTGAACGATATAGTTCCTTTGAACTGAAAAGTGACTGCCCTTACCTGAAAAGAAGTCTTGCTTGTAGGAAGACACAGAGCCTGGGATTTAAGTCCATTTCTGAAGGGAAACCCACAGCATAGTTCTCATCCATGGATCACACTCTGCTTTAGAGCAAGAAGAACACTCTTGCTTTCTAGAGTCTCTAATACAGCAGGAAATCTGAGTTTGCCCAGAACAAAAGAACGGTGTTTCCTACACATACAGACCATATGTAGTCCAAATCTGCTTCTGAATCTGATACAAAGCACTGACCCTCTAGCATCCAATGCTTGTCAGTTAAGATGAGAAACGCGTGAGCTCAGTGAACGATGGAGTTCGTTTGAGCTGAAAGTGACTGCCCTTACCTGAAACGAAGTCTTGCTTGTAGGAAGACTCAGAGCCTGGGATTTAACTCCATTTCTGAAGTGAAACACACATCGTAGTTCTCATCCATGGATCACACTCTGCTTTAGAGCAAGAAGCACACTCTTGCTTTCTAGAGTCTCTAGGAGAGCAGGAAAATGAGTGTGCCCAGAACAAAAGAATGGTGTTTCCTACACATACGGACTATATGTAGTCCCAAACTTCTTCTAAAACTGATTGAATGCACTGGTCCTCTAACATCCAATGCTTGTCAGTTAAGATGAGAAACGTGTGAGCTTCGTGAAAGATGTAGTTCATTGAGCAGAAAAGTGACTGCCCTCACCTGAAATGAAGTCTTGCATGTAGGGAGACTCAGAGCCTGGGATTTAACTCCTTTTCTGAAGTGAAACACACAGCATAGTTTTCATCCATGGATCACACTCTGCTTTAGAACCAGAAGCACGCTCTAGCTTTCTAGAGTCTCTAAGACAGCAGGAAACATGAGTGTGCTGAGAACAAAACAACGGTGTTTCCTACACACACGGACCATATCTAGTCCAATTCTGCTTCTGAAACTGATACAAAGCACTGGTCCTCTGACATCCAATGCTTGTCAGTTAAGATGAGAAACGTGTGAGCTCAGTGAAGGATGTAGTTCGTTTGAGTTGAAAAGTGACTGCCCTTACCTGAAATGAAGTCTTGCTTGTAGGAAGACACAGAGCCTGGGATTTAACTCCATTTCTGAAGGGAAACACACATCATAGTTCTCATCCATGGATCACACTCTGCTTTAGATTGAGAATCATACTCTTGCTTTCTAGATTCTCTAATACAGCAGGAAATCTGAGTGTGCCCAGAAAAAAAGAATGGTGTTTCCTACACATACGGACTATATGTAGTCCAAATCTTCTTTTGAAACTGATACAGTGCACTGGTCCTCTCACATCCAATGCTTGTCAGTTAAGATGAGAAACGTGGGTGCTTCGTGAACTATGTAGTTCCTTTGAGCAGAAAAGTGACTGCCCTCACCTGAAACGAAGTCTTGCTTGTAGGAAGACTCAGAGCCTGGGATTTAACTCCATTTCTGAAGTGAAACACAGAGAAGTTTTCTAATCCATTAATCACACTCTGCTTTAGTACAAGAAGCACGCTCTTGCTTTCTAGATTCTCTAAGACAGCAGGAAACGTGAGTTTGCTGAGAACAAATGTACGGTGTTTCCTACACATACAGACCATATGTAGTACAAATCTGCTTCTAAAACTGATACAAAGCACTGACCCTCTAACATCCAATGCTTCTCTGTTAAGATGAGAAACGTGTGAGCTTTGTGAACGATATAGTTCCTTTGAACTGAAAAGTGACTGCCCTTACCTGAAAAGAAGTCTTGCTTGTAGGAAGACACAGAGCCTGGGATTTAAGTCCATTTCTGAAGGGAAACCCACAGCATAGTTCTCATCCATGGATCACACTCTGCTTTAGAGCAAGAAGAACACTCTTGCTTTCTAGAGTCTCTAATACAGCAGGAAATCTGAGTTTGCCCAGAACAAAAGAACGGTGTTTCCTACACATACAGACCATATGTAGTCCAAATCTGCTTCTGAATCTGATACAAAGCACTGACCCTCTAGCATCCAATGCTTGTCAGTTAAGATGAGAAACGCGTGAGCTCAGTGAACGATGGAGTTCGTTTGAACTGAAAGTGACTGCCCTTACCTGAAACGAAGTCTTGCTTGTAGGAAGACTCAGAGCCTGGTAATTAACTCCATTTCTGAAGGCAAACACACAGCATAGTTCTCATCCATGGATCACACTCTGCTTTAGAGCGAGAAGCACGCTCTTGCTTTCTAGAGTCTCTAAGACAGCAGGAAACGTGAGTGTGCTGTGAACAAAAGAATGGTGTTTCCTACACATACGGACCATATCTAGTCCAACTCTTCTTCTGAAACTGATACAAAGCACTGGTCCTCTAACATCCAATGCTTGTCAGTTAATATGAGAAACGTGTGAGCTTCGTGAAAGATGTAGTTCGTTTGAGCAGAAAAGTGACTGCCATCACCTGAAACGAAGTCTTGCTTGTAGGGAGACTCAGATCATGGGATTTAACTCCTTTTCTCAAGTGAAACACACAGCATAGTTTTCAACCATGGATCACACTCTGCTTTAGAACGAGAAGCACGCTCTTGCTTTCTAGAGTCTCTAAGACATCAGGAAACGAGAGTGTGCTGAGAACAAAAGAACGGTGTTTCCTACATAAACGGACCATATCTAGTCCAAATCTGCTTCTTAAACTGATACAAAGCACTGGTCCTATAACATCCAATGCTTGTCTGTTAAGATGAGAAACGTGTGAGATTTGTGAACGATATAGTTCCTTTGAACTGAAAAGTGACTGCCATTATCTTCAAAGAAGTCTTGCTTATAGGAAGACACAGAGCCTGGGATTTACGTCCATTTCTGAAGGGAAACACACAGCATAGTTCTCATCCATGGATCACACTCTGCTTTAGAGCGAGAAGAACACTCTTGCTTTCTAGAGTCTCTAATACAGCAGGAAATCTGAGTGTGCCCAGAACAAAAGAACGGTGTTTCCTACACATACGGACCATATGTAGTCCAAATCTGCTTCTGAAACTGATACAGTGCACTGACCCTCTAACATCCAATGCTTGTCAGTTAAGATGGAAAACGTGTGAGCTTCATGAACGATGTAGTTCGTTTGAGCAGAAAAGTGACTGCCCTTACCTGATTTGAAGTCTTGCTTGTAGGAAGACTCAGATCCTGGGATTTAACTCCATTTCTGAAATAAAACACACAGCAGTGTAATCATCCATTGATCACACTCTGCTTTAGAACAAGAAGCACGCTCTTGCTTTCTAGAGTCTCTAAGACAGCAGGAAACGTGATTTTGCTGAGAACAAAAGAACGGTGTTTCCTACACATATGGACATTATATAGTCCAACTCTGCTTCTGAAATTGATACAAAGCACTGGTCCTCTAACATCCAATGCTTGTCTGTTAAGGTGAGAAACGTGTGAGCTTCGTGAACGATGTAGGTCGTTTGAGCTGAAAAGTGACTGCCCTTACCTGAAATGAAGTCTTGCTTGTAGGAAGACTCAGAGCCTGGGATTTAACTCCATTACTGAAGGCAAACACGCAGCATAGTTCTCATCCTTGGATCACACTCTGCTTTAGAGCGAGAAGCACCCTCTTGCTTTCTAGAGTCTCTAAGACAGCAGGAAACGTGAGTGTGCTGTGAACAAAAGAATGGTGTTTCCTACACATACGGACCATATCTAGTCCAACTCTTGTTCTGAATCTGATACAAAGCACTGGTCCTCTAACATCCAATGCTTGTCAGTTAAGATGAGAATCGTGTGAGCTTCGTGAATGATGTAGTTCGTTTGAGCAGAAAAGTGACTGCCATTACCTGAAAAGAAGTCTTGCGTGGAGGAAGACTCAGAGCCTGGGATTTAACTCCATTTCTGAAGTGAAACACACAGCATAGTTCTCATCCATGGATCACACTCTGCTTTAGAACGAGAAGCACGCTCTTGCTTTCTAGAGTCTCTAAGACATCAGGAAACGAGAGTGTGCTGAGAAAAAAAGAACGGTGTTTCCTACACAAACGGACCATATGTAGTCCAAATCTGCTTCTTAAACTGATACAAAGCACTGGTCCTATAACATCCAATGCTTGTCTGTTAAGATGAGAAACGTGTGAGATTTGTGAACGATATAGTTCCTTTGAACTGAAAAGTGACTGCCATTATATTCAAAGAAGTCTTGCTTATAGGAAGACACAGAGCCTGGGATTTAAGTCCATTTCTGAAGGGAAACACACAGCATAGTTCTCATCCAAGGATCACACTCTGCTTTAGAGCGAGAAGAACACTCTTGCTTTCTAGAGTCTCTAATACAGCAGGAAATCTGAGTGTGCCCAGAGCAAAAGAACGGTGTTTCCTACACATACGGACCATATGTAGTCCAAATCTGCTTCTGAAACTGATACAAAGCACTGACCCTCTAACATCCAATGCTTGTCAGTTAAGATGGGAAACGTGTGAGCTTCATGAACGATGTAGTTCGTTTGAGCAGAAAAGTGACTGCCATTACCTGATTTGAAGTCTTGCTTGTAGGAAGACTCAGATCCTGGGATTTAACTCCATTTCTGAAATAAAACACACAGCAGTGTAATCATCCATTGATCACACTCTGCTTTAGAACAAGAAGCACGCTCTTGCTTTCTAGAGTCTCCAAGACAGCAGGAAACGTGATTTTGCTGAGAACAAAAGAACGGTGTTTCCTACACATATGGACATTATATAGTCCAACTCTGCTTCTGAAATTGATACAAAGCACTGGTCCTCTAACATCCAATGCTTGTCTGTTAAGGTGAGAAACGTGTGAGCTTCGTGAACGATGTAGGTCGTTTGAGCTGAAAAGTGACTGCCCTTACCTGAAACGAAGTCTTGCTTGTAGGAAGACTCAGAGCCTGGGATTTAACTCCATTTCTGAAGGCAAACAACAGCATAGTTCTCATCCTTTGATCACACTCTGCTTTAGAGCGAGAAGCACGCTCTTACTTTCTAGAGTCTCTAAGACAGCAGGAAACGTGAGTGTGCTGTGAACAAAAGAATGGTGTTTCCTACACATACGGACCATATCTAGTCCAACTCTTCTTCTGAATCTGATACAAAGCACTGGTCCTCTAACATCCAATGCTTGTCAGTTAAGATGAGAAACGTGTGAGCTTCGTGAACGATGTAGTTCGTTTGAGCAGAAAAGTGACTGCCATTACCTGAAAAGAAGTCTTGCGTGGAGGAAGACTCAGAGCCTGGGATTGAACTCCATTTCTGAAGTGAAACACACAGCGTAGTTCTCATCCATGGATCACACTCTGCTTTAGAACGAGAAGCACGCTCTTGCTTTCTAGAGTCTCTAAGACAGCAGGAAACGAGAGTGTGCTGAGAACAAAAGAACTGTGTTTCCTACACATATGGACCATATCAAGTCCAAATCTGCTTCTTAAACTGATACAAAGCACTGGTCCTCTAACATCCAATGCTTGTCAGTTAAGATGAGAAACGTGTGAGCTTCGCCAACAATGTACTTCCTTTGAGCAGAAAAGTGACTGCCATTACCTGAAACGAAGTCTTGCTTGGAGGAAGACTCAGAGCCTGGGATTTAACTCCATTTCTGAAGTGAAACACACAGCATAGTTCTCATCCATGGATCACACTCTGCTTTAGAGCGAGAAGAACACTCTTGCTTTCTAGAGTCTCTAATAAGCAGGAAATCTGAGTGTGCCCAGAACAAAAGAACGGTGTTTCCTACACATACGGACCATATGTTGTCCAAATCTGCTTGTGAAACTGATACAAAGCACTGACCCTCTAACATCCAATGCTTCTCTGTTAAGATGAGAAACGTGTGAGCTTTGTGAACGATATAGTTCCTTTGAACTGAAAAGTGACTGCCCTTACCTGAAAAGAAGTCTTGCTTGTAGGAAGACTCAGAGCCTGGGATTTAAGTCCATTTCTGAAGGGAAACCCACAGCATAGTTCTCATCCATGGATCACACTCTGCTTTAGAGCGAGAAGAACACTCTTGCTTTCTAGAGTCTCTAATAAGCAGGAAATCTTAGTGTGCCCAGAACAAAAGAACGGTGTTTCCTACACATACGGACCATATGTAGTCCAAATCTGCTTCTGAAACTGATACAAAGCACTGACCCTCCAGCATCCAATGCTTTTCAATTAAGATGGGAAACGTGTGAGCTTCATGAACGATGTAGTTCGTTTGAGCAGAAAAGTGACTGCTCTTACCTGATTTGAAGTCTTGCTTGTAGGAAGACTCAGAGCCTGGGATTTACCTCCATTTTTGAAGTAAAACACACAGCAGTGTAATCATCCATTGATCACACTCTGCTTTAGAACAAGAAGCACGCCCTTGCTTTCTAGATTCTCTAAGACAGCAGGAACCGTGATTTTGCTGAGAACAAAAGAACGGTGTTTCCTACACATATGGACATTACATAGTCCAACTCTGCTTCTGAAATTGATACAAAGCACTGGTCCTCTAACATCCAATGCTTGTCTGTTAAGGTGAGAAACGTGTGAGCTTCGTGAACGATGTAGGTCCTTTGAGCGAAAAGTGACTGCCCTTACCTGAAACGAAGTCTTGCTTGTAGGAAGACTCAGAGCCTGGGATTTATCTCCATTTCTGAAGGCAAACACACAGCATAGTTCTCATCCTTGGATCACACTCTGCTTTAGAGCGAGAAGCACGCTCTTGCTTTCTAGAGTCTCTAAGACAGCAGGAAACGTGAGTGTGCTGTGAACAAAAGAATGGTGTTTCCTACACATACGGACCATATCTAGTCCAACTCTTCTTCTGAATCTGATACAAAGCACTGGTCCTCTAACATCCAATGCTTGTCAGTTAAGATGAGAATCGTGTGAGCTTCGTGAACGATGTAGTTCGTTTGAGCAGAAAAGTGACTGCCATTACCTGAAAAGAAGTCTTGCGTGGAGGAAGACTCAGAGCCTGGGATTTAACTCCATTTCTGAAGTGAAACACACAGCGTAGTTCTCATCCATGGATCACACTCTGCTTTAGAACGAGAAGCACGCTCTTGCTTTCTAGAGTCTGTAAGACAGCAGGAAACGAGAGTGTGCTGAGAACAAAAGAACTGTGTTTCCTACACATATGGACCATATCAAGTCCAAATCTGCTTCTTAAACTGATACAAAGCACTGGTCCTCTAACATCCAATGCTTGTCAGTTAAGATGAGAAACGTGTGAGCTTCGCCAACGATGTACTTCGTTTGAGCAGAAAAGTGACTGCCATTACCTGAAACGAAGTCTTACTTGGAGGAAGACTCAGAGCCTGGGATTTAACTCCATTTCTGAAGTGAAACACACAGCATAGTTCTCATCCATGGATCACACTCTGCTTTAGAGCAAGAAGAACACTCTTGCTTTCTAGAGTCTCTAATAAGCAGGAAATCTGAGTGTGCCCAGAACAAAAGAACGGTGTTTCCTACACATACGGACCATATGTTGTCCAAATCTGCTTGTGAAACTGATACAAAGCACTGACCCTCTAACATCCAATGCTTCTCTGTTAAGATGAGAAACGTGTGAGCTTTGTGAACGATATAGTTCCTTTGAACTGAAAAGTGACTGCCCTTACCTGAAAAGAAGTCTTGCTTGTAGGAAGACTCAGAGCCTGGGATTTAAGTCCATTTCTGAAGGGAAACCCACAGCATAGTTCTCATCCATGGATCACACTCTGCTTTAGAGCGAGAAGAACACTCTTGCTTTCTAGAGTCTCTAATAAGCAGGAAATCTGAGTGTGCCCAGAACAAAAGAACGGTGTTTCCTACACATATGGACCATATCTACTCCAACTCTTCTTCTGAAACTGATACAAAGCACTGGTCCTCTAACATCCAATGCTTGTCTGTTAAGATGAGAAACGTGTGAGCTTCGTAAACGATGTAGTTCGTATGAGCAGAAAAGTGACTGCCATTACCTGAAACGAAGTCTTGCTTGGAGGAAGACTCAGAGCCTGGGATTTAACTCCATTTCTGAAGTGAAACACACATCGTAGTTCTCATCCATGGATCACACTCTTCTTTAGAGCAAGAAGCACACTCTTGCTTTCTAGAGTCTCTAGGACAGCAGGAAATCTGAGTGTGCTGAGAACAAAACAACGGTGTTTCCTACACACACGGACCATATCTAGTCCAATTCTGCTTCTGAAACTGATACAAAGCACTGGTCCTCTAACATCCAATGCTTGTCAGTTAAGATGAGAAACGTGTGAGCTCAGTGAAGGATGTAGTTCGTTTGAGTTGAAAAGTGACTGCCCTTACCTGAAATGAAGTCTTGCTTGTAGGAAGACACAGAGCCTGGGATTTAACTCCATTTCTGAAGGGAAACACACATCATAGTTCTCATCCATGGATCACACTCTGCTTTAGATTGAGAATCATACTCTTGCTTTCTAGATTCTCTAATACAGCAGGAAATCTGAGTGTGCCCAGAAAAAAAGAATGGTGTTTCCTACACATACGGACTATATGTAGTCCAAATCTTCTTTTGAAACTGATACAGTGCACTGGTCCTCTAACATCCAATGGTTGTCAGTTAAGATGAGAAACGTGTGTGCTTCGTGAACGATGTAGTTCCTTTGAGCAGAAAAGTGACTGCCCTCACCTGAAACGAAGTCTTGCTTGTAGGAAGACTCAGAGCCTGGGATTTAACTCCATTTCTGAAGTGAAACACAGAGAAGTTTTCTAATCCATTAATCACACTCTGCTTTAGTACAAGAAGCACGCTCTTGCTTTCTAGATTCTCTAAGACAGCAGGAAACGTGAGTTTGCTGAGAACAAAAGTACGGTGTTTCCTACACATACAGACCATATGTAGTCCAAATCTGCTTCTAAAACTGATACAAAGCACTGACCCTCTAACATCCAATGCTTCTCTGTTAAGATGAGAAACGTGTGAGCTTTGTGAACGATATAGTTCCTTTGAACTGAAAAGTGACTGCCCTTACCTGAAAAGAAGTCTTGATTGTAGGAAGACACAGAGCCTGGGATTTAAGTCCATTTCTGAAGGGAAACCCACAGCATAGTTCTCATCCATGGATCACACTCTGCTTTAGAGCAAGAAGAACACTCTTGCTTTCTAGAGTCTCTAATACAGCAGGAAATCTGAGTTTGCCCAGAACAAAAGAACGGTGTTTCCTACACATACAGACCATATGTTGTCCAAATCTGCTTCTGAATCTGATACAAAGCACTGACCCTCTAGCATCCAATGCTTGTCAGTTAAGATGAGAAACGCGTGAGCTCAGTGAATGATGGAGTTCGTTTGAGCTGAAAGTGACTGCCCTTACCTGAAACGAAGTCTTGCTTGTAGGAAGACTCAGAGCCTGGTAATTAACTCCATTTCTGAAGGCAAACACACAACATAGTTCTCATCCATGGATCACACTCTGCTTTAGAGCGAGAAGCACGCTCTTGCTTTCTAGAGTCTCTAAGACAGCAGGAAACGTGAGTGTGCTGTGAACAAAAGAATGGTGTTTCCTACACATACGGACCATATCTAGTCCAACTCTTCTTCTGAAACTGATACAAAGCACTGGTCCTCTAACATCCAATGCTTGTCAGTTAATATGAGAAACGTGTGAGCTTCGTGAAAGATGTAGTTCGTTTGAGCAGAAAAGTGACTGCCATCACCTGAAACGAAGTCTTGCTTGTAGGGAGACTCAGATCATGGGATTTAACTCCTTTTCTCAAGTGAAACACACAGCATAGTTTTCAACCATGGATCACACTCTGCTTTAGAACGAGAAGCACGCTCTTGCTTTCTAGAGTCTCTAAGACATCAGGAAACGAGAGTGTGCTGAGAACAAAAGAACGGTGTTTCCTACACAAACGGACCATATCTAGTCCAAATCTGCTTCTTAAACTGATACAAAGCACTGGTCCTATAACATCCAATGCTTGTCTGTTAAGATGAGAAACGTGTGAGATTTGTGAACGATATAGTTCCTTTGAACTGAAAAGTGACTGCCATTATCTTCAAAGAAGTCTTGCTTATAGGAAGACACAGAGCCTGGGATTTACGTCCATTTCTGAAGGGAAACACACAGCATAGTTCTCATCGATGGATCACACTCTGCTTTAGAGCGAGAAGAACACTCTTGCTTTCTAGAGTCTCTAATACAGCAGGAAATCTGAGTGTGCCCAGAACAAAAGAACAGTGTTTCCTACACATACGGACCATATGTAGTCCAAATCTGCTTCTGAAACTGATACAAAGCACTGACCCTCTAACATCCAATGCTTGTCAGTTAAGATGGGAAACGTGTGAGCTTCATGAACGATGTAGTTCGTTTGAGCAGAAAAGTGACTGCCCTTACCTGATTTGAAGTCTTGCTTGTAGGAAGACTCAGATCCTGGGATTTAACTCCATTTCTGAAATAAAACACACAGCAGTGTAATCATCCATTGATCACACTCTGCTTTAGAACAAGAAGCACGCTCTTGCTTTCTAGAGTCTCTAAGACAGCAGGAAACGTGATTTTGCTGAGAACAAAAGAACGGTGTTTCCTACACATATGGACATTATATAGTCCAACTCTGCTTCTGAAATTGATACAAAGCACTGGTCCTCTAACATCCAATGCTTGTCTGTTAAGGTGAGAAACGTGTGAGCTTCGTGAACGATGTAGGTCGTTTGAGCTGAAAAGTGACTGCCCTTACCTGAAACGAAGTCTTGCTTGTAGGAAGACTCAGAGCCTGGGATTTAACTCCATTTCTGAAGGCAAACACACAGCATAGTTCTCATCCTTGGATCACACTCTGCTTTAGAGCGAGAAGCACGCTCTTGCTTTCTAGAGTCTCTAAGACAGCAGGAAACGTGAGTTTGCTGTGAACAAAAGAACTGTGTTTCCTACACATATGGACCATATCAAGTCCAAATCTGCTTCTTAAACTGATACAAAGCACTGGTCCTCTAACATCCAATGCTTCTCTGTTAAGATGAGAAACGTGTGAGCTTTGTGAACGATATAATTCCTTTGAACTGAAAAGTGACTGCCTTGCCTTCAAAGAAGTCTTGCTTATAGGAAGACACAGAGCCTGGTATTTACGTCCATTTCTGAAGGGAAACACACAGCATAGTTCTCATCCATAGATCACACTCTGCTTTAGAGCGAGAAGAACACTCTTGCTTTCTAGAGTCTCTAATACAGCATGAAATCTGAGTGTGCCCAGAACAATAGAACAGTGTTTCCTACACATATGGACCATATGTAGTCCAAATCTGCTTCTGAAACTGATACAAAGCAATGACCCTCTAACATCCAATGCTTGTCAGTTAAGATGGGAAAAGTGTGAGCTTCATGAACGATGTAGGTCGTTTGAGCAGAAAAGTGACTGCCCTTACCTGATTTGAAGTCTTGCTTGTAGGAAGACTCAGGGCCTGGGATTTAACTCCATTTCTGAAGTAAAACACACAGCAGTGTAATCATCCATTGATCACACTCTGCTTTAGAACAAGAAACACGCTCTTGCTTTCTAGAGTCTCTAAGACAGCAGGAAACGTGCATTTGCTGAGAACAAAAGAATGGTGTTTCCTACGCATACAGACATTATATAGTCCAACTCTGCTTCTGAAACTGATACAAAGCACTGGTCCTCTAACATGCAATGCTTGTCTGTTAAGGTGAGAAACGTGTGAGCTTCGTAAACGATGTAGTTCGTTTGAGCTGAAAAGTGACTGCCCTTACCTGAAACGAAGTCTTGCTTGTAGGAAGACTCAGAGCCTGGGGATTTAACTCCATTTCTGAAGGCAAACACACAGCATAGTTCTCATCCATGGATCACACTCTGCTTTAGAGCGAGAAGCACGCTCATGCTTTCTAGAGTCTCTAAGACATCAGGAAACGTGAGTGTGCTGAGAACAAAGGAACGGTGTTTCCTACACATATGGACCATATCTACTCCAACTCTTCTTCTGAAACTGATACAAAGCACTGGTCCTCTAACATCCAATGCTTGTCAGTTAAGATGAGAAACGTGTGAGCTTCGTGAACGATGTAGTTCGTTTGAGCAGAAAAGTGACTGCCATTACCTGAAAATAATTCTTGCTTGGAGGAAGACTCAGAGCCTGGGATTTAACTCCATTTCTGAAGTGAAACACACAGCATAGTTCTCATCCATGGATCACACTCTGCTTTAGAGCGAGAAGAACACTGTTGCTTTCTAGAGTCTCTAATAAGCAGGAAATCTGAGTGTGCCCAGAACAAAAGAACGGTGTTTCCTACACATACGGACCATATGTTGTCCAAATCTGCTTGTGAAACTGATACAAAGCAATGACCCTCTAACATCCAATGCTTCTCTGCTAAGATGAGAAACGTGTGAGCTTTGTGAACGATATAGTTCCTTTGAACTGAAAAGTGACTGCCCTTACCTGAAAAGAAGTCTTGCTTGTAGGAAGACTCAGAGCCTGGGATTTAAGTCCATTTCTGAAGGGAAACCCACAGCATAGTTCTCATCCATGGATCACACTCTGCTTTAGAGCGAGAAGAACACTCTTGCTTTCTAGAGTCTCTAATACAGCAGGAAATCTGAGTTTGCCCAGAACAAAAGAACGGTGTTTCCTACACATACGGACCATATGTAGTCCAAATCTGCTTCTGAAACTGATACAAAGCACTGACACTCTAGCATCCAATGCTTGTCAATTAAGATGGGAAACGTGTGAGCTTCATGAATGATGTAGTTCGTTTGAGCAGAAAAGTGACTGCTCTTATGTGATTTGAAGTCTTGCTTGTAGGAAGACTCAGAGCCTGGGATTTACCTCCATTTTTGAAGTAAAACACACAGCACTGTAATCATCCATTGATCACACTCTGCTTCAGAACAAGAAGCACGCCCTTGCTTTCTAGATTCTCTAAGACAGCAGGAACCGTGATTTTGCTGAGAACAAAATAACGGTGTTTCCTACACATACGGACATTATATAGTCCAACTCTGCTTCTGAAACTGATACAAAGCACTGGTCCTCTAACATCCAATGCTTGTCTGTTAAGATGAGAAACGTGTGAGCTTCGTGAAAGATGTAGTTCGTTTGAGCTGAAAAGTGACTGCCCTTACCTGAAATGAAGTCTTGCTTGTTGGAAGACATAGAGCCTGGGATTTAACTCCTTTTCTGAAGGGAAACACACAGCATAGTTTTCATCCATGAATCACACTCTGCTTTAGAGCGAGAAGAACACTCTTGCTTTCTAGATTCTCTAATACAGCAGGAAATCTGAGTGTGCCCAGAACAAAAGAACGGTGTTTCCTACACATACGGACCATATGTAGTCCAAATCTGCTTGTGAAACTGATACAAAGCACTGACCCTCTAACATCCAATGCTTGTCAGTTAAGATGGGAAACGTGTGAGCTTCATGAACGATGTAGTTCGTTTGAGCAGAAAAGTGACTGCCCTTACCTGATTTGAAATCTTGCTTGTAGGGAGACTCAGAGCCTGGGATTTAACTCCATTTCTGAAGTAAAACACACAGCAGTGTAATCATCCATTGATCACACTCTGCTTTAGAACAAGAAGCACGCTCTTGCTTTCTAGAGTCTCTAAGACAGCAGGAAACGTGATTTTGCTGAGAACAAAAGAACGGTGTTTCCTACACATATGGACATTATATAGTCCAACTCTGCTTCTGAAACTGATACAAAGCACTGGTCCTCTAACATCCAATGCTTGTCTGTTAAGGTGAGAAACGTGTGAGCTTCGTGAACGATGTAGTTCGTTTGAGCTGAAAAGTGACTGCCCTTACCTGAAACGAAGTCTTGCTTGTAGGAAGACTCAGAGCCTGGGATTTAACTCCATTTCTAAAGGCAAACACACAGGATAGTTCTCATCCATGGATCACACTCTGCTTTAGAGCGAGAAGCACGCTCTTGCTTTCTAAAATCTCTAAGACAGCAGGAAACGTGAGTGTGCTGAGAACAAAAGAACGGTGTTTCCTACACATAGGGCCCATATCTAGTCCAACTCTGCTTCTGAAACTGATACAATGCACTGGTCCTCTAACATCCAATGCTTGTCAGTTAAGATGAGAAACGTGTGAGCTTCGTGAACGATGTAGTTCCTTTGAGCAGAAATGTGACTGCCCTTACCTGAAACAAAGTCTTGCTTGTGGAAGACACAGAGCCTGGGATTTAACTCCTTTTCTGAAGGGAAACACACAGCATAGTTTTCATCCATGGATCACACTCTGCTTTAGAGCGAGAAGCACGCTCGTGCTTTCTAGAGTCTCTAAGAGAGCAGTAAACCTGAGTTTGCTGAGAACAAAAGAACGGTGTTTCCTACACATACGGACCATATCTAGTCCAACTCTGCTTCTGAAACTGATACAAAGCACTGGTCCTCTAACATCCAATGCTTGTCAGTTAAGATGAGAAACGTGTGTGCTTCGTGAACGATGTAGTTCCTTTGAGCAGAAAAGTGACTGCCCTCACCTGAAACGAAGTCTTGCTTGTAGGAAGACTCAGAGCCTGGGATTTAACTCCATTCCTGAAGTGAAACACACAGCAGTGTTCTCATCCATTAATCACACTCTGCTTTAGTACAAGAAGCACGCTCTTGCTTTCTAGAGTCTCTAAGACAGCAAGAAACGTGAGTTTGCTGAGAAAAAAAGAACGGTGTTTCCTACACACAAAGACCCTATCTAGTCCAACTCTTCTTCTGAAACTGATACAAAGCACTGGTCCTCTAACATCCAATGCTTGTCAATTAAGATGAGAAACGTGTGAGCTTCGTGAACGATGTAGTTCGTTTGAGAAGAAAACTGACTGCCCTTACCAGAAATGAAGTCTTGCTTGTAGGAAGACTCAGAGCCTGGGATTTAACTCCATTTCTGAATTGAAACACACAGCAGTGTTCTCATCCATTAATCACACTCTGCTTTAGAACAAGAAGCACGCTATTGCTTTCTAGAGTCTCTAAGACAGCAGGAAACTTGAGTTTGCTGAGAAAAAAAGAACGGTGTTTCCTACACACAAAGACCCTATCTAGTCCAACTCTGCCTCTGAAACTAATAAAAGCACTGGTCCTCTAATATCCAATGCTTGTCTGTTAAGATGAGAAACGTGTGAGCTCCGTGAAAGATGTAGTTCGTTTGAGCTGAAAAGTGACTGCCCTTACCTGAAACGAAGTCTTGCTTGTTGGAAGACACAGAGCCTGGGATTTAACTCCTTTTCTGAAGGGAAACACACAGCATAGTTTTCATCCATGCATCACACTCTGCTTTAGAGCGAGAAGCACGCACTTGCTTTCTAAAATCTCTAAAACAGCAGGAAACGTGAATGTGCTGAGAACAAAAGAACGGTGTTTCCAACACATACGGACCATATCTAGTCCAACTCTGCTTCTGAAACTTATACAAAGCCCTGGTCCTCTAACATCCAATGCTTGTCAGTTAAGATGAGAAACGTGTGAGCTCAGTGAACGATGTAGTTCCTTTGAGCAGAAAAGTGACTGCCCTTACCTGAAACGAAGTCTTGCTTCTAGGGAGACTCAGAGCATGGGATTTAACTCCATTTCTGAAGTGAAACACACAGCATTGTCTCATCCATGGATCACACTCTGCTTTAGAACGAGAAGCACGCTCTTGCTTTCTAGAATCTCTAAGACAGCAGGAAATCTGAGTGTGCCCAGAAAAAAAGAATGGTGTTTCCTACACATACGGACCATATGTAGTCCAAATCTTCTTTTGAAACTGATACAGTGCACTGGTCCTCTAACATCCAATGCTTGTCAGTTAAGATGAGAAACGTCTGTGCTTCGTGAACGATGTAGATCCTTTGAGCAGAAAAGTGACTGCCCTCACCTGAAACGAAGTCTTGCTTCTAGGAAGACTCAGAGACTGGGATTTAACTCCATTTCTGAAGTGAAACACACAGCAGTGTTCTCATCCATTAATCACACTCTGCTTTAGTACAAGAAGCACGCTCTTGCTTTCTAGATTCTCTAAGACAGCAGGAAACGTGAGTTTGCTGAGAACAAAAGTACGGTGTTTCCTACACATACGGACCATATGTAGTCCAAATCTGCTTCTAAAACTGATACAAAGCACTGACCCTCTAACATCCAATGCTTGTCAGTTAAGATAGGAAACGTCTGAGCTTCATGAACGATGTAGTTCGTTTGAGGAGAAAAGTGACTGCCGTTACCTGAATTGCAGTCTTGCTTGTAGGAAGACTCAGAGCCTGGGATTTAACTCCATTTCTGAAGTAAAACACACAGCATAGTTCTCATCCATGGATCACACTCTGCTTTAGAGCGAGAAGCACGCTCTTGCTTTCTAGAGTCTCTAAGACATCAGGAAATCTGAGTGTGCCCAGAACAAAAGAACGGTGTTTCCTACACATACGGACCATATGTAGTACAAATCTGCTTCTTAAACTGATACAAAGTACTGGACCTCTAACATCCAATGCTTCTCTGTTAAGATGAGAAACGTGTGAGCTTTGTGAACGATATAGTTCCTTTGAACTGAAAAGTGACTGCCCTTACCTGAAAAGAAGTCTTGCTTGTAGGAAGACACAGAGCCAGGGATTTAAGTCCATTTCTGAAGGGAAACCAACAGCATAGTTCTCATCCATGGATCACACTCTGCTTTAGAGCGAGAAGAACACTCTTGCTTTCTAGAGTCTCTAATACAGCAGGAAATCTGAGTTTGCCCAGAACAAAAGAACGGTGTTTCCTACACATACAGACCATATGTAGTCCAAATCTGCTTCTGAATCTGATACAAAGCACTGACCCTCTAGCATCCAATGCTTGTCAGTTAAGATGAGAAACGCGTGAGCTCAGTGAACGATGGAGTTCGTTTGAGCTGAAAGTGACTGCCCTTACCTGAAACGAAGTCTTGCTTGTAGGAAGACTCAGAGCCTGGTAATTAACTCCATTTCTGAAGGCAAACACACAGCATAGTTCTCATCCATGCATCACACTCTGCTTTAGAGCGAGAAGCCCGCTCTTGCTTTCTAGAGTCTCTAAGACAGCAGGAAACGTGAGTGTGCTGTGAACAAAAGAATGGTGTTTCCTACACATACGGACCATATCTAGTCCAACTCTTCTTCTGAAACTGATACAAAGCACTGGTCCTCTAACATCCAATGCTTGTCAGTTAATATGAGAAACGTGTGAGCTTCGTGAAAGATGTAGTTCGTTTGAGCAGAAAAGTGACTGCCATCACCTGAAACGAAGTCTTGCTTGTAGGGAGACTCAGATCATGGGATTTAACTCCTTTTCTCAAGTGAAACACACAGCATAGTTTTCAACCATGGATCACACTCTGCTTTAGAACGAGAAGCACGCTCTTGCTTTCTAGAGTCTCTAAGACATCAGGAAAAGAGAGTGTGCTGAGAACAAAAGAACGGTGTTTCCTACACAAACGGACCATATCTAGTCCAAATCTGCTTCTTAAACTGATACAAAGCACTGGTCCTCTAACATCCAATGCTTGTCTGTTAAGATGAGAAACGTGTGAGATTTGTGAACGATATAGTTCCTTTGAACTGAAAAGTGACTGCCCTTACCTTCAAAGACGTCTTGCTTATAGGAAGACACAGGGCCTGGGATTTACGTCCATTTCTGAAGAGAAACACACAGCATAGTTCTCATCCATGGATCACACTCTGCTTTAGAGCGAGAAGAACACTCTTGCTTACTAGAGTCTCTAATACAGCAGGAAATCTGAGTGTGCCCAGAACAAAAGAACGGTGTTTCCTACACATACGGACCATATGTAGTCCAAATCTGCTTGTGAAACTGATACAAAGCACTGACCCTCTAACATCCAATGCTTGTCAGTTAAGATGGGAAACGTGTGAGCTTCATGAACGATGTAGTTCGTTTGAGCAGAAAAGTGACTGCCCTTACCTGATTTGAAGTCTTGCTTGTAGGAAGACTCAGAGCCTGGGATTTAACTCCATTTCTGAAGTGAAACACACATCGTAGTTCTCATCCATGGATCACACTCTGCTTTAGAACGAGAAGCACGCTCTTGCTTTCTAGAGTCTCTAAGATAGCAGGAAACGTGATTTTGCTGAGAACAAAAGAACGGTGTTTCCTACGCATACAGACATTATATAGTCCAACTCTGCTTCTGAAACTGATACAAAGCACTCATCCTCTAACATCCAATGCTTGTCTGTTAAGGTGAGAAACGTGTGAGCTTCGTAAACGATGTAGTTCATTTGAGCTGAAAAGTGACTGCCCTTACCTGAAACGAAGTCTTGCTTGTAGGAAGACTCAGAGTCTGGGATTTAACTCCATTTCTGAAGGCAAACACACAGCATAGTTCTCATCCATGGATCACACTCTGCTTTAGAGCGAGAAGCACGCTCATGCTTTCTAGAGTCTCTAAGACATCAGGAAACGTGAGTTTGCTGAGAACAAAAGAACGGTGTTTCCTACACATAGGTCCCATATCTAGTCCAACTCTGCTTCTGAAACTGATAGAAAGCACTGGTCCTCTAACATCCAATGCTTGTCAGTTAAGATGAGAAACGTGTGAGCTTCGTGAACGATGTAGTTCCTTTGAGCAGAAAAGTGACTGCCCTTACCTTAAACGAAGTCTTGCTTGTAGGAAGACTCAGAGCCTGGAATTAACTCCATTTCTGAAGTGAAACACACAGCATAGTTCTCATCCATGGAATATACTCTGCTTTAGAGCAAGAAGCACACTCTTGCTTTCTAGAGTCTCTAAGAAAGCAGGAAATCTGAGTGTGCCCAGAACAAAAGAACGGTGTTTCCTACACATACTGACTATATGTTGTCCAAATCTTCTTTTGAAGCTGATACAATGCACTGGTCCTCTAACATCCAATGCTTGTCAGTTAAGATGTGAAACGTGTGAGCTTCGTGAACGATGTAGTTCCTTTGAGCAGAAATGTGACTGCCCTTACCTGAAACAAAGTCTTGCTTGTAGGAAGACTCAGAGCCTGGGATTTAACTCCATTTCTGAAGTGAAAAACACAGCATTGACTCATCCATTGATCACACTCTGCTTTAGAACAAGAAGCACACTCTTGCTTTCTAGATTCTCTAAGACAGCAGGAAACGTGAGTGTGCTGAGAACAAAAGAATGGTGTTTCCTACACATACGGACAAATATCTAGTCCAAAACTACTTCTTAAATTGATACAAAGCACTGGTCCTCTAACATCCAATGCTTGTCTGTTAAGATGAGAAACGTGTGAGCTCAGTGAACGATGTAGTTCGTTTGAGCTGAAAAGTGACTGCCCTTACCCGAAACGAATTCTTGCTTGTAGGAAGACACAGAGGCTGGGATTTAACTCCATTTCTGAAGGTAAACACACAGCATAGTTCTCATCCATGGATCACACTCTGCTTTAGAGCGAGAAGCACGCTCTTGCTTTCTAGAGTCTCTAAGACAGCAGGAAACGAGAGTGTGCTGAGAACAAAAGAACTGTGTTTCCTACACATATGGACCATATCAAGTCCAAATCTGCTTCTTAAACTGATACAAAGCACTGGTCCTCTAACATCCAATGCTTCTCTGTTAAGATGAGAAACGTGTGAGCTTTGTGAACGATATAATTCCTTTGAACTGAAAAGTGACTGCCTTGCCTTCAAAGAAGTCTTGCTTATAGGAAGACACAGAGCCTGGTATTTACGTCCATTTCTGAAGGGAAACACACAGCATAGTTCTCATCCATAGATCACACTCTGCTTTAGAGCGAGAAGAACACTCTTGCTTTCTAGAGTCTCTAATACAGCATGAAATCTGAGTGTGCCCAGAACAATAGAACAGTGTTTCCTACACATATGGACCATATGTAGTCCAAATCTGCTTCTGAAACTGATACAAAGCAATGACCCTCTAACATCCAATGCTTGTCAGTTAAGATGGGAAAAGTGTGAGCTTCATGAACGATGTAGGTCGTTTGAGCAGAAAAGTGACTGCCCTTACCTGATTTGAAGTCTTGCTTGTAGGAAGACTCAGGGCCTGGGATTTAACTCCATTTCTGAAGTAAAACACACAGCAGTGTAATCATCCATTGATCACACTCTGCTTTAGAACAAGAAACACGCTCTTGCTTTCTAGAGTCTCTAAGACAGCAGGAAAAGTGCATTTGCTGAGAACAAAAGAACGGTGTTTCCTACGCATACAGACATTATACAGTCCAACTCTGCTTCTGAAACTGATACAAAGCACTGGTCCTCTAACATGCAATGCTTGTCTGTTAAGGTGAGAAACGTGTGAGCTTCGTAAACGATGTAGTTCGTTTGAGCTGAAAAGTGACTGCCCTTACCTGAAACGAAGTCTTGCTTGTAGGAAGACTCAGAGCCTGGGGATTTAACTCCATTTCTGAAGGCAAACACACAGCATAGTTCTCATCCATGGATCACACTCTGCTTTAGAGCGAGAAGCACGCTCATGCTTTCTAGAGTCTCTAAGACATCAGGAAACGTGAGTGTGCTGAGAACAAAGGAACGGTGTTTCCTACACATATGGACCATATCTACTCCAACTCTTCTTCTGAAACTGATACAAAGCACTGGTCCTCTAACATCCAATGCTTGTCAGTTAAGATGAGAAACGTGTGAGCTTCGTGAACGATGTAGTTCGTTTGAGCAGAAAAGTGACTGCCATTACCTGAAAATAATTCTTGCTTGGAGGAAGACTCAGAGCCTGGGATTTAACTCCATTTCTGAAGTGAAACACACAGCATAGTTCTCATCCATGGATCACACTCTGCTTTAGAGCGAGAAGAACACTGTTGCTTTCTAGAGTCTCTAATAAGCAGGAAATCTGAGTGTGCCCAGAACAAAAGAACGGTGTTTCCTACACATACGGACCATATGTTGTCCAAATCTGCTTGTGAAACTGATACAAAGCAATGACCCTCTAACATCCAATGCTTCTCTGTTAAGATGAGAAACGTATGAGCTTTGTGAACGATATAGTTCCTTTGAACTGAAAAGTGACTGCCCTTACCTGAAAAGAAGTCTTGCTTGTAGGAAGACTCAGAGCCTGGGATTTAAGTCCATTTCTGAAGGGAAACCCACAGCATAGTTCTCATCCATGGATCACACTCTGCTTTAGAGCGAGAAGAACACTCTTGCTTTCTAGAGTCTCTAATAAGCAGGAAATCTGAGTGTGCCCAGAACAAAAGAACGGTGTTTCCTACACATACGGACCATATGTAGTCCAAATCTGCTTCTGAAACTGATACAAAGCACTGACACTCTAGCATCCAATGCTTGTCAATTAAGATGGGAAACGTGTGAGCTTCATGAATGATGTAGTTCGTTTGAGCAGAAAAGTGACTGCTCTTATGTGATTTGAAGTCTTGCTTGTAGGAAGACTCAGAGCCTGGGATTTACCTCCATTTTTGAAGTAAAACACACAGCACTGTAATCATCCATTGATCACACTCTGCTTTAGAACAAGAAGCACGCCCTTGCTTTCTAGATTCTCTAAGACAGCAGGAACCGTGATTTTGCTGAGAACAAAAGAACGGTGTTTCCTACACATACGGACATTATATAGTCCAACTCTGCTTCTGAAACTGATACAAAGCACTGGTCCTCTAACATCCAATGCTTGTCTGTTAAGATGAGAAACGTGTGAGCTTCGTGAAAGATGTAGTTCGTTTGAGCTGAAAAGTGACTGCCCTTACCTGAAATGAAGTCTTGCTTGTTGGAAGACATAGAGCCTGGGATTTAACTCCTTTTCTGAAGGGAAACACACAGCATAGTTTTCATCCATGAATCACACTCTGCTTTAGAGCGAGAAGAACACTCTTGCTTTCTAGATTCTCTAATACAGCAGGAAATCTGAGTGTGCCCAGAACAAAAGAACGGTGTTTCCTACACATACGGACCATATGTAGTCCAAATCTGCTTGTGAAACTGATACAAAGCACTGACCCTCTAACATCCAATGCTTGTCAGTTAAGATGGGAAACGTGTGAGCTTCATGAACGATGTAGTTCGTTTGAGCAGAAAAGTGACTGTCCTTACCTGATTTGAAATCTTGCTTGTAGGGAGACTCAGAGCCTGGGATTTAACTCCATTTCTGAAGTAAAACACACAGCAGTGTAATCATCCATTGATCACACTCTGCTTTAGAACAAGAAGCACGCTCTTGCTTTCTAGAGTCTCTAAGACAGCAGGAAACGTGATTTTGCTGAGAACAAAAGAACGGTGTTTCCTACACATATGGACATTATATAGTCCAACTCTGCTTCTGAAACTGATACAAAGCAC
The DNA here is from genome assembly GCA_949786385.1 of Onychomys leucogaster. Taxonomy (NCBI): domain Eukaryota; kingdom Metazoa; phylum Chordata; class Mammalia; order Rodentia; family Cricetidae; genus Onychomys; species Onychomys leucogaster. The sequence goes on along the minus strand of CATKUP010000129.1, from coordinate 869,022 downwards.
TGGTCCTCTAACATCCAATGCTTGTCTGTTAAGGTGAGAAATGTGTGAGCTTCGTGAACGATGTAGTTCGTTTGAGCTGAAAAGTGACTGCCCTTACCTGAAACGAAGTCTTGCTTGTAGGAAGACTCAGAGCCTGGGATTTAACTCCATTTCTAAAGGCAAACACACAGGATAGTTCTCATCCATGGATCACACTCTGCTTTAGAGCGAGAAGCACGCTCTTGCTTTCTAAAGTCTCTAAGACAGCAGGAAACGTGAGTGTGCTGAGAACAAAAGAACGGTGTTTCCTACACATAGGGCCCATATCTAGTCCAACTCTGCTTCTGAAACTGATACAATGCACTGGTCCTCTAACATCCAATGCTTGTCTGTTAAGATGAGAAACGTGTGAGCTCAGTGAACGATGTAGTTCGTTTGAGCTGAAAAGTGACTGCCCTTACCCGAAACGAAGTCTTGCTTGTAGGGAGACTCAGAGCATGGGATTTAACTCCATTTCTGAAGTGAAACACACAGCATTGTCTCATCCATGGATCACACTCTGCTTTAGAAGGAGAAGCACGCTCTTGCTTTCTAGAATCTCTAAGACAGCAGGAAATCTGCGTGTGCCCAGAAAAAAAGAATGGTGTTTCCTACACATACGGACTACATGTAGTCCAAATCTTCTTTTGAAACTGATACAGTGCACTGGTCCTCTAACATCCAATGCTTGTCAGTTAAGATGAGAAACGTGTGTGCTTCGTGAACGATGTAGTTCCTTTGAGCAGAAAAGTGACCTACCTCACCTGAAACGAAGTCTTGCTTGTAGGAAGACTCAGAGCATGGGATTTAACTCCATTCCTGAAGTGAAACACACAGCAGTGTTCTCATCCATTAATCACACTCTGCTTTAGTACAAGAAGCACGCTCTTGCTTTCTAGAGTCTCTAAGACAGCAGGAAACTTGAGTTTGCTGAGAAAAAAAGAACGGTGTTTCCTACACACAAAGACCCTATCTAGTCCAACTCTGCCTCTGAAACTAATAAAAGCACTGGTCCTCTAATATCCAATGCTTGTCTGTTAAGATGAGAAACGTGTGAGCTCCGTGAAAGATGTAGTTCGTTTGAGCTGAAAAGTGACTGCCCTTACCTGAAACGAAGTCTTGCTTGTTGGAAGACACAGAGCCTGGGATTTAACTCCTTTTCTGAAGGGAAAAACACAGCATAGTTTTCATCCATGGATCACACTCTGCTTTAGAGCGAGAAGCACGCACTTGCTTTCTAAAATCTCTAAAACAGCAGGAAACGTGAATGTGCTGAGAACAAAAGAACGGTGTTTCCAACACATACGGACCATATCTAGTCCAACTCTGCTTCTGAAACTTATACAAAGCCCTGGTCCTCTAACATCCAATGCTTGTCAGTTAAGATGAGAAACGTGTGAGCTCAGTGAACGATGTAGTTCCTTTGAGCAGAAAAGTGACTGCCCTTACCTGAAACGAAGTCTTGCTTCTAGGGAGACTCAGAACATGGGATTTAACTCCATTTCTGAAGTGAAACACACAGCATTGTCTCATCCATGGATCACACTCTGCTTTAGAACGAGAAGCACGCTCTTGCTTTCTAGAATCTCTAAGACAGCAGGAAATCTGAGTGTGCCCAGAAAAAAAGAATGGTGTTTCCTACGCATACGGACCATATGTAGTCCAAATCTTCTTTTGAAACTGATACAGTGCACTGGTCCTCTAACATCCAATGCTTGTCAGTTAAGATGAGAAACGTGTGTGCTTCGTGAACGATGTAGTTCCTTTGAGCAGAAAAGTGACTGCCCTCACCTGAAACGAAGTCTTGCTTGTAGGAAGACTCAGAGCATGGGATTTAACTCCATTCCTGAAGTGAAACACACAGCAGTGTTCTCATCCATTAATCACACTCTGCTTTAGTACAAGAAGCACGCTCTTGCTTTCTAGAGTCTCTAAGACAGCAGGAAACTTGAGTTTGCTGAGAAAAAAAGAACGGTGTTTCCTACACACAAAGACCCTATCTAGTCCAACTCTGCCTCTGAAACTAATAAAAGCACTGGTCCTCTAATATCCAATGCTTGTCTGTTAAGATGAGAAACGTGTGAGCTCCGTGAAAGATGTAGTTCGTTTGAGCTGAAAAGTGACTGCCCTTACCTGAAACGAAGTCTTGCTTGTTGGAAGACACAGAGCCTGGGATTTAACTCCTTTTCTGAAGGGAAAAACACAGCATAGTTTTCATCCATGGATCACACTCTGCTTTAGAGCGAGAAGCACGCACTTGCTTTCTAAAATCTCTAAAACAGCAGGAAACGTGAATGTGCTGAGAACAAAAGAACGGTGTTTCCAACACATACGGACCATATCTAGTCCAACTCTGCTTCTGAAACTTATACAAAGCCCTGGTCCTCTAACATCCAATGCTTGTCAGTTAAGATGAGAAACGTGTGAGCTCAGTGAACGATGTAGTTCCTTTGAGCAGAAAAGTGACTGCCCTTACCTGAAACGAAGTCTTGCTTCTAGGGAGACTCAGAGCATGGGATTTAACTCCATTTCTGAAGTGAAACACACAGCATTGTCTCATCCATGGATCACACTCTGCTTTAGAACGAGAAGCACGCTCTTGCTTTCTAGAATCTCTAAGACAGCAGGAAATCTGAGTGTGCCCAGAAAAAAAGAATGGTGTTTCCTACACATACGGACCATATGTAGTCCAAATCTTCTTTTGAAACTGATACAGTGCACTGGTCCTCTAACATCCAATGCTTGTCAGTTAAGATGAGAAACGTCTGTGCTTCGTGAACGATGTAGATCCTTTGAGCAGAAAAGTGACTGCCCTCACCTGAAACGAAGTCTTGCTTCTAGGAAGACTCAGAGACTGGGATTTAACTCCATTTCTAAAGTGAAACACACAGCAGTGTTCTCATCCATTAATCACACTCTGCTTTAGTACAAGAAGCACGCTCTTGCTTTCTAGATTCTCTAAGACAGCAGGAAACGTGAGTTTGCTGAGAACAAAAGTACGGTGTTTCCTACACATACGGACCATATGTAGTCCAAATCTGCTTCTAAAACTGATACAAAGCACTGACCCTCTAACATCCAATGCTTGTCAGTTAAGATAGGAAACGTCTGAGCTTCATGAACGATGTAGTTCGTTTGAGGAGAAAAGTGACTGCAGTTACCTGAATTGCAGTCTTGCTTGTAGGAAGACTCAGAGCCTGGGATTTAACTCCATTTCTGAAGTAAAACACACAGCATAGTTCTCATCCATGGATCACACTCTGCTTTAGAGCGAGAAGCACGCTCTTGCTTTCTAGAGTCTCTAAGACATCAGGAAATCTGAGTGTGCCCAGAACAAAAGAACGGTGTTTCCTACACATACGGACCATATGTAGTACAAATCTGCTTCTTAAACTGATACAAAGTACTGGTCCTCTAACATCCAATGCTTCTCTGTTAAGATGAGAAACGTGTGAGCTTTGTGAACGATATAGTTCCATTGAACTGAAAAGTGACTGCCCTTACCTGAAAAGAAGTCTTGCTTGTAGGAAGACACAGAGCCAGGGATTTAAGTCCATTTCTGAAGGGAAACCCACAGCATAGTTCTCATCCATGGATCACACTCTGCTTTAGAGCGAGAAGAACACTCTTGCTTTCTAGAGTCTCTAATACAGCAGGAAATCTGAGTTTGCCCAGAACAAAAGAACGGTGTTTCCTACACATACAGACCATATGTAGTCCAAATCTGCTTCTGAATCTGATACAAAGCACTGACCCTCTAGCATCCAATGCTTGTCAGTTAAGATGAGAAACGCGTGAGCTCAGTGAACGATGGAGTTCGTTTGAGCTGAAAGTGACTGCCCTTACCTGAAACGAAGTCTTGCTTGTAGGAAGACTCAGAGCCTGGTAATTAACTCCATTTCTGAAGGCAAACACACAGCATAGTTCTCATCCATGCATCACACTCTGCTTTAGAGCGAGAAGCCCGCTCTTGCTTTCTAGAGTCTCTAAGACAGCAGGAAACGTGAGTGTGCTGTGAACAAAAGAACGGTGTTTCCTACACAAACGGACCATATCTAGTCCAAATCTGCTTCTTAAACTGATACAAAGCACTGGTCCTCTAACATCCAATGCTTGTCTGTTAAGATGAGAAACGTGTGAGATTTGTGAACGATATAGTTCCTTTGAACTGAAAAGTGACTGCCCTTACCTTCAAAGAAGTCTTGCTTATAGGAAGACACAGAGCCTGGGATTTACGTCCATTTCTGAAGGGAAACACACAGCATCTTTCTCATCCATGGATCACACTCTGCTTTAGAGCGAGAAGAACACTCTTGCTTACTAGAGTCTCTAATACAGCAGGAAATCTGAGTGTGCCCAGAACAAAAGAACGGTGTTTCCTACACATACGGACCATATGTAGTCCAAATCTGCTTGTGAAACTGATACAAAGCACTGACCCTCTAACATCCAATGCTTGTCAGTTAAGATGGGAAACGTGTGAGCTTCATGAACGATGTAGTTCGTTTGAGCAGAAAAGTGACTGCCCTTACCTGATTTGAAGTCTTGCTTGTAGGAAGACTCAGAGCCTGGGATTTAACTCCATTTCTGAAGTGAAACACACATCGTAGTTCTCATCCATGGATCACACTCTGCTTTAGAACGAGAAGCACGCTCTTGCTTTCTAGAGTCTCTAAGATAGCAGGAAACGTGATTTTGCTGAGAACAAAAGAACGGTGTTTCCTACGCATACAGACATTATATAGTCCAACTCTGCTTCTGAAACTGATACAAAGCACTCATCCTCTAACATCCAATGCTTGTCTGTTAAGGTGAGAAACGTGTGAGCTTCGTAAACGATGTAGTTCATTTGAGCTGAAAAGTGACTGCCCTTACCTGAAACGAAGTCTTGCTTGTAGGAAGACTCAGAGCCTGGGATTTAAATCCATTTCTGAAGGCAAACACACAGCATAGTTCTCATCCATGGATCACACTCTGCTTTAGAGCGAGAAGCACGCTCATGCTTTCTAGAGTCTCTAAGACATCAGGAAACGTGAGTGTGCTGAGAACAAAAGAACGGTGTTTCCTACACATAGGTCCCATATCTAGTCCAACTCTGCTTCTGAAACTGATAGAAAGCACTGGTCCTCTAACATCCAATGCTTGTCAGTTAAGATGAGAAACGTGTGAGCTTCGTGAACGATGTAGTTCCTTTGAGCAGAAAAGTGACTGCCCTTACCTTAAACGAAGTCTTGCTTGTAGGAAGACTCAGAGCCTGGAATTAACTCCATTTCTGAAGTGAAACACACAGCATAGTTCTCATCCATGGAATATACTCTGCTTTAGAGCAAGAAGCACACTCTTGCTTTCTAGAGTCTCTAAGACAGCAGGAAATCTGAGTGTGCCCAGAACAAAAGAACGGTGTTTCCTACACATACTGACTATATGTTGTCCAAATCTTCTTTTGAAGCTGATACAATGCACTGGTCCTCTAACATCCAATGCTTGTCAGTTAAGATGTGAAACGTGTGAGCTTCGTGAACGATGTAGTTCCTTTGAGCAGAAATGTGACTGCCCTTACCTGAAACAAAGTCTTGCTTGTAGGAAGACTCAGAGCCTGGGATTTAACTCCATTTCTGAAGTGAAAAACACAGCATTGACTCATCCATTGATCACACTCTGCTTTAGAACAAGAAGCACACTCTTGCTTTCTAGATTCTCTAAGACAGCAGGAAACGTGAGTGTGCTGAGAACAAAAGAATGGTGTTTCCTACACATACGGACAAATATCTAGTCCAAAACTACTTCTTAAATTGATACAAAGCACTGGTCCTCTAACATCCAATGCTTGTCTGTTAAGATGAGAAACGTGTGAATTCGTGAACGATGTAGTTAATTTGAGCAGAAAACTGACTGCCCTTACCTGAAACGAAGTCTTGCTTGTAACAAGACTCAGAGCCTGGGATTTAACTCCATTTCTGAAGTGAAACACACAGCAGTGTTCTCATCCATTAATCACACTCTGCTTTAGAACAAGAAGCACGCTCTTGCTTTCTAGAGTCTCTAAGAGAGCAGTAAACCTGAGTTTGCTGAGAACAAAAGAACGGTGTTTCCTACACATACGGACCATATCTAGTCCAACTCTGCTTCTGAAACTGATACAAAGCACTGGTCCTCTAACTCTAACATCCAATGCTTGTCTGTTAAGATGAGAAACGTGTGAGCTTTGTGAACGATATAGTTCCTTTGAACTGAAAAGTGACTGCCCTTACCTTCAAAAAAGTCTTGCTTATAGGAAGACACAGAGCCTGGGATTTAAGTCCATTTCTGAAGGCAAACACACAGCATAGTTCTCATCCATGGATCACACTCTGCTTTAGAGCGAGAAGAACACTCTTGCTTTCTAGAGTTTCTAATACAGCAGGAAATCTGAGTGTGCCCAGAACAAAAGAACGGTGTTTCCTACACATACGGACGATATCTAGTCCAACTCTGCTTCTGAAACTGATACAAAGCACTGGTCCTCTAACATCCAATGCTTGTCTGTTAAGATGAGAAACGTGTGAGCTCAGTGAACGATGTAGTTCGTTTGAGCTGAAAAGTGACTGCCCTTACCCGAAACGAATTCTTGCTTGTAGGAAGACACAGAGGCTGGGATTTAACTCCATTTCTGAAGGTAAACACACAGCATAGTTCTCATCCATGGATCACACTCTGCTTTAGAGCGAGAAGCACGCTCTTGCTTTTCAGAGTCTCTAAGACAGCAGGAAACGTGAGTGTGCTGAGAACAAAAGAACAGTGTTTCCTACACATACGGACCATATCTAGTCCAACTCTTCTTCTGAAACTGATACAAAGCACTGGTCCTCTAACATCCAATGCTTGTCAGTTAAGATGAGAAACGTGTGAGTTTCGTGAACGATGTAGTTCCTTTGAGCAGAAAAGTGACTGCCCTTACCTTAAACGAAGTCTTGCTTGTAGGAAGACTCAGAGCCTGGGATTTAACTCCATTTCTGAAGTGAAACACACAGCATAGTTCTCATCCATGGAACATACTCTGCTTTAGAGCAAGAAGCACACTCTTGCTTTCTAGAGTCTCTAAGACAGCAGGAAATCTGAGTGTGCCCAGAACAAAAGAACGGTGTTTCCTACACATACTGACTATATGTTGTCCATATCTTCTTTTGAAGCTGAAACAATGCACTGGTCCTCTAACATCCAATGCTTGTCAGTTAAGATGTGAAACGTGTGAGCTTCGTGAACGATGTAGTTCCTTTGAGCAGAAATGTGACTGCCCTTACCTGAAACAAAGTCTTGCTTGTAGGAAGACTCAGAGCCTAGGATTTAACTCCATTTCTGAAGTGAAACACACAGCATTGACTCATCCATTGATCACACTCTGCTTTAGAACAAGAAGCACGCTCTTGCTTTCTAGATTCTCTAAGACAGCAGGAAACGTGAGTGTGCTGAGAACAAAAGAACGGTGTTTCCTACACATACGGACCACATCTAGTCCAAAACTTCTTCTTAAATTGATACAAAGCACTGGTCCTCTAACATCCAATGCTTGTCTGTTAAGATGAGAAACGTGTGAGCTTCGTGAACGATGTAGTTCATTTGAGCAGAAAACTGACTGCCCTTACCTGAAACGAAGTCTTGCTTGTAACAAGACTCAGAGCCTGTGATTCAACTCCATTTCTGAAGTGAAACACACAGCAGTGTTCTCATCCATTAATCACACTCCACTTTAGAACAAGAAGCACGCTCTTGCTTTCTAGAGTCTCTAAGACAGCAGTAAACCTGAGTTTGCTGAGAACAAAAGAACGGTGTTTTCTACACATACGGACGATATCTAGTCCAACTCTGCTTCTGAAACTGATACAAAGCACTGGTCCTCTAACATCCAATGCTTGTCTGTTAAGATGAGAAACGTGTGAGCTCAGTGAACGATGTAGTTCGTTTGACCTGAAAAGTGAGGGCCCTTACCCGAAACGAATTCTTGCTTGTAGGAAGACACAGAGGCTGGGATTTAACTCCATTTCTGAAGGTAAACACACAGCATACTTCTCATCCATGGATCACACTCTGCTTTAGAGCGAGAAGCACGCTCTTGCTTTCCAGAGTCTCTAAGACAGCAGGAAACGTGAGTGTGCTGAGAACAAAACAACAGTGTTTCCTACACATACGGACCATATCTAGTCCAACTCTTCTTCTGAAACTGATACAAAGCACTGGTCCTCTAACATCCAATGCTTGTCAATTAAGATGAGAAACGTGTGAGCTTCGTGAACGATGTAGTTCTTTTGAGCAGAAAACTGACTGCCCTTACCAGAAACGAAGTCTTGCTTGTAGGAAGACTCAGAGCCTGGGATTTAACTCCATTTCTGAATTGAAACACACAGCAGTGTTCTCATCCATTAATCACACTCTGCTTTAGAACAAGAAACACGCTATTGCTTTCTAGAGTCTCTAAGACAGCAGGAAACGTGAGTTTGCTGAGAAAAAAAGAACGGTGTTTCCTACACATAAAGACCCTATCTAGTCCAACTCTGCTTCTGAAACTGATACAAAGCACTGGTCCTCTAACATCCAATGCTTGTCTGTTAAGATGAGAAACGTGTGAGCTCCGTGAAAGATGTAGTTCGTTTGAGCAGAAAAGTGACTGCCCTTACCTGAAACGAAGTCTTGCTTGTTGGAAGACACAGAGCCTGGGATTTAACTCCTTTTCTGAAGGGAAACACACAGCATAGTTTTCATCCATGGATCACACTCTGCTTTAGAGCGAGAAGCACGCTCTTGCTTTCTAAAATCTCTAAGACCGCAGGAAACGTGAGTGTGCTGAGAACAAAAGAACGGTGTTTCCAACACATACGGACCATATCTAGTCCAACTCTGCTTCTGAAACTGATACAAAGCCCTGGTTCTCTAACATCCAATGCTTGTCAGTTAAGATGAGAAACGTGTGAGCTCAGTGAACGATGTAGTTCCTTTGAGCAGAAAAGTGACTGCCCTTACCTGAAACGAAGTCTTGCTTGTAGGGAGACTCAGAGCATGGGATTTAACTCCATTTCTGAAGTGAAACACACAGCATTGTCTCATCCATGGATCACACTCTGCTTTAGAACGAGAAGCACGCTCTTGCTTTCTAGAATCTCTAAGACAGCAGGAAACGTGAGTGTGCTGAGAACAAAAGAACGGAGTTTCCTACACATACGGACCATATCTCATCCAAGTCTGCTTCTTAAACTGATACAAAGCACTGGTCCTCTAACATCCAATGCTTGTCTGTTAAGATGAGAAACGTGTGAGCTTTGTGAACGATATAGTTCCTTTGAACTGAAAAGTGACTGCCCTTACCTTCAAAAAAGTCTTGCTTATAGGAAGACACAGAGCCTGGGATTCAAGTCCATTTCTGAAGGCAAACACACAGCATAGTTCTCATCCATGGATCACACTCTGCTTTAGAGCGAGAAGAACACTCTTGCTTTCTAGAGTTTCTAATACAGCAGGAAATCTGAGTGTGCCCAGAACAAAAGAACGGTGTTTCCTACACATACGGACCATATGTAGTCCAAATCTGCTTGTGAAACAGATACAAAGCACTGACCCTCTAACATCCAATGCCTGTCAGTTAAGATGGTTAACGTGTGAGCTTCATGAACGATGTAGTTCGTTTGAGCAGAAAAGTGACTGCCCTTACCTGAAACGAAGTCTTGCTTGTAACAAGACTCAGAGCCTGTGATTTAACTCCATTTCTGAATTGAAACACACAGCAGTGTTCTCATCCATTAATCACACTCTACTTTAGAACAAGAAGCACGCTCTTGCTTTCTAGAGTCTCTAAGACAGCAGTAAACCTGAGTTTGCAGAGAACAAAAGAACGGTGTTTCCTACACATACGGACGATATCTAGTCCAACTCTGCTTCTGAAACTGATACAAAGCACTGGTCCTCTAACATCCAATGCTTGTCTGTTAAGATGAGAAACATGTGAGCTCAGTGAACGATGTAGTTCGTAGGAGCTGAAAAGTGACTGCCCTTACCCGAAACGAATTCTTGCTTGTAGGAAGACACAGAGGCTGGGATTTAACTCCATTTCTGAAGGGAAACACACAGCATAGTTCTCATCCATGGATCACACTCTGCTTTAGAGCGAGAAGCACGCTCTTGCTTTCCAGAGTCTCTAAGACAGCAGGAAACGTGAGTGTGCTGAGAACAAAAGAACAGTGTTTCCTACACATACGGACCATATCTAGTCCAACTCTTCTTCTGAAACTGATACAAAGCACTGGTCCTCTAACATCCAATGCTTGTCAATTAAGATGAGAAACGTGTGAGCTTCGTGAACGATGTAGTTCTTTTGAGCAGAAAACTGACTGCCCTTACCAGAAACGAAGTCTTGCTTGTAGGAAGACTAAGAGCCTGGGATTTAACTCCATTTCTGAATTGACACACAGCAGTGTTCTCATCCATTAATCACACTCTGCTTTAGAACAAGAAGCACGCTCTTGCTTTCTAGAGTCTCTAAGACAGCAGGAAACGTGAGTTTGCTGAGAAAAAAAGAACGGTGTTTCCTACACATAAAGACCCTATGTAGTCCAACTCTGCTTCTGAAACTGATACAAAGCACTGGTCCTCTAACATCCAATGCTTGTCTGTTAAGATGAGAAACGTGTGAGCTCCGTGAAAGATGTAGTTCGTTTGAGCAGAAAAGTGACTGCCCTTACCTGAAACAAAGTCTTGCTTGTTGGAAGACACAGAGCCTGGGATTTAACTCCTTTTCTGAAGGGAAACACACAGCATAGTTTTCATCCATGGATCACACTCTGCTTTAGAGCGAGAAGCACGCTCTTGCTTTCTAAAATCTCTAAGACAGCAGGAAAAGTGAGTGTGCTGAGAAAAAAAGAACGGTGTTTCCTACACATACGAACCATATCTAGTCCAACTCTGCTTCTGAAACTGATACAAAGCCCTGGTCCTCTAACATCCAATGCTTGTCAGTTAAGATGAGAAACGTGTGAGCTCAGTGAACGATGTAGTTCGTTTGAGCTGAAAAGTGACTGCCCTTACCTGAAACGAAGTCCTGCTTGTAGGAAGACACAGAGCCTGGGATTTAACTCCATTTCTGAAGTAAAACACACAGCAGTGTAATCATCCATTGATCACACTCTGCTTTAGAACAACAAGCATGCTCTTGCTTTCTAGATTGTCTAAGACAGCAGGAAACGACATTTTGCTGAGAACAAAAGAACAGTGTTTCCTACACATACGGACATTATATAGTCCAACTCTGCTTCTGAAACTGATACAAAGCACTGGTCCTCTAACATCCAATGCTTGTCTGTTAAGATGGGAAACGTGTGAGCTTCGTGAACGATGTAGTTCGTTTGAGCTGAAAAGTGACTGCCCTTACCTGAAACGAAGTCTTGCCTGTAGGAAGACACAGAGATTGGGATTTAACTCCATTTCTGAAGGGAAACACACAGCATAGTTCTCATCCATGGATCACACTCTGCTTTAGAGCGAGAAGCAAGCTCTTGCTTTCTAAAGTCTCTAAGACAGCAGGAAACGTGAGTGTGCTGAGAACAAAAGAACGGTGTTTCCTACACATACGGCCCATATCTAGTCCAACTCTGCTTCTGAAACTGATAGAAAGCACTGGTCCTCTAACATCCAATGCTTGTCAGTTAAGATGAGAAACGTGTGAGCTTCGTGAACGATGTAGTTCCTTTGAGCAGAGAAGTGACTGCCCTTACCTTAAACGAAGTCTTGCTTGTAGGAAGACTCAGAGCCTGGGATTTAACTCCATTTCTGAAGTGAAACACACAGCATAGTTCTCATCCATGGAAAATACTCTGCTTTAGAGCAAGAAGCACACTCTTGCTTTCTAGAGTCTCTAAGACAGCAGGAAATCTGAGTGTGCCCAGAACAAAAGAACGGTGTTTCCTACACATACTGACTATATGTTGTCCAAATCTTCTTTTGAAGCTGATACAATGCACTGGTCCTCTAACATCCAATGCTTGTCAGTTAAGATGTGAAACGTGTGAGCTTCGTGAACGATGTAGTTCCTTTGAGCAGAAATGTGACTGCCCTTACCTGAAACAAAGTCTTGCTTGTAGGAAAACTCAGAGCCTAGGATTTAACTCCATTTCTGAAGTGAAACACACAGCATTGACTCATCCATTGATCACACTCTGCTTTAGAACAAGAAGCACGCTCTTGCTTTCTAGATTCTCTAAGACAGCAGGAAACGTGAGTGTGCTGAGAACAAAAGAACGGTGTTTCCTACACATACGGACCACATCTAGTCCAAAACTGCTTCTTAAATTGATACAAAGCACTGGTCCTCTATCATCCAATGCTTGTCTGTTAAGATGAGAAACGTGTGAGCTTCGTGAACGATGTAGTTCATTTGAGCAGAAAACTGACTGCCCTTACCTGAAACGAAGTCTTGCTTGTAACAAGACTCAGAGCCTGTGATTTAACTCCATTTCTGAAGTGAAACACACAGCAGTGTTCTCATCCATTAATCACACTCTACTTTAGAACAAGAAGCACGCTCTTGCTTTCTAGAGTCTCTAAGACAGCAGTAAACCTGAGTTTGCTGAGAACAAAAGAACGGTGTTTCCTACACATAAGGACCATATCTAGTCCAACTCTGCTTCTGAAACTGATACAAAGCACTGGTCCTCTAACATCCAATGCTTGTCAGTTAAGATGAGAAACGTGTGAGCTCAGTGAACGATGTAGTTCCTTTGAGCAGAAAAGTGACTGCCCTTACCTGAAACGAAGTCTTGCTTGTAGGGAAACTCAGAGCATGGTATTTAAATACATTTCGGAAGTGAAACACACAGCATTGTCTCATCCATGGATCACACTCTGCTTTAGAACGAGAAGCACGCTCTTGCTTTCTAGAATCTCTAAGACAGCAGGAAACGTGAGTGTGCTGAGAACAAAAGAACGGAGTTTCCTACACATACGGACCATATCTCGTCCAAGTCTGCTTCTTAAACTGATACAAAGCACTGGTCCTCTAACATCCAATGCTTGTCTGTTAAGATGAGAAACGTGTGAGCTTTGTGAATGATATAGTTCCTTTGAACTGAAAAGTGACTGCCCTTACCTTCAAAAAAGTCTTGCTTATAGGAAGACACAGAGCCTGGGATTTAAGTCCATTTCTGAAGGCAAACACACAGCATAGTTCTCATCCATGGATCACACTCTGCTTTAGAGCGAGAAGAACACTCTTGCTTTCTAGAGTTTCTAATACAGCAGGAAATCTGAGTGTGCCCAGAACAAAAGAACGGTGTTTCCTACACATACGGACCATATGTAGTCCAAATCTGCTTGTTAAACAGATACAATGCACTGGTCCTCTAACATCCAATGCTTGTCAGTTAAGATGTGAAACGTGTGAGCTTCGTGAACGATGTAGTTCCTTTGAGCAGAAATGTGACTGCCCTTACCTGAAACAAAGTCTTGCTTGTAGGAAGACTCAGAGCCTAGGATTTAACTCCATTTCTGAAGTGAAACACACAGCATTGACTCATCCATTGATCACACTCTGCTTTAGAACAAGAAGCACGCTCTTGCTTTCTAGATTCTCTAAGACAGCAGGAAACGTGAGTGTGCTGAGAACAAAAGAACGGTGTTTCCTACACATACGGACCACATCTAGTCCAAAACTTCTTCTTAAATTGATGCAAAGCACTGGTCCTCTAACATCCAATGCTTGTCTGTTAAGATGAGAAACGTGTGAGCTTCGTGAACGATGTAGTTCATTTGAGCAGAAAACTGACTGCCCTTACCTGAAACGAAGTCTTGCTTGTAACAAGACTCAGAGCCTGTGATTTAACTCCATTTCTGAAGTGAAACACACAGCAGTGTTCTCATCCATTAATCACACTCTACTTTAGAACAAGAAGCACGCTCTTGCTTTCTAGAGTCTCTAAGACAGCAGTAAACCTGAGTTTGCTGAGAACAAAAGAACGGTGCTTCCTACACATACGGACGATATCTAGTCCAACTCTGCTTCTGAAACTGATACAAAGCACTGGTCCTCTAACATCCAATGCTTGTCTGTTAAGATGAGAAACGTGTGAGCTCAGTGAACGATGTAGTTCGTTTGACCTGAAAAGTGACTGCCCTTACCCGAAACGAATTCTTGCTTGTAGGAAGACACAGAGGCTGGGATTTAACTCCATTTCTGAAGGTAAACACACAGCATAGTTCTCATCCATGGATCACACTCTGCTTTAGAGCGAGAAGCACGCTCTTGCTTTCCAGAGTCTCTAAGACAGCAGGAAACGTGAGTGTGCTGAGAACAAAACAACAGTGTTTCCTACACATACGGACCATATCTAGTCCAACTCTTCTTCTGAAACTGATACAAAGCACTGGTCCTCTAACATCCAATGCTTGTCAATTAAGATGAGAAACGTGTGAGCTTCGTGAACGATGTAGTTCTTTTGAGCAGAAAACTGACTGCCCTTACCTTAAACGAAGTCTTGCTTGTAGGAAGACTCAGAGCCTGGGATTTAACTCCATTTCTGAATTGAAACACACAGCAGTGTTCTCATCCATTAATCACACTCTGCTTTAGAACAAGAAGCACGCTCTTGCTTTCTAGAGTCTCTAAGTCAGCAGGAAACGTGAGTTTGCTGAGAAAAAAAGAACGGTGTTTCCTACACATAAAGACCCTATCTAGTCCAACTCTGCTTCTGAAACTGATACAAAGCACTGGTCCTCTAACATCCAATGCTTGTCTGTTAAGATGAGAAACGTGTGAGCTCCGTGAAAGATGTAGTTCGTTTGAGCAGAAAAGTGACTGCCCTTACCTGAAACGAAGTCTTGCTTGTTGGAAGACACAGAGCCTGGGATTTAACTCCTTTTCTGAAGGGAAACACACAGCATAGTTTTCATCCATGGATCACACTCTGCTTTAGAGCGAAAAGCACGCTCTTGCTTTCTAAAATCTCTAAGACAGCAGGAAAAGTGAGTGTGCTGAGAGCAAAAGAACGGTGTTTCCTACACATACGAACCATATCTAGTCCAACTCTGCTTCTGAAACTGATACAAAGCCCTGGTCCTCTAACATCCAATGCTTGTCAGTTAAGATGAGAAACGTGTGAGCTCAGTGAACGATGTAGTTCGTTTGAGCTGAAAAGTGACTGCCCTTACCTGAAACGAAGTCCTGCTTGTAGGAAGACACAGAGCCTGGGATTTAACTCCATTTCTGAAGGGAAACACACAGCATAGTTCTCATCCATGGATCACACTCTGCTTTAGAGGGAGAATCATACTCTTGCTTTCTAGATTCTCTAATACAGCAGGAAATCAGAGTGTGCCCAGAACAAAAGAACGGTGTTTCCTACACATACGGCCTATATGTAGTCCAAATCTTCTTTTGAAACTGATACAATGCACTGGTCCTCCAACATCCAATGCTTGTCAGTTAAGATGAGAAACGTGTGAGCTTCGTGAACGATGTAGTTCCTTTGAGAAGAAAAGTGACTGCCCTTACCTGACACGAAGTCTTGCTTGTAGGGAGACTCAGAGCATGGGATTTAACTCCATTTCTGAAGTGAAACACACAGCATTGTCTCATCCATTGATCAAACTCTGCTTTAGAACAAGAAGCACGCTCTTGCTTTCTAGAGTCTCTAAGACAGCAGGAAACGTGAGTGTGCTGAGAACAAAAGAACGGTGTTTTCTACACATACGGACCATATCTGGTCCAACTCTGCTTCTGAAACTGATACAAAGCACTGGTCCTCTAACATCCAATGCTTGTCAGTTAAGATGAGAAACGTGTGAGCTTCGTGAACGATGTAGTTCGTTTGAGCAGAAAAGTGACTGCCATTACCTGAAAAGAAGTCTTGCTTGGAGGAAGACTCAGAGCCTGGGATTTAACTCCATTTCTGAAGTGAAACACACAGCAGTGTTCTCATCCATTAATCACACTCTACTTTAGAACAAGAAGCACGCTCTTGCTTTCTAGAGTCTCTAAGACAGCAGTAAACCTCAGTTTGCTGAGAACAAAAGAACGGTGTTTCCTACACATACGGACGATATCTAGTCCAACTCTGCTTCTGAAACTGATACAAAGCACTGGTCCTCTAACATCCAATGCTTGTCTGTTAAGATGAGAAACGTGTGAGCTCAGTGAACGATGTAGTTTGTTTGAGCTGAAAAGTGACTGCCCTTACCCGAAACGAATTCTTGCTTGTAGGAAGACACAGAGGCTGGGATTTAACTCCATTTCTGAAGGTAAACACACAGCATAGTTCTCATCCATGGATCACACTCTGCTTTAGAGCGAGAAGCACGCTATTGCTTTCCAGAGTCTCTAAGACAGCAGGAAACGTGAGTGTGCTGAGAACAAAAGAAGAGTGTTTCCTACACATACGGACCATATCTAGTCCAACTCTTCTTCTGAAACTGATACAAAGCACTGGTCCTCTAACATCCAATGCTTGTCAGTTAAGATGAGAAACGTGTGAGCTTTGTGAACGATGTAGTTCGTTTGAGCAGAAAAGTGACTGCCATTACCTGAAAAGAATTCTTGCTTGGAGGAAGACTCAGAGCCTGGGATTTAACTCCATTTCTGAAGTGAAACACACAGCGTAGTTCTCATCCATGGATCACACTCTGCTTTAGAGCAAAAAGCACACTCTTGCTTTCTAGAATCTCTAAGACAGCAGGAAATCTGAGTGTGCCCAGAACAAAAGAACGGTGTTTCCTACACATACAGACTATATGTAGTCCAAAACTTCTTCTGAAACTGATTTAATGCACTGGTCCTCTAACATCCAATGCTTGTCAGTTAAGATGAGAAACGTGTGAGCTTCGTGAAACATGTAGTTCGTTTGAGCAGAAAAGTGACTGCCGTCACCTGAAACGAAGTCTTGCTTGTAGGGAGACTCAGATCATGGGATTTAACTCCTTTTCTCAAGTGAAACACACAGCATAGTTTTCATCCATGGATCACACTCTGCTTTAGAATGAGAAGCACACTCTTGCTTTCTAGAGTCTCTAAGACAGCAGGAAACGAGAGTGTGCTGAGAACAAAAGAACGTTGTTTCCTACACATACGGACCATATCTAGTCCAAATCTACTTCTTAAACTGATACAAAGCACTGGTCCTCTAACATCCAATGCTTGTCTGTTAAGATGAGAAACGTGTGAGCTTTGTGAACGATATAGTTCCTTTGAACTTAAAAGTGAATGCCCTTACCTTCAAAGAAGTCTTGCTTATAGGAAGACACAGAGCCTGGGATTTACGTCCGTTTCTGAAGGGAAAGACACAGCATAGTTCTCATCCATGGATCACACTCTGCTTTAGAGCGAGAAGAACACTCTTGCTTTCTAGATTCTCTAATACAGCATGAAATCTGAGTGTGCCCAGAACAATAGAACAGTGTTTCCTACACATACGGACCATATGTAGTCCAAATCTGCTTGTGAAACAGATACAAAGCACTGACCCTCTAACATCCAATGCTTGTCAGTTAAGATGGTTAACGTGTGAGCTTCATGAACGATGTAGTTCTTTTGAGCAGAAAAGTGACTGCCCTTACCTCATTTGAAGTCTTGCTTGTAGGAAAAATCAGAGCCTGGGACTTACCTCCATTTCTGAAGTAAAACACACAGCAGTGTAATCATCCATTGATCACACTCTGCTTTAGAACAACAAGCATGCTCTTGCTTTCTAGATTGTCTAAGACAGCAGGAAACGACATTTTGCTGAGAACAAAAGAACAGTGTTTCCTACACATACGGACATTATATAGTCCAACTCTGCTTCTGAAACTGATACAAAGCACTGGTCCTCTAACATCCAATGCTTGTCTGTTAAGATGGGAAACGTGTGAGCTTCGTGAACGATGTAGTTCGTTTGAGCTGAAAAGTGACTGCCCTTACCTGAAACGAAGTCTTGCCTGTAGGAAGACACAGAGATTGGGATTTAACTCCAAATCTGAAGGGAAACACACAGCATAGTTCTCATCCATGGATCACACTCTGCTTTAGAGCGAGAAGCACGCTCTTGCTTTCTAAAGTCTCTAAGACAGCAGGAAACGTGAGTGTGCTGAGAACAAAAGAACGGTGTTTCCTACACATACGGCCCATATCTAGTCCAACTCTGCTTCTGAAACTGATAGAAAGCACTGGTCCTCTAACATCCAATGCTTGTCAGTTAAGATGAGAAACGTGTGAGCTTCGTGAACGATGTAGTTCCTTTGAGCAGAAAAGTGACTGCCCTTACCTTAAACGAAGTCTTGCTTGTAGGAAGACTCAGAGCCTGGGATTTAACTCCATTTCTGAAGTGAAACACACAGCATAGTTCTCATCCATGGAACATACTCTGCTTTAGAGCGAGAAGCACACTCTTGCGTTCTAGAGTCTCTAAGACAGCAGGAAATCTGAGTGTGCCCAGAACAAAAGAACGGTGTTTCCTACACATACTGACTATATGTTGTCCAAATCTTCTTTTGAAGCTGATACAATGCACTGGTCCTCTAACATCCAATGCTTGTCAGTTAAGATGTGAAACGTGTGAGCTTCGTGAACGATGTAGTTCCTTTGAGCAGAAATGTGACTGCCCTTACCTGAAACAAAGTCTTGCATGTAGGAAGACTCAGAGCCTAGGATTTAACTCCATTTCTGAAGTGAAACACACAGCATTGACTCATCCATTGATCACAGTCTGCTTTAGAACAAGAAGCACGCTCTTGCTTTCTAGATTCTCTAAGACAGCAGGAAACGTGAGTGTGCTGAGAACAAAAGAACGGTGTTTCCTACACATACGGACCACATCTAGTCCAAAACTGCTTCTTAAATTGATACAAAGCACTGGTCCTCTAACATCCAATGCTTGTCTGTTAAGATGAGAAACGTGTGAGCTCAGTGAACGATGTAGTTCGTTTGACCTGAAAAGTGACTGCCCTTACCCGAAACGAATTCTTGCTTGTAGGAAGACACAGAGCCTAGGATTTAACTCCATTTCTGAAGTGAAACACACAGCATTGACTCATCCATTGATCACACTCTGCTTTAGAGCGAGAAGCACGCTCTTGCTTTCCAGAGTCTCTAAGACAGCAGGAAACGTGAGTGTGCTGAGAACAAAAGAAGAGTGTTTCCTACACAACGGACCATATCTAGTCCAACTCTTCTTCTGAAACTGATACAAAGCACTGGTCCTCTAACATCCAATGCTTGTCAATTAAGATGAGAAACGTGTGAGCTTCGTGAACGATGTAGTTCTTTTGAGCAGAAAACTGACTGCCCTTACCAGAAACGAAGTCTTGCTTGTAGGAAGACTCAGAGCCTGGGATTTAACTCCATTTCTGAATTGAAACACACAGCAGGTTCTCATCCATTAATCACACTCTGCTTTAGAACAAGAAGCACGCTCTTGCTTTGTAGAGTCTCTAAGACAGCAGGAAACGTGAGTTTGCTGAGAAAAAAAGAACGGTGTTTCCTACACATAAAGACGCTATCTAGTCCAACTCTGCTTCTGAAAGTGATACAAAGCACTGGTCCTCTAACATCCAATGCTTGTCAGTTAAGATGAGAAACGTGTGAGCTCAGTGAACGATGTAGTTCGTTTGAGCTGAAAAGTGACTGCCCTTACCTGAAACGAAGTCCTGCTTGTAGGAAGACACAGAGCCTGGGATTTAACTCCATTTCTGAAGGGAAACACACAGCATAGTTCTCATCCATGGATCACACTCTGCTTTAGAGCGAGAATCATACTCTTGCTTTCTAGATTCTCTAATACAGCAGGAAATCAGAGTGTGCCCAGAACAAAAGAACGGTGATTCCTACACATACGGCCTATATGTAGTCCAAATCTTCTTTTGAAACTGATAGAATGCACTGGTCCTCGAACATCCAATGCTTGTCAGTTAAGATGAGAAACGTGTGAGCTTCGTGAACGATGTAGTTCCTTTGAGAAGAAAAGTGACTGCCCTTACCTGAAACGAAGTCTTGCTTGTAGGGAGACTCAGAGCATGGGATTTAACTCCATTTCTGAAGTGAAACACACAGCATTGTCTCATCCATTGATCACACTCTGCTTTAGAACAAGAAGCACGCTCTTGCTTTCTAGAGTCTGTAAGACAGCAGGAAACGTGAGTGTGCTGAGAACAAAAGAACGGTATTTTCTACACATACGGACCATATCTGGTCCAACTCTGCTTCTGAAACTGATACAAAGCACTGGTCCTCTAACATCCAATGCTTGTCAGTTAAGATGAGAAACGTGTGAGCTTCGTGAACGATGTAGTTCGTTTGAGCAGAAAAGTGACTGCCATTACCTGAAAAGAAGTCTTGCTTGGAGGAAGACTCAGAGCCTGGGATTTAACTCCATTTCTGAGTTGAAACACACAGCAGTGTTCTCATACATTAATCACACTCTACTTTAGAACAAGAAGCACGCTCTTGCTTTCTAGAGTCTCTAAGACAGCAGTAATCCTGAGTTTGCTGAGAACAAAAGAACGGTGTTTCCTACACATAAGGACGATATCTAGTCCAACTCTGCTTCTGAAACTGATACAAAGCACTGGTCCTCTAACATCCAATGCTTGTCATTTAAGATGAGAAACGTGTGAGCTTGGTGAACGATGTACTTCGTTTGAGCAGAAAAGTGACTGCCAGTACCTGAAAAGAATTCTTGCTTGGAGGAAGACTCAGAGCCTGGGATTTAACTCCATTTCTGAAGTGAAACACACAGCGTAGTTCTCATCCATGGATCACACTCTGCTTTAGAGCAAAAAGCACACTCTTGCTTTCTAGAATCTCTAAGACAGCAGGAAATCTGAGTGTGCCCAGAACAAAAGAACGGTGTTTCCTACACATACAGACTATATGTAGTCCAAAACTTCTTCTGAAACTGATTTAAGGCACTGGTCCTCTAACATCCAATGCTTGTCAGTTAAGATGAGAAACGTGTGAGCTTCGTGAAAGATGTAGTTCGTTTGAGCAGAAAAGTGACTGCCGTCACCTGAAACGAAGTCTTGCTTGTAGGGAGACTCAGATCATGGGATTTAACTCCTTTTCTCAAGTGAAACACACAGCATAGTTTTCATCCATGGATCACACTCTGCTTAAGAATGAGAAGCACACTCTTGCTTTCTAGAGTCTCTAAGACAGCAGGAAACGAGAGTGTGCTGAGAACAAAAGAACGGTGTTTCCTACACATACGGACCATATCAAGTCCAAATCTACTTCTTAAACTGATACAAAGCACTGGTCCTCCAACATCCAATGCTTGTCTGTTAAGATGAGAAACGTGTGAGCTTTGTGAACGATATAGTTCCTTTGAACTTAAAAGTGAATGCCCTTACCTTCAAAGAAGTCTTGCTTATAGGAAGACACAGAGCCTGGGATTTACGTCCATTTCTGAAGGGAAACACACAGCATAGTTCTCATCCATGGATCACACTCTGCTTTAGAGCGAGAAGAACACTCTTGCTTTCTAGATTCTCTAATACAGCATGAAATCTGAGTGTGCCCAGAACAATAGAACAGTGTTTCCTACACATACGGACTATATGTAGTCCAAATCTGCTTCTGAAACTGATACAAAGCAATGACCCTCTAACATCCAATGCTTGTCAGTTAATATGGGAAAAGTGTGAGCTTCATGAACGATGTAGTTCGTTTGAGCAGAAAAGTGACTGCCCTTACCTGATTTGAAGTCTTGCTTGTAGGAAGACGCAGAGCCTGGGATTTAACTCCATTTCTGAAGTAAAACACACAGCAGTGTAATCATCCATTGATCACACTCTGCTTTAGAACAAGAAGTACGCTCTTGCTTTCTAGAGTCTCTAAGACAGCAGGAAACGTGATTTTGCTGAGAACAAAAGAACGGTGTTTCCTACATATACGGACCATATCTAGTTCAACTCTGCTTCTGAAACTAATACAAAGCACTGGTCCTCTAACATCAAATGCTTGTCAGTTTAGTTGAGAAACGTGTGAGCTCAGTGAACGATGTAGTTCGTTTGAGCTTAAAAGTGACTGCCCTTACCTGAAACGAAGTCTTGCTTGTAGTAAGACACAGAGCCTGGGATTTAACTCCATTTCTTAAGAGAAACACACAGCAAAGTTCTCATGCATGGATCACACTCTGCTTTGGAGCGAGAAGCATGCTCTTGCTTTTAGAGTCTCTAATGTAGCAGGAAATCTGAGTGTGCCCAGAACAAAAGAACGGTGTTTCCTACATATACGGACCATATGTAGTCCAAATCTGCTTCTGAAACTGATACAATGCACTGGTCCTCTAACATCCAATGCTTGTCAGTTAAAATGAGAATCGTGTGATCTTCGTTAACGATGTAGTTTGTTTGAGCAGAAAAGTGACTGCCCTTACCTGAAATGAAGTCTTGCTTGTAGGAAGACTCAGAGCCTGGGATTTAACTCCATTTCTGAAGGGAAACACACAGCAGTGTTCTCATCCATTAATCACACTCTGCTTTAGAACAAGAAGCACGCTCTTGCTTTCTAAAATCTCTAAGACAGCAGGAAACGTGAGTTTGCTGAGAACAAAAGAACGGTGTTTCCTACACATACAGACCATATCTAGTCCAACTCTGCTTCTGAAACTGATACAAAGCACTGGTCCTCTAACATCCAATGCTTGTCAGTTAAGATGAGAAACGCGTGAGCTCAGTGAACGATGTAGTTCGTTTGAGCTGAAAAGTGACTGCCCTGACCTGAATCGAAGTCTTGCTTGTAGGAAGACTCAGAGCCTGGGATTTAACTCCAATTCTGAAGGGAAACGCAAAGCATAGTTCTCATCCATGGATCACACTGTGGTTAGAGCGAGAAGCACACTCTTGCTTTCTAGAGTCTCTAAGACAGCAGAAAATTTGAGTGTGCGCAGAAAAATAGAACGGTGTTTCCTACACATATGGACCATATCCAGTCCAAATCTGCTTCTGAAACTGATATAAAGCATTGACCCTCTAACATCCAATGCTTGTCAGTTAAGATGAGAAACGTGTGAGATCTGTGAACGATGTAGTTCGTTTGAGCAGAAAAGTGACTGTCCTTACCTGTAACGAAGTCTTGCTTGTAGGAAGACTCCGAGCCTGGGATTTAACTCCATTTCTGAAGGCAAACACACAGCATAGTTCTCATCCATGGATCACACTCTGCTTTAGAGCGAGAAGCACGCTATTGCTTTCTAGAGTCTCTAAGACAGCAGGAAATTTGAGTGTACCCAGAACAATAGAACGGTGTTTCCTACACATATGGACCATATCCAGTCCAAATCTGCTTCTGAAACTGATATAAAGCATTGACCCTCTAACATCCAATGCTTGTCATTTAAGATGGGAAAAGTGTGAGCTTCATGAACGATGTAGTTCTTTTGAGCAAAAAAGTGACTGCCCATACCTTAAACGAAGTCTTGCTTGTACGAAGACTCAGAGCCTGGGATTTATCTCCATTTCTGAATTGAAACACACAGCAGTGTTCTCATCCATTGATCACACTCTGCTTTAGAATAAGAAGCACGCTCTTGCTTTTTAGAGTCTCTAAGACAGGAGGAAACGTGATTTTGCTGAGAACAAAAGAACGGAGTTTCCTACACATACGGACCATATCTTGTCCAAATCTGCTTCTGAAACTGATACAAAGCAATGACCCTCTAACATCCAATGCTTGTCAGTTAAGATGGGAAACGTGTGAGCTTCATGAACGATGTAGTTCGTTTGAGCAGAAAAGTGACTGCCTTACCTGAATTGAAGTCTTGCTTGTAGGAAGACTCAGAGCCTGGGATTTAACTCCATTTCTGAAGGCAAACACACAGCATAGTTCTTATCCATGGATCACACTCTGCTTTAGAGCGAGAAGCACGCTCTTGCTTTCTAGAGTCTCTAAGACAGCAGGAAACGTGAATGTGCCCAGAACAAAAGAACGGTGTTTCCTAAACATACGGACTATTTGTAGTCTAAAACTTCTTCTGAAACAGATAGAATGCAATGGTCCTCTAACATCCAATGCTTGTCAGTTAAGATGAGAAACGTGTGTGCTTCGGGAAAGATGTAGTTCGTTTGAGCAGAAAAGTGACTGCCCTTACCTGAGTTGAAGTCTTGCCTGTAGGAAGACTCAGAGCCTGGGATTTAACTCCATTTCTGAAGTAAAACACACAGCAGTGTAATCATCCATTCATCACACTCTGCTTTATATCAAGAAGCACGCTCTTGCTTTCTAGAGTCTCTAAGAAAGCAGGAAACGTGATTTTGCTGAGAACAAAAGAACGGTGTTTCCTACACATACGGACCATATCTAGTTCAACTCTGCTTCTGAAACTAATACAAAGCACTCGTCCTCTAACATCCAATGCTTGTCAGTTAAGTTGAGAAACGTGTGAGCTCAGTGAACGATGTAGTTCGTTTGAGCTGAAAAGTGACTGCCCTTACCTGAAACGAAGTCTTGCTTGTAGTAAGACACAGAGCCTGGGATTTAACTCCATTTCTTATGAGAAACACACAGCATAGTTCTCTTGCATGGATCACACTCTGCTTTAGAGCGAGAAGCACGCTCTTGCTTTTAGAGTCTCTAATATAGCAGGAAATCTGAGTGTGCCCAGAACAAAAGAACGGTGTTTCCTACATATACGGACCATATGAAGTCCAAATCTGCTTCTTAAACTGATACAATGCACTGGTCCTCTAACATCCAATGCTTGTCAGTTAAGATGAGAATCGTGTGATCTTCATTAACGATGTAGTTTGTTTGAGCAGAAAAGTGACTGCCCTTACCTGAAATGAAGTCTTGCTTGTAGGAAGACTCAGAGCCTGGGATTTAACTCCATTTCTGAAGGCAAACACACAGCATAGTTCTTATCCATGGATCACACTCTGCTTTAGAGCGAGAAGCACGCTCTTGCTTTCTAAAATCTCTAAGACAGCAGGAAACGTGAGTGTGCTGAGAACAAAACAACGGTGTTTCCTACATATACGGACCATATCTAGACCAACTCTGCTTCTGAAACTGATACAAAGCACTGGTCCTCTAACATCCAATGCTTGTCAGTTAAGATGAGAAACCTGTGAGCTTCGTGAACGATGTAGTTCCTTTGAGCAGAAAAGTGACTGCACTTACCTGAAACGAAGTCTTGCTTGTTGGGAGACACAGAGCATGGGATTTAACTCCATTTCTGAAGTGAAACACAAAGCATAGTCTCATCCATGGATCACACTCTGCTTTAGAGCGAGAAGCACGCTCTTGCTTTCTAGAGTCTCTAAGACAGCAGGAAACGTGAGTGTGCCCAGAACAAAAGATCGAGGTTTCCTACACATATGGATCATATGTAGTCCAACTCTGCTTCTGAAACTGATACAAAGCACTGACCCTCTAACATCCAATGCTTGTCAGTTAAGATGAGAAACGTGTGAGCTCAGTGAACGATGTAGTTCGTTTGAGCTGAAAAGTGACTGCCCTTACATGAATCGAAGTCTTGCTTGTAGGAAGACTCAGAGCCTGGGATTTAACTCCATTTCTGAATTGAAACACACAGCAGTGTTCTCCTCCATTGATCACACTCTGCTTTAGAACAAGAAGCACGCTCTTGCTTTCTAGAGTCTCTAAGACAGCAGGAAATGTGAGTATGCTGAGAACAAAAGAACGGTGTTTCCTACACATATGGACCATATCTAGTGCAACTCTGCTTCTGAAACTGATACAAATCACTGGTCCTCTAACATCCAATGTTTGTCAGTTAAGATGAGAAACGTGTGAGCTTTGTGAATGACGTAGTTCCTCTGAACTGCAAAGTGACTACCCTTACCTGAAACGAAGTCTTGCTTGTAGGAAGACACAGAACCTGGGATTTAACTCCATTTCTGAAGGGAAACACACAACATAGATTTCATCCTTGGATCACACTGTGGTTAGAGCGAGAAGCACACTCTTGCTTTCTAGAGTCTCTAAGACAGCAGGAAACGTGAGTGTGCCCAGAACAAAAGAACGGTGTTTCCTAAACATACGGACTATATGTAGTCTAAAACTTCTTCTGAAACTGATACAAAGCACTGGTCCTCTAACATCCAATGCTTGTCAGTTAAGATGAGAATCGTGTGATCTTCGTTAACGATGTAGTTTGTTTGAGCAGAAAAGTGACTGCCCTTACCTGAAATGAAGTCTTGCTTGTAGGAAGACTCAGAGCCTGGGATTTAACTCCATTTCTGAAGGCAAACACACAGCATAGTTCTTATCCATGGATCACACTCTGCTTTAGAGCCAGAAGCACGCTCTTGCTTTCTAGAGTCTCTAAGACAGCAGGAAACGTGAGTGTGCCCAGAACAAAAGAACGGTGTTTCCTAAACATACGGACTATTTGTAGTCTAAAACTTCTTCTGAAACAGATAGAATTCAATGGTCCTCTAACATCCAATGCTTGTCAGTTAAGATGAGAAACGTGTGTGCTTCGAGAAAGATGTAGTTCGTTTGAGCAGAAAAGTGACTGCCCTTACCTGAAGTGAAGTCTTGCCTGTAGGAAGACTCAGAGCCTGGGATTTAACTCCATTTCTGAAGTAAAACACACAGCAGTGTAATCATCCATTCATCACACTCTGCTTTATAACAAGAAGCACGCTCTTGTTTTCTAGAGTCTCTAAGACAGCAGGAAACGTGATTTTGCTGAGAACAAAAGAACGGTGTTTCCTACACATATGGACCATATCTAGTTCAACTCTGCTTCTGAAACTGATACAAAGCACTGGTCCTCTAACATCCAATGCTTGTCAGTTAAGTTGAGAAACGTGTGAGCTCAGTGAACGATGTAGTTCGTTTGAGCTGAAAAGTGACTGCCCTTACCTGAAACGAAGTCTTGCTTGTAGTAAGACACAGAGCCTGGGATTTAACTCCATTTCTTATGAGAAACACACAGCATAGTTCTCATGCATGGATCACACTCTGCTTTAGAGCGAGAAGCACGCTCTTGCTTTTAGAGTCTCTAATATAGCAGGAAATCTGAGTGTGCCCAGAACAAAAGAACGGTGTTTCCTACATATACGGACCATATGTAGTCCAAATCTGCTTCTTAAACTGATACAATGCACTGGTCCTCTAACATCCAATGCTTGTCAGTTAAGAAGAGAATCGTGTGATCTTCATTAACGATGTAGTTTGTTTGAGCAGAAAAGTGACTGCCCTTACCTGAAATGAAGTCTTGCTTGTAGGAAGACTCAGAGCCTGGGATTTAACTCCATTTCTGAAGTAAAACACACAGCAGTGTAATCATCCATTCATCACACTCTGCTTTATAACAAGAAGCACGCTCTTGTTTTCTAGAGTCTCTAAGACAGCAGGAAACGTGATTTTGCTGAGAACAAAAGAACGGTGTTTCCTACACATATGGACCATATCTAGTTCAACTCTGCTTCTGAAACTGATACAAAGCACTGGTCCTCTAACATCCAATGCTTGTCAGTTAAGTTGAGAAACGTGTGAGCTCAGTGAACGATGTAGTTCGTTTGAGCTGAAAAGTGACTGCCCTTTCCTGAAACGAAGTCTTGCTTGTAGTAAGACACAGAGCCTGGGATTTAACTCCATTTCTTATGAGAAACACACAGCATAGTTCTCATGCATGGATCACACTCTGCTTTAGAGCGAGAAGCACGCTCTTGCTTTTAGAGTCTCTAATATAGCAGGAAATCTGAGTGTGCCCAGAACAAAAGAACGGTGTTTCCTACATATACGGACCATATGTAGTCCAAATCTGCTTCTTAAACTGATACAATGCACTGGTCCTCTAACATCCAATGCTTGTCAGTTAAGAAGAGAATCGTGTGATCTTCATTAACGATGTAGTTTGTTTGAGCAGAAAAGTGACTGCCCTTACCTGAAATGAAGTCTTGCTTGTAGGAAGACTCAGAGCCTGGGATTTAACTCCATTTCTGAAGGCAAACACACAGCATAGTTCTTATCCATGGATCACACTCTGCTTTAGAGCGAGAAGCACGCTCTTGCTTTCTAAAATCTCTAAGACAGCAGGAAACGTGAGTGTGCTGAGAACAAAACAACGGTGTTTCCTACATATACGGACCATATCTAGACCAACTCTGCTTCTGAAACTGATACAAAGCACTGGTCCTCTAACATCCAATGCTTGTCAGTTAAGATGAGAAACCTGTGAGCTTCGTGAACGATGTAGTTCCTTTGAGCAGAAAAGTGACTGCACTTACCTGAAACGAAGTCTTGCTTGTTGGGAGACACAGAGCATGGGATTTAACTCCATTTCTGAAGTGAAACACAAAGCATAGTCTCATCCATGGATCACACTCTGCTTTAGAGCGAGAAGCACGCTCTTGCTTTCTAGAGTCTCTAAGACAGCAGGAAACGTGAGTGTGCCCAGAACAAAAGATCAAGGTTTCCTGCACATATGGATCATATGTAGTCCAACTCTGCTTCTGAAACTGATACAAAGCACTGACCCTCTAACATCCAATGCTTGTCAGTTAAGATGAGAAACGTGTGAGCTCAGTGAACGATGTAGTTCGTTTGAGCTGAAAAGTGACTGCCCTTACATGAATCGAAGTCTTGCTTGTAGGAAGACTCAGAGCCTGGGATTTAACTCCATTTCTGAATTGAAACACACAGCAGTGTTCTCATCCATTGATCACACTCTGCTTTAGAACAAGAAGCACGCTCTTGCTTTCTAGAGTCTCTAAGACAGCAGGAAACGTGAGTATGCTGAGAACAAAAGAACGGTGTTTCCTACACATATGGACCATATCTAGTGCAACTCTGCTTCTGAAACTGATACAAATCACTGGTCCTCTAACATCCAATGTTTGTCAGTTAAGATGAGAAACGTGTGAGCTTTGTGAATGACGTAGTTCCTCTGAACTGCAAAGTGACTACCCTTACCTGAAACGAAGTCTTGCTTGTAGGAAGACACAGAACCTGGGATTTAACTCCATTTCTGAAGGGAAACACACAGCATAGATTTCATCCTTGGATCACACTGTGGTTAGAGCGAGAAGCACACTCTTGCTTTCTAGAGTCTCTAAGACAGCAGGAAACGTGAGTGTGCCCAGAACAAAAGAACGGTGTTTCCTAAACATACGGACTATATGTAGTCTAAAACTTCTTCTGAAACTGATACAAAGCACTGGTCCTCTAACATCCAATGCTTGTCAGTTAAGATGAGAATCGTGTGATCTTCGTTAACGATGTAGTTTGTTTGAGCAGAAAAGTGACTGCCCTTACCTGAAATGAAGTCTTGCTTGTAGGAAGACTCAGAGCCTGGGATTTAACTCCATTTCTGAAGGCAAACACACAGCATAGTTCTTATCCATGGATCACACTCTGCTTTAGAGCCAGAAGCACGCTCTTGCTTTCTAGAGTCTCTAAGACAGCAGGAAACGTGAGTGTGCCCAGAACAAAAGAACGGTGTTTCCTAAACATACGGACTATATGTAGTCTAAAACTTCTTCTGAAACAGATAGAATTCAATGGTCCTCTAACATCCAATGCTTGTCAGTTAAGATGAGAAACGTGTGTGCTTCGAGAAAGATGTAGTTCGTTTGAGCAGAAAAGTGACTGCCCTTACCTGAAGTGAAGTCTTGCCTGTAGGAAGACTCAGAGCCTGGGATTTAACTCCATTTCTGAAGTAAAACACACAGCAGTGTAATCATCCATTCATCACACTCTGCTTTATAACAAGAAGCACGCTCTTGTTTTCTAGAGTCTCTAAGACAGCAGGAAACGTGATTTTGCTGAGAACAAAAGAACGGTGTTTCCTACACATATGGACCATATCTAGTTCAACTCTGCTTCTGAAACTGATACAAAGCACTGGTCCTCTAACATCCAATGCTTGTCAGTTAAGATGAGAAACATGTGAGCTTTGTGAATGATGTAGTTCCTTTGAACTGAAAAGTGACTGCCCTTACCTGAAACGAATTCTTGCTTGTAGTAAGACACAGGTCCTGGGATTTAACTCCATTTCTTAAGAGAAACACACAGCATAGTTCTCATGCATGGATCACACTCTGCTTTAGAGCGAGAATCACGCTCTTGCTTTTAGAGTCTCTAATATAGCATGAAATCTGAGTGTGCCCAGAACAAAATAACGGTGTATCCTACACATACGGACCTTATATAGTCCAACTCTGCTTCTGAAACTGATACAAAGCACTGGTCCTCTAACATCCAATTCTTGTCTGTTAAGGTGAGAAACGTGTGAGCTTCGTGAACGATGTAGTTAGTTTGAGCTGAAAAGTGACTGCCCTTACCTGAAACAAAGTCTTGCTTGTAGGAAGACTCAGAGCCTGGTATTTAACTCCATTTCTGATGGCAAACACACAGAATAGTTCTCATCCATGGATCACACTCTGCTTTAGAGCGAGAAGCATGCTATTGCTTTCTAGAGTATCTAAGACAGCAGGAAACTTGAGTGTGCTGAGAACAAAAGAACGGTGTTTCCTACACATACGGACTATATGTAGTCCAAATCTGCTTCTGAAACTGATACAATGCACTGGTCCTCTAACATCCAATGCTTGTCAGTTAAGATGAGAATCGTGTGATCATCGTTAACGATGTAGTTTGTTTGAGCAGAAAAGTGACTGCCCTTACCTGAAATGAAGTCTTGCTAGTAGGAAGACTCAGAGCCTGGGATTTAACTCCATTTCTGAAGGGAAACACACAGCAGTGTTCTCATCCATTAATCACACTCTGCTTTAGAACAAGAAGCACGCTCTTGCTTTCTAGAGTCTCTAAGACAGCAGGAAACGTGAGTGTTCCCAGAACAAAAGATCGAGGTTTCCTACACATATGGATCATATGTAGTCCAACTCTGCTTCTGAAACTGATACAAAGCACTGACCCTCTAACATCCAATGCTTGTCAGTTAAGATGGGAAACGTGTGATCTTCATGAACGATGTAGTTCGTTTGAGCAGAAAAGTGACTGCCCTTACCTGAATTGAAGTCTTGCTTGTAGGAAGACTCAGAGCCTGGGATTTAACTCCATTTCTGAAGTAAAACACACAGCAGTGTAATCATCCAGTGATCACACTCTGCTTTGGAACAAGAAGCACGCTCTTGCTTTCTAGAGTCTCTAAGACAGCAGGAAACGTGATTTTGCTGAGAACCAAAGAACGGTGTTTCCTACACATACGGACCTTATATAGTCCAAGTCTCCTTCTGAAACTGATACAAAGCACTGGTCCTCTAACATCCAATGCTTGTCTGTTAAGATGAGAAACGTGTGAGCTTCATGAACGATGTAGTTCGTTTGAGCAGAAAAGTAACTGCCCTTACCTGAAACAAAGTCTTGCTTGTAGGAAGACTCAGAGCCTGGGATTTCACTCCATTTCTGAAGGCAAACACACAGAATAGTTCTCATCCATGGATCACACTCTGCTTTAGAGTGAGAAGCATGCTCTTGCTTTCTAGTGTCTCTAAGACAGCAGGAAATTTGAGTGTGCTGAGAACAAAAGAACGGTGTTTCCTACACATATGGACTATATGTAGTCCAAAACTGCTTCTGAAACTGATTGAATGCACTGGTCCTCTAACATCCAATGCTTGTCAGTTAAGATGAGAAACGTGTGAGCTTCGTGAACGATGTAGTTCATTTGAGCAGAAAAGTGACTGCCCTCACCTGAAACGAAGTCTTGCTTGTAGGGTGACTCAGAGCCTGGGATTTAACTCCTTTTCTGAAGTGTAACACACAGCATAGTTATCATCCATGGATCACACTCTGCTTTAGAAGGAGAAGCACGCTCTTGCTTTCTAGAGTCTCTAAGACAGCAGGAAACGTGAGTGTGCTGAGAAAAAAAAAACGGTGTTTCCTACACCTACGGACCATATCTAGTCCAAATCTGCTTCTTAAACTGATACAAAGCACTGGTCCTCTAACATCCAATGCTTGTCTGTTAAGATGAGAAACGTGTGAGCTTCATGAACGATGTAGTTCATTTGAGCAAAAAAGTGATTGCCCTTACCTGAATTGAAGTCTTGCTTGTAGGAAGACTCAGAGCCTGGGATTTAACTCCATTTCTGAAGGGAAACACACAGCAGTGTTCTCATCCATTGATGACACTCTGCTTTAGAACAAGAAGCACGCTCTTGCTTTCTAGAGTCTCTAACACAACAGGAAACGTGAGTGTGCTGAGAACAAAAGAACGGTGTTTCCTACACATACAGACCATATCTAGTCCAACTCTGCTTCTGAAACTGATACAAAGCACTGACCCACTAACATCCAATGCTTGTCAGTTAAGATGGGAAACGTGTGAGCTTCATGAACGATGTAGTTCCTTTGAGCAGAAAAAAGAAAGCCCTTACCTGAATTGAAGTCTTGCTTGTAGGAAGACTCAGAGCCTGGGATTTAACTCCATTTCTGAAGTAAAACACACAGCAGTGTAATCATCCATTGATCACACTCTGCTTTAGAACAAGAAGCACACTCTTGCTTTCTAGAGTCTCTAATACAGCAAGAAACGTGATTTTGCTGAGAACAAAAGAAGGGTGTTTCCTACACATACGGACATTATATAGTCCAACTCTGCTTCTGAAACTGATACAAAGCACTGGTCCTCTAACATCCAATGCTTGTCTGTAAAGGTGAGAAACGTGTGAGCTTCCTGAACGATGTAGTTCGTTTGAGCTGAAAAGTGACTGCCCTTACCTGAAACGAAGTCTTGCTTGTAGGAAGACTCAGAGCCTGGGATTTAACTCCATTTCTGAAGGCAAACACACAGCATAGTTCTCATCCATGGATCACACTCTGCTTTAGAGCGAGAAGCACGCTAATGCTTTCTAGAGTCTCTAAGACAGCAGGAAACGTGAGTGTGCTGAGAACAAAAGAACGGTGTTTCCTAAACTTATGGACCATATCTAGTCCAACTCTGCTTCTGAAACTGATAGAAAGCACTGGTCCTCTAACATCCAATGCTTGTCATTTAAGATGAGAAACGTGTGAGCTTCTGGAGCGATGTAGTTCGTTTGAGCAGAAAAGTGACTGGCCTTACCTGAAACGAAGTCTTGCTTGGAGGAAGACTCAGAGCCTGGGATTTAACTCCATTTCTGAAGTGAAACACACAGCGTAGTTCTCATCCATGGATCAAACTCTGCTTTAGAGAAAAAAGCACACTCTTGCTTTCTAGAGTCTCTAAGACAGCAGGAAATCTGAGTGTGCCCAGAACAAAAGAACGGTGTTTCCTACACATACGGACTATATGTAGCCCAAACCTTCTTCTGAAACTGATAGAATGCACTGGTCCTCTAACATCCAATGCTTGTCAGTTAAGATGAGAAACGTGTGAGCTTCGTGAACGATGTAGTTCATTTGAGCAGAAAAGTGACTGCCCTCACCTGAAACGAAGTCTTGCTTGTAGGGAGACTCAGAGCCTGGGATTTAACTCCATTTCTGAAGTGAAACACACAGCATAGTTTTCATCCAAGGATCACACTCTGCTTTAGAATGAGAAGCATGCTCTTGCTTTCTAGAGTCTCTAAGACAGCAGGAAACGTAAGTGTGCTGAGAACAAAAGAACAGTGTTTCCTACACATACGGACCATATATACTCCAAATCTGCTTCTTAAACTGATACAAAGCACTGGTCCTCTAACATCCAATGCTTGTCTGTTAAGATGAGAAACGTGTGAGCTTTGTGAACGATATAGTTCCTTTGAACTGAAAAGTGACTGCTCTTACCTGAAAAGAAGTCTTGCTTGTAGGAAGACACAGAGCATGGGATTTAAGTCCATTTCTGAAGGGAAACACACAGCATACTTCTCATCCATGGATCACACTCTGCTTTAGAGCAAGAAGCATGCTCTTGCTTTCTAGAGTCTCTAACACAGCAGGAAACGTTAGTGTGCTGAGAACAAAAGAACGGTGTTTCCTACACATACGGAACATATCTAGTCCAACTCTGCTTCTGAAACTCATACAAAGCACTGGTCCTCTAACATCCAATGCTTGTCAGTTAAGATGAGAAACGTGTGAGCTTCATGAACGATGTAGTTTATTTGAGCAGAAAAGTGACTGCCCTTACCTTAAACGAAGTCTTGCTTGTAGGAAGACTCAGAGCCTGGGATTTAACTCCATTTCTGAATTGAAACACACAGCAGTGTTCTCATCCATTGATCACACTCTGCTTTAGAACAAGAAGCACGCTCTTGCTTTCTAGATTCTCTAAGACAGCAGGAAACGTGAGTGTGCTGAGAACAAAAGAACGGTGTTTGCTACACATACGGACCATATCTAGTGCAACTCTGCTTCTGAAACTGATACAAATCACTGGTCCTCTAACATCCAATGTTTGTCAGTTAAGATGAGAAACGTGTGAGCTTTGTGAATGATGTAGTTCCTTTGAACTGCAAAGTGACTACCCTTACCTGAAACGAAGTCTTGCTTGTAGGAAGACACAGAACCTGGGATTTAACTCCATTTCTGAAGGGAAACACACAGCATAGTATTCATCCTTGGATCACACTGTGGTTAGAGCGAGAAGCACACTCTTGCTTTCTAGAGTCTCTAAGACAGCAGGAAATTTGAGTGTGCCCAGAACAATAGAACGGTGTTTCCTACACATACGGACCATATCTAGTACATCTCATCTTCTGAAACCGATACAAAGCACTGGTCCTCTAAAATCCGATGCTTGTCATTAAAGATGGGAAAAGTGTGAGCTTCATGAACGATGTAGTTCGTTTGAGCAAAAAAGTGACTGCCCATACCTTAAACGAAGTCTTGCTTGTACGCAGACTCAGAGCCTGGGATTTAACTCCATTTCTGAATTGAAACACACAGCAGTGTTCTCATGCATTGATCACACTCTGCTTTAGAATAAGAAGCACGCTCTTGCTTTCTAGAGTCTCTAAGACAGCAGGAAACGTGAGTGTGCCCAGAACAAAAGAACGGTGTTTCCTACACATACGGACCATATCTAGTGCAACTCTGCTTCTGAAACTGATACAAATCACTGGTTCTCTAACATCCAATGTTTGTCAGTTAAGATGAGAAACGTGTGAGCTTTGTGAATGATGTAGTTCCTTTGAACTGCAAAGTGATTACCCTTACCTGAAACGAAGTCTTGCTTGTAGGAAGACACAGAACCTGGGATTTAACTCCATTTCTGAAGGGAAACACACAGCATAGTATTCATCCTTGGATCACACTGTGGTTAGAGCGAGAAGCACACTCTTGCTTTCTAGAGTCTCTAAGACAGCAGGAAATTTGAGTGTGCCCAGAACAATAGAACGGTGTTTCCTACACATATGGACCATATCCAGTCCAAATCTGCTTCTGAAACTGATGTAAAGCATTGACCCTCTAACATCCAATGCTTGTCAGTTAAGATGAGAAACGTGTGAGATCTGTGAACGATGTAGTTCGTTTGAGCAGAAAAGTGACTGTCCTTACCTGAAACGAAGTCTTGCTTGTAGGAAGACTCAGAGCCTGGGATTTAACTCCATTTCTGAAGGCAAACACACAGCATAGTTCTCATCCATGGATCACACTCTGCTTTAGAGCGAGAAGCATGCTATTGCTTTCTAGAGTCTCTAATACAGCAGGAAACCTGAGTGTGCTGAGAACAAAAGAACGGTGTTTCCTACACATACGGACCATATCTAGTACATCTCATCTTCTGAAACTGATACAAAGCACTGGTCCTCTAACATCCAATGCTTGTCATTTAAGATGGGAAAAGTGTGAGCTTCATGAACGATGTAGTTCGTTTGAGCAAAAAAGTGACTGCCCATACCTTAAACGAAGTCTTGCTTGTACGCAGACTCAGAGCCTGGGATTTAACTCCATTTCTGAATTGAAACACACAGCAGTGTTCTCATCCATTGATCACACTCTGCTTTAGAATAAGAAGCACACTCTTGCTTTCTAGAGTCTCTAAGACAGCAGGAAACGTGAGTGTGCCCAGAACAAAAGAACGGTGTTTCCTACACATACGGACCATATCTAGTGCAAATCTGCTTCTGAAACTGATACAAATCACTGGTTCTCTAACATCCAATGTTTGTCAGTTAAGATGAGAAACGTGTGAGCTTTGTGAATGATGTAGTTCCTTTGAACTGCAAATTGACTACCCTTACCTGAAACGAAGTCTTGCTTGTAGGAAGACACAGAACCTGGGATTTAACTCCATTTCTGAAGGGAAACACACAGCATAGTATTCATCCTTGGATCACACTGTGGTTAGAGCGAGAAGCACACTCTTGCTTTCTAGAATCTCTAAGACAGCAGGAAATTTGAGTGTGCCCAGAACAATAGAACGGTGTTTCCTACACATATGGACCATATCCAGTCCAAATCTGCTTCTGAAACTGATACAAATCACTGGTCCTCTAACATCCAATGTTTGTCAGTTAAGATGAGAAACGTGTGAGCTTTGTGAATGACGTAGTTCCTCTGAACTGCAAAGTGACTACCCTTACCTGAAACGAAGTCTTGCTTGTAGGAAGACACAGAACCTGGGATTTAACTCCATTTCTGAAGGGAAACACACAACATAGATTTCATCCTTGGATCACACTGTGGTTAGAGCGAGAAGCACACTCTTGCTTTCTAGAGTCTCTAAGACAGCAGGAAACGTGAGTGTGCCCAGAACAAAAGAACGGTGTTTCCTAAACATACGGACTATATGTAGTCTAAAACTTCTTCTGAAACTGATACAAAGCACTGGTCCTCTAACATCCAATGCTTGTCAGTTAAGATGAGAATCGTGTGATCTTCGTTAACGATGTAGTTTGTTTGAGCAGAAAAGTGACTGCCCTTACCTGAAATGAAGTCTTGCTTGTAGGAAGACTCAGAGCCTGGGATTTAACTCCATTTCTGAAGGCAAACACACAGCATAGTTCTTATCCATGGATCACACTCTGCTTTAGAGCCAGAAGCACGCTCTTGCTTTCTAGAGTCTCTAAGACAGCAGGAAACGTGAGTGTGCCCAGAACAAAAGAACGGTGTTTCCTAAACATACGGACTATTTGTAGTCTAAAACTTCTTCTGAAACAGATAGAATTCAATGGTCCTCTAACATCCAATGCTTGTCAGTTAAGATGAGAAACGTGTGTGCTTCGAGAAAGATGTAGTTCGTTTGAGCAGAAAAGTGACTGCCCTTACCTGAAGTGAAGTCTTGCCTGTAGGAAGACTCAGAGCCTGGGATTTAACTCCATTTCTGAAGTAAAACACACAGCAGTGTAATCATCCATTCATCACACTCTGCTTTATAACAAGAAGCACGCTCTTGTTTTCTAGAGTCTCTAAGACAGCAGGAAACGTGATTTTGCTGAGAACAAAAGAACGGTGTTTCCTACACATATGGACCATATCTAGTTCAACTCTGCTTCTGAAACTGATACAAAGCACTGGTCCTCTAACATCCAATGCTTGTCAGTTAAGTTGAGAAACGTGTGAGCTCAGTGAACGATGTAGTTCGTTTGAGCTGAAAAGTGACTGCCCTTACCTGAAACGAAGTCTTGCTTGTAGTAAGACACAGAGCCTGGGATTTAACTCCATTTCTTATGAGAAACACACAGCATAGTTCTCATGCATGGATCACACTCTGCTTTAGAGCGAGAAGCACGCTCTTGCTTTTAGAGTCTCTAATATAGCAGGAAATCTGAGTGTGCCCAGAACAAAAGAACGGTGTTTCCTACATATACGGACCATATGTAGTCCAAATCTGCTTCTTAAACTGATACAATGCACTGGTCCTCTAACATCCAATGCTTGTCAGTTAAGAAGAGAATCGTGTGATCTTCATTAACGATGTAGTTTGTTTGAGCAGAAAAGTGACTGCCCTTACCTGAAATGAAGTCTTGCTTGTAGGAAGACTCAGAGCCTGGGATTTAACTCCATTTCTGAAGTAAAACACACAGCAGTGTAATCATCCATTCATCACACTCTGCTTTATAACAAGAAGCACGCTCTTGTTTTCTAGAGTCTCTAAGACAGCAGGAAACGTGATTTTGCTGAGAACAAAAGAACGGTGTTTCCTACACATATGGACCATATCTAGTTCAACTCTGCTTCTGAAACTGATACAAAGCACTGGTCCTCTAACATCCAATGCTTGTCAGTTAAGTTGAGAAACGTGTGAGCTCAGTGAACGATGTAGTTCGTTTGAGCTGAAAAGTGACTGCCCTTTCCTGAAACGAAGTCTTGCTTGTAGTAAGACACAGAGCCTGGGATTTAACTCCATTTCTTATGAGAAACACACAGCATAGTTCTCATGCATGGATCACACTCTGCTTTAGAGCGAGAAGCACGCTCTTGCTTTTAGAGTCTCTAATATAGCAGGAAATCTGAGTGTGCCCAGAACAAAAGAACGGTGTTTCCTACATATACGGACCATATGTAGTCCAAATCTGCTTCTTAAACTGATACAATGCACTGGTCCTCTAACATCCAATGCTTGTCAGTTAAGAAGAGAATCGTGTGATCTTCATTAACGATGTAGTTTGTTTGAGCAGAAAAGTGACTGCCCTTACCTGAAATGAAGTCTTGCTTGTAGGAAGACTCAGAGCCTGGGATTTAACTCCATTTCTGAAGGCAAACACACAGCATAGTTCTTATCCATGGATCACACTCTGCTTTAGAGCGAGAAGCACGCTCTTGCTTTCTAAAATCTCTAAGACAGCAGGAAACGTGAGTGTGCTGAGAACAAAACAACGGTGTTTCCTACATATACGGACCATATCTAGACCAACTCTGCTTCTGAAACTGATACAAAGCACTGGTCCTCTAACATCCAATGCTTGTCAGTTAAGATGAGAAACCTGTGAGCTTCGTGAACGATGTAGTTCCTTTGAGCAGAAAAGTGACTGCACTTACCTGAAACGAAGTCTTGCTTGTTGGGAGACACAGAGCATGGGATTTAACTCCATTTCTGAAGTGAAACACAAAGCATAGTCTCATCCATGGATCACACTCTGCTTTAGAGCGAGAAGCACGCTCTTGCTTTCTAGAGTCTCTAAGACAGCAGGAAACGTGAGTGTGCCCAGAACAAAAGATCAAGGTTTCCTGCACATATGGATCATATGTAGTCCAACTCTGCTTCTGAAACTGATACAAAGCACTGACCCTCTAACATCCAATGCTTGTCAGTTAAGATGAGAAACGTGTGAGCTCAGTGAACGATGTAGTTCGTTTGAGCTGAAAAGTGACTGCCCTTACATGAATCGAAGTCTTGCTTGTAGGAAGACTCAGAGCCTGGGATTTAACTCCATTTCTGAATTGAAACACACAGCAGTGTTCTCATCCATTGATCACACTCTGCTTTAGAACAAGAAGCACGCTCTTGCTTTCTAGAGTCTCTAAGACAGCAGGAAACGTGAGTATGCTGAGAACAAAAGAACGGTGTTTCCTACACATATGGACCATATCTAGTGCAACTCTGCTTCTGAAACTGATACAAATCACTGGTCCTCTAACATCCAATGTTTGTCAGTTAAGATGAGAAACGTGTGAGCTTTGTGAATGACGTAGTTCCTCTGAACTGCAAAGTGACTACCCTTACCTGAAACGAAGTCTTGCTTGTAGGAAGACACAGAACCTGGGATTTAACTCCATTTCTGAAGGGAAACACACAGCATAGATTTCATCCTTGGATCACACTGTGGTTAGAGCGAGAAGCACACTCTTGCTTTCTAGAGTCTCTAAGACAGCAGGAAACGTGAGTGTGCCCAGAACAAAAGAACGGTGTTTCCTAAACATACGGACTATATGTAGTCTAAAACTTCTTCTGAAACTGATACAAAGCACTGGTCCTCTAACATCCAATGCTTGTCAGTTAAGATGAGAATCGTGTGATCTTCGTTAACGATGTAGTTTGTTTGAGCAGAAAAGTGACTGCCCTTACCTGAAATGAAGTCTTGCTTGTAGGAAGACTCAGAGCCTGGGATTTAACTCCATTTCTGAAGGCAAACACACAGCATAGTTCTTATCCATGGATCACACTCTGCTTTAGAGCCAGAAGCACGCTCTTGCTTTCTAGAGTCTCTAAGACAGCAGGAAACGTGAGTGTGCCCAGAACAAAAGAACGGTGTTTCCTAAACATACGGACTATATGTAGTCTAAAACTTCTTCTGAAACAGATAGAATTCAATGGTCCTCTAACATCCAATGCTTGTCAGTTAAGATGAGAAACGTGTGTGCTTCGAGAAAGATGTAGTTCGTTTGAGCAGAAAAGTGACTGCCCTTACCTGAAGTGAAGTCTTGCCTGTAGGAAGACTCAGAGCCTGGGATTTAACTCCATTTCTGAAGTAAAACACACAGCAGTGTAATCATCCATTCATCACACTCTGCTTTATAACAAGAAGCACGCTCTTGTTTTCTAGAGTCTCTAAGACAGCAGGAAACGTGATTTTGCTGAGAACAAAAGAACGGTGTTTCCTACACATATGGACCATATCTAGTTCAACTCTGCTTCTGAAACTGATACAAAGCACTGGTCCTCTAACATCCAATGCTTGTCAGTTAAGATGAGAAACATGTGAGCTTTGTGAATGATGTAGTTCCTTTGAACTGAAAAGTGACTGCCCTTACCTGAAACGAATTCTTGCTTGTAGTAAGACACAGGTCCTGGGATTTAACTCCATTTCTTAAGAGAAACACACAGCATAGTTCTCATGCATGGATCACACTCTGCTTTAGAGCGAGAATCACGCTCTTGCTTTTAGAGTCTCTAATATAGCATGAAATCTGAGTGTGCCCAGAACAAAATAACGGTGTATCCTACACATACGGACCTTATATAGTCCAACTCTGCTTCTGAAACTGATACAAAGCACTGGTCCTCTAACATCCAATTCTTGTCTGTTAAGGTGAGAAACGTGTGAGCTTCGTGAACGATGTAGTTAGTTTGAGCTGAAAAGTGACTGCCCTTACCTGAAACAAAGTCTTGCTTGTAGGAAGACTCAGAGCCTGGTATTTAACTCCATTTCTGATGGCAAACACACAGAATAGTTCTCATCCATGGATCACACTCTGCTTTAGAGCGAGAAGCATGCTATTGCTTTCTAGAGTATCTAAGACAGCAGGAAACTTGAGTGTGCTGAGAACAAAAGAACGGTGTTTCCTACACATACGGACTATATGTAGTCCAAATCTGCTTCTGAAACTGATACAATGCACTGGTCCTCTAACATCCAATGCTTGTCAGTTAAGATGAGAATCGTGTGATCATCGTTAACGATGTAGTTTGTTTGAGCAGAAAAGTGACTGCCCTTACCTGAAATGAAGTCTTGCTAGTAGGAAGACTCAGAGCCTGGGATTTAACTCCATTTCTGAAGGGAAACACACAGCAGTGTTCTCATCCATTAATCACACTCTGCTTTAGAACAAGAAGCACGCTCTTGCTTTCTAGAGTCTCTAAGACAGCAGGAAACGTGAGTGTTCCCAGAACAAAAGATCGAGGTTTCCTACACATATGGATCATATGTAGTCCAACTCTGCTTCTGAAACTGATACAAAGCACTGACCCTCTAACATCCAATGCTTGTCAGTTAAGATGGGAAACGTGTGATCTTCATGAACGATGTAGTTCGTTTGAGCAGAAAAGTGACTGCCCTTACCTGAATTGAAGTCTTGCTTGTAGGAAGACTCAGAGCCTGGGATTTAACTCCATTTCTGAAGTAAAACACACAGCAGTGTAATCATCCAGTGATCACACTCTGCTTTGGAACAAGAAGCACGCTCTTGCTTTCTAGAGTCTCTAAGACAGCAGGAAACGTGATTTTGCTGAGAACAAAAGAACGGTGTTTCCTACACATACGGACCTTATATAGTCCAAGTCTCCTTCTGAAACTGATACAAAGCACTGGTCCTCTAACATCCAATGCTTGTCTGTTAAGGTGAGAAACGTGTGAGCTTCGTGAACGATATAGTTCCTTTGAACTGAAAAGTGACTGCTCCTACCTGAAAAGAAGGCTTGCTTGTAGGAAGACACAGAGCCTGGGATTTAAGTCCATTTCTGAAGGGAAACACACAGCATAGTTCAAATCCATGGTTAACACTCTGCTTTAGAGCAAGAAGCACACTCTTGCTTTCTAGAGTCTCTAAGACAGCAGGAAATGTGAGTGAGCCCAGAACAAAAGAACGGTGTTTCCTACACATACAGACTATATGTAGTCCAAAATTTCTTCTGAAACTGATAGAATGCACTGGTCCTCTAACATCCAATGCTTGTCAGTTAAGATGAGAAACGTGTGAGCTTCGTCAAAGATGTAGTTCGTTTGAGCAGAAAAGTGACTGCCCTTACCTGAAATAAGTCTTTCTTGTAGGGAGACTCAGAGCCTGGGATTTAACTCCTTTTCTGAAGTGAAACACACAGCATAGTTTTCATCCATGGATCACACTCTGCTTTAGAAGGAGTATCACGCTCTTGCTTTATAGAGTCTCTAAGAGAGCAGGAAACGTGAGTGTGCTGAGAAAAAAAAACGGTGTTTCCTACACAGACGGACCATATCTAGTCGAAATCTGCTTCTTAAACTGATACAAAGCACTGGTCCTCTAACATCCAATGCTTGTCTGTTAAGATGAGAAACGTGTGAGCTTCATGAACGATGTAGTTCGTTTGAGCAGAAAAGTAACTGCCCTTACCTGAAACAAAGTCTTGCTTGTAGGAAGACTCAGAGCCTGGGATTTCACTCCATTTCTGAAGGCAAACACACAGAATAGTTCTCATCCATGGATCACACTCTGCTTTAGAGTGAGAAGCATGCTCTTGCTTTCTAGTGTCTCTAAGACAGCAGGAAATTTGAGTGTGCTGAGAACAAAAGAACGGTGTTTCCTACACATATGGACTATATGTAGTCCAAAACTGCTTCTGAAACTGATTGAATGCACTGGTCCTCTAACATCCAATGCTTGTCAGTTAAGATGAGAAACGTGTG
Source organism: Onychomys leucogaster (assembly GCA_949786385.1). Classification (NCBI taxonomy): domain Eukaryota; kingdom Metazoa; phylum Chordata; class Mammalia; order Rodentia; family Cricetidae; genus Onychomys; species Onychomys leucogaster. Next base: position 826,137 of record CATKUP010000129.1, on the reverse strand, counting down.
AGCTTCGTGAACGATGTAGTTCATTTGAGCAAAAAAGTGATTGCCCTTACCTGAATTGAAGTCTTGCTTGTAGGAAGACTCAGAGCCTGGGATTTAACTCCATTTCTGAAGGGAAACACACAGCAGTGTTCTCATCCATTGATGACACTCTGCTTTAGAACAAGAAGCACGCTCTTGCTTTCTAGAGTCTCTAACACAACAGGAAACGTGAGTGTGCTGAGAACAAAAGAACGGTGTTTCCTACACATACAGACCATATCTAGTCCAACTCTGCTTCTGAAACTGATACAAAGCACTGACCCACTAACATCCAATGCTTGTCAGTTAAGATGGGAAACGTGTGAGCTTCATGAACGATGTAGTTCCTTTGAGCAGAAAAAAGAAAGCCCTTACCTGAATTGAAGTCTTGCTTGTAGGAAGACTCAGAGCCTGGGATTTAACTCCATTTCTGAAGTAAAACACACAGCAGTGTAATCATCCATTGATCACACTCTGCTTTAGAACAAGAAGCACACTCTTGCTTTCTAGAGTCTCTAATACAGCAAGAAACGTGATTTTGCTGAGAACAAAAGAAGGGTGTTTCCTACACATACGGACATTATATAGTCCAACTCTGCTTCTGAAACTGATACAAAGCACTGGTCCTCTAACATCCAATGCTTGTCTGTAAAGGTGAGAAACGTGTGAGCTTCCTGAACGATGTAGTTCGTTTGAGCTGAAAAGTGACTGCCCTTACCTGAAACGAAGTCTTGCTTGTAGGAAGACTCAGAGCCTGGGATTTAACTCCATTTCTGAAGGCAAACACACAGCATAGTTCTCATCCATGGATCACACTCTGCTTTAGAGCGAGAAGCACGCTAATGCTTTCTAGAGTCTCTAAGACAGCAGGAAACGTGAGTGTGCTGAGAACAAAAGAACGGTGTTTCCTACACATATGGACCATATCTAGTCCAACTCTGCTTCTGAAACTGATAGAAAGCACTGGTCCTCTAACATCCAATGCTTGTCATATAAGATGAGAAACGTGTGAGCTTCTGGAGCGATGTAGTTCGTTTGAGCAGAAAAGTGACTGGCCTTACCTGAAACGAAGTCTTGCTTGGAGGAAGACTCAGAGCCTGGGATTTAACTCCATTTCTGAAGTGAAACACACAGCGTAGTTCTCATCCATGGATCAAACTCTGCTTTAGAGAAAAAAGCACACTCTTGCTTTCTAGAGTCTCTAAGACAGCAGGAAATCTGAGTGTGCCCAGAACAAAAGAACGGTGTTTCCTACACATACGGACTATATGTAGCCCAAACCTTCTTCTGAAACTGATAGAATGCACTGGTCCTCTAACATCCAATGCTTGTCAGTTAAGATGAGAAACGTGTGAGCTTCGTGAACGATGTAGTTCATTTGAGCAGAAAAGTGACTGCCCTCACCTGAAACGAAGTCTTGCTTGTAGGGAGACTCAGAGCCTGGGATTTAACTCCATTTCTGAAGTGAAACACACAGCATAGTTTTCATCCAAGGATCACACTCTGCTTTAGAATGAGAAGCATGCTCTTGCTTTCTAGAGTCTCTAAGACAGCAGGAAACGTAAGTGTGCTGAGAACAAAAGAACAGTGTTTCCTACACATACGGACCATATATACTCCAACTCTGCTTCTGAAACTGATACAAAGCACTGGTCCTCTAACATCCAATGCTTGTCTGTTAAGATGAGAAACGTGTGAGCTTTGTGAACGATATAGTTCCTTTGAACTGAAAAGTGACTGCTCTTACCTGAAAAGAAGTCTTGCTTGTAGGAAGACACAGAGCATGGGATTTAAGTCCATTTCTGAAGGGAAACACACAGCATACTTCTCATCCATGGATCACACTCTGCTTTAGAGCAAGAAGCATGCTCTTGCTTTCTAGAGTCTCTAACACAGCAGGAAACGTTAGTGTGCTGAGAACAAAAGAACGGTGTTTCCTACACATACGGAACATATCTAGTCCAACTCTGCTTCTGAAACTCATACAAAGCACTGGTCCTCTAACATCCAATGCTTGTCAGTTAAGATGAGAAACGTGTGAGCTTCATGAACGATGTAGTTTATTTGAGCAGAAAAGTGACTGCCCTTACCTTAAACGAAGTCTTGCTTGTAGGAAGACTCAGAGCCTGGGATTTAACTCCATTTCTGAATTGAAACACACAGCAGTGTTCTCATCCATTGATCACACTCTGCTTTAGAACAAGAAGCACGCTCTTGCTTTCTAGATTCTCTAAGACAGCAGGAAACGTGAGTGTGCTGAGAACAAAAGAACGGTGTTTGCTACACATACGGACCATATCTAGTGCAACTCTGCTTCTGAAACTGATACAAATCACTGGTCCTCTAACATCCAATGTTTGTCAGTTAAGATGAGAAACGTGTGAGCTTTGTGAATGATGTAGTTCCTTTGAACTGCAAAGTGACTACCCTTACCTGAAACGAAGTCTTGCTTGTAGGAAGACACAGAACCTGGGATTTAACTCCATTTCTGAAGGGAAACACACAGCATAGTATTCATCCTTGGATCACACTGTGGTTAGAGCGAGAAGCACACTCTTGCTTTCTAGAGTCTCTAAGACAGCAGGAAATTTGAGTGTGCCCAGAACAATAGAACGGTGTTTCCTACACATACGGACCATATCTAGTACATCTCATCTTCTGAAACTGATACAAAGCACTGGTCCTCTAAAATCCGATGCTTGTCATTAAAGATGGGAAAAGTGTGAGCTTCATGAACGATGTAGTTCGTTTGAGCAAAAAAGTGACTGCCCATACCTTAAACGAAGTCTTGCTTGTACGCAGACTCAGAGCCTGGGATTTAACTCCATTTCTGAATTGAAACACACAGCAGTGTTCTCATGCATTGATCACACTCTGCTTTAGAATAAGAAGCACGCTCTTGCTTTCTAGAGTCTCTAAGACAGCAGGAAACGTGAGTGTGCCCAGAACAAAAGAACGGTGTTTCCTACACATACGGACCATATCTAGTGCAACTCTGCTTCTGAAACTGATACAAATCACTGCTTCTCTAACATCCAATGTTTGTCAGTTAAGATGAGAAACGTGTGAGCTTTGTGAATGATGTAGTTCCTTTGAACTGCAAAGTGATTACCCTTACCTGAAACGAAGTCTTGCTTGTAGGAAGACACAGAACCTGGGATTTAACTCCATTTCTGAAGGGAAACACACAGCATAGTATTCATCCTTGGATCACACTGTGGTTAGAGCGAGAAGCACACTCTTGCTTTCTAGAGTCTCTAAGACAGCAGGAAATTTGAGTGTGCCCAGAACAATAGAACGGTGTTTCCTACACATATGGACCATATCCAGTCCAAATCTGCTTCTGAAACTGATGTAAAGCATTGACCCTCTAACATCCAATGCTTGTCAGTTAAGATGAGAAACGTGTGAGATCTGTGAACGATGTAGTTCGTTTGAGCAGAAAAGTGACTGTCCTTACCTGAAACGAAGTCTTGCTTGTAGGAAGACTCAGAGCCTGGGATTTAACTCCATTTCTGAAGGCAAACACACAGCATAGTTCTCATCCATGGATCACACTCTGCTTTAGAGCGAGAAGCATGCTATTGCTTTCTAGAGTCTCTAATACAGCAGGAAACCTGAGTGTGCTGAGAACAAAAGAACGGTGTTTCCTACACATACGGACCATATCTAGTACATCTCATCTTCTGAAACTGACACAAAGCACTGGTCCTCTAACATCCAATGCTTGTCATTTAAGATGGGAAAAGTGTGAGCTTCATGAACGATGTAGTTTGTTTGAGCAAAAAAGTGACTGCCCATACGTTAAACGAAGTCTTGCTTGTACGCAGACTCAGAGCCTGGGATTTAACTCCATTTCTGAATTGAAACACACAGCAGTGTTCTCATCCATTGATCACACTCTGCTTTAGAATAAGAAGCACACTCTTGCTTTCTAGAGTCTCTAAGACAGCAGGAAACGTGAGTGTGCCCAGAACAAAAGAACGGTGTTTCCTACACATACGGACCATATCTAGTGCAAATCTGCTTCTGAAACTGATACAAATCACTGGTTCTCTAACATCCAATGTTTGTCAGTTAAGATGAGAAACGTGTGAGCTTTGTGAATGATGTAGTTCCTTTGAACTGCAAATTGACTACCCTTACCTGAAACGAAGTCTTGCTTGTAGGAAGACACAGAACCTGGGATTTAACTCCATTTCTGAAGGGAAACACACAGCATAGTATTCATCCTTGGATCACACTGTGGTTAGAGCGAGAAGCACACTCTTGCTTTCTAGAGTCTCTAAGACAGCAGGAAATTTGAGTGTGCCCAGAACAATAGAACGGTGTTTCCTACACATATGGACCATATCCAGTCCAAATCTGCTTCTGAAACTGATGTAAAGCATTGACCCTCTAACATCCAATGCTTGTCAGTTAAGATGAGAAACGTGTGAGATCTGTGAACGATGTAGTTCGTTTGAGCAGAAAAGTGACTGTCCTTACCTGAAACGAAGTCTTGCTTGTAGGAAGACTCAGAGCCTGGGATTTAACTCCATTTCTGAAGGCAAACACACAGCATAGTTCTCATCCATGGATCACACTCTGCTTTAGAGCGAGAAGCATGCTATTGCTTTCTAGAGTCTCTAATACAGCAGGAAACCTGAGTGTGCTGAGAACAAAAGAACGGTGTTTCCTACACATACGGACCATATCTAGTACATCTCATCTTCTGAAACTGATACAAAGCACTGGTCCTCTAACATCCAATGCTTGTCATTTAAGATGGGAAAAGTGTGAGCCTCATGAACGATGTAGTTCGTTTGAGCAAAAAAGTGACTGCCCATACCTTAAACGAAGTCTTGCTTGTACGCAGACTCAGAGCCTGGGATTTAACTCCATTTCTGAATTGAAACACACAGCAGTGTTCTCATGCATTGATCACACTCTGCTTTAGAATAAGAAGCACGCTCTTGCTTTCTAGAGTCTCTAAGACAGCAGGAAACGTGAGTGTGCCCAGAACAAAAGAACGGTGTTTCCTACACATACGGACCATATCTAGTGCAACTCTGCTTCTGAAACTGATACAAATCACTGGTTCTCTAACATCCAATGTTTGTCAGTTAAGATGAGAAACGTGTGAGCTTTGTGAATGATGTAGTTCCTTTGAACTGCAAAGTGACTACCCTTACCTGAAACGAAGTCTTGCTTGTAGGAAGACACAGAACCTGGGATTTAACTCCATTTCTGAAGGGAAACACACAGCATAGTATTCATCCTAGGATCACACTGTGGTTAGAGCGAGAAGCACACTCTTGCTTTCTAGAGTCTCTAAGACAGCAGGAAATTTGAGTGTGCCCAGAACAATAGAACGGTGTTTCCTACACATATGGACCATATCCAGTCCAAATCTGCTTCTGAAACTGATGTAAAGCATTGACCCTCTAACATCCAATGCTTGTCAGTTAAGATGAGAAACGTGTGAGATCTGTGAACGATGTAGTTCGTTTGAGCAGAAAAGTGACTGTCCTTACCTGAAACGAAGTCTTGCTTGTAGGAAGACTCAGAGCCTGGGATTTAACTCCATTTCTGAAGGCAAACACACAGCATAGATCTCATCCATGGATCACACTCTGCTTTAGAGCGAGAAGCATGCTATTGCTTTCTAGAGTCTCTAATACAGCAGGAAACCTGAGTGTGCTGAGAACAAAAGAACGGTGTTTCCTACACATACGGACCATATCTAGTACATCTCATCTTCTGAAACTGATACAAAGCACTGGTCCTCTAACATCCAATGCTTGTCATTTAAGATGGGAAAAGTGTGAGCTTCATGAACGATGTAGTTCGTTTGAGCAAAAAAGTGACTGCCCATACCTTAAACGATGTCTTGCTTGTACGCAGACTCAGAGCCTGGGATTTAACTCCATTTCTGAATTGAAACACACAGCAGTGTTCTCATCCATTGATCACACTCTGCTTTAGAATAAGATGCACGCTCTTGCTTTTTAGAGTCTCTAAGACAGGAGGAAACGTGATTTTGCTGAGAACAAAAGAAAGGAGTTTCCTACACATACGGACCATATCTAGTCCAAATCTGCTTCTGAAGCTGATACAAAGCAATGACCCTCTAACATCCAATGCTTGTCAGTTAAGATGGGAAACGTGTGAGCTTCATGAACTATGTAGTTCGTTTGAGCAGAAAAGTGACTGCCTTACATGAATTGAAGTCTTGCTTGTAGGAAGACTCAGAGCCTGGGATTTAACTCCATTTCTGAAGGCAAACACACAGCATAGTTCTTATCCATGGATCACACTCTGCTTTAGAGCGAGAAGCTCGGTCTTGCTTTCTAGAGTCTCTAAGACAGCAGGAAACGTGAGTGTGCCCAGTAAAAAGAACGGTGTTTCTTAAACATACGGACTATATGTAGTCTAAAACTTCTTCTGAAACAGATAGAATGCAATGGTCCTCTAACATCCAATGCTTGTCAGTTAAGATGAGAAACGTGTGTGCTTCGGGAAAGATGTAGTTCGTTTGAGCAGAAAAGTGACTGCCCTTACCTGAATTGAAGTCTTGCCTGTAGGAAGACTCAGAGCCTGGGATTTAACTCCATTTCTGAAGTAAAACACACAGCAGTGTAATCATCCAGTGATCACACTCTGCTTTGGAACAAGAAGCACGCTCTTGCTTTCTAGAGTCTCTAAGACAGCAGGAAACGTGAGTGTGCCCAGAACAAAAGATCGAGGTTTCCTACACATATGGATCATATGTAGTCCAACTCTGCTTCTGAAACTGATACAAAGCACTGACCCTCTAACATCCTATGCTTGTCAGTTAAGATGGGAAACGTGTGATCTTCATGAACGATGTAGTTCGTTTGAGCAGAAAAGTGACTGCCCTTACCTGAATTGAAGTCTTGCTTGTAGGAAGACTCAGAGCCTGGGATTTAACTCCATTTCTGAAGTAAAACACACAGCAGTGTAATCATCCAGTGATCACACTCTGCTTTGGAACAAGAAGCACGCTCTTGCTTTCTAGAGTCTCTAAGACAGCAGGAAACGTGATTTTGCTGAGAACAAAGAACGGTGTTTCCTACACATACGGACCTTATATAGTCCAACTCTGCTTCTGAAAATGATACAAAGCACTGGTCCTCTAACATCCAATGCTTGTCTGTTAATGTGAGAAACGTGTGAGCTTCGTGAACGATGTAGTTAGTTTGAGCTGAAAAGTGACTGCCCTTACCTGAAACAAAGTCTTGCTTGTAGGAAGACTCAGAGCCTGGGATTTAACTCCATTTCTGATGGCAAACACACAGAATAGTTCTCATCCATGGATCACACTCTGCTTTAGAACAAGAAGCACGCTCTTGCTTTCTAGATTCTCTAAGACAGCAGGAAACGTGAGTGTGCTGAGAACAAAAGAACGGTGTTTCCTACACATACGGACCATATCTAGTGCAACTCTGCTTCTGAAACTGATACAAATCACTGGTTCTCTAACATCCAATGTTTGTCAGTTAAGATGAGAAACGTGTGAGCTTTGTGAATGATGTAGTTCCTTTGAACTGCAAAGTGACTACCCTTACCTGAAACGAAGTCTTGCTTGTAGGAAGACACAGAACCTGGGATTTAACTCCATTTCTGAGGGAAACACACAGCATAGTATTCATCCTTGGATCACACTGTGGTTAGAGCGAGAAGCACACTCTTGCTTTCTAGAGTCTCTAAGACAGCAGGAAATTTGAGTGTGCCCAGAACAATAGAACGGTGTTTCCTACACATATGGACCATATCCAGTCCAAATCTGCTTCTGAAACTGATATAAAGCATTGACCCTCTAACATCCAATGCTTGTCAGTTAGGATGAGAAACGTGTGAGATCTCTGAACGATGTAGTTCGTTTGAGCAGAAAAGTGACTGTCCTTACCTGAAACGAAGTCTTGCTTGTAGGAAGACTCAGAGCCTGGGATTTAACTCCATTTCTGAATTGAAACACACAGCAGTGTTCTCATGCATTGATCACACTCTGCTTTAGAATAAGAAGCACGCTCTTGCTTTCTAGAGTCTCTAAGACAGCAGGAAACGTGAGTGTGCCCAGAACAAAAGAACGGTGTTTCCTAAACATACGGACTATATGTAGTCTAAAACTTCTTCTGAAACAGATAGAATGCAATGGTCCTCTAACATCCAATGCTTGTCAGTTAAGATGAGAAACGTGTGTGCTTCGGGAAAGACGTAGTTCGTTTGAGCAGAAAAGTGACTGCCCTTACCTGAATTGAAGTCTTGCCTGTAGGAAGACTCAGAGCCTGGGATTTAACTCCATTTCTGAAGTAAAACACACAGCAGTGTAATCATCCAGTGATCACACTCTGCTTTGGAACAAGAAGCACGCTCTTGCTTTCTAGAGTCTCTAAGACAGCAGGAAACGTGAGTGTGCCCAGAACAAAAGATCGAGGTTTCCTACACATATGGATCATATGTAGTCCAACTCTGCTTCTGAAACTGATACAAAGCACTGACCCTCTAACATCCTATGCTTGTCAGTTAAGATGGGAAACGTGTGATCTTCATGAACGATGTAGTTCGTTTGAGCAGAAAAGTGACTGCCCTTACCTGAATTGAAGTCTTGCTTGTAGGAAGACTCAGAGCCTGGGATTTAACTCCATTTCTGAAGTAAAACACACAGCAGTGTAATCATCCAGTGATCACACTCTGCTTTGGAACAAGAAGCACGCTCTTGCTTTCTAGAGTCTCTAAGACAGCAGGAAACGTGATTTTGCTGAGAACAAAGAACGGTGTTTCCTACACATACGGACCTTATATAGTCCAACTCTGCTTCTGAAAATGATACAAAGCACTGGTCCTCTAACATCCAATGCTTGTCTGTTAATGTGAGAAACGTGTGAGCTTCGTGAACGATGTAGTTAGTTTGAGCTGAAAAGTGACTGCCCTTACCTGAAACAAAGTCTTGCTTGTAGGAAGACTCAGAGCCTGGGATTTAACTCCATTTCTGATGGCAAACACACAGAATAGTTCTCATCCATGGATCACACTCTGCTTTAGAACAAGAAGCACGCTCTTGCTTTCTAGATTCTCTAAGACAGCAGGAAACGTGAGTGTGCTGAGAACAAAAGAACGGTGTTTCCTACACATACGGACCATATCTAGTGCAACTCTGCTTCTGAAACTGATACAAATCACTGGTTCTCTAACATCCAATGTTTGTCAGTTAAGATGAGAAACGTGTGAGCTTTGTGAATGATGTAGTTCCTTTGAACTGCAAAGTGACTACCCTTACCTGAAACGAAGTCTTGCTTGTAGGAAGACACAGAACCTGGGATTTAACTCCATTTCTGAAGGGAAACACACAGCATAGTATTCATCCTTGGATCACACTGTGGTTAGAGCGAGAAGCACACTCTTGCTTTCTAGAGTCTCTAAGACAGCAGGAAATTTGAGTGTGCCCAGAACAATAGAACGGTGTTTCCTACACATATGGACCATATCCAGTCCAAATCTGCTTCTGAAACTGATATAAAGCATTGACCCTCTAACATCCAATGCTTGTCAGTTAGGATGAGAAACGTGTGAGATCTCTGAACGATGTAGTTCGTTTGAGCAGAAAAGTGACTGTCCTTACCTGAAACGAAGTCTTGCTTGTAGGAAGACTCAGAGCCTGGGATTTAACTCCATTTCTGAATTGAAACACACAGCAGTGTTCTCATGCATTGATCACACTCTGCTTTAGAATAAGAAGCACGCTCTTGCTTTCTAGAGTCTCTAAGACAGCAGGAAACGTGAGTGTGCCCAGAACAAAAGAACGGTGTTTCCTAAACATACGGACTATATGTAGTCTAAAACTTCTTCTGAAACAGATAGAATGCAATGGTCCTCTAACATCCAATGCTTGTCAGTTAAGATGAGAAACGTGTGTGCTTCGGGAAAGACGTAGTTCGTTTGAGCAGAAAAGTGACTGCCCTTACCTGAATTGAAGTCTTGCCTGTAGGAAGACTCAGAGCCTGGGATTTAACTCCATTTCTGAAGTAAAACACACAGCAGTGTAATCATCCATTCATCACACTCTGCTTTATAACAAGAAGCACGCTCTTGCTTTCTAGAGTCTCTAAGACAGCAGGAAACGTGATTTTGCTGAGAACAAAAGAACGGTGTTTCCTACACATATGGACCATATCTAGTCCAACTCTGCTTCTGAAACTGATACAAAGCACTGGTCCTCTAACATCCAATGCTTGTCAGTTAAGAGGAGAAACGTGTGAGCTTTGTGAATGATGTAGTTCCTTTGAACTGAAAAGTGACTGCCCTTACCTGAAACGAAGTCTTGCTTGTAGTAAGACACAGAGCCTGGGATTTAACTCCATTTCTTAAGAGAAACACACAGCATAGTTCTCATGCATGGATCACACTCTGCTTTAGAGCGAGAAGCATGCTCTTGCTTTTAGAGTCTCTAATATAGCAGGAAATCTGAGTGTGCCCTGAACAAAATAACGGTGTTTCCTACATATACGGACCATATGTAGTCCAAATCTGCTTCTGAAACTGATACAATGCACTGGTCCTCTAACATCCAATGCTTGTCAGTTAAGATGAGAATCGTGTGATCTTCGTTAACGATGTAGTTTGTTTGAGCTGAAAAGTGACTGCCCTTACCTGAAATGAAGTCTTGCTTGTAGGAAGACTCAGAGCCTGGGATTTAACTCCATTTATGAAGGGAAACACACAGCAGTGTTCTCATCCATTAATCACACTCTGCTTTAGAACAAGAAGCACGCTCTTGCTTTCTAGAGTCTCTAAGACAGCAGGAAACGTGAGTGTGCCCAGAACAAAAGATCGAGGTTTCCTACACATATGGATCATATGTAGTCCAACTCTGCTTCTGAAACTGATACAAAGCACTGGTCCTCTAACATCCAATGCTTGTCTGTTAATGTGAGAATCGTGTGAGCTTCATGAACCATGTAGTTAGATTGAGCTGAAAAGTGACTGCCCTTACCTGAAACAAAGTCTTGCTTGTAGGAAGACTTAGAGCCTGGGATTTAACTCCATTTCTGATGGCAAACACACAGAATAGTTCTCATCCATGGATCACACTCTGCTTTTGAGCGAGAAGCATGCTCTTGCTTTCAAGAGTCTCTAAGACAGCAGGAAACTTGAGTGTGCTGAGAACAAAAGAACGGTGTTTCCTACACATACGGACCTTATATAGTCCAACTCTGCTTCTGAAACTGATTGAATGCACTGGTCCTCTAACATCCAATGCTTGTCAGTTAAGATGAGAAACGTGTGAGCTTCGTGAACGATGTAGTTCATTTGAGCAGAAAAGTGACTGGCCTTACCTGAAACGAAGTCTTGCTTGGAGGAAGACTCAGAGCCTGGGATTTAACTCCATTTCTGAAGTGAGACACACAGCGTAGTTCTCATCCATGGATCAAACTCTGCTTTAGAGAAAAAAGCACACTCTTGCTTTCTAGAGTCTCTAAGACAGCAGGAAATCTGAGTGTGCCCAGAACAAAAGAACGGTGTTTCCTACAAATACGGACTATATGTAGCCCAAACCTTCTTCTGAAACTGATAGAATGCACTGGTCCTCTAACATCCAATGCTTGTCAGTTAAGATGAAAAACGTGTGAGCTTCGTGAAGGATGTAGTTCATTTGAGCAGAAAAGTGACTGCCCTCACCTGAAACGAAGTCTTGCTTGTAGGGAGACTCAGAGCCTGGGATTTATCTCCATTTCTGAAGTGAAACACACAGCATAGTTTTCATCCAAGGATCACACTCTGCTTTAGAATGAGAAGCACGCTCTTGCTTTCTAGAGTCTCTAAGACAGCAGGAAACGTAAGTGTGCTGAGAACAAAAGAACAGTGTTTCCTACACATACTGACCATATATACTCCAAATCTGCTTCTTAAACTGATATAAAGCACTGGTCCTCTAACATCCAATGCTTGTCTGTTAAGATGAGAAACGTGTGAGCTTTGTGAACGATATAGTTCCTTTGAACTGAAAAGTGACTGCTCTTACCTGAAAAGAAGTCTTGCTTGTAGGAAGACACAGAGCATGGGATTTAAGTCCATTTCTGAAGGGAAACACACAGCATACTTCTCATCCATGGATCACACTCTGCTTTAGAGCAAGAAGCACGCTCTTGCTTTCTAGAGTCTCTAACACAGCAGGAAACGTGAGTGTGCTGAGAACAAAAGAACGGTGTTTCCTACACATACGGAACATATCTAGTCCAACTCTGCTTCTGAAACTCATACAAAGCACTGGTCCTCTAACATCCAATGCTTGTCAGTTAAGATGAGAAACGTGTGAGCTTCATGAACGATGTAGTTCATTTGAGCAGAAAAGTGACTGCCCTTACCTTAAACGAAGTCTTGCTTGTAGGAAGACTCAGAGCCTGGGATTTAACTCCATTTCTGAATTGAAACACACAGCAGTGTTCTCATCCATTGATCACACTCTGCTTTAGAACAAGAAGCACGCTCTTGCTTTCTAGAGTCTCTAAGACAGCAGGAAACGTGAGTGTGCTGAGAACAAAAGAACGGTGTTTCCTACACATACGGACCATATCTAGTGCAACTCTGCTTCTGAAACTGATACAAATCACTGGTTCTCTAACATCCAATGTTTGTCAGTTAAGATGAGAAACGTGTGAGCTTTGTGAATGATGTAGTTCCTTTGAACTGCAAAGTGACTACCCTTACCTGAAACGAAGTCTTGCTTGTAGGAAGACACAGAACCTGGGATTTAACTCCATTTCTGAAGGGAAACACACAGCATAGTATTCATCCTTGGATCACACTGTGGTTAGAGCGAGAAGCACACTCTTGCTTTCTAGAGTCTCTAAGACAGCAGGAAATTTGAGTGTGCCCAGAACAATAGAACGGTGTTTCCTACACATATGGACCATATCCAGTCCAAATCTGCTTCTGAAACTGATATAAAGCATTGACCCTGTAACATCCAATGCTTGTCAGTTAAGATGAGAAACGTGTGAGATCTGTGAACGATGTAGTTCGTTTGAGCAGAAAAGTGACTGTCCTTACCTGAAACGAAGTCTTGCTTGTAGGAAGATTCAGAGCCTGGGATTTAACTCCATTTCTGAAGGCAAACACACAGCATAGTTCTCTTCCATGGATCACACTCTGCTTTAGAGCGAGAAGCATGCTATTGCTTTCTAGAGTCTCTAATACAGCAGGAAACCTGAGTGTGCTGAGAACAAAAGAACGGTGTTTCCTACACATACGGACCATATCTAGTACATCTCATCTTCTGAAACTGATACAAAGCACTGGTCCTCTAACATCCAATGCTTGTCATTTAAGATGGGAAAAGTGTGAGCTTCATGAACGATGTAGTTCGTTTGAGCAAAAAAGTGACTGCCCATACCTTAAACGATGTCTTGCTTGTACGCAGACTCAGAGCCTGGGATTTAAGTCCATTTCTGAATTGAAACACCCAGCAGTGTTCTCATCCATTGATCACACTCTGCTTTAGAATAAGAAGCACGCTCTTGCTTTTTAGAGTCTCTAAGAGAGGAGGAAACGTGATTTTGCTGAGAACAAAAGAACGGAGTTTCCTACACATACGGACCATATCTAGTCCAAATCTGCTTCTGAAACTGATACAAAGCAATGACCCTCTAACATCCAATGCTTGTCAGTTAAGATGGGAAACGTGTGAGCTTCATGAACGATGTAGTTCGTTTGAGCAGAAAAGTGACTGCCTTACCTGAATTGAAGTCTTGCTTGTAGGAAGACTCAGAGCCTGGGATTTAACTCCATTTCTGAAGGCAAACACACAGCATAGTTCTTATCCATGGATCACACTCTGCTTTAGAGCGAGAAGCTCACTCTTGCTTTCTAGAGTCTCTAAGACAGCAGGAAACGGGAGTGTGCCCAGAAAAAAGAACGGTGTTTCTTAAACATACGGACTATATGTAGTCTAAAACTTCTTCTGAAACAGATAGAATGCAATGGTCCTCTAACATCCAATGCTTGTCAGTTAAGATGAGAAACGTGTGTGCTTCGGGAAAGATGTAGTTCGTTTGAGCAGAAAAGTGACTGCCCTTACCTGAATTGAAGTCTTGCCTGTAGGAAGACTCAGAGACTGGGATTTAACTCCATTTCTGAAGTAAAACACACAGCAGTGTAATCATCCACTAATCACACTCTGCTTTAGAACAAGAAGCACGCTCTTGCTTTCTAGAGTCTCTAAGACAGCAGGAAACGTGAGTGTGCCCAGAACCAAAGATCGAGGTTTCCTACACATATGGATAATATGTAGTCCAACTCTGCTTCTGAAACTGATACAAAGCACTGACCCTCTAACATCCAATGCTTGTCAGTTAAGATGGGAAACGTGTGAGCTTCATGAACGATGTAGTTCGTTTGAGCAGAAAAGTGACTGCCCTTACCTGAATTGAAGTCTTGCTTGTAGGAAGACTCAGAGCCTGGATTTAACTCCATTTCTGAAGTAAAACACACAGCAGTGTAATCATCCAGTGATCACACTCTGCTTTGGAACAAGAAGCACGCTCTTGCTTTCTAGAGTCTCTAAGACAGCAGGAAACGTGATTTTGCTGAGAACAAAAGAACGGTGTTTCCTACACATACGGACCTTATATAGTCCAACTCTGCTTCTGAAACTGATACAAAGCACTGGTCCTCTAACATCCAATGCTTGTCTGTTAATGTGAGAAACGTGTGAGCTTCGTGAACGATGTAGTTAGTTTGAGCTGAAAAGTGACTGCCCTTACCTGAAACAAAGTCTTGCTTGTAGGAAGACTCTGAGCCTGGGATTTAACTCCATTTCTGATGGCAAACACACAGAATAGTTCTCATCCATGGATCACACTCTGCTTTAGAACAAGAAGCACGCTCTTGCTTTCTAGATTCTCTAAGACAGCAGGAAACGTGAGTGTGCTGAGAACAAAAGAACGGTGTTTCCTACACATACGGACCATATCTAGTGCAACTCTGCTTCTGAAACTGATACAAATCACTGGTCCTCTAACATCCAATGTTTGTCAGTTAAGATGAGAAACGTGTGAGCTTTGTGAATGATGTAGTTCCTTTGAACTGCAAAGTGACTACCCTTACCTGAAACGAAGTCTTGCTTGTAGGAAGACACAGAACCTGGGATTTAACTCCATTTCTGAAGGGAAACACACAGCATAGTATTCATCCTTGGATCACACTGTGGTTAGAGCGAGAAGCACACTCTTGCTTTCTAGAGTCTCTAAGACAGCAGGAAATTTGAGTGTGCCCAGAACAATAGAACGGTGTTTCCTACACATATGGACCATATCCAGTCCAAATCTGCTTCTGAAACTGATATAAAGCATTGACCCTCTAACATCCAATGCTTGTCAGTTAGGATGAGAAACGTGTGAGATCTGTGAACGATGTAGTTCGTTTGAGCAGAAAAGTGACTGTCCTTACCTGAAACGAAGTCTTGCTTGTAGGAAGACTCAGAGCCTGGGATTTAACTCCATTTCTGAAGGCAAACACACAGCATAGTTCTCATCCATGGATCACACTCTGCTTTAGAGCGAGAAGCACGCTATTGCTTTCTAGAGTCTCTAAGACAGCAGGAAACCTGAGTGTGGTGAGAACAAAAGAACGGTGGTTCCTACACATACGGACCATATCTAGTACATCTCATCTTCTGAAACTGATACAAAGCACTGGTCCTCTAAAATCCGATGCTTGTCATTTAAGATGGGAAAAGTGTGAGCTTCATGAACGATGTAGTTCGTTTGAGCAAAAAAGTGACTGCCCATACCTTAAACGAAGTCTTGCTTGTACGCAGACTCAGAGCCTGGGATTTAACTCCATTTCTGAATTGAAACACACAGCAGTGTTCTCACTCATTGATCACACTCTGCTTTAGAATAAGAAGCACGCTCTTGCTTTCTAGAGTCTCTAAGACAGCAGGAAACCTGAGTGTGCCCAGAACAAAAGAACGGTGTTTCCTAAACATACGGACTATATGTAGTCTAAAACTTCTTCTGAAACTGATAGAATGCAATGGTCCTCTAACATCCAATGCTTGTCAGTTAAGATGAGAAACGTGTGTGCTTCGGGAAAGACGTAGTTCGTTTGAGCAGAAAAGTGACTGCCCTTACCTGAATTGAAGTCTTGCCTGTAGGAAGACTCAGAGCCTGGGATTTAACTCCATTTCTGAAGTAAAACACACAGCAGTGTAATCATCCATTCATCACACTCTGCTTTATAACAAGAAGCACGCTCTTGCTTTCTAGAGTCTCTAAGACAGCAGGAAACGTGATTTTGCTGAGAACAAAAGAACGGTGTTTCCTACACATATGGACCATATCTAGTCCAACTCTGCTTCTGAAACTGATACAAAGCACTGGTCCTCTAACATCCAATGCTTGTCAGTTAAGAGGAGAAACGTGTGAGCTTTGTGAATGATGTAGTTCCTTTGAACTGAAAAGTGACTGCCCTTACCTGAAACGAAGTCTTGCTTGTAGTAAGACACAGAGCCTGGGATTTAACTCCATTTCTTAAGAGAAACACACAGCATAGTTCTCATGCATGGATCACACTCTGCTTTAGAGCGAGAAGCACGCTCTTGCTTTTAGAGTCTCTAATATAGCAGGAAATCTGAGTGTGCCCTGATCAAAATAACGGTGTTTCCTACATATACGGACCATATGTAGTCCAAATCTGCTTCTGAAACTGATACAATGCACTGGTCCTCTAACATCCAATGCTTGTCAGTTAAGATGAGAATCGTGTGATCTTCGTTAACGATGTAGTTTGTTTGAGCAGAAAAGTGACTGCCCTTACCTGAAATGAAGTCTTGCTTGTAGGAAGACTCAGAGCCTGGGATTTAACTCCATTTCTGAAGGGAAACACACAGCAGTGTTCTCATCCATTAATCACACTCTGCTTTAGAACAAGAAGCACGCTCTTGCTTTCTAGAGTCTCTAAGACAGCAGGAAACGTGAGTGTGCCCAGAACAAAAGATCGAGGTTTTCTACACATATGGATCATATGTAGTCCAACTCTGCTTCTGAAACTGATACAAAGCACTGACCCTCTAACATCCAATGCTTGTCAGTTAAGATGGGAAACGTGTGATCTTCATGAACGATGTAGTTCGTTTGAGCAGAAAAGTGACTGCCCTTACCTGAATTGAAGTCTTGCTTGTAGGAAGACTCAGAGCCTTGGATTTAACTCCATTTCTGAAGTAAAACACACAGCAGTGTAATCATCCAGTGATCACACTCTGCTTTGGAACAAGAAGCACGCTCTTGCTTTCTAGAGTCTCTAAGACAGCAGGAAACGTGATTTTGCTGAGAACAAAAGAATGGTGTTTCCTACACATACGGACCTTATATAGTCCAACTCTGCTTCTGAAACTGATACAAAGCACTGGTCCTCTAACATCCAATGCTTGTCTGTTAATGTGAGAAACGTGTGAGCTTCATGAACGATGTAGTTAGATTGAGCTGAAAAGTGACTGCCCTTACCTGAAACAAAGTCTTGCTTGTAGGAAGACTTAGAGCCTGGGGTTTAACTCCATTTCTGATGGCAAACACACAGCATAGTTTTCATCCAAGGATCACACTCTGCTTTAGAACGAGAAGCACGCTCTTGCTTTCTAGAGTCTCTAAGACAGCAGGAAACGTAAGTGTGCTGAGAACAAAAGAACAGTGTTTCCTACACATACGGACCATATATACTCCAAATCTGCTTCTTAAACTGATACAAAGCACTGGTCCTCTAACATCCAATTCTTGTCTGTTAAGATGAGAAACGGGTGAGCTTTGTGAACGATATAGTTCCTTTGAACTGAAAAGTGACTGCTCTTACCTGTAAAGAAGTCTTGCTTGTAGGAAGACTCAGAGCCTGGGATTTAAGTCCATTTTTGAAGGGAAACACACAGCATAGTTCTCATCCATGGATCACACTCTGCTTTAGAGCAAGAAGCACACTCTTGCTTTCTAGAGTCTCTAAGACAGCAGGAAATGTGAGTGTGCCCAGAACAAAAGAACGGTGTTTCCTACACATACGGACTATATGTAGTCCAAAATTTCTTCTGAAACTGATAGAATGCACTGGTCCTCTAACATCCAATGCTTGTCAGTTAAGATGAGAAACGTGTGAGCTTCCTCAAAGATGTAGATCGTTTGAGCAGAAAACTGACTGCCCTTACCTGAAACGAAGTCTTTCTTGTAGGGAGACTCAGAGCCTGGGATTTAACTCCTTTTCTGAAGTGAAACACACAGCATAGTTTTCATCCGTGGATCACACTCTGCTTTAGAAGGAGAAGCACGCTCTTGCTTTCTAGAGTCTCTAAGACAGCAGGAAACGTAAGTGTGCTGAGAACAAAAGAACAGTGTTTCCTACACATACTGACCATATATACTCCAAATCTGCTTCTTAAACTGATATAAAGCACTGGTCCTCTAACATCCAATGCTTGTCTGTTAAGATGAGAAACGTGTGAGCTTTGTGAACGATATAGTTCCTTTGAACTGAAAAGTGACTGCTCTTACCTGAAAAGAAGTCTTGCTTGTAGGAAGACACAGAGCATGGGATTTAAGTCCATTTCTGAAGGGAAACACACAGCATACTTCTCATCCATGGATCACACTCTGCTTTAGAGCAAGAAGCACGCTCTTGCTTTCTAGAGTCTCTAACACAGCAGGAAACGTGAGTGTGCTGAGAACAAAAGAACGGTGTTTCCTACACATACGGAACATATCTAGTCCAACTCTGCTTCTGAAACTCATACAAAGCACTGGTCCTCTAACATCCAATGCTTGTCAGTTAAGATGAGAAACGTGTGAGCTTCATGAACGATGTAGTTCATTTGAGCAGAAAAGTGACTGCCCTTACCTTAAACGAAGTCTTGCTTGTAGGAAGACTCAGAGCCTGGGATTTAACTCCATTTCTGAATTGAAACACACAGCAGTGTTCTCATCCATTGATCACACTCTGCTTTAGAACAAGAAGCACGCTCTTGCTTTCTAGAGTCTCTAAGACAGCAGGAAACGTGAGTGTGCTGAGAACAAAAGAACGGTGTTTCCTACACATACGGACCATATCTAGTGCAACTCTGCTTCTGAAACTGATACAAATCACTGGTTCTCTAACATCCAATGTTTGTCAGTTAAGATGAGAAACGTGTGAGCTTTGTGAATGATGTAGTTCCTTTGAACTGCAAAGTGACTACCCTTACCTGAAACGAAGTCTTGCTTGTAGGAAGACACAGAACCTGGGATTTAACTCCATTTCTGAAGGGAAACACACAGCATAGTATTCATCCTTGGATCACACTGTGGTTAGAGCGAGAAGCACACTCTTGCTTTCTAGAGTCTCTAAGACAGCAGGAAATTTGAGTGTGCCCAGAACAATAGAACGGTGTTTCCTACACATATGGACCATATCCAGTCCAAATCTGCTTCTGAAACTGATATAAAGCATTGACCCTGTAACATCCAATGCTTGTCAGTTAAGATGAGAAACGTGTGAGATCTGTGAACGATGTAGTTCGTTTGAGCAGAAAAGTGACTGTCCTTACCTGAAACGAAGTCTTGCTTGTAGGAAGATTCAGAGCCTGGGATTTAACTCCATTTCTGAAGGCAAACACACAGCATAGTTCTCTTCCATGGATCACACTCTGCTTTAGAGCGAGAAGCATGCTATTGCTTTCTAGAGTCTCTAATACAGCAGGAAACCTGAGTGTGCTGAGAACAAAAGAACGGTGTTTCCTACACATACGGACCATATCTAGTACATCTCATCTTCTGAAACTGATACAAAGCACTGGTCCTCTAACATCCAATGCTTGTCATTTAAGATGGGAAAAGTGTGAGCTTCATGAACGATGTAGTTCGTTTGAGCAAAAAAGTGACTGCCCATACCTTAAACGATGTCTTGCTTGTACGCAGACTCAGAGCCTGGGATTTAACTCCATTTCTGAATTGAAACACCCAGCAGTGTTCTCATCCATTGATCACACTCTGCTTTAGAATAAGAAGCACGCTCTTGCTTTTTAGAGTCTCTAAGAGAGGAGGAAACGTGATTTTGCTGAGAACAAAAGAACGGAGTTTCCTACACATACGGACCATATCTAGTCCAAATCTGCTTCTGAAACTGATACAAAGCAATGACCCTCTAACATCCAATGCTTGTCAGTTAAGATGGGAAACGTGTGAGCTTCATGAACGATGTAGTTCGTTTGAGCAGAAAAGTGACTGCCTTACCTGAATTGAAGTCTTGCTTGTAGGAAGACTCAGAGCCTGGGATTTAACTCCATTTCTGAAGGCAAACACACAGCATAGTTCTTATCCATGGATCACACTCTGCTTTAGAGCGAGAAGCTCACTCTTGCTTTCTAGAGTCTCTAAGACAGCAGGAAACGGGAGTGTGCCCAGAAAAAAGAACGGTGTTTCTTAAACATACGGACTATATGTAGTCTAAAACTTCTTCTGAAACAGATAGAATGCAATGGTCCTCTAACATCCAATGCTTGTCAGTTAAGATGAGAAACGTGTGTGCTTCGGGAAAGATGTAGTTCGTTTGAGCAGAAAAGTGACTGCCCTTACCTGAATTGAAGTCTTGCCTGTAGGAAGACTCAGAGACTGGGATTTAACTCCATTTCTGAAGTAAAACACACAGCAGTGTAATCATCCACTAATCACACTCTGCTTTAGAACAAGAAGCACGCTCTTGCTTTCTAGAGTCTCTAAGACAGCAGGAAACGTGAGTGTGCCCAGAACCAAAGATCGAGGTTTCCTACACATATGGATAATATGTAGTCCAACTCTGCTTCTGAAACTGATACAAAGCACTGACCCTCTAACATCCAATGCTTGTCAGTTAAGATGGGAAACGTGTGAGCTTCATGAACGATGTAGTTCGTTTGAGCAGAAAAGTGACTGCCCTTACCTGAATTGAAGTCTTGCTTGTAGGAAGACTCAGAGCCTGGATTTAACTCCATTTCTGAAGTAAAACACACAGCAGTGTAATCATCCAGTGATCACACTCTGCTTTGGAACAAGAAGCACGCTCTTGCTTTCTAGAGTCTCTAAGACAGCAGGAAACGTGATTTTGCTGAGAACAAAAGAACGGTGTTTCCTACACATACGGACCTTATATAGTCCAACTCTGCTTCTGAAACTGATACAAAGCACTGGTCCTCTAACATCCAATGCTTGTCTGTTAATGTGAGAAACGTGTGAGCTTCGTGAACGATGTAGTTAGTTTGAGCTGAAAAGTGACTGCCCTTACCTGAAACAAAGTCTTGCTTGTAGGAAGACTCTGAGCCTGGGATTTAACTCCATTTCTGATGGCAAACACACAGAATAGTTCTCATCCATGGATCACACTCTGCTTTAGAACAAGAAGCACGCTCTTGCTTTCTAGATTCTCTAAGACAGCAGGAAACGTGAGTGTGCTGAGAACAAAAGAACGGTGTTTCCTACACATACGGACCATATCTAGTGCAACTCTGCTTCTGAAACTGATACAAATCACTGGTCCTCTAACATCCAATGTTTGTCAGTTAAGATGAGAAACGTGTGAGCTTTGTGAATGATGTAGTTCCTTTGAACTGCAAAGTGACTACCCTTACC
Source organism: Onychomys leucogaster (assembly GCA_949786385.1). Lineage (NCBI taxonomy): Eukaryota > Metazoa > Chordata > Mammalia > Rodentia > Cricetidae > Onychomys > Onychomys leucogaster. Next base: position 804,499 of record CATKUP010000129.1, on the reverse strand, counting down.
TGAAACGAAGTCTTGCTTGTAGGAAGACACAGAACCTGGGATTTAACTCCATTTCTGAAGGGAAACACACAGCATAGTATTCATCCTTGGATCACACTGTGGTTAGAGCGAGAAGCACACTCTTGCTTTCTAGAGTCTCTAAGACAGCAGGAAATTTGAGTGTGCCCAGAACAATAGAACGGTGTTTCCTACACATATGGACCATATCCAGTCCAAATCTGCTTCTGAAACTGATATAAAGCATTGACCCTCTAACATCCAATGCTTGTCAGTTAGGATGAGAAACGTGTGAGATCTGTGAACGATGTAGTTCGTTTGAGCAGAAAAGTGACTGTCCTTACCTGAAACGAAGTCTTGCTTGTAGGAAGACTCAGAGCCTGGGATTTAACTCCATTTCTGAAGGCAAACACACAGCATAGTTCTCATCCATGGATCACACTCTGCTTTAGAGCGAGAAGCACGCTATTGCTTTCTAGAGTCTCTAAGACAGCAGGAAACCTGAGTGTGGTGAGAACAAAAGAACGGTGGTTCCTACACATACGGACCATATCTAGTACATCTCATCTTCTGAAACTGATACAAAGCACTGGTCCTCTAAAATCCGATGCTTGTCATTTAAGATGGGAAAAGTGTGAGCTTCATGAACGATGTAGTTCGTTTGAGCAAAAAAGTGACTGCCCATACCTTAAACGAAGTCTTGCTTGTACGCAGACTCAGAGCCTGGGATTTAACTCCATTTCTGAATTGAAACACACAGCAGTGTTCTCACTCATTGATCACACTCTGCTTTAGAATAAGAAGCACGCTCTTGCTTTCTAGAGTCTCTAAGACAGCAGGAAACCTGAGTGTGCCCAGAACAAAAGAACGGTGTTTCCTAAACATACGGACTATATGTAGTCTAAAACTTCTTCTGAAACTGATAGAATGCAATGGTCCTCTAACATCCAATGCTTGTCAGTTAAGATGAGAAACGTGTGTGCTTCGGGAAAGACGTAGTTCGTTTGAGCAGAAAAGTGACTGCCCTTACCTGAATTGAAGTCTTGCCTGTAGGAAGACTCAGAGCCTGGGATTTAACTCCATTTCTGAAGTAAAACACACAGCAGTGTAATCATCCATTCATCACACTCTGCTTTATAACAAGAAGCACGCTCTTGCTTTCTAGAGTCTCTAAGACAGCAGGAAACGTGATTTTGCTGAGAACAAAAGAACGGTGTTTCCTACACATATGGACCATATCTAGTCCAACTCTGCTTCTGAAACTGATACAAAGCACTGGTCCTCTAACATCCAATGCTTGTCAGTTAAGAGGAGAAACGTGTGAGCTTTGTGAATGATGTAGTTCCTTTGAACTGAAAAGTGACTGCCCTTACCTGAAACGAAGTCTTGCTTGTAGTAAGACACAGAGCCTGGGATTTAACTCCATTTCTTAAGAGAAACACACAGCATAGTTCTCATGCATGGATCACACTCTGCTTTAGAGCGAGAAGCACGCTCTTGCTTTTAGAGTCTCTAATATAGCAGGAAATCTGAGTGTGCCCTGATCAAAATAACGGTGTTTCCTACATATACGGACCATATGTAGTCCAAATCTGCTTCTGAAACTGATACAATGCACTGGTCCTCTAACATCCAATGCTTGTCAGTTAAGATGAGAATCGTGTGATCTTCGTTAACGATGTAGTTTGTTTGAGCAGAAAAGTGACTGCCCTTACCTGAAATGAAGTCTTGCTTGTAGGAAGACTCAGAGCCTGGGATTTAACTCCATTTCTGAAGGGAAACACACAGCAGTGTTCTCATCCATTAATCACACTCTGCTTTAGAACAAGAAGCACGCTCTTGCTTTCTAGAGTCTCTAAGACAGCAGGAAACGTGAGTGTGCCCAGAACAAAAGATTGAGGTTTTCTACACATATGGATCATATGTAGTCCAACTCTGCTTCTGAAACTGATACAAAGCACTGACCCTCTAACATCCAATGCTTGTCAGTTAAGATGGGAAACGTGTGATCTTCATGAACGATGTAGTTCGTTTGAGCAGAAAAGTGACTGCCCTTACCTGAATTGAAGTCTTGCTTGTAGGAAGACTTAGAGCCTGGGGTTTAACTCCATTTCTGATGGCAAACACACAGCATAGTTTTCATCCAAGGATCACACTCTGCTTTAGAACGAGAAGCACGCTCTTGCTTTCTAGAGTCTCTAAGACAGCAGGAAACGTAAGTGTGCTGAGAACAAAAGAACAGTGTTTCCTACACATACGGACCATATATACTCCAAATCTGCTTCTTAAACTGATACAAAGCACTGGTCCTCTAACATCCAATTCTTGTCTGTTAAGATGAGAAACGGGTGAGCTTTGTGAACGATATAGTTCCTTTGAACTGAAAAGTGACTGCTCTTACCTGTAAAGAAGTCTTGCTTGTAGGAAGACTCAGAGCCTGGGATTTAAGTCCATTTTTGAAGGGAAACACACAGCATAGTTCTCATCCATGGATCACACTCTGCTTTAGAGCAAGAAGCACACTCTTGCTTTCTAGAGTCTCTAAGACAGCAGGAAATGTGAGTGTGCCCAGAACAAAAGAACGGTGTTTCCTACACATACGGACTATATGTAGTCCAAAATTTCTTCTGAAACTGATAGAATGCACTGGTCCTCTAACATCCAATGCTTGTCAGTTAAGATGAGAAACGTGTGAGCTTCCTCAAAGATGTAGATCGTTTGAGCAGAAAACTGACTGCCCTTACCTGAAACGAAGTCTTTCTTGTAGGGAGACTCAGAGCCTGGGATTTAACTCCTTTTCTGAAGTGAAACACACAGCATAGTTTTCATCCGTGGATCACACTCTGCTTTAGAAGGAGAAGCACGCTCTTGCTTTCTAGAGTCTCTAAGAGAGCAGGAAACGTGAGTGTGCTGAGAAAAAATAAACGGTGTTTCCTACACAGACGGACCATATCTAGTCGAAATCTGCTTCTTAAACTGATACAAAGCACTGGTCCTCTAACATCCAATGCTTGTCTGTTAAGATGAGAATCGTGTGAGCTTCATGAACGATGTAGTTCGTTTGAGCAGAAAAGTGACTGCCTTACCTGAATTGAAGTCTTGCTTGTAGGAAGACTCAGAGCCTGGGATTTAACTCCATTTCTGAAGGCAAACACACAGCATAGTTCTTATCCATGGATCACACTCTGCTTTAGAGCGAGAAGCTCGCTCTTGCTTTCTAGAGTCTCTAAGACAGTAGGAAACGTGAGTGTGCCCAGAACAAAAGATCGAGGTTTCCTACACATATGGATCATATGTAGTCCAACTCTGCTTCTGAAACTGATACAAAGCACTGACCCTCTAACATCCAATGCTTGTCAGTTAAGATGGGAAACGTGTGATCTTCATGAACGATGTAGTTCGTTTGAGCAGAAAAGTGACTGCCCTTACCTGAATTGAAGTCTTGCTTGTAGGAAGACTCAGAGCCTGGGATTTAACTCCATTTCTGAAGTAAAACACACAGCAGTGTAATCATCCAGTGATCACACTCTGCTTTGGAACAAGAAGCACGCTCTTGCTTTCTAGAGTCTCTAAGACAACAGGAAACGTGATTTTGCTGAGAACAAAAGAACGGTGTTTCCTACACATACGGACCTTATATAGTCCAACTCTGCTTCTGAAACTGATACAAAGCACTGGTCCTCTAACATCCAATGCTTGTCTGTTAAGGTGAGAAACGTGTGAGCTTCGTGAACGATGTAGTTAGTTTGAGCTGAAAAGTGACTGCCCTTACCTGAAACAAAGTCTTGCTTGTAGGAAGACTCAGAGCCTGGGATTTAACTCCATTTCTGATGGCAAACACACAGAATAGTTCTCATCCATGGATCACACTCTGCTTTAGAACAAGAAGCACGCTCTTGCTTTCTAGAGTCTCTAAGACAGCAGGAAACGTGAGTGTGCTGAGAACAAAAGAACGGTGTTTCCTACACATACGGACCATATCTAGTGCAACTCTGCTTCTGAAACTGATACAAATCACTGGTCCTCTAACATCCAATGTTTGTCAGTTAAGATGAGAAACGTGTGAGCTTTGTGAATGATGTAGTTCCTTTGAACTGCAAAGTGACTACCCTTACCTGAAACGAAGTCTTGCTTGTAGGAAGACACAGAACCTGGGATTTAACTCCATTTCTGAAGGGAAACACACAGCATAGTATTCATCCTTGGATCACACTGTGGTTAGAGCGAGAAGCACACTCTTGCTTTCTAGAGTCTCTAAGACAGCAGGAAATTTGAGTGTGCCCAGAACAATAGAACGGTGTTTCCTACACATATGGACCATATCCAGTCCAAATATGCTTCTGAAACTGATATAAAGCATTGACCCTCTAAAATCCAATGCTTGTCAGTTAGGATGAGAAACGTGTGAGATCTGTGAACGATGTAGTTCGTTTGAGCAGAAAAGTGACTGTCCTTACCTGAAACGAAGTCTTGCTTGTAGGAAGACTCAGAGCCTGGGATTTAACTCCATTTCTGAATTGAAACACACAGCAGTGTTCTCATGCATTGATCACACTCTGCTTTAGAATAAGAAGCACGCTCTTGCTTTCTAGAGTCTCTAAGACAGCAGGAAACGTGAGTGTGCCCAGAACAAAAGAACGGTGTTTCCTAAACATACGGACTATATGTAGTCTAAAACTTCTTCTGAAACAGATAGAATGCAATGGTCCTCTAACATCCAATGCTTGTCAGTTAAGATGAGAAACGTGTGTGCTTCGGGAAAGACGTAGTTCGTTTGAGCAGAAAAGTGACTGCCCTTACCTGAATTGAAGTCTTGCCTGTAGGAAGACTCAGAGCCTGGGATTTAACTCCATTTCTGAAGTAAAACACACAGCAGTGTAATCATCCATTCATCACACTCTGCTTTATAACAAGAAGCACGCTCTTGCTTTCTAGAGTTTCTAAGACAGCAGGAAACGTGATTTGGCTGAGAACAAAAGAACGGTGTTTCCTACACATATGGACCATATCTTGTCCAACTCTGCTTCAGAAACTGATACAAAGCACTGACCCACTAACATCCAATGCTTGTCAGTTAAGATGGGAAACGTGTGAGCTTCATGAACGATGTAGTTCCTTTGAGCAGAAAAATGACAGCCCTTACCTGAATTGAAGTCTTGCTTGTAGGAAGACACAGAGCCTGGGGTTTAACACCATTTCTGAAGTAAAACACACAGCAGTGTAATCATCCATTGATCACACTCTGCGTTAGAACAAGAAGCACACTCTTGCTTTCTAGAGTCTCTAAGACAGCAGGAAACTTGAGTGTGCAGAGAACAAAAGAACGGTGTTTCCTACACATACGGACCATATCTAGTCCAACTCTGCTTCTTAAACTGATACAAAGCACTGGTCCTCTAACATCCAATGCTTGTCTGTTCAGATGGGAAACGTGTGAGCTTCATGAACGATGTAGTTCGTTTGAGCAGAAAAATGACTGCCCTTACCTGAATTTAAGTCTTACTTGTAGGAAGACTCAGAGCCTGGGATTTAACTCCATTTCTGAAGTAAAACACACAGCAGTGTTCTCATCCATTGATCACACTCTGCTTTAGAACAAGAAGCACGCTCTTGCTTTCTAGAGTCTCTAAGACAGCAGGAAACGTGAGTGTGCTGAGAACAAAAGAACGGTGTTTCCTACACATACGGACCATATCTAGTGCAACTCTGCTTCTGAAACTGATACAAATCACTGGTTCTCTAACATCCAATGTTTGTCAGTTAAGATGAGAAACGTGTGAGCTTTGTGAATGATGTAGTTCCTTTGATCTGCAAAGTGACTACCCTTACCTGAAACGAAGTCTTGCTTGTAGGAAGACACAGAACCTGGGATTTAACTCCATTTCTGAAGGGAAACACACAGCATAGTATTCATCCTTGGATCACACTGTGGTTAGAGCGAGAAGCACACTCTTGCTTTCTAGAGTCTCTAAGACAGCAGGAAATTTGAGTGTGCCCAGAACAATAGAACGGTGTTTCCTACACATATGGACCATATCCAGTCCAAATCTGCTTCTGAAACTGATATAAAGCATTGACCCTGTAACATCCAATGCTTGTCAGTTAAGATGAGAAACGTGTGAGATCTGTGAACGATGTAGTTCGTTTGAGCAGAAAAGTGACTGTCCTTACCTGAAACGAAGTCTTGCTTGTAGGAAGATTCAGAGCCTGGGATTTAACTCCATTTCTGAAGGCAAACACACAGCATAGTTCTCTTCCATGGATCACACTCTGCTTTAGAGCGAGAAGCATGCTATTGCTTTCTAGAGTCTCTAATACAGCAGGAAACCTGAGTGTGCTGAGAACAAAAGAACGGTGTTTCCTACACATACGGACCATATCTAGTACATCTCATCTTCTGAAACTGATACAAAGCACTGGTCCTCTAACATCCAATGCTTGTCATTTAAGATGGGAAAAGTGTGAGCTTCATGAACGATGTAGTTCGTTTGAGCAAAAAAGTGACTGCCCATACCTTAAACGATGTCTTGCTTGTACGCAGACTCAGAGCCTGGGATTTAACTCCATTTCTGAATTGAAACACCCAGCAGTGTTCTCATCCATTGATCACACTCTGCTTTAGAATAAGAAGCACGCTCTTGCTTTTTAGAGTCTCTAAGACAGGAGGAAACGTGATTTTGCTGAGAACAAAAGAACGGAGTTTCCTACACATACGGACCATATCTAGTCCAAATCTGCTTCTGAAACTGATACAAAGCAATGACCCTCTAACATCCAATGCTTGTCAGTTAAGATGGGAAACGTGTGAGCTTCATGAACGATGTAGTTCGTTTGAGCAGAAAAGTGACTGCCTTACCTGAATTGAAGTCTTGCTTGTAGGAAGACTCAGAGCCTGGGATTTAACTCCATTTCTGAAGGCAAACACACAGCATAGTTCTTATCCATGGATCACACTCTGCTTTAGAGCGAGAAGCTCACTCTTGCTTTCTAGAGTCTCTAAGACAGCAGGAAACGGGAGTGTGCCCAGAAAAAAGAACGGTGTTTCTTAAACATACGGACTATATGTAGTCTAAAACTTCTTCTGAAACAGATAGAATGCAATGGTCCTCTAACATCCAATGCTTGTCAGTTAAGATGAGAAACGTGTGTGCTTCGGGAAAGATGTAGTTCGTTTGAGCAGAAAAGTGACTGCCCTTACCTGAATTGAAGTCTTGCCTGTAGGAAGACTCAGAGACTGGGATTTAACTCCATTTCTGAAGTAAAACACACAGCAGTGTAATCATCCACTAATCACACTCTGCTTTAGAACAAGAAGCACGCTCTTGCTTTCTAGAGTCTCTAAGACAGCAGGAAACGTGAGTGTGCCCAGAACAAAAGATCGAGGTTTCCTACACATATGGATAATATGTAGTCCAACTCTGCTTCTGAAACTGATACAAAGCACTGACCCTCTAACATCCAATGCTTGTCAGTTAAGATGGGAAACGTGTGAGCTTCATGAACGATGTAGTTCGTTTGAGCAGAAAAGTGACTGCCCTTACCTGAATTGAAGTCTTGCTTGTAGGAAGACTCAGAGCCTGGATTTAACTCCATTTCTGAAGTAAAACACACAGCAGTGTAATCATCCAGTGATCACACTCTGCTTTGGAACAAGAAGCACGCTCTTGCTTTCTAGAGTCTCTAAGACAGCAGGAAACGTGATTTTGCTGAGAACAAAAGAACGGTGTTTCCTACACATACGGACCTTATATAGTCCAACTCTGCTTCTGAAACTGATACAAAGCACTGGTCCTCTAACATCCAATGCTTGTCTGTTAATGTGAGAAACGTGTGAGCTTCGTGAACGATGTAGTTAGTTTGAGCTGAAAAGTGACTGCCCTTACCTGAAACAAAGTCTTGCTTGTAGGAAGACTCTGAGCCTGGGATTTAACTCCATTTCTGATGGCAAACACACAGAATAGTTCTCATCCATGGATCACACTCTGCTTTAGAACAAGAAGCACGCTCTTGCTTTCTAGATTCTCTAAGACAGCAGGAAACGTGAGTGTGCTGAGAACAAAAGAACGGTGTTTCCTACACATACGGACCATATCTAGTGCAACTCTGCTTCTGAAACTGATACAAATCACTGGTCCTCTAACATCCAATGTTTGTCAGTTAAGATGAGAAACGTGTGAGCTTTGTGAATGATGTAGTTCCTTTGAACTGCAAAGTGACTACCCTTACCTGAAACGAAGTCTTGCTTGTAGGAAGACACAGAACCTGGGATTTAACTCCATTTCTGAAGGGAAACACACAGCATAGTATTCATCCTTGGATCACACTGTGGTTAGAGCGAGAAGCACACTCTTGCTTTCTAGAGTCTCTAAGACAGCAGGAAATTTGAGTGTGCCCAGAACAATAGAACGGTGTTTCCTACACATATGGACCATATCCAGTCCAAATCTGCTTCTGAAACTGATATAAAGCATTGACCCTCTAACATCCAATGCTTGTCAGTTAGGATGAGAAACGTGTGAGATCTGTGAACGATGTAGTTTGTTTGAGCAGAAAAGTGACTGTCCTTACCTGAAACGAAGTCTTGCTTGTAGGAAGACTCAGAGCCTGGGATTTAACTCCATTTCTGAAGGCAAACACACAGCATAGTTCTCATCCATGGATCACACTCTGATTTAGAGCGAGAAGCACGCTATTGCTTTCTAGAGTCTCTAAGACAGCAGGAAACCTGAGTGTGGTGAGAACAAAAGAACGGTGGTTCCTACACATACGGACCATATCTAGTACATCTCATCTTCTGAAACTGATACAAAGCACTGGTCCTCTAAAATCCGATGCTTGTCATTTAAGATGGGAAAAGTGTGAGCTTCATGAACGATGTAGTTCGTTTGAGCAAAAAAGTGACTGCCCATACCTTAAACGATGTCTTGCTTGTACGCAGACTCAGAGCCTGGGATTTAACTCCATTTCTGAATTGAAACACACAGCAGTGTTCTCACTCATTGATCACACTCTGCTTTAGAATAAGAAGCACGCTCTTGCTTTCTAGAGTCTCTAAGACAGCAGGAAACCTGAGTGTGCCCAGAACAAAAGAACGGTGTTTCCTAAACATACGGACTATATGTAGTCTAAAACTTCTTCTGAAACTGATAGAATGCAATGGTCCTCTAACATCCAATGCTTGTCAGTTAAGATGAGAAACGTGTGTGCTTCGGGAAAGACGTAGTTCGTTTGAGCAGAAAAGTGACTGCCCTTACCTGAATTGAAGTCTTGCCTGTAGGAAGACTCAGAGCCTGGGATTTAACTCCATTTCTGAAGTAAAACACACAGCAGTGTAATCATCCATTCATCACACTCTGCTTTATAACAAGAAGCACGCTCTTGCTTTCTAGAGTCTCTAAGACAGCAGGAAACGTGATTTTGCTGAGAACAAAAGAACGGTGTTTCCTACACATATGGACCATATCTAGTCCAACTCTGCTTCTGAAACTGATACAAAGCACTGGTCCTCTAACATCCAATGCTTGTCAGTTAAGAGGAGAAACGTGTGAGCTTTGTGAATGATGTAGTTCCTTTGAACTGAAAAGTGACTGCCCTTACCTGAAACGAAGTCTTGCTTGTAGTAAGACACAGAGCCTGGGATTTAACTCCATTTCTTAAGAGAAACACACAGCATAGTTCTCATGCATGGATCACACTCTGCTTTAGAGCGAGAAGCACGCTCTTGCTTTTAGAGTCTCTAATATAGCAGGAAATCTGAGTGTGCCCTGATCAAAATAACGGTGTTTCCTACATATACGGACCATATGTAGTCCAAATCTGCTTCTGAAACTGATACAATGCACTGGTCCTCTAACATCCAATGCTTGTCAGTTAAGATGAGAATCGTGTGATCTTCGTTAACGATGTAGTTTGTTTGAGCAGAAAAGTGACTGCCCTTACCTGAAATGAAGTCTTGCTTGTAGGAAGACTCAGAGCCTGGGATTTAACTCCATTTCTGAAGGGAAACACACAGCAGTGTTCTCATCCATTAATCACACTCTGCTTTAGAACAAGAAGCACGCTCTTGCTTTCTAGAGTCTCTAAGACAGCAGGAAACGTGAGTGTGCCCAGAACAAAAGATCGAGGATTTCTACACATATGGATCATATGTAGTCCAACTCTGCTTCTGAAACTGATACAAAGCACTGACCCTCTAACATCCAATGCTTGTCAGTTAAGATGGGAAACGTGTGATCTTCATGAACGATGTAGTTCGTTTGAGCAGAAAAGTGACTGCCCTTACCTGAATTGAAGTCTTGCTTGTAGGAAGACTCAGAGCCTTGGATTTAACTCCATTTCTGAAGTAAAACACACAGCAGTGTAATCATCCAGTGATCACACTCTGCTTTGGAACAAGAAGCACGCTCTTGCTTTCTAGAGTCTCTAAGACAGCAGGAAACGTGATTTTGCTGAGAACAAAAGAATGGTGTTTCCTACACATACGGACCTTATATAGTCCAACTCTGCTTCTGAAACTGATACAAAGCACTGGTCCTCTAACATCCAATGCTTGTCTGTTAATGTGAGAAACGTGTGAGCTTCATGAACGATGTAGTTAGATTGAGCTGAAAAGTGACTGCCCTTACCTGAAACAAAGTCTTGCTTGTAGGAAGACTTAGAGCCTGGGGTTTAACTCCATTTCTGATGGCAAACACACAGCATAGTTTTCATCCAAGGATCACACTCTGCTTTAGAACGAGAAGCACGCTCTTGCTTTCTAGAGTCTCTAAGACAGCAGGAAACGTAAGTGTGCTGAGAACAAAAGAACAGTGTTTCCTACACATACGGACCATATATACTCCAAATCTGCTTCTTAAACTGATACAAAGCACTGGTCCTCTAACATCCAATTCTTGTCTGTTAAGATGAGAAACGGGTGAGCTTTGTGAACGATATAGTTCCTTTGAACTGAAAAGTGACTGCTCTTACCTGTAAAGAAGTCTTGCTTGTAGGAAGACTCAGAGCCTGGGATTTAAGTCCATTTTTGAAGGGAAACACACAGCATAGTTCTCATCCATGGATCACACTCTGCTTTAGAGCAAGAAGCACACTCTTGCTTTCTAGAGTCTCTAAGACAGCAGGAAATGTGAGTGTGCCCAGAACAAAAGAACGGTGTTTCCTACACATACGGACTATATGTAGTCCAAAATTTCTTCTGAAACTGATAGAATGCACTGGTCCTCTAACATCCAATGCTTGTCAGTTAAGATGAGAAACGTGTGAGCTTCCTCAAAGATGTAGATCGTTTGAGCAGAAAACTGACTGCCCTTACCTGAAACGAAGTCTTTCTTGTAGGGAGACTCAGAGCCTGGGATTTAACTCCTTTTCTGAAGTGAAACACACAGCATAGTTTTCATCCGTGGATCACACTCTGCTTTAGAAGGAGAAGCACGCTCTTGCTTTCTAGAGTCTCTAAGAGAGCAGGAAACGTGAGTGTGCTGAGAAAAAATAAACGGTGTTTCCTACACAGACGGACCATATCTAGTCGAAATCTGCTTCTTAAACTGATACAAAGCACTGGTCCTCTAACATCCAATGCTTGTCTGTTAAGATGAGAATCGTGTGAGCTTCATGAACGATGTAGTTCGTTTGAGCAGAAAAGTGACTGCCTTACCTGAATTGAAGTCTTGCTTGTAGGAAGACTCAGAGCCTGGGATTTAACTCCATTTCTGAAGGCAAACACACAGCATAGTTCTTATCCATGGATCACACTCTGCTTTAGAGCGAGAAGCTCGCTCTTGCTTTCTAGAGTCTCTAAGACAGTAGGAAACGTGAGTGTGCCCAGAACAAAAGATCGAGGTTTCCTACACATATGGATCATATGTAGTCCAACTCTGCTTCTGAAACTGATACAAAGCACTGACCCTCTAACATCCAATGCTTGTCAGTTAAGATGGGAAACGTGTGATCTTCATGAACGATGTAGTTCGTTTGAGCAGAAAAGTGACTGCCCTTACCTGAATTGAAGTCTTGCTTGTAGGAAGACTCAGAGCCTGGGATTTAACTCCATTTCTGAAGTAAAACACACAGCAGTGTAATCATCCAGTGATCACACTCTGCTTTGGAACAAGAAGCACGCTCTTGCTTTCTAGAGTCTCTAAGACAACAGGAAACGTGATTTTGCTGAGAACAAAAGAACGGTGTTTCCTACACATACGGACCTTATATAGTCCAACTCTGCTTCTGAAACTGATACAAAGCACTGGTCCTCTAACATCCAATGCTTGTCTGTTAAGGTGAGAAACGTGTGAGCTTCGTGAACGATGTAGTTAGTTTGAGCTGAAAAGTGACTGCCCTTACCTGAAACAAAGTCTTGCTTGTAGGAAGACTCAGAGCCTGGGATTTAACTCCATTTCTGATGGCAAACACACAGAATAGTTCTCATCCATGGATCACACTCTGCTTTAGAACAAGAAGCACGCTCTTGCTTTCTAGAGTCTCTAAGACAGCAGGAAACGTGAGTGTGCTGAGAACAAAAGAACGGTGTTTCCTACACATACGGACCATATCTAGTGCAACTCTGCTTCTGAAACTGATACAAATCACTGGTCCTCTAACATCCAATGTTTGTCAGTTAAGATGAGAAACGTGTGAGCTTTGTGAATGATGTAGTTCCTTTGAACTGCAAAGTGACTACCCTTACCTGAAACGAAGTCTTGCTTGTAGGAAGACACAGAACCTGGGATTTAACTCCATTTCTGAAGGGAAACACACAGCATAGTATTCATCCTTGGATCACACTGTGGTTAGAGCGAGAAGCACACTCTTGCTTTCTAGAGTCTCTAAGACAGCAGGAAATTTGAGTGTGCCCAGAACAATAGAACGGTGTTTCCTACACATATGGACCATATCCAGTCCAAATATGCTTCTGAAACTGATATAAAGCATTGACCCTCTAAAATCCAATGCTTGTCAGTTAGGATGAGAAACGTGTGAGATCTGTGAACGATGTAGTTCGTTTGAGCAGAAAAGTGACTGTCCTTACCTGAAACGAAGTCTTGCTTGTAGGAAGACTCAGAGCCTGGGATTTAACTCCATTTCTGAATTGAAACACACAGCAGTGTTCTCATGCATTGATCACACTCTGCTTTAGAATAAGAAGCACGCTCTTGCTTTCTAGAGTCTCTAAGACAGCAGGAAACGTGAGTGTGCCCAGAACAAAAGAACGGTGTTTCCTAAACATACGGACTATATGTAGTCTAAAACTTCTTCTGAAACAGATAGAATGCAATGGTCCTCTAACATCCAATGCTTGTCAGTTAAGATGAGAAACGTGTGTGCTTCGGGAAAGACGTAGTTCGTTTGAGCAGAAAAGTGACTGCCCTTACCTGAATTGAAGTCTTGCCTGTAGGAAGACTCAGAGCCTGGGATTTAACTCCATTTCTGAAGTAAAACACACAGCAGTGTAATCATCCATTCATCACACTCTGCTTTATAACAAGAAGCACGCTCTTGCTTTCTAGAGTTTCTAAGACAGCAGGAAACGTGATTTGGCTGAGAACAAAAGAACGGTGTTTCCTACACATATGGACCATATCTTGTCCAACTCTGCTTCAGAAACTGATACAAAGCACTGACCCACTAACATCCAATGCTTGTCAGTTAAGATGGGAAACGTGTGAGCTTCATGAACGATGTAGTTCCTTTGAGCAGAAAAATGACAGCCCTTACCTGAATTGAAGTCTTGCTTGTAGGAAGACTCAGAGCCTGGGATTTAACACCATTTCTGAAGTAAAACACACAGCAGTGTAATCATCCATTGATCACACTCTGCGTTAGAACAAGAAGCACACTCTTGCTTTCTAGAGTCTCTAAGACAGCAGGAAACTTGAGTGTGCAGAGAACAAAAGAACGGTGTTTCCTACACATACGGACCATATCTAGTCCAACTCTGCTTCTTAAACTGATACAAAGCACTGGTCCTCTAACATCCAATGCTTGTCTGTTCAGATGGGAAACGTGTGAGCTTCATGAACGATGTAGTTCGTTTGAGCAGAAAAATGACTGCCCTTACCTGAATTTAAGTCTTACTTGTAGGAAGACTCAGAGCCTGGGATTTAACTCCATTTCTGAAGTAAAACACACAGCAGTGTTCTCATCCATTGATCACACTCTGCTTTAGAACAAGAAGCACGCTCTTGCTTTCTAGAGTCTCTAAGACAGCAGGAAACGTGAGTGTGCTGAGAACAAAAGAACGGTGTTTCCTACACATACGGACCATATCTAGTGCAACTCTGCTTCTGAAACTGATACAAATCACTGGTTCTCTAACATCCAATGTTTGTCAGTTAAGATGAGAAACGTGTGAGCTTTGTGAATGATGTAGTTCCTTTGAACTGCAAAGTGACTACCCTTACCTGAAACGAAGTCTTGCTTGTAGGAAGACACAGAACCTGGGATTTAACTCCATTTCTGAAGGGAAACACACAGCATAGTATTCATCCTTGGATCACACTGTGGTTAGAGCGAGAAGCACACTCTTGCTTTCTAGAGTCTCTAAGACAGCAGGAAATTTGAGTGTGCCCAGAACAATAGAACGGTGTTTCCTACACATATGGACCATATCCAGTCCAAATCTGCTTCTGAAACTGATATAAAGCATTGACCCTGTAACATCCAATGCTTGTCAGTTAAGATGAGAAACGTGTGAGATCTGTGAACGATGTAGTTCGTTTGAGCAGAAAAGTGACTGTCCTTACCTGAAACGAAGTCTTGCTTGTAGGAAGATTCAGAGCCTGGGATTTAACTCCATTTCTGAAGGCAAACACACAGCATAGTTCTCTTCCATGGATCACACTCTGCTTTAGAGCGAGAAGCATGCTATTGCTTTCTAGAGTCTCTAATACAGCAGGAAACCTGAGTGTGCTGAGAACAAAAGAACGGTGTTTCCTACACATACGGACCATATCTAGTACATCTCATCTTCTGAAACTGATACAAAGCACTGGTCCTCTAACATCCAATGCTTGTCATTTAAGATGGGAAAAGTGTGAGCTTCATGAACGATGTAGTTCGTTTGAGCAAAAAAGTGACTGCCCATACCTTAAACGATGTCTTGCTTGTACGCAGACTCAGAGCCTGGGATTTAACTCCATTTCTGAATTGAAACACCCAGCAGTGTTCTCATCCATTGATCACACTCTGCTTTAGAATAAGAAGCACGCTCTTGCTTTTTAGAGTCTCTAAGACAGGAGGAAACGTGATTTTGCTGAGAACAAAAGAACGGAGTTTCCTACACATACGGACCATATCTAGTCCAAATCTGCTTCTGAAACTGATACAAAGCAATGACCCTGTAACATCCAATGCTTGTCAGTTAAGATGGGAAACGTGTGAGCTTCATGAACGATGTAGTTCGTTTGAGCAGAAAAGTGACTGCCTTACCTGAATTGAAGTCTTGCTTGTAGGAAGACTCAGAGCCTGGGATTTAACTCCATTTCTGAAGGCAAACACACAGCATAGTTCTTATCCATGGATCACACTCTGCTTTAGAGCGAGAAGCTCACTCTTGCTTTCTAGAGTCTCTAAGACAGCAGGAAACGGGAGTGTGCCCAGAAAAAAGAACGGTGTTTCTTAAACATACGGACTATATGTAGTCTAAAACTTCTTCTGAAACAGATAGAATGCAATGGTCCTCTAACATCCAATGCTTGTCAGTTAAGATGAGAAACGTGTGTGCTTCGGGAAAGATGTAGTTCGTTTGAGCAGAAAAGTGACTGCCCTTACCTGAATTGAAGTCTTGCCTGTAGGAAGACTCAGAGACTGGGATTTAACTCCATTTCTGAAGTAAAACACACAGCAGTGTAATCATCCACTAATCACACTCTGCTTTAGAACAAGAAGCACGCTCTTGCTTTCTAGAGTCTCTAAGACAGCAGGAAACGTGAGTGTGCCCAGAACAAAAGATCGAGGTTTCCTACACATATGGATAATATGTAGTCCAACTCTGCTTCTGAAACTGATACAAAGCACTGACCCTCTAACATCCAATGCTTGTCAGTTAAGATGGGAAACGTGTGAGCTTCATGAACGATGTAGTTCGTTTGAGCAGAAAAGTGACTGCCCTTACCTGAATTGAAGTCTTGCTTGTAGGAAGACTCAGAGCCTGGATTTAACTCCATTTCTGAAGTAAAACACACAGCAGTGTAATCATCCAGTGATCACACTCTGCTTTGGAACAAGAAGCACGCTCTTGCTTTCTAGAGTCTCTAAGACAGCAGGAAACGTGATTTTGCTGAGAACAAAAGAACGGTGTTTCCTACACATACGGACCTTATATAGTCCAACTCTGCTTCTGAAACTGATACAAAGCACTGGTCCTCTAACATCCAATGCTTGTCTGTTAATGTGAGAAACGTGTGAGCTTCGTGAACGATGTAGTTAGTTTGAGCTGAAAAGTGACTGCCCTTACCTGAAACAAAGTCTTGCTTGTAGGAACACTCTGAGCCTGGGATTTAACTCCATTTCTGATGGCAAACACACAGAATAGTTCTCATCCATGGATCACACTCTGCTTTAGAACAAGAAGCACGCTCTTGCTTTCTAGATTCTCTAAGACAGCAGGAAACGTGAGTGTGCTGAGAACAAAAGAACGGTGTTTCCTACACATACGGACCATATCTAGTGCAACTCTGCTTCTGAAACTGATACAAATCACTGGTCCTCTAACATCCAATGTTTGTCAGTTAAGATGAGAAACGTGTGAGCTTTGTGAATGATGTAGTTCCTTTGAACTGCAAAGTGACTACCCTTACCTGAAACGAAGTCTTGCTTGTAGGAAGACACAGAACCTGGGATTTAACTCCATTTCTGAAGGGAAACACACAGCATAGTATTCATCCTTGGATCACACTGTGGTTAGAGCGAGAAGCACACTCTTGCTTTCTAGAGTCTCTAAGACAGCAGGAAATTTGAGTGTGCCCAGAACAATAGAACGGTGTTTCCTACACATATGGACCATATCCAGTCCAAATCTGCTTCTGAAACTGATATAAAGCATTGACCCTCTAACATCCAATGCTTGTCAGTTAGGATGAGAAACGTGTGAGATCTGTGAACGATGTAGTTTGTTTGAGCAGAAAAGTGACTGTCCTTACCTGAAACGAAGTCTTGCTTGTAGGAAGACTCAGAGCCTGGGATTTAACTCCATTTCTGAAGGCAAACACACAGCATAGTTCTCTTCCATGGATCACACTCTGCTTTAGAGCGAGAAGCATGCTATTGCTTTCTAGAGTCTCTAATACAGCAGGAAACCTGAGTGTGCTGAGAACAAAAGAACGGTGTTTCCTACACATACGGACCATATCTAGTACATCTCATCTTCTGAAACTGATACAAAGCACTGGTCCTCTAACATCCAATGCTTGTCATTTAAGATGGGAAAAGTGTGAGCTTCATGAACGATGTAGTTCGTTTGAGCAAAAAAGTGACTGCCCATACCTTAAACGATGTCTTGCTTGTACGCAGACTCAGAGCCTGGGATTTAACTCCATTTCTGAATTGAAACACCCAGCAGTGTTCTCATCCATTGATCACACTCTGCTTTAGAATAAGAAGCACGCTCTTGCTTTTTAGAGTCTCTAAGACAGGAGGAAACGTGATTTTGCTGAGAACAAAAGAACGGAGTTTCCTACACATACGGACCATATCTAGTCCAAATCTGCTTCTGAAACTGATACAAAGCAATGACCCTCTAACATCCAATGCTTGTCAGTTAAGATGGGAAACGTGTGAGCTTCATGAACGATGTAGTTCGTTTGAGCAGAAAAGTGACTGCCTTACCTGAATTGAAGTCTTGCTTGTAGGAAGACTCAGAGCCTGGGATTTAACTCCATTTCTGAAGGCAAACACACAGCATAGTTCTTATCCATGGATCACACTCTGCTTTAGAGCGAGAAGCTCACTCTTGCTTTCTAGAGTCTCTAAGACAGCAGGAAACGGGAGTGTGCCCAGAAAAAAGAACGGTGTTTCTTAAACATACGGACTATATGTAGTCTAAAACTTCTTCTGAAACAGATAGAATGCAATGGTCCTCTAACATCCAATGCTTGTCAGTTAAGATGAGAAACGTGTGTGCTTCGGGAAAGATGTAGTTCGTTTGAGCAGAAAAGTGACTGCCCTTACCTGAATTGAAGTCTTGCCTGTAGGAAGACTCAGAGACTGGGATTTAACTCCATTTCTGAAGTAAAACACACAGCAGTGTAATCATCCACTAATCACACTCTGCTTTAGAACAAGAAGCACGCTCTTGCTTTCTAGAGTCTCTAAGACAGCAGGAAACGTGAGTGTGCCCAGAACAAAAGATCGAGGTTTCCTACACATATGGATAATATGTAGTCCAACTCTGCTTCTGAAACTGATACAAAGCACTGACCCTCTAACATCCAATGCTTGTCAGTTAAGATGGGAAACGTGTGAGCTTCATGAACGATGTAGTTCGTTTGAGCAGAAAAGTGACTGCCCTTACCTGAATTGAAGTCTTGCTTGTAGGAAGACTCAGAGCCTGGATTTAACTCCATTTCTGAAGTAAAACACACAGCAGTGTAATCATCCAGTGATCACACTCTGCTTTGGAACAAGAAGCACGCTCTTGCTTTCTAGAGTCTCTAAGACAGCAGGAAACGTGATTTTGCTGAGAACAAAAGAACGGTGTTTCCTACACATACGGACCTTATATAGTCCAACTCTGCTTCTGAAACTGATACAAAGCACTGGTCCTCTAACATCCAATGCTTGTCTGTTAATGTGAGAAACGTGTGAGCTTCGTGAACGATGTAGTTAGTTTGAGCTGAAAAGTGACTGCCCTTACCTGAAACAAAGTCTTGCTTGTAGGAAGACTCTGAGCCTGGGATTTAACTCCATTTCTGATGGCAAACACACAGAATAGTTCTCATCCATGGATCACACTCTGCTTTAGAACAAGAAGCACGCTCTTGCTTTCTAGATTCTCTAAGACAGCAGGAAACGTGAGTGTGCTGAGAACAAAAGAACGGTGTTTCCTACACATACGGACCATATCTAGTGCAACTCTGCTTCTGAAACTGATACAAATCACTGGTCCTCTAACATCCAATGTTTGTCAGTTAAGATGAGAAACGTGTGAGCTTTGTGAATGATGTAGTTCCTTTGAACTGCAAAGTGACTACCCTTACCTGAAACGAAGTCTTGCTTGTAGGAAGACACAGAACCTGGGATTTAACTCCATTTCTGAAGGGAAACACACAGCATAGTATTCATCCTTGGATCACACTGTGGTTAGAGCGAGAAGCACACTCTTGCTTTCTAGAGTCTCTAAGACAGCAGGAAATTTGAGTGTGCCCAGAACAATAGAACGGTGTTTCCTACACATATGGACCATATCCAGTCCAAATCTGCTTCTGAAACTGATATAAAGCATTGACCCTCTAACATCCAATGCTTGTCAGTTAGGATGAGAAACGTGTGAGATCTGTGAACGATGTAGTTTGTTTGAGCAGAAAAGTGACTGTCCTTACCTGAAACGAAGTCTTGCTTGTAGGAAGACTCAGAGCCTGGGATTTAACTCCATTTCTGAAGGCAAACACACAGCATAGTTCTCATCCATGGATCACACTCTGATTTAGAGCGAGAAGCACGCTATTGCTTTCTAGAGTCTCTAAGACAGCAGGAAACCTGAGTGTGGTGAGAACAAAAGAACGGTGGTTCCTACACATACGGACCATATCTAGTACATCTCATCTTCTGAAACTGATACAAAGCACTGGTCCTCTAAAATCCGATGCTTGTCATTTAAGATGGGAAAAGTGTGAGCTTCATGAACGATGTAGTTCGTTTGAGCAAAAAAGTGACTGCCCATACCTTAAACGAAGTCTTGCTTGTACGCAGACTCAGAGCCTGGGATTTAACTCCATTTCTGAATTGAAACACACAGCAGTGTTCTCACTCATTGATCACACTCTGCTTTAGAATAAGAAGCACGCTCTTGCTTTCTAGAGTCTCTAAGACAGCAGGAAACCTGAGTGTGCCCAGAACAAAAGAACGGTGTTTCCTAAACATACGGACTATATGTAGTCTAAAACTTCTTCTGAAACTGATAGAATGCAATGGTCCTCTAACATCCAATGCTTGTCAGTTAAGATGAGAAACGTGTGTGCTTCGGGAAAGACGTAGTTCGTTTGAGCAGAAAAGTGACTGCCCTTACCTGAATTGAAGTCTTGCCTGTAGGAAGACTCAGAGCCTGGGATTTAACTCCATTTCTGAAGTAAAACACACAGCAGTGTAATCATCCATTCATCACACTCTGCTTTATAACAAGAAGCACGCTCTTGCTTTCTAGAGTCTCTAAGACAGCAGGAAACGTGATTTTGCTGAGAACAAAAGAACGGTGTTTCCTACACATATGGACCATATCTAGTCCAACTCTGCTTCTGAAACTGATACAAAGCACTGGTCCTCTAACATCCAATGCTTGTCAGTTAAGAGGAGAAACGTGTGAGCTTTGTGAATGATGTAGTTCCTTTGAACTGAAAAGTGACTGCCCTTACCTGAAACGAAGTCTTGCTTGTAGTAAGACACAGAGCCTGGGATTTAACTCCATTTCTTAAGAGAAACACACAGCATAGTTCTCATGCATGGATCACACTCTGCTTTAGAGCGAGAAGCACGCTCTTGCTTTTAGAGTCTCTAATATAGCAGGAAATCTGAGTGTGCCCTGATCAAAATAACGGTGTTTCCTACATATACGGACCATATGTAGTCCAAATCTGCTTCTGAAACTGATACAATGCACTGGTCCTCTAACATCCAATGCTTGTCAGTTAAGATGAGAATCGTGTGATCTTCGTTAACGATGTAGTTTGTTTGAGCAGAAAAGTGACTGCCCTTACCTGAAATGAAGTCTTGCTTGTAGGAAGACTCAGAGCCTGGGATTTAACTCCATTTCTGAAGGGAAACACACAGCAGTGTTCTCATCCATTAATCACACTCTGCTTTAGAACAAGAAGCACGCTCTTGCTTTCTAGAGTCTCTAAGACAGCAGGAAACGTGAGTGTGCCCAGAACAAAAGATCGAGGTTTTCTACACATATGGATCATATGTAGTCCAACTCTGCTTCTGAAACTGATACAAAGCACTGACCCTCTAACATCCAATGCTTGTCAGTTAAGATGGGAAACGTGTGATCTTCATGAACGATGTAGTTCGTTTGAGCAGAAAAGTGACTGCCCTTACCTGAATTGAAGTCTTGCTTGTAGGAAGACTCAGAGCCTTGGATTTAACTCCATTTCTGAAGTAAAACACACAGCAGTGTAATCATCCAGTGATCACACTCTGCTTTGGAACAAGAAGCACGCTCTTGCTTTCTAGAGTCTCTAAGACAGCAGGAAACGTGATTTTGCTGAGAACAAAAGAATGGTGTTTCCTACACATACGGACCTTATATAGTCCAACTCTGCTTCTGAAACTGATACAAAGCACTGGTCCTCTAACATCCAATGCTTGTCTGTTAATGTGAGAAACGTGTGAGCTTCATGAACGATGTAGTTAGATTGAGCTGAAAAGTGACTGCCCTTACCTGAAACAAAGTCTTGCTTGTAGGAAGACTTAGAGCCTGGGGTTTAACTCCATTTCTGATGGCAAACACACAGCATAGTTTTCATCCAAGGATCACACTCTGCTTTAGAACGAGAAGCACGCTCTTGCTTTCTAGAGTCTCTAAGACAGCAGGAAACGTAAGTGTGCTGAGAACAAAAGAACAGTGTTTCCTACACATACGGACCATATATACTCCAAATCTGCTTCTTAAACTGATACAAAGCACTGGTCCTCTAACATCCAATTCTTGTCTGTTAAGATGAGAAACGGGTGAGCTTTGTGAACGATATAGTTCCTTTGAACTGAAAAGTGACTGCTCTTACCTGTAAAGAAGTCTTGCTTGTAGGAAGACTCAGAGCCTGGGATTTAAGTCCATTTTTGAAGGGAAACACACAGCATAGTTCTCATCCATGGATCACACTCTGCTTTAGAGCAAGAAGCACACTCTTGCTTTCTAGAGTCTCTAAGACAGCAGGAAATGTGAGTGTGCCCAGAACAAAAAAACGGTGTTTCCTACACATACGGACTATATGTAGTCCAAAATTTCTTCTGAAACTGATAGAATGCACTGGTCCTCTAACATCCAATGCTTGTCAGTTAAGATGAGAAACGTGTGAGCTTCCTCAAAGATGTAGATCGTTTGAGCAGAAAACTGACTGCCCTTACCTGAAACGAAGTCTTTCTTGTAGGGAGACTCAGAGCCTGGGATTTAACTCCTTTTCTGAAGTGAAACACACAGCATAGTTTTCATCCGTGGATCACACTCTGCTTTAGAAGGAGAAGCACGCTCTTGCTTTCTAGAGTCTCTAAGAGAGCAGGAAACGTGAGTGTGCTGAGAAAAAATAAACGGTGTTTCCTACACAGACGGACCATATCTAGTCGAAATCTGCTTCTTAAACTGATACAAAGCACTGGTCCTCTAACATCCAATGCTTGTCTGTTAAGATGAGAATCGTGTGAGCTTCATGAACGATGTAGTTCGTTTGAGCAGAAAAGTGACTGCCTTACCTGAATTGAAGTCTTGCTTGTAGGAAGACTCAGAGCCTGGGATTTAACTCCATTTCTGAAGGCAAACACACAGCATAGTTCTTATACATGGATCACACTCTGCTTTAGAGCGAGAAGCTCGCTCTTGCTTTCTAGAGTCTCTAAGACAGTAGGAAACGTGAGTGTGCCCAGAACAAAAGATCGAGGTTTCCTACACATATGGATCATATGTAGTCCAACTCTGCTTCTGAAACTGATACAAAGCACTGACCCTCTAACATCCAATGCTTGTCAGTTAAGATGGGAAACGTGTGATCTTCATGAACGATGTAGTTCGTTTGAGCAGAAAAGTGACTGCCCTTACCTGAATTGAAGTCTTGCTTGTAGGAAGACTCAGAGCCTGGGATTTAACTCCATTTCTGAAGTAAAACACACAGCAGTGTAATCATCCAGTGATCACACTCTGCTTTGGAACAAGAAGCACGCTCTTGCTTTCTAGAGTCTCTAAGACAACAGGAAACGTGATTTTGCTGAGAACAAAAGAACGGTGTTTCCTACACATACGGACCTTATATAGTCCAACTCTGCTTCTGAAACTGATACAAAGCACTGGTCCTCTAACATCCAATGCTTGTCTGTTAAGGTGAGAAACGTGTGAGCTTCGTGAACGATGTAGTTAGTTTGAGCTGAAAAGTGACTGCCCTTACCTGAAACAAAGTCTTGCTTGTAGGAAGACTCAGAGCCTGGGATTTAACTCCATTTCTGATGGCAAACACACAGAATAGTTCTCATCCATGGATCACACTCTGCTTTAGAACAAGAAGCACGCTCTTGCTTTCTAGAGTCTCTAAGACAGCAGGAAACGTGAGTGTGCTGAGAACAAAAGAACGGTGTTTCCTACACATACGGACCATATCTAGTGCAACTCTGCTTCTGAAACTGATACAAATCACTGGTCCTCTAACATCCAATGTTTGTCAGTTAAGATGAGAAACGTGTGAGCTTTGTGAATGATGTAGTTCCTTTGAACTGCAAAGTGACTACCCTTACCTGAAACGAAGTCTTGCTTGTAGGAAGACACAGAACCTGGGATTTAACTCCATTTCTGAAGGGAAACACACAGCATAGTATTCATCCTTGGATCACACTGTGGTTAGAGCGAGAAGCACACTCTTGCTTTCTAGAGTCTCTAAGACAGCAGGAAATTTGAGTGTGCCCAGAACAATAGAACGGTGTTTCCTACACATATGGACCATATCCAGTCCAAATATGCTTCTGAAACTGATATAAAGCATTGACCCTCTAAAATCCAATGCTTGTCAGTTAGGATGAGAAACGTGTGAGATCTGTGAACGATGTAGTTCGTTTGAGCAGAAAAGTGACTGTCCTTACCTGAAACGAAGTCTTGCTTGTAGGAAGACTCAGAGCCTGGGATTTAACTCCATTTCTGAATTGAAACACACAGCAGTGTTCTCATGCATTGATCACACTCTGCTTTAGAATAAGAAGCACGCTCTTGCTTTCTAGAGTCTCTAAGACAGCAGGAAACGTGAGTGTGCCCAGAACAAAAGAACGGTGTTTCCTAAACATACGGACTATATGTAGTCTAAAACTTCTTCTGAAACAGATAGAATGCAATGGTCCTCTAACATCCAATGCTTGTCAGTTAAGATGAGAAACGTGTGTGCTTCGGGAAAGACGTAGTTCGTTTGAGCAGAAAAGTGATTGCCCTTACCTGAATTGAAGTCTTGCCTGTAGGAAGACTCAGAGCCTGGGATTTAACTCCATTTCTGAAGTAAAACACACAGCAGTGTAATCATCCATTCATCACACTCTGCTTTATAACAAGAAGCACGCTCTTGCTTTCTAGAGTTTCTAAGACAGCAGGAAACGTGATTTGGCTGAGAACAAAAGAACGGTGTTTCCTACACATATGGACCATATCTTGTCCAACTCTGCTTCAGAAACTGATACAAAGCACTGACCCACTAACATCCAATGCTTGTCAGTTAAGATGGGAAACGTGTGAGCTTCATGAACGATGTAGTTCCTTTGAGCAGAAAAATGACAGCCCTTACCTGAATTGAAGTCTTGCTTGTAGGAAGACTCAGAGCCTGGGATTTAACACCATTTCTGAAGTAAAACACACAGCAGTGTAATCATCCATTGATCACACTCTGCGTTAGAACAAGAAGCACACTCTTGCTTTCTAGAGTCTCTAAGACAGCAGGAAACTTGAGTGTGCTGAGAACAAAAGAACGGTGTTTCCTACACATACGGACCATATCTAGTCCAACTCTGCTTCTTAAACTGATACAAAGCACTGGTCCTCTAACATCCAATGCTTGTCTGTTCAGATGGGAAACGTGTGAGCTTCATGAACGATGTAGTTCGTTTGAGCAGAAAAATGACTGCCCTTACCTGAATTTAAGTCTTACTTGTAGGAAGACTCAGAGCCTGGGATTTAACTCCATTTCTGAAGTAAAACACACAGCAGTGTAATCATCCATTCATCACACTCTGCTTTATAACAAGAAGCACACTCTTGCTTTCTAGAGTCTCTAAGACAGCAGGAAATGTATTTTGCTGATAACAAAAGAACGGTGTTTCCTACACATACAGACATTATATAGTACAACTCTGCTTCTGAAACTGATACAAAGCACTGGTCCTCTAACATCCAATGTTTGTCAGTTAAGATGAGAAACGTGTGAGCTTTGTGAATGATGTAGTTCCTTTGAACTGCAAAGTGACTACCCTTACCTGAAACGAAGTCTTGCTTGTAGGAAGACACAGAACCTGGGATTTAACTCCATTTCTGAAGGGAAACACACAGCATAGTATTCATCCGTGGATCACACTGTGGTTAGAGCGAGAAGCACACTCTTGCTTTCTAGAGTCTTTAAGACAGCAGGAAATTTGAGTGTGCCCAGAACAATAGAACGGTGTTTCCTACACATATGGACCATATCCAGTCCAAATCTGCTTCTGAAACTGATATAAAGCATTGACCCTCAAATATCCAATGCTTGTCAGTTAAGATGAGAAACGTGTGAGATCTGTGAACGATGTAGTTCGTTTGAGCAGAAAAGTGACTGTCCTTACCTGAAACGAAGTCTTGCTTGTAGGAAGACTCAGAGCCTGGGATTTAACTCCATTTCTGAATTGAAACACACAGCAGTGTTCTCATCCATTGATCACAGTCTGCTTTAGAATAAGAAGCACGCACTTGCTTTTTAGAGTCTCTAAGACAGGAGGAAACGTGATTTTGCCAAGAACAAAAGAACGGTGTTTCCTACACATACTGACTATATGTAGTCCAAAAGTTCTTCTGAAACAGATAGAATGCACTGGTCCTCTAACATCCAATGCTTGTCAGTTAAGATGGGAAACGTGTGAGCTTCATGAACGATGTAGTTCTTTTGAGCAAAAAAGTGACTGACCTTACTTTAAACGAAGTCTTGCTTGAACGAAGACTCAGAGCCTGGGATTTAACTCCCTTTCTGAGGCAAACACACAGCATAGTTCTCATCCATGGATCACACTCTGCTTTAGAGCGAGAAGCACGCTCTTGCTATCTAGAGTCTCTAAGACAGCAGGAAACGTGATTTTGCTGAGAACAAAAGAACGGTGTTTCCTACACATAAGGACCATATATAGTCCAAATCTGCTTCTGAAACTGATACAAAGCACTGACCCTATAACATCCAATGCTTGTCAGTTAAGATGGGAAACGTGTGAGCTTCATGAACGATGTAGTTCGTTTGAGCAGAAAAGTGACTGTCTTACCTGAATTGAAGTCTTGCTTGTAGGAAGACTCAGAGCCTGGGATTTAACTCCATTTCTGAAGGCAAACACACAGCATAGTTCTCATCCATGGATCACACTCTGCTTTAGAGCGAGAAGCACGCTCTTGCTTTCTAGATTCTCTAAGACAGCAGGAAACGTGAGTGTGCCAAGAACAAAAGAACGGTGTTTCCTACACATACTGACTATATGTAGTCCAAAAGTTCTTCTGAAACAGATAGAATGAACTGGTCCTCTAACATCCAATGCTTGTCAGTTAAGATGAGAAACGTGTGAGCTTTGTGAATGATGTAGTTCCTTTGAACTGAAAAGTGACTGCCCTTACCTGAAACGAAGTCTTGCTTGTAGTAAGATACAGAGCCTGGGATTTAACTCCATTTCTTAAGAGAAACACAGAGCATAGTTCTCATCCATGGATCACACTCTGCTTTAGAGCCAGAAGCACGCTCTTGCTATTAGAGTCTCTAATATAGCAGGAAATCTGAGTGTGCCCAGAACAAAAGAACGGTGTTTCCTACATATACGGACCATATGTAGTCCAAATCTACTTCTGAAACTGATACAATGCACTGGTCTTCTAACATCCAATGCTTGTCACTTAAGATGAGAATCGTGTGATCTTCGTTAACGATGTAGTTCGTTTGAGCAGAAAAGTGACTGCCCTTACCTGAAATGAAGTCTTGCTTGTAGGAAGACTCAGAGCCTGGGATTTAACTCCATTTCTGAAGTGAAACACACAGCAGTGTTCTCATCCATTGATGACACTCTGCTTTAGAACAAGAAGCACACTCTTGCTTTCTAGAGTCTCTAAGACAGCAGGAAACGTGAGTGTGCTGAGAACAAAAGAACGGAGTTTCCTACACATATGGACCATATCTAGTCCAACTCTGCTTCTTAAACTGATACAAAGCACTGACCCACTAACATCCAATGCTTGTCAGTTAAGATGGGAAACGTGTGAGCTTCATGAACAATGTAGTTCGTTTGAGCAGAAAAATGACTGCCCTTACCTGAATTGAAGTCTTACTTGTAGGAAGACTCAGAGCCTGGGATTTAACTCCATTTCTGAAGTAAAACACACAGCAGTGTAATCATCCATTGATCACACTCTGCTTTAGAACAAGAAGCACACTCTTGCTTTCTAGAGTCTCTAAGACAGCAGGAAACGTGAGTGTGCTGAGAACAAAAGAACGGTGTTTCCTACACATACAGACATTATATAGTCCAACTCTGCTTCTGAAACTGATACAAAGTACTGGTCCTCTAACACCCAATGCTTGTCTTTTAAGATGAGAAATGTGTGAGCTCAGTGAACGATGTAGTTCATTTGAGCTGAAAAGTGACTGCCCTTACCTGAAACGAAGTCTTGCTTGTAGGAAGTCACAGAGATTGGGATTTAACTCCATTTCTGAAGGGAAACACACAGCATAGTTCTCATCCATGGATCACAATCTGCTTTAGAGCGAGAAGCACGCTCTTGCTTTCTAGAGTCTCTAACACAGCAGGAAGATTGAGTGTGCTGAGAACAAAAAAACGGTGTTTCCTACACGTACGGACCATATCTAGTCCAAATCTGCTTCTGAAACTCATACAAAGCACTGGTCCTCTAACATCCCATGCTTGTCAGTTAAGATGGGAAACGTGTGAGCTTCATGAACGATGTAGATCGTTTGAGCAGAAAAGTGACTGCCCTTACCTTAAACGAAGTCTTGCTTGTAGGAAGACTCAGAGCATGGGATTTAACTCAATTTCTGAATTGAAACACACAGCAGTGTTCTCATCCATTGATCACACTCTGCTTTAGAACAAGAAGCACGCTCTTGCTTCTAGAGTCTCTAAGACAGCAGGAAACGTGAGTATGCTGAGAACAAAAGAACGGTGTTTATTACACATACAGACCATATCTAGTGCAACTCTGCTTCTGAAACTGATACAAAGCACTGGTCCTCTAATATCCAATGTTTGTCAGTTAAGATGAGAAACGTGTGAGCTTTGTGAATGATGTAGTTCCTTTGAACTGCAAAGTGACTACCCTTACCTGAAACGAAGTCTTGCTTGTAGGAAGACACAGAACCTGGGATTTAACTGCATTCCTGAAGGGAAACACACAGCATAGTATTCATCCATGGATCACACTGTGGTTAGAGCGAGAAGCACACTCTTGCTTTCTAGAGTCTCTAAGACAGCAGGAAATTTGAGTGTGCCCAGAACAATAGAACGGTGTTTCCTACACATATGGACCATAACCAGTCCAAATCTGCTTCTGAAACTGATATAAAGCATTGACCCTCTAACATCCAATGATTATCAGTTAAGATGAGAAACGTGTGAGATCTGTGAACGATGTAGTTCGTTTGAGCAGAAAAGTGACTGTCCTTACCTGAAACAAAGTCTTGCTTGTAGGAAGACTCAGAGCCTTCGATTTAACTCCATTTCTGAATTGAAACACACAGCAGTGTTCTCATCCATTGATCACAGTCTGCTTTAGAATAAGAAGCACGAACTTGCTTTTTAGAGTCTCTAAGACAGGAGGAAACGTGATTTTGCTGAGAACAAAAGAACGGAGTTTCCTAAACATACGGACCATATCTAGTCCAAATCTGCTTCTGAAACTGATACAAAGCACTGACCCTCTAACATCCAATGCTTGTCAGTTAAGATGGGAAACGTGTGAGCTTCATGAACGATGTAGTTCGTTTGAGCAGAAAAGTGACTGTCTTACCTGAATTGAAGTCTTGCTTGTAGGAAGACTCAGAGCCTGGGATTTAACTCCATTTCTGAAGGCAAACACACAGCATAGTTCTCATCCATGGATCACACTCTGCTTTAGAGCGAGAAGCACGCTCTTGCTTTCTAGAGACTCTAAGACAGCAGGAAACGTGAGTGTGGCAAGAACAAAAGAAAGGTGTTTCCTACACATACTGACTATATGTAGTCCAAAAGTTCTTCTGAAACAGATAGAATGCACTGGTCCTCTAACATCCAATGCTTGTCAGTTAAGATGAGAAACGTGTGTGCTTCGTGAAAGATGTAGTTCGTTTGAGCAGAAAAGTGACTGTCCTTACCTGAAACTAAGTCTTGCTTGTAGGGAGACTCAGAGCCTGGGATTTAACTCCTTTTCTGAAGTGAAACACACAGCATAGTTTTCATCCATGGATCACACTCTGCTTTAGAACGAGAAGCAAGCTCTTGCTTTCTAGAGACTCTAAGACAGCAGGAAATTTGAGTGTGCTGAGAACAAAAGAACGGTGTTTCCTACACATACGGACCATATCAGTCCAAATCTTCTTCTTAAACTGATACAAAGCACTGATCCTCTAACATCCAATGCTTGTCTGTTAAGATGAGAAACGTGTGAGCTTCATGAACGATGTAGTTCGTTTGAGCTGAAAAGTGACTGCCCTAACCTGAGACGAAGTCTTGCTTGTAGGAAGACACAGAGATTGGGATTTACCTCCATTTCTGAAGGGAAACACACAGCATAGTTCTCATCCATGGATCACAATCTGCTTTAGAGCGAGAAGCACGCTCTTGCTTTCTAGAGTCTCTAACACAGCAGGAAACGTGAGTGTGCTGAGAACAAAAGAACAGTGTTTCCTACACATACGGATCATATCTTGTCCAACTCTGCGTCTGAATCTCACACAAAGCACTGGTCCTCTAACATCCAATGCTTGTCAGTTAAGATGGGAAACGTGTGAGCTTCATGAACGATGTAGTTCGTTTGAGCAGAAAAGTGACTGCCCTTACCTTAAACGAAGTCTTGCTTGTACGAAGACTCAGAGCCTGGGATTTAACCCCATTTCTGAAGTGAAACACACAGCAGTGTTCTCATCCATTGATGAAACTCTGATTTAGAACAAGAAGCACGCTCTTGCTTTCTAGAGTCTCTAAGACAGCAGGAAACGTGAGTGTGCTGAGAACAAAAGAACGGTGTTTCCTACACATAAGGACCATATCTAGTCCAACTCTGCTTCTGAAACTGATACAAAGCACTGACCAACTAACATCCAATGCTTGTCAGTTAAGATGGGAAACGTGTGAGCTTCATGAACGATGTAGTTCGTTTGAGCAGAAAAATGACTGCCCTTACCTGAATTGAAGTCTTACTTGTAGGAAGACTCAGAGCCTGGGATTTAATTCCATTTCTGAAGTAAAACACACAGCAGTGTAATCATCCATTGATCACACTCTGCTTTAGAACAAGAAGCACGCTCTTGCTTTCTAGAGTCTCTAAGACAGCAGGAAATGTGATTTTGCTGAGAACAAAAGAACGGTGTTTCCTACACATACAGACATTATATAGTCCAACTCTGCTTCTGAAACTGAAACAAAGCACTGGTCCTCTAACATCCAATGCTTGTCTGTTAAGATGTGAAATGTGTGAGCTCAGTGAACGATGTAGTTCGTTTGAGTTGAAAAGTGACTACCCTTACCTGAAATGAAGTCTTGCTTGTAGGAAGACACAGAACCTGGGATTTAACTCCATTTCTGAAGGGAAACACACAGCATAGTATTCATCCATGGATCACACTGTGGTTAGAGCGAGAAGCACACACTTGCTTTCTAGAGTCTCAAAGACAGCAGGAAATTTGAGTGTGCCCAGAACAATAGAACAGTGTTTCCTACACATATGGACCATATCCAGTCCAAATCTGCTTCTGAAACTGATATAAAGCATTGACCCTCTAACATCCAATGCTTGTCAGTTAAGATGAGAAACGTGTGATATCTGTGAATGATGTAGTTCGTTTGAGCAGAAAAGTGACTGTCCTTACCTGAAACAAAGTCTTGCTTGTAGGAAGACTCAGAGCCTGGGATTTAACTCCATTTCTGAAGGCAAACACACAGCATAGTTCTCATCCATGGATCACACTCTGCTTTAGAGCGAGAAGCACGCTATTGCTTTCTAGAGTCTCTAAGACAGCAGGAAACCTGAGTGTGCTGAGAACAAAAGAACAGTGTTTCCTACACATATGGACCATATCTAGTCCAACTCATCTTCTGAAACTGATACAAAGCACTGGTCCTCTAAAATCCAATGCTTGTCAGTTAAGATGGGAACAGTGTGAGCTTCATGAACGATGTAGTTCATTTGAGCAGAAAAGTGACTGCCCTTACCTTAAACGAAGTCTTGCTTGTACGAAGACTCAGAGCGTGGGATTTAACTCCATTTCTGAATTGAAACACACAGCAGTGTTCTCATTCATTGATCACACTCTGCTTTAGAATAAGAAGCACGGTCTTGCTTTTTAGAGTCTCTAAGACAGGAGGAAACGTGATTTTGCTGAGAACAAAAGAACGGAGTTTCCTACACATACGGACCATATCTAGTCCAAATCTGCTTCTGAAACTGATACAAAGCACCTACCCTCTAACATCCAACGCTTGTCAGTTAAGATGGGAAACGTGTGAGCTTCATGAACAATGTAGTTCGTTTGAGCAGAAAAGTGACTGCCCTTACCTGAATTGAAGTCTTGCTTGTAGGAAGACTCAGAGCCTGGGAATTAACTCCATTTCTGAAGGCAAACACACAGCATAGTTCTCATCCATGGATCACACTCTGCTTTAGAGCAAGAAGCACGCTCTTGCTTTCTAGAGTCTCTAAGACAGCAGGAAACGTGAGTGTGCCCAGAACAAAAGAACGGTGTTTCCTATACATATGGACTAAATGTAGTCCAAAACTTCTTCTGAAACAGATAGAATGCCATGGTCCTCTAACATCCAATGCTTGTCAGTTAAGATGAGAAACGTGTGAGCTTTGTGAATGATGTAGTTCCTTTGAACTGAAATGTGACTGCCCTTACCTGAAATGAAGTCTTGCTTGTAGTAAGACACAGAGCCTGGGATTTAACTCCATTTCTTAAGAGAAACACACAGCATAGTTCTCATCCATGGATCACACTCTGCTTTAGAGCGGGAAGCACGCTCTTGCTTTTAGAGTCTCTAATATAGCAGGAAATCTGAGTGTGCCCAGAACAAAAGAACGGTGTTTCCTACATATACGGACCATATGTAGTCCAAATCTGCTGCTGAAACTGATACAATGCACTGGTCCTCTAACATCCAATGCTTGTCAGTTAAGATGAGAATCGTGTGATCTTTGTTAACGATGTAGTTCGTTTGAGCAGAAAAGTGACTGCCCTTACCTGAAATGAAGTCTTGCTTGTAGGAAGACTCAGAGCCCTGGATTTAACTCCATTTCTTAATTGAAGCACACAGCAGTGTTCTCATCCATTGATCACACTCTGCTTTAGAACAAGAAGCACGCTCTTGCTTTCTAGATTCTCTAAGACAGCAGGAAACGTGAGTGTGCTGAGAACAAAAGAACGGTGTTTCCTACACATACAGACCATATCTAGTCCAACTCTGCTTCTGAAACTGATACAAAGCACTGGTCCTCTAACATCCAATGTTTGTCAGTTAAGATGAGAAACGTGTGAGCTTTGTGAATGATGTAGTTCCTTTGAACTGAAAAGTGACTACCCTTACCTGAAACGAAGTCTTGCATGTAGGAAGACACAGAGCCTTGGATTTAACTCCATTTCTGAAGGGAAACACACAGCATAGTATTCAGACATGGATCACACTGTGGTTAAAGCGAGAAGCACACTCTTGTTTTCTAGATTCTCTAAGACAGCAGGAAATTTGAGTGTGCCCAGAATAATAGAACGGTGTTTCCTACACATATGGACCATATGCAGTCCAAATCTGCTTCTGAAACTGATATAAAGCATTGACCCTCTAACATCCAATGATTGTCAGTTTGGATGAGAAATGTGTGAGCTCTGTGAACGATGTAGTTCGTTTGAGCAGAAAAGAGTCTGTCCTTACCTGAAACGAAGTCTTGCTTGTAGGAAGACTTAGAGCCTGGGATTTAAGTCCATTTCTGAAGGCAAACACACAGCATAGTTCTCATCAATGGATCACACTCTGCTTTAGAAGAAGAAGCATGCTCTTGCTTTTTAGAGTCTCTAAGACAGGAGGAAACGTGATTTTGCTGAGAACAAATGAACCGAGTTTCCTACACATACGGACCATATCTAGTCCAAATCTGCTTCTGAAACTGATACAAAGCACTGACCCTCTAACATCCAATGCTTGTCAGTTAAGATGGGAAACGTGTGTGCTTCATGAACGATGTAGTTCGTTTGAGCAGAAAAGTGACTGCCTTACCTGAATTGAAGTCTTGCTTGTCAGAAGAATCAGAGCCTGGGATTTAACTCCATTTCTGAAGGCAAACACACAGCATAGTTCTCATCCATGGATCACACTCTGCTTTAGAACGAAAAACAGGCTCTTGCTTTCTAGAGTCTCTAAGACAGCAGGAAACGTGAGTGTGCCCAGAACAAAAGAACGGTGTTTCCTACACATATGGACCATATCCAGTCCAAATCTGCTTCTGAAACTGACATAAAGCATTGACCCTCTAACATCCAATGATTGTCAGTTAGGATGAGAATTGTGTGAGCTCTGTGAACGATGTAGTTCGTTTGAGCAGAAAAGTGACTGTCCTTACCTGAAACCAAGTCTTGATTGTAGGAAGACTTATAGCCTGGGATTTAAGTCTATTTCTGAAGGCAAACACACAGCATAGTTCTCATCCATGGAACACACTCTGCTTTAGAGCGAGAAGCACGCTCTTGCTTTCTAGAGTCTCTAAGACAGCAGGAAACGTGACTGTGCTGAGAACAAAGAACGGTGTTTCCTACACATACGGACCATATCTAGTCCAACTCTGCTTCTTAAACTGATACAAATCACTGGTCCTCTAAAATACAATGCTTGTCAGTTAAGATGGGAAATGTGTGAGCTTCATGAACGATGTAGTTCGTTTGAGCAGAAAAGTGACTGCCTTACCTGAATTGAAGTCTTGCTTGTCGGAAGACTCAGAGCCTGGGATTTAACTCCATTTCTGAAGTAAAACACACAGCAGTGTAATCATCCATTGTTCATACTCTGCTTTAGAACAAGAAGCACGCTCTTGCTTTCTAGCGTCTCTAAGACAGCAGGAAACGTGATTTTGCTGAGAACAAAAGAACGGTGTTTCCTACACATACGGACCATATCTAGTTCAACTCTGCTTCTGAAACTGATACAAAGCATTGGTCCTCTAACATCCAATGCTTGTCAGTTAAGATGAGAAACGTGTGAGCTTTGTGAATGATGTAGTTCCTTTGAACTGAAAAGTGACTGCCCTTACCTGAAACGAAGTCTTGCTTGTAGTAAGACACAGAGCCTGGGATTTAACTCCATTTCTTAAGAGAAACACACAGCATAGTTCTCATTCATGGATCACACTCTGCTTTAGAGCGAGAAGCACGCTCTTGCTATTAGACTCTCTAATATAGCAGGAAATCTGAGTGTGCCCAGAACAAAAGAACGGTGTTTCCTACACATAAGGACCATATCTAGTCCAACTCTGCTTCTGAAACTGATACAAAGCACTGACCCACTAACATCCAATGCTTGTCAGTTAAGATGGGAAACGTGTGAGCTTCATGAACGATGTAGTTCGTTTGAGCAGAAAAATGACTGCCCTTACCTGAATTGAAGTCTTACTTGTAGGAAGACTCAGAGCCTGGGATTTAACTCCATTTCTGAAGTAAAACACACAGCAGTGTAATCATCCATTGATCATACTCTGCTTTATAACAAGAAGCACGCTCTTGCTTTCTAGAGTCTCTAAAACAGCAGGAAACGTGAGTGTGCCAAGAACAAAAGAACGGTGTTACCTACACATACTGACTATATGTAGTCCAAAAGTTCTTCTGAAACAGATAGAATGCACTGGTCCTCTAACATCCAATGCTTGTCAGTTAAGATGGGAAACGTGTGAGCTTCATGAACGATGTAGTTCTTTTGAGCAAAAAAGTGACTGACCTTACCTTAAACGAAGTCTTGCTTGTACGAAGACTCAGAGCCTGGGATTTAACTCCATTTCTGAATTGAAACACACAGCAGTGTTCTCATCCATTGATCACAGTCTGCTTTAGAATAAGAAGCACGAACTTGCTTTTTAGAGTCTCTAAGACAGGAGGAAACGTGATTTTGCTGAGAACAAAAGAACGGAGTTTCCTAAACATACGGACCATATCTAGTCCAAATCTGCTTCTGAAACTGATACAAAGCACTGACCCTCTAACATCCAATGCTTGTCAGTTAAGATGGGAAACGTGTGAGCTTCATGAACGATGTAGTTCGTTTGAGCAGAAAAGTGACTGCCCTTACCTGAATTGAAGTCTTGCTTGTAGGAAGACTCAGAGCCTGGGATTTAACTCCATT
The DNA here is from genome assembly GCA_949786385.1 of Onychomys leucogaster. Lineage (NCBI taxonomy): Eukaryota > Metazoa > Chordata > Mammalia > Rodentia > Cricetidae > Onychomys > Onychomys leucogaster. The sequence continues at coordinate 768,814 of CATKUP010000129.1, read as the reverse complement.
TCTGAAGGCAAACACACAGCATAGTTCTCATCCATGGATCACACTGTGCTTTAGAGCGAAAAGCACGCTCTTGCTTTCTAGAGTCTCTAAGACAGCAGGAAACGTGAGTGTGCCAAGAACAAAAGAACGGTGTTTCCTACACATACTGACTATATGTAGTCCAAAAGTTCTTCTGAAACAGATAGAATGCACTGGTCCTCTAACATCCAATGCTTGTCAGTTAAGATGAGAAACGAGTGTGCTTCGTGAAAGATGTAGTTCGTTTGAGCAGAAAAGTGACTGTCCTTACCTGAAACGAAGTCTTGCTTATAGGGAGACTCAGAGCCTGGGATTTGACTCCTTTTCTGAAGTGAAACACACAGCATAGTTTTCATCCATGGATCACACTCTGCTTTAGAACGAGAAGCAAGCTCTTGCTTTCTAGAGACTCTAAGACAGCAGGAAACGTGAGTGTGCTGAGAACAAAAGAACGGTGTTTCCTACACATACGGACCATATCTACTCCAAATCTGCTTCTTAAACTGATACAAAGCACTGATCCTCTAACATCCAATGCTTGTCTGTTAAGATGAGAAACGTGTGAGCTTCATGAACGATGTAGTTCGTTTGAGCAGAAAAGTGACTGCCCTTACCTGAATTGAAGTCTTGCCTGTAGGAAGACTCAGAGCATGGGATTTCACTCCATTTCTGAACTAAAACACACAGCAGTGTAATCATCCATTGATCACACACTGCTTTATAACAAGAAGCACGCTCTTGTTTTCTAGAGTCTCTAAGACAGCAGGAAACGTGATTTTGCTGAGAACAAAAGAACGGTGTTTCCTACACATACGGACCATATCTAGTTCAACTCTGCTTCTGAAACTGATACAAAGCACTGGTCCTCTAACATCCAATGCTTGTCAGTTAAGGTGAGAAACGTGTGAGCTCAGTGAACGATGTAGTTCGTTTGAGCTGAAAAGTGACTGCCCTTACCTGAAATGAAATCTTGCTTGTAGGAAGACACAGAGATTGGGATTTAACTCCATTTCTGAAGGGAAACACACAGCATAGTTCTCATCCATGGATCACAATCTGCTTTAGAGCGAGAAGCACGCTCTTGCTTTCTAGAGTCTCTAACACAGCAGGAAACGTGAGTGTGCTGAGAACAAAAGAACGGTGTTTCCTACACATACGGACCATATCTTGTCCAACTCTGCGTCTGAATCTCACACAAAGCACTGGTCTTCTAACATCCAATGCTTGTCAGTTAAGATGGGAAACGTGTGAGCTTCATGAACGATGTAGTTTGTTTGAGCAGAAAAGTGACTGCCCTTACCTTAAACAAAGTCTTGCTTGTAGGAAGACTCAGAGCCTGGGATTTAACTCCATTTCTGAAGTAAAACACACAGCAGTGTAATCATCCATTGATCACACTCTGCTTTAGAACAAGAAGCACACCCTTGCTTTCTAGAGTCTCTAAAACAGCAGGAAACGTGATTTTGCTGAGAACAAAAGAACGGTGTTTCCTACACATACGGACCATATCTAGTGCAACTCTGCTTCTGAAACTGATACAATGCACTGGTCCTCTAACATCCAATGTTTGTCAGTTAAGATGTGAAACGTGTGAGCTTTGTGAATGATGTAGTTCCTTTGAACTGCAAAGTGACTACCCTTACCTGAAACGAAGTCTTGCTTGTAGGAAGACACAGAACATGGGATTTAACTCCATTTCTGAAGGGAAACACACAGCATAGTATTCATCCATGGATCACACTGTGGTTAGAGCGAGAAGCACAATCTTGCTTTCTAGAGTCTCTAAGACAGCAGGAAATTTGAGTGTGCCCAGAACAATAGAACGGTGTTTCCTACACATATGGACCATATCCAGTCCAAATCTGCTTCTGAAACTGATATAAAGCATTGACCCTCTAACCTCCAATGCTTGTCAGTTAAGATGAGAAACGTGTGAGCTTCATGAACGATGTAGATCGTTTGAGCAGAAAAGTGACTGCCCTTACCTGAATTGAAGTCTTGCCTGTAGGAAGACTCAGAGCCTGGGATTTAAGTCCATTTCTGAAGTAAAACACACAGCAGTGTAATCATCCATTGATCACACTCTGCTTTATAACAAGAAGCACGCTCTTGCTTTCTAGAGTCTCTAAGACAGCAGGAAACGTGATTTTGCTGAGAACAAAAGAACGGTGTTTCCTACACATACGGACCATATCTAGTTCAACTCTGCTTCTGAAACTGATACAAAGCACTGGTCCTCTAACATCCAATGCTTGTCAGTTAAGATGAGAAACGTGTGAGCTTTGTGAATGATGTAGTTCCTTTGAACTGAAAAGTGACTGCCCTTACCTGAAACGAAGTCTTGCTTGTAGTAAGATACAGAGCCAGGAATTTAAATCCCTTTCTTAAGAGAAACACACAGCATAGTTCTCATCCATGGATCACACTCTGCTTTAGAGCGAGAAGCACGCTCTTGCTATTAGAGTCTCTATTATAGCAGGAAATCTGAGTGTGCCCAGAACAAAAGAACGGTGTTTCCTACATATACGGACCATATGTAGTCCAAATCTGCTTCTGAATCTGATACAATGCACTGGTCCTCTAACATCCAATGCTTCTCAGTTAAGATGAGAATCGTGTGATCTTCTTTAACGATGTAGTTCGTTTGAGCAGAAAAGTGACTGCCCTTACCTGAATTGAAGTCTTGCTTGTAGAAAGACTCAGAGCCTGGGATTTAACTCAGTTTCTGAAGTAAAACACACAGCAGTGTAATCATCCATTGATGACACTCTGCTTTAGAACAAGAAGCACACTCTTGCTTTCTAGAGTCTCTAAGACCGCAGGAAACGTGATTTTTCTGAGAACAAAAGAACGGTGTTTCCTACACATACGGACATTATATAGTCCACTCTGCTTCTGAAACTGATACAAAGCACTGGTCCTCTAACATCCAATGCTTGTCTGTTAAGATGAGAAATGTGTGAGCTCAGTGAACGATGTAGTTCGTTTGAGCTGAAAAGTGACTGTCTTACCTGAATTGAAGTCTTGCTTGTTGGAAGACTCAGAGCCTGGGATTTAACTCCATTTCTGAAGGCAAACACACAGCATAGTTCTCATCCATGGATCACACTCTGCTTTAGAGCGAGAAGCACGCTCTTGCTTTCTAGAGTCTCTAAGACAGCAGGAAACGTGAGTGTGCTGAGAACAAAAGAACGGTGTTTCCTACATATACGGACCATATGTAGTCCAAATCTGCTTCTGAAACTGATACAATGCACTGGTCCTCTAACATCCAATGCTTGTCAGTTAAGATGAGAATCGTGTGATCTTCGTTAACGATGTAGTTCGTTTGAGCAGAAAAGTGACATCCCTTACCTGAAATGAAGTCTTGCTTGTTGGAAGACTCAGAGCCTGGGATTTAACTCCATTTCTGAAGTAAAACACACAGCAGTGTAATCATCCATTGATCACACTCTGCTTTATAACAAGAAGCACGCTCTTGCATTCTAGAGTCTCTAAGACAGCAGGAAACGTGAGTGTGCTGACAACAAAAGAACGGTGTTTCCTACACATACGGACCATATCTAGTCCAACTCTACTTCTTAAACTGATACAAAGCACTGGTCCTAAACATCCAATGCTTGTCTGTTAAGATGAGAAATGAGTGAGCTCAATGAACGATGTAGTTTGTTTGAGCTGAAAAGTGACTGCCCTTACCTGAATTGAAGTCTTGCTTGTAGGAAGACACAGAGATTGGGATTTAACTCCATTTCTGAAGGGAAACACACAGCATAGTTCTCATCCATGGATCACAATCTGCTTTAGAGCGAGAAGCACGCTCTTGCTTTCTAGAGTCTCTAACACAGCAGGAAACGTGTGTGTGCTGAGAACAAAAGAACGGTGTTTCCTACACATATGGACCATATCTAGTCCAACTCTGCGTCTGAATCTCATACAAAGCACTGGTCCTCTAACATCCAATGCTTGTCAGTTAAGATGAGAAACGAGTGTGCTTCGTGAAAGATGTAGTTCGTTTGAGCAGAAAAGTGACTGTCCTTACCTGAAACGAAGTCTTGCTTGTAGGGAGACTCAGAGCCTGGGATTTGACTCCTTTTCTGAAGTGAAACACACAGCATAGTTTTCATCCATGGATCACACTCTGCTTTAGAACGAGAAGCAAGCTCTTGCTTTCTAGAGACTCTAAGACAGCAGGAAACGTGAGTGTGCTGAGAACAAAAGAACGGTGTTTCCTACACATACGGACCATATCTAGTCCAAATCTGCTTCTTAAACTGATACAAAGCACTGATCCTCTAACATCCAATGCTTGTCTGTTAAGATGAGAAACGTGTGAGCTTCATGAACGATGTAGTTCGTTTGAGCAGAAAAGTGACTGCCCTTACCTGAATTGAAGTCTTGCTTGTAGGAAGACTCAGAGCCTGGGATTTAACTCCATTTCTGAAGTAAAACACACAGCAGTGTAATCATCCATTGATCACACTCTGCTTTATAACAAGAAGCACGCTCTTGCTTTCTAGAGTCTCTAAGACAGCAGGAAACGTGAGTGTGCCAAGAACAAAAGAACGGTGTTTCCTACACATACTGACTATATGTAGTCCAAAAGTTCTTCTGAAACAGATAGAATGCACTGGTCCTCTAACATCCAATGCTTGTCAGTTAAGATGGGAAACGTGTGAGCTTCATGAACGATGTAGTTCTTTTGAGCAGAAAAGTGACTGTCCTTACCTGAAACGAAGTCTTGCTTGTAGGGAGACTCAGAGCCTGGGATTTGACTCCTTTTCTGAAGTGAAACACACAGCATAGTTTTCATCCATGGATCACACTCTGCTTTAGAACGAGAAGCAAGCTCTTGCTTTCTAGAGACTCTAAGACAGCAGGAAATTTGAGTGTGCTGAGAACAAAAGAACGGTGTTTCCTACACATACGGACCATATCAGTCCAAATCTTCTTCTTAAACTGATACAAAGCACTGATCCTCTAACATCCAATGCTTGTCTGTTAAGATGAGAAACGTGTGAGCTTCATGAACGATGTAGTTCGTTTGAGCTGAAAAGTGACTGCCCTAACCTGAGACGAAGTCTTGCTTGTAGGAAGACACAGAGATTGGGATTTACCTCCATTTCTGAAGGGAAACACACAGCATAGTTCTCATCCATGGATCACAATCTGCTTTAGAGCGAGAAGCACGCTCTTGCTTTCTAGAGTCTCTAACACAGCAGGAAACGTGAGTGTGCTGAGAACAAAAGAACAGTGTTTCCTACACATACGGATCATATCTTGTCCAACTCTGCGTCTGAATCTCACACAAAGCACTGGTCCTCTAACATCCAATGCTTGTCAGTTAAGATGGGAAACGTGTGAGCTTCATGAACGATGTAGTTCGTTTGAGCAGAAAAGTGACTGCCCTTACCTTAAACGAAGTCTTGCTTGTACGAAGACTCAGAGCCTGGGATTTAACCCCATTTCTGAAGTGAAACACACAGCAGTGTTCTCATCCATTGATGAAACTCTGATTTAGAACAAGAAGCACGCTCTTGCTTTCTAGAGTCTCTAAGACAGCAGGAAACGTGAGTGTGCTGAGAACAAAAGAACGGTGTTTCCTACACATAAGGACCATATCTAGTCCAACTCTGCTTCTGAAACTGATACAAAGCACTGACCAACTAACATCCAATGCTTGTCAGTTAAGATGGGAAACGTGTGAGCTTCATGAACGATGTAGTTCGTTTGAGCAGAAAAATGACTGCCCTTACCTGAATTGAAGTCTTACTTGTAGGAAGACTCAGAGCCTGGGATTTAATTCCATTTCTGAAGTAAAACACACAGCAGTGTAATCATCCATTGATCACACTCTGCTTTAGAACAAGAAGCACGCTCTTGCTTTCTAGAGTCTCTAAGACAGCAGGAAATGTGATTTTGCTGAGAACAAAAGAACGGTGTTTCCTACACATACAGACATTATATAGTCCAACTCTGCTTCTGAAACTGAAACAAAGCACTGGTCCTCTAACATCCAATGCTTGTCTGTTAAGATGTGAAATGTGTGAGCTCAGTGAACGATGTAGTTCGTTTGAGTTGAAAAGTGACTACCCTTACCTGAAATGAAGTCTTGCTTGTAGGAAGACACAGAACCTGGGATTTAACTCCATTTCTGAAGGGAAACACACAGCATAGTATTCATCCATGGATCACACTGTGGTTAGAGCGAGAAGCACACACTTGCTTTCTAGAGTCTCAAAGACAGCAGGAAATTTGAGTGTGCCCAGAACAATAGAACAGTGTTTCCTACACATATGGACCATATCCAGTCCAAATCTGCTTCTGAAACTGATATAAAGCATTGACCCTCTAACATCCAATGCTTGTCAGTTAAGATGAGAAACGTGTGATATCTGTGAATGATGTAGTTCGTTTGAGCAGAAAAGTGACTGTCCTTACCTGAAACAAAGTCTTGCTTGTAGGAAGACTCAGAGCCTGGGATTTAACTCCATTTCTGAAGGCAAACACACAGCATAGTTCTCATCCATGGATCACACTCTGCTTTAGAGCGAGAAGCACGCTATTGCTTTCTAGAGTCTCTAAGACAGCAGGAAACCTGAGTGTGCTGAGAACAAAAGAACAGTGTTTCCTACACATATGGACCATATCTAGTCCAACTCATCTTCTGAAACTGATACAAAGCACTGGTCCTCTAAAATCCAATGCTTGTCAGTTAAGATGGGAACAGTGTGAGCTTCATGAACGATGTAGTTCATTTGAGCAGAAAAGTGACTGCCCTTACCTTAAACGAAGTCTTGCTTGTACGAAGACTCAGAGCGTGGGATTTAACTCCATTTCTGAATTGAAACACACAGCAGTGTTCTCATTCATTGATCACACTCTGCTTTAGAATAAGAAGCACGGTCTTGCTTTTTAGAGTCTCTAAGACAGGAGGAAACGTGATTTTGCTGAGAACAAAAGAACGGAGTTTCCTACACATACGGACCATATCTAGTCCAAATCTGCTTCTGAAACTGATACAAAGCACCTACCCTCTAACATCCAACGCTTGTCAGTTAAGATGGGAAACGTGTGAGCTTCATGAACAATGTAGTTCGTTTGAGCAGAAAAGTGACTGCCCTTACCTGAATTGAAGTCTTGCTTGTAGGAAGACTCAGAGCCTGGGAATTAACTCCATTTCTGAAGGCAAACACACAGCATAGTTCTCATCCATGGATCACACTCTGCTTTAGAGCAAGAAGCACGCTCTTGCTTTCTAGAGTCTCTAAGACAGCAGGAAACGTGAGTGTGCCCAGAACAAAAGAACGGTGTTTCCTATACATATGGACTAAATGTAGTCCAAAACTTCTTCTGAAACAGATAGAATGCCATGGTCCTCTAACATCCAATGCTTGTCAGTTAAGATGAGAAACGTGTGAGCTTTGTGAATGATGTAGTTCCTTTGAACTGAAATGTGACTGCCCTTACCTGAAATGAAGTCTTGCTTGTAGTAAGACACAGAGCCTGGGATTTAACTCCATTTCTTAAGAGAAACACACAGCATAGTTCTCATCCATGGATCACACTCTGCTTTAGAGCGGGAAGCACGCTCTTGCTTTTAGAGTCTCTAATATAGCAGGAAATCTGAGTGTGCCCAGAACAAAAGAACGGTGTTTCCTACATATACGGACCATATGTAGTCCAAATCTGCTGCTGAAACTGATACAATGCACTGGTCCTCTAACATCCAATGCTTGTCAGTTAAGATGAGAATCGTGTGATCTTTGTTAACGATGTAGTTCGTTTGAGCAGAAAAGTGACTGCCCTTACCTGAAATGAAGTCTTGCTTGTAGGAAGACTCAGAGCCCTGGATTTAACTCCATTTCTTAATTGAAGCACACAGCAGTGTTCTCATCCATTGATCACACTCTGCTTTAGAACAAGAAGCACGCTCTTGCTTTCTAGATTCTCTAAGACAGCAGGAAACGTGAGTGTGCTGAGAACAAAAGAACGGTGTTTCCTACACATACAGACCATATCTAGTCCAACTCTGCTTCTGAAACTGATACAAAGCACTGGTCCTCTAACATCCAATGTTTGTCAGTTAAGATGAGAAACGTGTGAGCTTTGTGAATGATGTAGTTCCTTTGAACTGAAAAGTGACTACCCTTACCTGAAACGAAGTCTTGCATGTAGGAAGACACAGAGCCTTGGATTTAACTCCATTTCTGAAGGGAAACACACAGCATAGTATTCAGACATGGATCACACTGTGGTTAAAGCGAGAAGCACACTCTTGTTTTCTAGATTCTCTAAGACAGCAGGAAATTTGAGTGTGCCCAGAATAATAGAACGGTGTTTCCTACACATATGGACCATATGCAGTCCAAATCTGCTTCTGAAACTGATATAAAGCATTGACCCTCTAACATCCAATGATTGTCAGTTTGGATGAGAAATGTGTGAGCTCTGTGAACGATGTAGTTCGTTTGAGCAGAAAAGAGTCTGTCCTTACCTGAAACGAAGTCTTGCTTGTAGGAAGACTTAGAGCCTGGGATTTAAGTCCATTTCTGAAGGCAAACACACAGCATAGTTCTCATCAATGGATCACACTCTGCTTTAGAAGAAGAAGCATGCTCTTGCTTTTTAGAGTCTCTAAGACAGGAGGAAACGTGATTTTGCTGAGAACAAATGAACCGAGTTTCCTACACATACGGACCATATCTAGTCCAAATCTGCTTCTGAAACTGATACAAAGCACTGACCCTCTAACATCCAATGCTTGTCAGTTAAGATGGGAAACGTGTGTGCTTCATGAACGATGTAGTTCGTTTGAGCAGAAAAGTGACTGCCTTACCTGAATTGAAGTCTTGCTTGTCAGAAGAATCAGAGCCTGGGATTTAACTCCATTTCTGAAGGCAAACACACAGCATAGTTCTCATCCATGGATCACACTCTGCTTTAGAACGAAAAACAGGCTCTTGCTTTCTAGAGTCTCTAAGACAGCAGGAAACGTGAGTGTGCCCAGAACAAAAGAACGGTGTTTCCTACACATATGGACCATATCCAGTCCAAATCTGCTTCTGAAACTGACATAAAGCATTGACCCTCTAACATCCAATGATTGTCAGTTAGGATGAGAATTGTGTGAGCTCTGTGAACGATGTAGTTCGTTTGAGCAGAAAAGTGACTGTCCTTACCTGAAACCAAGTCTTGATTGTAGGAAGACTTATAGCCTGGGATTTAAGTCTATTTCTGAAGGCAAACACACAGCATAGTTCTCATCCATGGAACACACTCTGCTTTAGAGCGAGAAGCACGCTCTTGCTTTCTAGAGTCTCTAAGACAGCAGGAAACGTGACTGTGCTGAGAACAAAGAACGGTGTTTCCTACACATACGGACCATATCTAGTCCAACTCTGCTTCTTAAACTGATACAAATCACTGGTCCTCTAAAATACAATGCTTGTCAGTTAAGATGGGAAATGTGTGAGCTTCATGAACGATGTAGTTCGTTTGAGCAGAAAAGTGACTGCCTTACCTGAATTGAAGTCTTGCTTGTCGGAAGACTCAGAGCCTGGGATTTAACTCCATTTCTGAAGTAAAACACACAGCAGTGTAATCATCCATTGTTCATACTCTGCTTTAGAACAAGAAGCACGCTCTTGCTTTCTAGCGTCTCTAAGACAGCAGGAAACGTGATTTTGCTGAGAACAAAAGAACGGTGTTTCCTACACATACGGACCATATCTAGTTCAACTCTGCTTCTGAAACTGATACAAAGCATTGGTCCTCTAACATCCAATGCTTGTCAGTTAAGATGAGAAACGTGTGAGCTTTGTGAATGATGTAGTTCCTTTGAACTGAAAAGTGACTGCCCTTACCTGAAACGAAGTCTTGCTTGTAGTAAGACACAGAGCCTGGGATTTAACTCCATTTCTTAAGAGAAACACACAGCATAGTTCTCATTCATGGATCACACTCTGCTTTAGAGCGAGAAGCACGCTCTTGCTATTAGACTCTCTAATATAGCAGGAAATCTGAGTGTGCCCAGAACAAAAGAACGGTGTTTCCTACACATAAGGACCATATCTAGTCCAACTCTGCTTCTGAAACTGATACAAAGCACTGACCCACTAACATCCAATGCTTGTCAGTTAAGATGGGAAACGTGTGAGCTTCATGAACGATGTAGTTCGTTTGAGCAGAAAAATGACTGCCCTTACCTGAATTGAAGTCTTACTTGTAGGAAGACTCAGAGCCTGGGATTTAACTCCATTTCTGAAGTAAAACACACAGCAGTGTAATCATCCATTGATCATACTCTGCTTTATAACAAGAAGCACGCTCTTGCTTTCTAGAGTCTCTAAAACAGCAGGAAACGTGAGTGTGCCAAGAACAAAAGAACGGTGTTACCTACACATACTGACTATATGTAGTCCAAAAGTTCTTCTGAAACAGATAGAATGCACTGGTCCTCTAACATCCAATGCTTGTCAGTTAAGATGGGAAACGTGTGAGCTTCATGAACGATGTAGTTCTTTTGAGCAAAAAAGTGACTGACCTTACCTTAAACGAAGTCTTGCTTGTACGAAGACTCAGAGCCTGGGATTTAACTCCATTTCTGAATTGAAACACACAGCAGTGTTCTCATCCATTGATCACAGTCTGCTTTAGAATAAGAAGCACGAACTTGCTTTTTAGAGTCTCTAAGACAGGAGGAAACGTGATTTTGCTGAGAACAAAAGAACGGAGTTTCCTAAACATACGGACCATATCTAGTCCAAATCTGCTTCTGAAACTGATACAAAGCACTGACCCTCTAACATCCAATGCTTGTCAGTTAAGATGGGAAACGTGTGAGCTTCATGAACGATGTAGTTCGTTTGAGCAGAAAAGTGACTGCCCTTACCTGAATTGAAGTCTTGCTTGTAGGAAGACTCAGAGCCTGGGATTTAACTCCATTTCTGAAGGCAAACACACAGCATAGTTCTCATCCATGGATCACACTGTGCTTTAGAGCGAAAAGCACGCTCTTGCTTTCTAGAGTCTCTAAGACAGCAGGAAACGTGAGTGTGCCAAGAACAAAAGAACGGTGTTTCCTACACATACTGACTATATGTAGTCCAAAAGTTCTTCTGAAACAGATAGAATGCACTGGTCCTCTAACATCCAATGCTTGTCAGTTAAGATGAGAAACGAGTGTGCTTCGTGAAAGATGTAGTTCGTTTGAGCAGAAAAGTGACTGTCCTTACCTGAAACGAAGTCTTGCTTATAGGGAGACTCAGAGCCTGGGATTTGACTCCTTTTCTGAAGTGAAACACACAGCATAGTTTTCATCCATGGATCACACTCTGCTTTAGAACGAGAAGCAAGCTCTTGCTTTCTAGAGACTCTAAGACAGCAGGAAACGTGAGTGTGCTGAGAACAAAAGAACGGTGTTTCCTACACATACGGACCATATCTACTCCAAATCTGCTTCTTAAACTGATACAAAGCACTGATCCTCTAACATCCAATGCTTGTCTGTTAAGATGAGAAACGTGTGAGCTTCATGAACGATGTAGTTCGTTTGAGCAGAAAAGTGACTGCCCTTACCTGAATTGAAGTCTTGCCTGTAGGAAGACTCAGAGCATGGGATTTCACTCCATTTCTGAACTAAAACACACAGCAGTGTAATCATCCATTGATCACACACTGCTTTATAACAAGAAGCACGCTCTTGTTTTCTAGAGTCTCTAAGACAGCAGGAAACGTGATTTTGCTGAGAACAAAAGAACGGTGTTTCCTACACATACGGACCATATCTAGTTCAACTCTGCTTCTGAAACTGATACAAAGCACTGGTCCTCTAACATCCAATGCTTGTCAGTTAAGGTGAGAAACGTGTGAGCTCAGTGAACGATGTAGTTCGTTTGAGCTGAAAAGTGACTGCCCTTACCTGAAATGAAATCTTGCTTGTAGGAAGACACAGAGATTGGGATTTAACTCCATTTCTGAAGGGAAACACACAGCATAGTTCTCATCCATGGATCACAATCTGCTTTAGAGCGAGAAGCACGCTCTTGCTTTCTAGAGTCTCTAACACAGCAGGAAACGTGAGTGTGCTGAGAACAAAAGAACGGTGTTTCCTACACATACGGACCATATCTTGTCCAACTCTGCGTCTGAATCTCACACAAAGCACTGGTCTTCTAACATCCAATGCTTGTCAGTTAAGATGGGAAACGTGTGAGCTTCATGAACGATGTAGTTTGTTTGAGCAGAAAAGTGACTGCCCTTACCTTAAACAAAGTCTTGCTTGTAGGAAGACTCAGAGCCTGGGATTTAACTCCATTTCTGAAGTAAAACACACAGCAGTGTAATCATCCATTGATCACACTCTGCTTTAGAACAAGAAGCACACCCTTGCTTTCTAGAGTCTCTAAAACAGCAGGAAACGTGATTTTGCTGAGAACAAAAGAACGGTGTTTCCTACACATACGGACCATATCTAGTGCAACTCTGCTTCTGAAACTGATACAATGCACTGGTCCTCTAACATCCAATGTTTGTCAGTTAAGATGTGAAACGTGTGAGCTTTGTGAATGATGTAGTTCCTTTGAACTGCAAAGTGACTACCCTTACCTGAAACGAAGTCTTGCTTGTAGGAAGACACAGAACATGGGATTTAACTCCATTTCTGAAGGGAAACACACAGCATAGTATTCATCCATGGATCACACTGTGGTTAGAGCGAGAAGCACAATCTTGCTTTCTAGAGTCTCTAAGACAGCAGGAAATTTGAGTGTGCCCAGAACAATAGAACGGTGTTTCCTACACATATGGACCATATCCAGTCCAAATCTGCTTCTGAAACTGATATAAAGCATTGACCCTCTAACCTCCAATGCTTGTCAGTTAAGATGAGAAACGTGTGAGCTTCATGAACGATGTAGATCGTTTGAGCAGAAAAGTGACTGCCCTTACCTGAATTGAAGTCTTGCCTGTAGGAAGACTCAGAGCCTGGGATTTAAGTCCATTTCTGAAGTAAAACACACAGCAGTGTAATCATCCATTGATCACACTCTGCTTTATAACAAGAAGCACGCTCTTGCTTTCTAGAGTCTCTAAGACAGCAGGAAACGTGATTTTGCTGAGAACAAAAGAACGGTGTTTCCTACACATACGGACCATATCTAGTTCAACTCTGCTTCTGAAACTGATACAAAGCACTGGTCCTCTAACATCCAATGCTTGTCAGTTAAGATGAGAAACGTGTGAGCTTTGTGAATGATGTAGTTCCTTTGAACTGAAAAGTGACTGCCCTTACCTGAAACGAAGTCTTGCTTGTAGTAAGATACAGAGCCAGGAATTTAAATCCCTTTCTTAAGAGAAACACACAGCATAGTTCTCATCCATGGATCACACTCTGCTTTAGAGCGAGAAGCACGCTCTTGCTATTAGAGTCTCTATTATAGCAGGAAATCTGAGTGTGCCCAGAACAAAAGAACGGTGTTTCCTACATATACGGACCATATGTAGTCCAAATCTGCTTCTGAATCTGATACAATGCACTGGTCCTCTAACATCCAATGCTTCTCAGTTAAGATGAGAATCGTGTGATCTTCTTTAACGATGTAGTTCGTTTGAGCAGAAAAGTGACTGCCCTTACCTGAATTGAAGTCTTGCTTGTAGAAAGACTCAGAGCCTGGGATTTAACTCAGTTTCTGAAGTAAAACACACAGCAGTGTAATCATCCATTGATGACACTCTGCTTTAGAACAAGAAGCACACTCTTGCTTTCTAGAGTCTCTAAGACCGCAGGAAACGTGATTTTTCTGAGAACAAAAGAACGGTGTTTCCTACACATACGGACATTATATAGTCCACTCTGCTTCTGAAACTGATACAAAGCACTGGTCCTCTAACATCCAATGCTTGTCTGTTAAGATGAGAAATGTGTGAGCTCAGTGAACGATGTAGTTCGTTTGAGCTGAAAAGTGACTGTCTTACCTGAATTGAAGTCTTGCTTGTTGGAAGACTCAGAGCCTGGGATTTAACTCCATTTCTGAAGGCAAACACACAGCATAGTTCTCATCCATGGATCACACTCTGCTTTAGAGCGAGAAGCACGCTCTTGCTTTCTAGAGTCTCTAAGACAGCAGGAAACGTGAGTGTGCTGAGAACAAAAGAACGGTGTTTCCTACATATACGGACCATATGTAGTCCAAATCTGCTTCTGAAACTGATACAATGCACTGGTCCTCTAACATCCAATGCTTGTCAGTTAAGATGAGAATCGTGTGATCTTCGTTAACGATGTAGTTCGTTTGAGCAGAAAAGTGACATCCCTTACCTGAAATGAAGTCTTGCTTGTTGGAAGACTCAGAGCCTGGGATTTAACTCCATTTCTGAAGTAAAACACACAGCAGTGTAATCATCCATTGATCACACTCTGCTTTATAACAAGAAGCACGCTCTTGCATTCTAGAGTCTCTAAGACAGCAGGAAACGTGAGTGTGCTGACAACAAAAGAACGGTGTTTCCTACACATACGGACCATATCTAGTCCAACTCTACTTCTTAAACTGATACAAAGCACTGGTCCTAAACATCCAATGCTTGTCTGTTAAGATGAGAAATGAGTGAGCTCAATGAACGATGTAGTTTGTTTGAGCTGAAAAGTGACTGCCCTTACCTGAATTGAAGTCTTGCTTGTAGGAAGACACAGAGATTGGGATTTAACTCCATTTCTGAAGGGAAACACACAGCATAGTTCTCATCCATGGATCACAATCTGCTTTAGAGCGAGAAGCACGCTCTTGCTTTCTAGAGTCTCTAACACAGCAGGAAACGTGTGTGTGCTGAGAACAAAAGAACGGTGTTTCCTACACATATGGACCATATCTAGTCCAACTCTGCGTCTGAATCTCATACAAAGCACTGGTCCTCTAACATCCAATGCTTGTCAGTTAAGATGAGAAACGAGTGTGCTTCGTGAAAGATGTAGTTCGTTTGAGCAGAAAAGTGACTGTCCTTACCTGAAACGAAGTCTTGCTTGTAGGGAGACTCAGAGCCTGGGATTTGACTCCTTTTCTGAAGTGAAACACACAGCATAGTTTTCATCCATGGATCACACTCTGCTTTAGAACGAGAAGCAAGCTCTTGCTTTCTAGAGACTCTAAGACAGCAGGAAACGTGAGTGTGCTGAGAACAAAAGAACGGTGTTTCCTACACATACGGACCATATCTAGTCCAAATCTGCTTCTTAAACTGATACAAAGCACTGATCCTCTAACATCCAATGCTTGTCTGTTAAGATGAGAAACGTGTGAGCTTCATGAACGATGTAGTTCGTTTGAGCAGAAAAGTGACTGCCCTTACCTGAATTGAAGTCTTGCTTGTAGGAAGACTCAGAGCCTGGGATTTAACTCCATTTCTGAAGTAAAACACACAGCAGTGTAATCATCCATTGATCACACTCTGCTTTATAACAAGAAGCACGCTCTTGCTTTCTAGAGTCTCTAAGACAGCAGGAAACGTGAGTGTGCCAAGAACAAAAGAACGGTGTTTCCTACACATACTGACTATATGTAGTCCAAAAGTTCTTCTGAAACAGATAGAATGCACTGGTCCTCTAACATCCAATGCTTGTCAGTTAAGATGGGAAACGTGTGAGCTTCATGAACGATGTAGTTCTTTTGAGCAGAAAAGTGACTGTCCTTACCTGAAACGAAGTCTTGCTTGTAGGGAGACTCAGAGCCTGGGATTTGACTCCTTTTCTGAAGTGAAACACACAGCATAGTTTTCATCCATGGATCACACTCTGCTTTAGAACGAGAAGCAAGCTCTTGCTTTCTAGAGACTCTAAGACAGCAGGAAATTTGAGTGTGCTGAGAACAAAAGAACGGTGTTTCCTACACATACGGACCATATCAGTCCAAATCTTCTTCTTAAACTGATACAAAGCACTGATCCTCTAACATCCAATGCTTGTCTGTTAAGATGAGAAACGTGTGAGCTTCATGAACGATGTAGTTCGTTTGAGCTGAAAAGTGACTGCCCTAACCTGAGACGAAGTCTTGCTTGTAGGAAGACACAGAGATTGGGATTTACCTCCATTTCTGAAGGGAAACACACAGCATAGTTCTCATCCATGGATCACAATCTGCTTTAGAGCGAGAAGCACGCTCTTGCTTTCTAGAGTCTCTAACACAGCAGGAAACGTGAGTGTGCTGAGAACAAAAGAACAGTGTTTCCTACACATACGGATCATATCTTGTCCAACTCTGCGTCTGAATCTCACACAAAGCACTGGTCCTCTAACATCCAATGCTTGTCAGTTAAGATGGGAAACGTGTGAGCTTCATGAACGATGTAGTTCGTTTGAGCAGAAAAGTGACTGCCCTTACCTTAAACGAAGTCTTGCTTGTACGAAGACTCAGAGCCTGGGATTTAACCCCATTTCTGAAGTGAAACACACAGCAGTGTTCTCATCCATTGATGAAACTCTGATTTAGAACAAGAAGCACGCTCTTGCTTTCTAGAGTCTCTAAGACAGCAGGAAACGTGAGTGTGCTGAGAACAAAAGAACGGTGTTTCCTACACATAAGGACCATATCTAGTCCAACTCTGCTTCTGAAACTGATACAAAGCACTGACCAACTAACATCCAATGCTTGTCAGTTAAGATGGGAAACGTGTGAGCTTCATGAACGATGTAGTTCGTTTGAGCAGAAAAATGACTGCCCTTACCTGAATTGAAGTCTTACTTGTAGGAAGACTCAGAGCCTGGGATTTAATTCCATTTCTGAAGTAAAACACACAGCAGTGTAATCATCCATTGATCACACTCTGCTTTAGAACAAGAAGCACGCTCTTGCTTTCTAGAGTCTCTAAGACAGCAGGAAATGTGATTTTGCTGAGAACAAAAGAACGGTGTTTCCTACACATACAGACATTATATAGTCCAACTCTGCTTCTGAAACTGAAACAAAGCACTGGTCCTCTAACATCCAATGCTTGTCTGTTAAGATGTGAAATGTGTGAGCTCAGTGAACGATGTAGTTCGTTTGAGTTGAAAAGTGACTACCCTTACCTGAAATGAAGTCTTGCTTGTAGGAAGACACAGAACCTGGGATTTAACTCCATTTCTGAAGGGAAACACACAGCATAGTATTCATCCATGGATCACACTGTGGTTAGAGCGAGAAGCACACACTTGCTTTCTAGAGTCTCAAAGACAGCAGGAAATTTGAGTGTGCCCAGAACAATAGAACAGTGTTTCCTACACATATGGACCATATCCAGTCCAAATCTGCTTCTGAAACTGATATAAAGCATTGACCCTCTAACATCCAATGCTTGTCAGTTAAGATGAGAAACGTGTGATATCTGTGAATGATGTAGTTCGTTTGAGCAGAAAAGTGACTGTCCTTACCTGAAACAAAGTCTTGCTTGTAGGAAGACTCAGAGCCTGGGATTTAACTCCATTTCTGAAGGCAAACACACAGCATAGTTCTCATCCATGGATCACACTCTGCTTTAGAGCGAGAAGCACGCTATTGCTTTCTAGAGTCTCTAAGACAGCAGGAAACCTGAGTGTGCTGAGAACAAAAGAACAGTGTTTCCTACACATATGGACCATATCTAGTCCAACTCATCTTCTGAAACTGATACAAAGCACTGGTCCTCTAAAATCCAATGCTTGTCAGTTAAGATGGGAACAGTGTGAGCTTCATGAACGATGTAGTTCATTTGAGCAGAAAAGTGACTGCCCTTACCTTAAACGAAGTCTTGCTTGTACGAAGACTCAGAGCGTGGGATTTAACTCCATTTCTGAATTGAAACACACAGCAGTGTTCTCATTCATTGATCACACTCTGCTTTAGAATAAGAAGCACGGTCTTGCTTTTTAGAGTCTCTAAGACAGGAGGAAACGTGATTTTGCTGAGAACAAAAGAACGGAGTTTCCTACACATACGGACCATATCTAGTCCAAATCTGCTTCTGAAACTGATACAAAGCACCTACCCTCTAACATCCAACGCTTGTCAGTTAAGATGGGAAACGTGTGAGCTTCATGAACAATGTAGTTCGTTTGAGCAGAAAAGTGACTGCCCTTACCTGAATTGAAGTCTTGCTTGTAGGAAGACTCAGAGCCTGGGAATTAACTCCATTTCTGAAGGCAAACACACAGCATAGTTCTCATCCATGGATCACACTCTGCTTTAGAGCAAGAAGCACGCTCTTGCTTTCTAGAGTCTCTAAGACAGCAGGAAACGTGAGTGTGCCCAGAACAAAAGAACGGTGTTTCCTATACATATGGACTAAATGTAGTCCAAAACTTCTTCTGAAACAGATAGAATGCCATGGTCCTCTAACATCCAATGCTTGTCAGTTAAGATGAGAAACGTGTGAGCTTTGTGAATGATGTAGTTCCTTTGAACTGAAATGTGACTGCCCTTACCTGAAATGAAGTCTTGCTTGTAGTAAGACACAGAGCCTGGGATTTAACTCCATTTCTTAAGAGAAACACACAGCATAGTTCTCATCCATGGATCACACTCTGCTTTAGAGCGGGAAGCACGCTCTTGCTTTTAGAGTCTCTAATATAGCAGGAAATCTGAGTGTGCCCAGAACAAAAGAACGGTGTTTCCTACATATACGGACCATATGTAGTCCAAATCTGCTGCTGAAACTGATACAATGCACTGGTCCTCTAACATCCAATGCTTGTCAGTTAAGATGAGAATCGTGTGATCTTTGTTAACGATGTAGTTCGTTTGAGCAGAAAAGTGACTGCCCTTACCTGAAATGAAGTCTTGCTTGTAGGAAGACTCAGAGCCCTGGATTTAACTCCATTTCTTAATTGAAGCACACAGCAGTGTTCTCATCCATTGATCACACTCTGCTTTAGAACAAGAAGCACGCTCTTGCTTTCTAGATTCTCTAAGACAGCAGGAAACGTGAGTGTGCTGAGAACAAAAGAACGGTGTTTCCTACACATACAGACCATATCTAGTCCAACTCTGCTTCTGAAACTGATACAAAGCACTGGTCCTCTAACATCCAATGTTTGTCAGTTAAGATGAGAAACGTGTGAGCTTTGTGAATGATGTAGTTCCTTTGAACTGAAAAGTGACTACCCTTACCTGAAACGAAGTCTTGCATGTAGGAAGACACAGAGCCTTGGATTTAACTCCATTTCTGAAGGGAAACACACAGCATAGTATTCAGACATGGATCACACTGTGGTTAAAGCGAGAAGCACACTCTTGTTTTCTAGATTCTCTAAGACAGCAGGAAATTTGAGTGTGCCCAGAATAATAGAACGGTGTTTCCTACACATATGGACCATATGCAGTCCAAATCTGCTTCTGAAACTGATATAAAGCATTGACCCTCTAACATCCAATGATTGTCAGTTTGGATGAGAAATGTGTGAGCTCTGTGAACGATGTAGTTCGTTTGAGCAGAAAAGAGTCTGTCCTTACCTGAAACGAAGTCTTGCTTGTAGGAAGACTTAGAGCCTGGGATTTAAGTCCATTTCTGAAGGCAAACACACAGCATAGTTCTCATCAATGGATCACACTCTGCTTTAGAAGAAGAAGCATGCTCTTGCTTTTTAGAGTCTCTAAGACAGGAGGAAACGTGATTTTGCTGAGAACAAATGAACCGAGTTTCCTACACATACGGACCATATCTAGTCCAAATCTGCTTCTGAAACTGATACAAAGCACTGACCCTCTAACATCCAATGCTTGTCAGTTAAGATGGGAAACGTGTGTGCTTCATGAACGATGTAGTTCGTTTGAGCAGAAAAGTGACTGCCTTACCTGAATTGAAGTCTTGCTTGTCAGAAGAATCAGAGCCTGGGATTTAACTCCATTTCTGAAGGCAAACACACAGCATAGTTCTCATCCATGGATCACACTCTGCTTTAGAACGAAAAACAGGCTCTTGCTTTCTAGAGTCTCTAAGACAGCAGGAAACGTGAGTGTGCCCAGAACAAAAGAACGGTGTTTCCTACACATATGGACCATATCCAGTCCAAATCTGCTTCTGAAACTGACATAAAGCATTGACCCTCTAACATCCAATGATTGTCAGTTAGGATGAGAATTGTGTGAGCTCTGTGAACGATGTAGTTCGTTTGAGCAGAAAAGTGACTGTCCTTACCTGAAACCAAGTCTTGATTGTAGGAAGACTTATAGCCTGGGATTTAAGTCTATTTCTGAAGGCAAACACACAGCATAGTTCTCATCCATGGAACACACTCTGCTTTAGAGCGAGAAGCACGCTCTTGCTTTCTAGAGTCTCTAAGACAGCAGGAAACGTGACTGTGCTGAGAACAAAGAACGGTGTTTCCTACACATACGGACCATATCTAGTCCAACTCTGCTTCTTAAACTGATACAAATCACTGGTCCTCTAAAATACAATGCTTGTCAGTTAAGATGGGAAATGTGTGAGCTTCATGAACGATGTAGTTCGTTTGAGCAGAAAAGTGACTGCCTTACCTGAATTGAAGTCTTGCTTGTCGGAAGACTCAGAGCCTGGGATTTAACTCCATTTCTGAAGTAAAACACACAGCAGTGTAATCATCCATTGTTCATACTCTGCTTTAGAACAAGAAGCACGCTCTTGCTTTCTAGCGTCTCTAAGACAGCAGGAAACGTGATTTTGCTGAGAACAAAAGAACGGTGTTTCCTACACATACGGACCATATCTAGTTCAACTCTGCTTCTGAAACTGATACAAAGCATTGGTCCTCTAACATCCAATGCTTGTCAGTTAAGATGAGAAACGTGTGAGCTTTGTGAATGATGTAGTTCCTTTGAACTGAAAAGTGACTGCCCTTACCTGAAACGAAGTCTTGCTTGTAGTAAGACACAGAGCCTGGGATTTAACTCCATTTCTTAAGAGAAACACACAGCATAGTTCTCATTCATGGATCACACTCTGCTTTAGAGCGAGAAGCACGCTCTTGCTATTAGACTCTCTAATATAGCAGGAAATCTGAGTGTGCCCAGAACAAAAGAACGGTGTTTCCTACACATAAGGACCATATCTAGTCCAACTCTGCTTCTGAAACTGATACAAAGCACTGACCCACTAACATCCAATGCTTGTCAGTTAAGATGGGAAACGTGTGAGCTTCATGAACGATGTAGTTCGTTTGAGCAGAAAAATGACTGCCCTTACCTGAATTGAAGTCTTACTTGTAGGAAGACTCAGAGCCTGGGATTTAACTCCATTTCTGAAGTAAAACACACAGCAGTGTAATCATCCATTGATCATACTCTGCTTTATAACAAGAAGCACGCTCTTGCTTTCTAGAGTCTCTAAAACAGCAGGAAACGTGAGTGTGCCAAGAACAAAAGAACGGTGTTACCTACACATACTGACTATATGTAGTCCAAAAGTTCTTCTGAAACAGATAGAATGCACTGGTCCTCTAACATCCAATGCTTGTCAGTTAAGATGGGAAACGTGTGAGCTTCATGAACGATGTAGTTCTTTTGAGCAAAAAAGTGACTGACCTTACCTTAAACGAAGTCTTGCTTGTACGAAGACTCAGAGCCTGGGATTTAACTCCATTTCTGAATTGAAACACACAGCAGTGTTCTCATCCATTGATCACAGTCTGCTTTAGAATAAGAAGCACGAACTTGCTTTTTAGAGTCTCTAAGACAGGAGGAAACGTGATTTTGCTGAGAACAAAAGAACGGAGTTTCCTAAACATACGGACCATATCTAGTCCAAATCTGCTTCTGAAACTGATACAAAGCACTGACCCTCTAACATCCAATGCTTGTCAGTTAAGATGGGAAACGTGTGAGCTTCATGAACGATGTAGTTCGTTTGAGCAGAAAAGTGACTGCCCTTACCTGAATTGAAGTCTTGCTTGTAGGAAGACTCAGAGCCTGGGATTTAACTCCATTTCTGAAGGCAAACACACAGCATAGTTCTCATCCATGGATCACACTGTGCTTTAGAGCGAAAAGCACGCTCTTGCTTTCTAGAGTCTCTAAGACAGCAGGAAACGTGAGTGTGCCAAGAACAAAAGAACGGTGTTTCCTACACATACTGACTATATGTAGTCCAAAAGTTCTTCTGAAACAGATAGAATGCACTGGTCCTCTAACATCCAATGCTTGTCAGTTAAGATGAGAAACGAGTGTGCTTCGTGAAAGATGTAGTTCGTTTGAGCAGAAAAGTGACTGTCCTTACCTGAAACGAAGTCTTGCTTATAGGGAGACTCAGAGCCTGGGATTTGACTCCTTTTCTGAAGTGAAACACACAGCATAGTTTTCATCCATGGATCACACTCTGCTTTAGAACGAGAAGCAAGCTCTTGCTTTCTAGAGACTCTAAGACAGCAGGAAACGTGAGTGTGCTGAGAACAAAAGAACGGTGTTTCCTACACATACGGACCATATCTACTCCAAATCTGCTTCTTAAACTGATACAAAGCACTGATCCTCTAACATCCAATGCTTGTCTGTTAAGATGAGAAACGTGTGAGCTTCATGAACGATGTAGTTCGTTTGAGCAGAAAAGTGACTGCCCTTACCTGAATTGAAGTCTTGCCTGTAGGAAGACTCAGAGCATGGGATTTCACTCCATTTCTGAACTAAAACACACAGCAGTGTAATCATCCATTGATCACACACTGCTTTATAACAAGAAGCACGCTCTTGTTTTCTAGAGTCTCTAAGACAGCAGGAAACGTGATTTTGCTGAGAACAAAAGAACGGTGTTTCCTACACATACGGACCATATCTAGTTCAACTCTGCTTCTGAAACTGATACAAAGCACTGGTCCTCTAACATCCAATGCTTGTCAGTTAAGGTGAGAAACGTGTGAGCTCAGTGAACGATGTAGTTCGTTTGAGCTGAAAAGTGACTGCCCTTACCTGAAATGAAATCTTGCTTGTAGGAAGACACAGAGATTGGGATTTAACTCCATTTCTGAAGGGAAACACACAGCATAGTTCTCATCCATGGATCACAATCTGCTTTAGAGCGAGAAGCACGCTCTTGCTTTCTAGAGTCTCTAACACAGCAGGAAACGTGAGTGTGCTGAGAACAAAAGAACGGTGTTTCCTACACATACGGACCATATCTTGTCCAACTCTGCGTCTGAATCTCACACAAAGCACTGGTCTTCTAACATCCAATGCTTGTCAGTTAAGATGGGAAACGTGTGAGCTTCATGAACGATGTAGTTTGTTTGAGCAGAAAAGTGACTGCCCTTACCTTAAACAAAGTCTTGCTTGTAGGAAGACTCAGAGCCTGGGATTTAACTCCATTTCTGAAGTAAAACACACAGCAGTGTAATCATCCATTGATCACACTCTGCTTTAGAACAAGAAGCACACCCTTGCTTTCTAGAGTCTCTAAAACAGCAGGAAACGTGATTTTGCTGAGAACAAAAGAACGGTGTTTCCTACACATACGGACCATATCTAGTGCAACTCTGCTTCTGAAACTGATACAATGCACTGGTCCTCTAACATCCAATGTTTGTCAGTTAAGATGTGAAACGTGTGAGCTTTGTGAATGATGTAGTTCCTTTGAACTGCAAAGTGACTACCCTTACCTGAAACGAAGTCTTGCTTGTAGGAAGACACAGAACATGGGATTTAACTCCATTTCTGAAGGGAAACACACAGCATAGTATTCATCCATGGATCACACTGTGGTTAGAGCGAGAAGCACAATCTTGCTTTCTAGAGTCTCTAAGACAGCAGGAAATTTGAGTGTGCCCAGAACAATAGAACGGTGTTTCCTACACATATGGACCATATCCAGTCCAAATCTGCTTCTGAAACTGATATAAAGCATTGACCCTCTAACCTCCAATGCTTGTCAGTTAAGATGAGAAACGTGTGAGCTTCATGAACGATGTAGATCGTTTGAGCAGAAAAGTGACTGCCCTTACCTGAATTGAAGTCTTGCCTGTAGGAAGACTCAGAGCCTGGGATTTAAGTCCATTTCTGAAGTAAAACACACAGCAGTGTAATCATCCATTGATCACACTCTGCTTTATAACAAGAAGCACGCTCTTGCTTTCTAGAGTCTCTAAGACAGCAGGAAACGTGATTTTGCTGAGAACAAAAGAACGGTGTTTCCTACACATACGGACCATATCTAGTTCAACTCTGCTTCTGAAACTGATACAAAGCACTGGTCCTCTAACATCCAATGCTTGTCAGTTAAGATGAGAAACGTGTGAGCTTTGTGAATGATGTAGTTCCTTTGAACTGAAAAGTGACTGCCCTTACCTGAAACGAAGTCTTGCTTGTAGTAAGATACAGAGCCAGGAATTTAAATCCCTTTCTTAAGAGAAACACACAGCATAGTTCTCATCCATGGATCACACTCTGCTTTAGAGCGAGAAGCACGCTCTTGCTATTAGAGTCTCTATTATAGCAGGAAATCTGAGTGTGCCCAGAACAAAAGAACGGTGTTTCCTACATATACGGACCATATGTAGTCCAAATCTGCTTCTGAATCTGATACAATGCACTGGTCCTCTAACATCCAATGCTTCTCAGTTAAGATGAGAATCGTGTGATCTTCTTTAACGATGTAGTTCGTTTGAGCAGAAAAGTGACTGCCCTTACCTGAATTGAAGTCTTGCTTGTAGAAAGACTCAGAGCCTGGGATTTAACTCAGTTTCTGAAGTAAAACACACAGCAGTGTAATCATCCATTGATGACACTCTGCTTTAGAACAAGAAGCACACTCTTGCTTTCTAGAGTCTCTAAGACCGCAGGAAACGTGATTTTTCTGAGAACAAAAGAACGGTGTTTCCTACACATACGGACATTATATAGTCCACTCTGCTTCTGAAACTGATACAAAGCACTGGTCCTCTAACATCCAATGCTTGTCTGTTAAGATGAGAAATGTGTGAGCTCAGTGAACGATGTAGTTCGTTTGAGCTGAAAAGTGACTGTCTTACCTGAATTGAAGTCTTGCTTGTTGGAAGACTCAGAGCCTGGGATTTAACTCCATTTCTGAAGGCAAACACACAGCATAGTTCTCATCCATGGATCACACTCTGCTTTAGAGCGAGAAGCACGCTCTTGCTTTCTAGAGTCTCTAAGACAGCAGGAAACGTGAGTGTGCTGAGAACAAAAGAACGGTGTTTCCTACATATACGGACCATATGTAGTCCAAATCTGCTTCTGAAACTGATACAATGCACTGGTCCTCTAACATCCAATGCTTGTCAGTTAAGATGAGAATCGTGTGATCTTCGTTAACGATGTAGTTCGTTTGAGCAGAAAAGTGACATCCCTTACCTGAAATGAAGTCTTGCTTGTTGGAAGACTCAGAGCCTGGGATTTAACTCCATTTCTGAAGTAAAACACACAGCAGTGTAATCATCCATTGATCACACTCTGCTTTATAACAAGAAGCACGCTCTTGCATTCTAGAGTCTCTAAGACAGCAGGAAACGTGAGTGTGCTGACAACAAAAGAACGGTGTTTCCTACACATACGGACCATATCTAGTCCAACTCTACTTCTTAAACTGATACAAAGCACTGGTCCTAAACATCCAATGCTTGTCTGTTAAGATGAGAAATGAGTGAGCTCAATGAACGATGTAGTTTGTTTGAGCTGAAAAGTGACTGCCCTTACCTGAATTGAAGTCTTGCTTGTAGGAAGACACAGAGATTGGGATTTAACTCCATTTCTGAAGGGAAACACACAGCATAGTTCTCATCCATGGATCACAATCTGCTTTAGAGCGAGAAGCACGCTCTTGCTTTCTAGAGTCTCTAACACAGCAGGAAACGTGTGTGTGCTGAGAACAAAAGAACGGTGTTTCCTACACATATGGACCATATCTAGTCCAACTCTGCGTCTGAATCTCATACAAAGCACTGGTCCTCTAACATCCAATGCTTGTCAGTTAAGATGAGAAACGAGTGTGCTTCGTGAAAGATGTAGTTCGTTTGAGCAGAAAAGTGACTGTCCTTACCTGAAACGAAGTCTTGCTTGTAGGGAGACTCAGAGCCTGGGATTTGACTCCTTTTCTGAAGTGAAACACACAGCATAGTTTTCATCCATGGATCACACTCTGCTTTAGAACGAGAAGCAAGCTCTTGCTTTCTAGAGACTCTAAGACAGCAGGAAACGTGAGTGTGCTGAGAACAAAAGAACGGTGTTTCCTACACATACGGACCATATCTAGTCCAAATCTGCTTCTTAAACTGATACAAAGCACTGATCCTCTAACATCCAATGCTTGTCTGTTAAGATGAGAAACGTGTGAGCTTCATGAACGATGTAGTTCGTTTGAGCAGAAAAGTGACTGCCCTTACCTGAATTGAAGTCTTGCTTGTAGGAAGACTCAGAGCCTGGGATTTAACTCCATTTCTGAAGTAAAACACACAGCAGTGTAATCATCCATTGATCACACTCTGCTTTATAACAAGAAGCACGCTCTTGCTTTCTAGAGTCTCTAAGACAGCAGGAAACGTGAGTGTGCCAAGAACAAAAGAACGGTGTTTCCTACACATACTGACTATATGTAGTCCAAAAGTTCTTCTGAAACAGATAGAATGCACTGGTCCTCTAACATCCAATGCTTGTCAGTTAAGATGGGAAACGTGTGAGCTTCATGAACGATGTAGTTCTTTTGAGCAGAAAAGTGACTGTCCTTACCTGAAACGAAGTCTTGCTTGTAGGGAGACTCAGAGCCTGGGATTTGACTCCTTTTCTGAAGTGAAACACACAGCATAGTTTTCATCCATGGATCACACTCTGCTTTAGAACGAGAAGCAAGCTCTTGCTTTCTAGAGACTCTAAGACAGCAGGAAACGTGAGTGTGCTGAGAACAAAAGAACGGTGTTTCCTACACATACGGACCATATCTAGTCCAAATCTGCTTCTTAAACTGATACAAAGCACTGACCAACTAACATCCAATGCTTGTCAGTTAAGATGGGAAACGTGTGAGCTTCATGAACGATGTAGTTCGTTTGAGCAGAAAAATGACTGCCCTTACCTGAATTGAAGTCTTACTTGTAGGAAGACTCAGAGCCTGGGATTTAATTCCATTTCTGAAGTAAAACACACAGCAGTGTAATCATCCATTGATCACACTCTGCTTTAGAACAAGAAGCACGCTCTTGCTTTCTAGAATCTCTTAGACAGCAGGAAATGTGATTTTGCTGAGAACAAAAGAACGGTGTTTCCTACACATACAGACATTATATAGTCCAACTCTGCTTCTGAAACTGATACAAAGCACTGGTCCTCTAACATCCAATGCTTGTCTGTTAAGATGTGAAATGTGTGAGCTCAGTGAACGATGTAGTTCGATTGAGTTGAAAAGTGACTACCCTTACCTGAAATGAAGTCTTGCTTGTAGGAAGACACAGAACCTGGGATTTAACTCCATTTCTGAAGGGAAACACACAGCATAGTATTCATCCATGGATCACACTGTGGTTAGAGCGAGAAGCACACACTTGCTTTCTAGAGTCTCAAAGACAGCAGGAAATTTGAGTGTGCCCAGAACAATAGAACAGTGTTTCCTACACATATGGACCATATCCAGTCCAAATCTGCTTCTGAAACTGATATAAAGCATTGACCCTCTAACATCCAATGCTTGTCAGTTAAGATGAGAAACGTGTGATATCTGTGAATGATGTAGTTCGTTTGAGCAGAAAAGTGACTGTCCATACCTGAAACAAAGTCTTGCTTGTAGGAAGACTCAGAGCCTGGGATTTAACTCCATTTCTGAAGGCAAACACACAGCATAGTTCTCATCCATGGATCACACTCTGCTTTAGAGCGAGAAGCACGCTATTGCTTTCTAGAGTCTCTAAGACAGCAGGAAACCTGAGAGTGCTGAGAACAAAAGAACAGTGTTTCCTACACATATGGACCATATCTAGTCCAACTCATCTTCTGAAACTGATACAAAGCACTGGTCCTCTAAAATCCAATGCTTGTCAGTTAAGATGGGAACAGTGTGAGCTTCATGAACGATGTAGTTCATTTGAGCAGAAAAGTGACTGCCCTTACCTTAAACGAAGTCTTGCTTGTACGAAGACTCAGAGCGTGGGATTTAACTCCATTTCTGAATTGAAACACACAGCAGTGTTCTCATCCATTGATCACACTCTGCTTTAGAATAAGAAGCACGGTCTTGCTTTTTAGAGTCTCTAAGACAGGAGGAAACGTGATTTTGCTGAGAACAAAAGAACGGAGTTTCCTACACATACGGACCATATCTAGTCCAAATCTGCTTCTGAAACTGATACCAAGCACCTACCCTCTAACATCCAACGCTTGTCAGTTAAGATGGGAAACGTGTGAGCTTCATGAACAATGTAGTTCGTTTGAGCAGAAAAGTGACTGCCCTTACCTGAATTGAAGTCTTGCTTGTAGGAAGACTCAGAGCCTGGGAATTAACTCCATTTCTGAAGGCAAACACACAGCATAGTTCTCATCCATGGATCACACTCTGCTTTAGAGCAAGAAGCACGCTCTTGCTTTCTAGAGTCTCTAAGACAGCAGGAAACGTGAGTGTGCCCAGAACAAAAGAACGGTGTTTCCTACACATACGGACTAAATGTAGTCCAAAACTTCTTCTGAAACAGATAGAAGGCCATGGTCCTCTAACATCCAATGCTTGTCAGTTAAGATGAGAAACGTGTGTGCTTCGGGAAAGATGTAGTTCGTTTGAGCAGAAAAGTGACTTCCCTTACCTGAATTGAAGTCTTGCCTGTAGGAAGACTCAGAGCCTGGGATTTAACTCCATTTCTGAACTAAAACACACAGCAGTGTAATCACCCATTCATCACACTCTGCTTTTTAACAAGAAGCACCCTCTTGCTTTCTAGAGTCTCTAAGACAGCAGGAAACGTGATTTTGCTGAGAACAATAGAACGGTGTTTCCTACACATACGGACCATATCTAGTTCAACTCTGCTTCTGAAACTGATACAAAGCACTGGTCCTCTAACATCCAATGCTTGTCAGTTAAGATGAGAAACGTGTGAGCTTTGTGAATGATGTAGTTCCTTTGAACTGAAATGTGACTGCCCTTACCTGAAATGAAGTCTTGCTTGTAGTAAGACACAGAGCCTGGGATTTAACTCCATTTCTTAAGAGAAACACACAGCATAGTTCTCATCCATGGATCACACTCTGCTTTAGAGCGGGAAGCACGCTCTTGCTTTTAGAGTCTCTAATATAGCAGGAAATCTGAGTGTGCCCAGAACAAAAGAACGGTGTTTCCTACATATACGGACCATATGTAGTCCAAATCTGCTTCTGAAACTGATACAATGCACTGGTCCTCTAACATCCAATGCTTGTCAGTTAAGATGAGAATCGTGTGATCTTTGTTAACGATGTAGTTCGTTTGAGCAGAAAAGTGACTGCCCTTACCTGAAATGAAGTCTTGCTTGTAGGAAGACTCAGAGCCCTGGATTTAACTCCATTTCTTAATTGAAACACACAGCAGTGTTCTCATCCATTGATCACACTCTGCTTTAGAACAAGAAGCACGCTCTTGCTTTCTAGATTCTCTAAGACAGCAGGAAACGTGAGTGTGCTGAGAACAAAAGAACGGTGTTTCCTACACATACAGACCATATCTAGTCCAACTCTGCTTCTGAAACTGATACAAAGCACTGGTCCTCTAACATCCAATGTTTGTCAGTTAAGATGAGAAACGTGTGAGCTTTGTGAATGATGTAGTTCCTTTGAACTGAAAAGTGACTACCCTTACCTGAAACGAAGTCTTGCATGTAGGAAGACACAGAGCCTTGGATTTAACTCCATTTCTGAAGGGAAACACACAGCATAGTATTCAGCCATGGATCACACTGTGGTTAAAGCGAGAAGCACACTCTTGTTTTCTAGAGTCTCTAAGACAGCAGGAAATTTGAGTGTGCCCAGAATAATAGAACGGTGTTTCCTACACATATGGACCATATCCAGTCCAAATCTGCTTCTGAAACTGATATTAAGCATTGACCCACTAACATCCAATGATTGTCAGTTTGGATGAGAAATGTGTGAGCTCTGTGAACGATGTAGTTCGTTTGAGCAGAAAAGTGTCTGTCCTTACCTGAAACGAAGTCTTGCTTGTAGGAAGACATAGAGCCTGGGATTTAAGTCCATTTCTGAAGGCAAACACACAGCATAGTTCTCATCAATGGATCACACTCTGCTTTAGAAGAAGAAGCATGCTCTTGCTTTTTAGAGTCTCTAAGACAGGAGGAAACGTGATTTTGCTGAGAACAAATGAACCGAGTTTTCTACACATACGGACCATATCTAGTCCAAATCTGCTTCTGAAACTGATACAAAGCACTGACCCTCTAACATCCAATGCTTGTCAGTTAAGATGGGAAACGTGTGTGCTTCATGAACGATGTAGTTCGTTTGAGCAGAAAAGTGACTGCCTTACCTGAATTGAAGTCTTGCTTGTCAGAAGAATCAGAGCCTGGGATTTAACTCCATTTCTGAAGGCAAACACACAGCATAGTTCTCATCCATGGATCACACTCTGCTTTAGAGCGAAAAACAGGCTCTTGCTTTCTAGAGTCTCTAAGACAGCAGGAAACGTGAGTGTGCCCAGAACAAAAGAACGGTGTTTCCTACACATACGGACCATATCCAGTCCAAATCTGCTTCTGAAACTGACATAAAGCATTGACCCTCTAACATCCAATGATTGTCAGTTAGGATGAGAAATGTGTGAGCTCTGTGAACGATGTAGTTCGTTTGAGCAGAAAAGTGACTGTCCTTACCTGAAACGAAGTCTTGATTGTAGGAAGACTTATAGCCTGGGATTTAAGTCTATTTCTGAAGGCAAACACACAGCATAGTTCTCATCCATGGAACACACTCTGCTTTAGAGCGAGAAGCACGCTCTTGCTTTCTAGAGTCTCTAAGACAGCAGGAAACGTGACTGTGCTGAGAACAAAGAACGGTGTTTCCTACACATACGGACCATATCTAGTCCAACTCTGCTTCTTAAACTGATACAAATCACTGGTCCTCTAAAATACAATGCTTGTCAGTTAAGATGGGAAATGTGTAAGCTTCATGAACGATGTAGTTCGTTTGAGCAGAAAAGTGACTGCCTTACCTGAATTGAAGTCTTGCTTGTCGGAAGACTCAGAGCCTGGGATTTAACTCCATTTCTGAAGTAAAACACACAGCAGTGTAATCATCCATTGTTCATACTCTGCTTTAGAACAAGAAGCACGCTCTTGCTTTCTAGCGTCTCTAAGACAGCAGGAAACGTGATTTTGCTGAGAACAAAAGAACGGTGTTTCCTACACATACGGACCATATCTAGTTCAACTCTGCTTCTGAAACTGATACAAAGCATTGGTCCTCTAACATCCAATGCTTGTCAGTTAAGATGAGAAACGTGTGAGCTTTGTGAATGATGTAGTTCCTTTGAACTGAAAAGTGACTGCCCTTACCTGAAACGAAGTCTTGCTTGTAGTAAGACACAGAGCCTGGGATTTAACTCCATTTCTTAAGAGAAACACACAGCATAGTTCTCATCCATGGATCACACTCTGCTTTAGAGCGAGAAGCACGCTCTTGCTATTAGACTCTCTAATATAGCAGGAAATCTGAGTGTGCCCAGAACAAAAGAACGGTGTTTCCTACACATAAGGACCATATCTAGTCCAACTCTGCTTCTGAAACTGATACAAAGCACTGACCCACTAACATCCAATGCTTGTCAGTTAAGATGGGAAACGTGTGAGCTTCATGAACGATGTAGTTCGTTTGAGCAGAAAAATGACTGCCCTTACCTGAATTGAAGTCTTACTTGTAGGAAGACTCAGAGCCTGGGATTTAACTCCATTTCTGAAGTAAAACACACAGCAGTGTAATCATCCATTGATCACACTCTGCTTTATAACAAGAAGCACGCTCTTGCTTTCTAGAGTCTCTAAGACAGCAGGAAACGTGAGTGTGCCAAGAACAAAAGAACGGTGTTTCCTACACATACTGACTATATGTAGTCCAAAAGTTCTTCTGAAACAGATAGAATGCACTGGTCCTCTAACATCCAATGCTTGTCAGTTAAGATGGGAAACGTGTGAGCTTCATGAACGATGTAGTTCTTTTGAGCAAAAAAGTGACTGACCTTACCTTAAATGAAGTCTTGCTTGTACGAAGACTCAGAGCCTGGGATTTAACTCCATTTCTGAATTGAAACACACAGCAGTGTTCTCATCCATTGATCACACTCTGCTTTAGAATAAGAAGCACGCTCTTGCTTTTTAGAGTCTCTAAGACAGGAGGAAACGTGATTTTGCTGAGAACAAAAGGACGGAGTTTCCTACAAATACGGACCATATCTAGTCCAAATCTGCTTCTGAAACTGATACAAAGCACTGACCCTCTAACATCCAATGCTTGTCAGTTAAGATGGGAAACGTGTGAGCTTCATGAACGATGTAGTTCGTTTGAGCAGAAAAGTGACTGTCTTACCTGAATTGAAGTCTTGCTTGTAGGAAGACTCAGAGCCTGGGATTTAACTCCATTTCTGAAGGCAAACACACAGCATAGTTCTCATCCATGGATCACACTGTGCTTTAGAGCGAAAAGCACGCTCTTGCTTTCTAGAGTCTCTAAGACAGCAGGAAACGTGAGTGTGCCAAGAACAAAAGAACGGTGTTTCCTACACATACTGACTATATGTAGTCCAAAAGTTCTTCTGAAACAGATAGAATGCACTGGTCCTCTAACATCCAATGCTTGTCAGTTAAGATGAGAAACGAGTGTGCTTCGTGAAAGATGTAGTTCGTTTGAGCAGAAAAGTGACTGTCCTTACCTGAAACGAAGTCTTGCTTGTAGGGAGACTCAGAGCCTGGGATTTGACTCCTTTTCTGAAGTGAAACACACAGCATAGTTTTCATCCATGGATCACACTCTGCTTTAGAACGAGAAGCAAGCTCTTGCTTTCTAGAGACTCTAAGACAGCAGGAAACGTGAGTGTGCTGAGAACAAAAGAACGGTGTTTCCTACACATACGAACCATATCTACTCCAAATCTGCTTCTTAAACTGATACAAAGCACTGATCCTCTAACATCCAATGCTTGTCTGTTAAGATGAGAAACGTGTGAGCTTCATGAACGATGTAGTTCGTTTGAGCAGAAAAGTGACTGCCCTTACCTGAATTGAAGTCTTGCCTGTAGGAAGACTCAGAGCCTGGGATTTCACTCCATTTCTGAAGTAAAACACACAGCAGTGTAATCATCCATTGATCACACTCTGCTTTAGAACAAGAAGCACACCCTTGCTTTCTAGAGTCTCTAAAACAGCAGGAAACGTGATTTTGCTGAGAACAAAAGAACGGTGTTTCCTACACATACGGACCATATCTAGTGCAACTCTGCTTCTGAAACTGATACAAAGCACTGGTCCTCTAACATCCAATGTTTGTCAGTTAAGATGTGAAACGTGTGAGCTTTGTGAATGATGTAGTTCCTTTGAACTGCAAAGTGACTACCCTTACCTGAAACGAATTCTTGCTTGTAGGAAGACACAGAACCTGGGATTTAACTCCATTTCTGAAGGGAAACACACAGTATAGTATTCATCCATGGATCACACTGTGGTTAGAGCGAGAAGCACAATCTTGCTTTCTAGAGTCTCTAAGACAGCAGGAAATTTGAGTGTGCCCAGAACAATAGAACGGTGTTTCCTACACATATGGACCATATCCAGTCCAAATCTGCTTCTGAAACTGATATAAAGCATTGACCCTCTAACCTCCAATGCTTGTCAGTTAAGATGAGAAACGTGTGAGCTTCATGAACGATGTAGATCGTTTGAGCAGAAAAGTGACTGCCCTTACCTGAATTGAAGTCTTGCCTGTAGGAAGACTCAGAGCCTGGGATTTAAGTCCATTTCTGAAGTAAAACACACAGCAGTGTAATCATCCATTGATCACACTCTGCTTTATAACAAGAAGCACGCTCTTGCTTTCTAGAGTCTCTAAGACAGCAGGAAACATGATTTTGCTGAGAACAAAAGAACGGTGTTTCCTACACATACGGACCATATCTAGTTCAACTCTGCTTCTGAAACTGATACAAAGCACTGGTCCTCTAACATCCAATGCTTGTCAGTTAAGATGAGAAACGTGTGAGCTTTGTGAATGATGTAGTTCCTTTGAACTGAAAAGTGACTGCCCTTACCTGAAACGAAGTCTTGCTTGTAGTAAGATACAGAGCCAGGAATTTAAATCCCTTTCTTAAGAGAAACACACAGCATAGTTCTCATCCATGGATCACACTCTGCTTTAGAGCGAGAAGCACGCTCTTGCTATTAGAGTCTCTATTATAGCAGGAAATCTGAGTGTGCCCAGAACAAAAGAACGGTGTTTCCTACATATACGGACCATATGTAGTCCAAATCTGCTTCTGAAACTGATACAATGCACTGGTCCTCTAACATCCAATGCTTCTCAGTTAAGATGAGAATCGTGTGATCTTCTTTAACGATGCCGTTCGTTTGAGCAGAAAAGTGACTGCCCTTACCTGAATTGAAGTCTTGCTTGTAGAAAGATTCAGAGCCTGGGATTTAACTCAATTTCTGAAGTAAAACACACAGCAGTGTAATCATCCATTGATGACACTCTGCTTTAGAACAAGAAGCACACTCTTGCTTTCTAGAGTCTCTAAGACCGCAGGAAACGTGATTTTGCTGAGAACAAAAGAACGGTGTTTCCTACACATACAGACATTATATAGTCCAACTCTGCTTCTGAAACTGATACAAAGCACTGGTCCTCTAACATCCAATGCTTGTCTGTTAAGATGAGAAATGTGTGAGCTCAGTGAACGATGTAGTTCGTTTGAGCTGAAAAGTGACTATCTTACCTGAATTGAAGTCTTGCTTGTTGGAAGACTCAGAGCCTGGGATTTAACTCCATTTCTGAAGGCAAACACACAGCATAGTTCTCATCCATGGATCACACTCTGCTTTAGAGCGAGAAGCACGCTCTTGCTTTCTAGAGTCTCTAAGACAGCAGGAAACGTGAGTGTGCTGAGAACAAAAGAACGGTGTTTCCTACATATACGGACCATATGTAGTCCAAATCTGCTTCTGAAACTGATACAATGCACTGGTCCTCTAACATCCAATGCTTGTCAGTTAAGATGAGAATCGTGTGATCTTCGTTAACGATGTAGTTCGTTTGAGCAGAAAAGTGACATCCCTTACCTGAAATGAAGTCTTGCTTGTTGGAAGACTCAGAGCCTGGGATTTAACTCCATTTCTGAAGTAAAACACACAGCAGTGTAATCATCCATTGATCACACTCTGCTTTATAACAAGAAGCACGCTCTTGCATTCTAGAGTCTCTAAGACAGCAGGAAACGTGAGTGTGCTGACAACAAAAGAACGGTGTTTCCTACACATACGGACCATATCTAGTCCAACTCTACTTCTTAAACTGATACAAAGCACTGGTCCTAAACATCCAATGCTTGTCTGTTAAGATGAGAAATGTGTGAGCTCAGTGAACGATGTAGTTTGTTTGAGCTGAAAAGTGACTGCCCTTACCTGAATTGAAGTCTTGCTTGTAGGAAGACACAGAGATTGGGATTTAACTCCATTTCTGAAGGGAAACACACAGCATAGTTCTCATCCATGGATCACAATCTGCTTTAGAGCGAGAAGCACGCTCTTGCTTTCTAGAGTCTCTAACAGAGCAGGAAACGTGTGTGTGCTGAGAACAAAAGAACGGTGTTTCCTACACATATGGACCATATCTAGATCAACTCTGCGTCTGAATCTCATACAAAGCACTGGTCCTCTAACATCCAATGCTTGTCAGTTAAGATGAGAAACGAGTGTGCTTCGTGAAAGATGTAGTTCGTTTGAGCAGAAAAGTGACTGTCCTTACCTGAAACGAAGTCTTGCTTGTAGGGAGACTCAGAGCCTGGGATTTGACTCCTTTTCTGAAGTGAAACACACAGCATAGTTTTCATCCATGGATCACACTCTGCTTTAGAACCTGAAGCAAGCTCTTGCTTTCTAGAGTCTCTAAGACAGCAGGAAACGTGAGTGTGCTGAGAACAAAAGAACGGTGTTTCCTACACATATGGACCATATCTAGTCCAACTCTGCGTCTGAATCTCATACAAAGCACTGGTCCTCTAACATCCAATGCTTGTCAGTTAAGATGAGAAACGTGTGAGCTTTGTGAATGATGTAGTTCCTTTGAACTGAAAAGTGACTGCCCTTACCTGAAACGAAGTCTTGCTTGTAGTAAGACACAGAGCCTGGGATTTAACTCCATTTCTTAAGAGAAACACACAGCATAGTTCTCATCCATGGATCACACTCTGCTTTAGAGCGAGAAGCACGCTCTTGCTATTAGACTCTCTAATATAGCAGGAAATCTGAGTGTGCCCAGAACAAAAGAACGGTGTTTCCTACACATAAGGACCATATCTAGTCCAACTCTGCTTCTGAAACTGATACAAAGCACTGACCCACTAACATCCAATGCTTGTCAGTTAAGATGGGAAACGTGTGAGCTTCATGAACGATGTAGTTCGTTTGAGCAGAAAAATGACTGCCCTTACCTGAATTGAAGTCTTACTTGTAGGAAGACTCAGAGCCTGGGATTTAACTCCATTTCTGAAGTAAAACACACAGCAGTGTAATCATCCATTGATCACACTCTGCTTTATAACAAGAAGCACGCTCTTGCTTTCTAGAGTCTCTAAGACAGCAGGAAACGTGAGTGTGCCAAGAACAAAAGAACGGTGTTTCCTACACATACTGACTATATGTAGTCCAAAAGTTCTTCTGAAACAGATAGAATGCACTGGTCCTCTAACATCCAATGCTTGTCAGTTAAGATGGGAAACGTGTGAGCTTCATGAACGATGTAGTTCTTTTGAGCAAAAAAGTGACTGACCTTACCTTAAACGAAGTCTTGCTTGTACGAAGACTCAGAGCCTGGGATTTAACTCCATTTCTGAATTGAAACACACAGCAGTGTTCTCATCCATTGATCACACTCTGCTTTAGAATAAGAAGCACGCTCTTGCTTTTTAGAGTCTCTAAGACAGGAGGAAACGTGATTTTGCTGAGAACAAAAGGACGGAGTTTCCTACAAATACGGACCATATCTAGTCCAAATCTGCTTCTGAAACTGATACAAAGCACTGACCCTCTAACATCCAATGCTTGTCAGTTAAGATGGGAAACGTGTGAGCTTCATGAACGATGTAGTTCGTTTGAGCAGAAAAGTGACTGTCTTACCTGAATTGAAGTCTTGCTTGTAGGAAGACTCAGAGCCTGGGATTTAACTCCATTTCTGAAGGCAAACACACAGCATAGTTCTCATCCATGGATCACACTGTGCTTTAGAGCGAAAAGCACGCTCTTGCTTTCTAGAGTCTCTAAGACAGCAGGAAACGTGAGTGTGCCAAGAACAAAAGAACGGTGTTTCCTACACATACTGACTATATGTAGTCCAAAAGTTCTTCTGAAACAGATAGAATGCACTGGTCCTCTAACATCCAATGCTTGTCAGTTAAGATGAGAAACGAGTGTGCTTCGTGAAAGATGTAGTTCGTTTGAGCAGAAAAGTGACTGTCCTTACCTGAAACGAAGTCTTGCTTGTAGGGAGACTCAGAGCCTGGGATTTGACTCCTTTTCTGAAGTGAAACACACAGCATAGTTTTCATCCATGGATCACACTCTGCTTTAGAACGAGAAGCAAGCTCTTGCTTTCTAGAGACTCTAAGACAGCAGGAAACGTGAGTGTGCTGAGAACAAAAGAACGGTGTTTCCTACACATACGAACCATATCTACTCCAAATCTGCTTCTTAAACTGATACAAAGCACTGATCCTCTAACATCCAATGCTTGTCTGTTAAGATGAGAAACGTGTGAGCTTCATGAACGATGTAGTTCGTTTGAGCAGAAAAGTGACTGCCCTTACCTGAATTGAAGTCTTGCCTGTAGGAAGACTCAGAGCCTGGGATTTCACTCCATTTCTGAAGTAAAACACACAGCAGTGTAATCATCCATTGATCACACTCTGCTTTATAACAAGAAGCACGCTCTTGTTTTCTAGAGTCTCTAAGACAGCAGGAAACGTGATTTTGCTGAGAACAAAAGAACGGTGTTTCCTACACATACGGACCATATCTAGTTCAACTCTGCTTCTGAAACTGATACAAAGCACTGGTCCTCTAACATCCAATGCTTGTCAGTTAAGGTGAGAAACGTGTGAGCTCAGTGAACGATGTAGTTCGTTTGAGCTGAAAAGTGACTGCCCTTACCTGAAACGAAGTCTTGCTTGTAGGAAGACACAGAGATTGGGATTTAACTCCATTTCTGAAGGGAAACACACAGCATAGTTCTCATCCATGGATCACACTCTGCTTTAGAGCGAGAAGCACGCTCTTGCTTTCTAGAGTCTCTAACACAGCAGGAAACGTGAGTGTGCTGAGAACAAAAGAACGGTGTTTCCTACACATACGGACCATATCTTGTCCAACTCTGCGTCTGAATCTCACACAAAGCACTGGTCCTCTAACATCCAATGCTTGTCAGTTAACATGGGAAACGTGTGAGCTTCATGAACGATGTAGTTTGTTTGAGCAGAAAAGTGACTGCCCTTACCTTAAACAAAGTCTTGCTTGTAGGAAGACTCAGAGCCTGGGATTTAACTCCATTTCTGAAGTAAAACACACAGCAGTGTAATCATCCATTGATCACACTCTGCTTTAGAACAAGAAGCACACCCTTGCTTTCTAGAGTCTCTAAAACAGCAGGAAACGTGATTTTGCTGAGAACAAAAGAACGGTGTTTCCTACACATACGGACCATATCTAGTGCAACTCTGCTTCTGAAACTGATACAAAGCACTGGTCCTCTAACATCCAATGTTTGTCAGTTAAGATGTGAAACGTGTGAGCTTTGTGAATGATGTAGTCCCTTTGAACTGCAAAGTGACTACCCTTACCTGAAACGAAGTCTTGCTTGTAGGAAGACACAGAACCTGGGATTTAACTCCATTTCTGAAGGGAAACACACAGCATAGTATTCATCCATGGATCACACTGTGGTTAGAGCGAGAAGCACAATCTTGCTTTCTAGAGTCTCTAAGACAGCAGGAAATTTGAGTGTGCCCAGAACAATAGAACGGTGTTTCCTACACATATGGACCATATCCAGTCCAAATCTGCTTCTGAAACTGATATAAAGCATTGACCCTCTAACCTCCAATGCTTGTCAGTTAAGATGAGAAACGTGTGAGCTTCATGAACGATGTAGATCGTTTGAGCAGAAAAGTGACTGCCCTTACCTGAATTGAAGTCTTGCCTGTAGGAAGACTCAGAGCCTGGGATTTAAGTCCATTTCTGAAGTAAAACACACAGCAGTGTAATCATCCATTGATCACACTCTGCTTTATAACAAGAAGCATGCTCTTGCTTTCTAGAGTCTCTAAGACAGCAGGAAACATGATTTTGCTGAGAACAAAAGAACGGTGTTTCCTACACATACGGACCATATCTAGTTCAACTCTGCTTCTGAAACTGATACAAA
This sequence comes from Onychomys leucogaster, assembly GCA_949786385.1. NCBI lineage: Eukaryota > Metazoa > Chordata > Mammalia > Rodentia > Cricetidae > Onychomys > Onychomys leucogaster. Next base: position 729,227 of record CATKUP010000129.1, on the reverse strand, counting down.
GCACTGGTCCTCTAACATCCAATCCTTGTCAGTTAAGATGAGAAACGTGTGAGCTTTGTGAATGATGTAGTTCCTTTGAACTGAAAAGTGACTGCCCTTACCTGAAACGAAGTCTTGCTTGTAGTAAGATACAGAGCCAGGAATTTAAATCCCTTTCTTAAGAGAAACACACAGCATAGTTCTCATCCATGGATCACACTCTGCTTTAGAGCGAGAAGCACGCTCTTGCTATTAGAGTCTCTATTATAGCAGGAAATCTGAGTGTGCCCAGAACAAAAGAACGGTGTTTCCTACATATACGGACCATATGTAGTCCAAATCTGCTTCTGAAACTGATACAATGCACTGGTCCTCTAACATCCAATGCTTCTCAGTTAAGATGAGAATCGTGTGATCTTCTTTAACGATGTAGTTCGTTTGAGCAGAAAAGTGACTGCCCTTACCTGAATTGAAGTCTTGCTTGTAGAAAGATTCAGAGCCTGGGATTTAACTCAATTTCTGAAGTAAAACACACAGCAGTGTAATCATCCATTGATGACACTCTGCTTTAGAACAAGAAGCACACTCTTGCTTTCTAGAGTCTCTAAGACCGCAGGAAACGTGATTTTGCTGAGAACAAAAGAACGGTGTTTCCTACACATACAGACATTATATAGTCCAACTCTGCTTCTGAAACTGATACAAAGCACTGGTCCTCTAACATCCAATGCTTGTCTGTTAAGATGAGAAATGTGTGAGCTCAGTGAACGATGTAGTTCGTTTGAGCTGAAAAGTGACTGTCTTACCTGAATTGAAGTCTTGCTTGTTGGAAGACTCAGAGCCTGGGATTTAACTCCATTTCTGAAGGCAAACACACAGCATAGTTCTCATCCATGGATCACACTCTGCTTTAGAGCGAGAAGCACGCTCTTGCTTTCTAGAGTCTCTAAGACAGCAGGAAACGTGAGTGTGCTGAGAACAAAAGAACGGTGTTTCCTACATATACGGACCATATGTAGTCCAAATCTGCTTCTGAAACTGATACAATGCACTGGTCCTCTAACATCCAATGCTTGTCAGTTAAGATGAGAATCGTGTGATCTTCGTTAACGATGTAGTTCGTTTGAGCAGAAAAGTGACATCCCTTACCTGAAATGAAGTCTTGCTTGTTGGAAGACTCAGAGCCTGGGATTTAACTCCATTTCTGAAGTAAAACACACAGCAGTGTAATCATCCATTGATCACACTCTGCTTTATAACAAGAAGCACGCTCTTGCATTCTAGAGTCTCTAAGACAGCAGGAAACGTGAGTGTGCTGACAACAAAAGAACGGTGTTTCCTACACATACGGACCATATCTAGTCCAACTCTACTTCTTAAACTGATACAAAGCACTGGTCCTAAACATCCAATGCTTGTCTGTTAAGATGAGAAATGTGTGAGCTCAGTGAACGATGTAGTTTGTTTGAGCTGAAAAGTGACTGCCCTTACCTGAATTGAAGTCTTGCTTGTAGGAAGACACAGAGATTGGGATTTAACTCCATTTCTGAAGGAAACACACAGCATAGTTCTCATCCATGGATCACAATCTGCTTTAGAGCGAGAAGCACGCTCTTGCTTTCTAGAGTCTCTAACACAGCAGGAAACGTGTGTGTGCTGAGAACAAAAGAACGGTGTTTCCTACACATATGGACCATATCTAGTCCAACTCTGCGTCTGAATCTCATACAAAGCACTGGTCCTCTAACATCCAATGCTTGTCAGTTAAGATGAGAAACGAGTGTGCTTCGTGAAAGATGTAGTTCGTTTGAGCAGAAAAGTGACTGTCCTTACCTGAAACGAAGTCTTGCTTGTAGGGAGACTCAGAGCCTGGGATTTGACTCCTTTTCTGAAGTGAAACACACAGCATAGTTTTCATCCATGGATCACACTCTGCTTTAGAACCTGAAGCAAGCTCTTGCTTTCTAGAGTCTCTAAGACAGCAGGAAACGTGAGTGTGCTGAGAACAAAAGAACGGTGTTTCCTACACATATGGACCATATCTAGTCCAACTCTGCGTCTGAATCTCATACAAAGCACTGGTCCTCTAACATCCAATGCTTGTCAGTTAAGATGAGAAACGTGTGAGCTTTGTGAATGATGTAGTTCCTTTGAACTGAAAAGTGACTGCCCTTACCTGAAACGAAGTCTTGCTTGTAGTAAGACACAGAGCCTGGGATTTAACTCCATTTCTTAAGAGAAACACACAGCATAGTTCTCATCCATGGATCACACTCTGCTTTAGAGCGAGAAGCACGCTCTTGCTATTAGACTCTCTAATATAGCAGGAAATCTGAGTGTGCCCAGAACAAAAGAACGGTGTTTCCTACACATAAGGACCATATCTAGTCCAACTCTGCTTCTGAAACTGATACAAAGCACTGACCCACTAACATCCAATGCTTGTCAGTTAAGATGGGAAACGTGTGAGCTTCATGAACGATGTAGTTCGTTTGAGCAGAAAAATGACTGCCCTTACCTGAATTGAAGTCTTACTTGTAGGAAGACTCAGAGCCTGGGATTTAACTCCATTTCTGAAGTAAAACACACAGCAGTGTAATCATCCATTGATCACACTCTGCTTTATAACAAGAAGCACGCTCTTGCTTTCTAGAGTCTCTAAGACAGCAGGAAACGTGAGTGTGCCAAGAACAAAAGAACGGTGTTTCCTACACATACTGACTATATGTAGTCCAAAAGTTCTTCTGAAACAGATAGAATGCACTGGTCCTCTAACATCCAATGCTTGTCAGTTAAGATGGGAAACGTGTGAGCTTCATGAACGATGTAGTTCTTTTGAGCAAAAAAGTGACTGACCTTACCTTAAACGAAGTCTTGCTTGTACGAAGACTCAGAGCCTGGGATTTAACTCCATTTCTGAATTGAAACACACAGCAGTGTTCTCATCCATTGATCACACTCTGCTTTAGAATAGAAGCACGCTCTTGCTTTTTAGAGTCTCTAAGACAGGAGGAAACGTGATTTTGCTGAGAACAAAAGGACGGAGTTTCCTACAAATACGGACCATATCTAGTCCAAATCTGCTTCTGAAACTGATACAAAGCATTGAACCTCTATCATCCAATGCTTGTCAGTTAAGATGGGAAACGTGTGAGCTTCATGAACGATGTAGTTCGTTTGAGCAGAAAAGTGACTGTCTTACCTGAATTGAAGTCTTGCTTGTAGGAAGACTCAGAGCCTGGGATTTAACTCCATTTCTGAAGGCAAACACACAGCATAGTTCTCATCCATGGATCACACTGTGGTTTAGAGCGAAAAGCACGCTCTTGCTTTCTAGAGTCTCTAAGACAGCAGGAAACGTGAGTGTGCCAAGAACAAAAGAACGGTGTTTCCTACACATACTGACTATATGTAGTCCAAAAGTTCTTCTGAAACAGATAGAATGCACTGGTCCTCTAACATCCAATGCTTGTCAGTTAAGATGAGAAACGAGTGTGCTTCGTGAAAGATGTAGTTCGTTTGAGCAGAAAAGTGACTGTCCTTACCTGAAACGAAGTCTTGCTTGTAGGGAGACTCAGAGCCTGGGATTTGACTCCTTTTCTGAAGTGAAACACACAGCATAGTTTTCATCCATGGATCACACTCTGCTTTAGAACGAGAAGCAAGCTCTTGCTTTCTAGAGACTCTAAGACAGCAGGAAACGTGAGTGTGCTGAGAACAAAAGAACGGTGTTTCCTACACATACGAACCATATCTACTCCAAATCTGCTTCTTAAACTGATACAAAGCACTGATCCTCTAACATCCAATGCTTGTCTGTTAAGATGAGAAACGTGTGAGCTTCATGAACGATGTAGTTCGTTTGAGCAGAAAAGTGACTGCCCTTACCTGAATTGAAGTCTTGCCTGTAGGAAGACTCAGAGCCTGGGATTTCACTCCATTTCTGAAGTAAAACACACAGCAGTGTAATCATCCATTGATCACACTCTGCTTTATAACAAGAAGCACGCTCTTGTTTTCTAGAGTCTCTAAGACAGCAGGAAACGTGATTTTGCTGAGAACAAAAGAACGGTGTTTCCTACACATACGGACCATATCTAGTTCAACTCTGCTTCTGAAACTGATACAAAGCACTGGTCCTCTAACATCCAATGCTTGTCAGTTAAGGTGAGAAACGTGTGAGCTCAGTGAACGATGTAGTTCGTTTGAGCTGAAAAGTGACTGCCCTTACCTGAAACGAAGTCTTGCTTGTAGGAAGACACAGAGATTGGGATTTAACTCCATTTCTGAAGGGAAACACACAGCATAGTTCTCATCCATGGATCACAATCTGCTTTAGAGCGAGAAGCACGCTCTTGCTTTCTAGAGTCTCTAACACAGCAGGAAACGTGAGTGTGCTGAGAACAAAAGAACAGTGTTTCCTACACATACGGACCATATCTTGTCCAACTCTGCGTCTGAATCTCACACAAAGAACTGGTCCTCTAACATCCAATGCTTGTCAGTTAACATGGGAAACGTGTGAGCTTCATGAAGGATGTAGTTTGTTTGAGCAGAAAAGTGACTGCCCTTACCTTAAACAAAGTCTTGCTTGTAGGAAGACTCAGAGCCTGGGATTTAACTCCATTTCTGAAGTAAAACACACAGCAGTGTAATCATCCATTGATCACACTCTGCTTTAGAACAAGAAGCACACCCTTGCTTTCTAGAGTCTCTAAAACAGCAGGAAACGTGATTTTGCTGAGAACAAAAGAACGGTGTTTCCTACACATACGGACCATATCTAGTGCAACTCTGCTTCTGAAACTGATACAAAGCACTGGTCCTCTAACATCCAATGCTTGTCTGTTAAGATGAGAAATGTGTGAGCTCAGTGAACGATGTAGTTCGTTTGAGCTGAAAAGTGACTGTCTTACCTGAATTGAAGTCTTGCTTGTTGGAAGACTCAGAGCCTGGGATTTAACTCCATTTCTGAAGGCAAACACACAGCATAGTTCTCATCCATGGATCACACTCTGCTTTAGAGCGAGAAGCACGCTCTTGCTTTCTAGAGTCTCTAAGACAGCAGGAAACGTGAGTGTGCTGAGAACAAAAGAACGGTGTTTCCTACATATACGGACCATATGTAGTCCAAATCTGCTTCTGAAACTGATACAATGCACTGGTCCTCTAACATCCAATGCTTGTCAGTTAAGATGAGAATCGTGTGATCTTCGTTAACGATGTAGTTCGTTTGAGCAGAAAAGTGACATCCCTTACCTGAAATGAAGTCTTGCTTGTTGGAAGACTCAGAGCCTGGGATTTAACTCCATTTCTGAAGTAAAACACACAGCAGTGTAATCATCCATTGATCACACTCTGCTTTATAACAAGAAGCACGCTCTTGCATTCTAGAGTCTCTAAGACAGCAGGAAACGTGAGTGTGCTGACAACAAAAGAACGGTGTTTCCTACACATACGGACCATATCTAGTCCAACTCTACTTCTTAAACTGATACAAAGCACTGGTCCTAAACATCCAATGCTTGTCTGTTAAGATGAGAAATGTGTGAGCTCAGTGAACGATGTAGTTTGTTTGAGCTGAAAAGTGACTGCCCTTACCTGAATTGAAGTCTTGCTTGTAGGAAGACACAGAGATTGGGATTTAACTCCATTTCTGAAGGGAAACACACAGCATAGTTCTCATCCATGGATCACAATCTGCTTTAGAGCGAGAAGCACGCTCTTGCTTTCTAGAGTCTCTAACACAGCAGGAAACGTGTGTGTGCTGAGAACAAAAGAACGGTGTTTCCTACACATATGGACCATATCTAGTCCAACTCTGCGTCTGAATCTCATACAAAGCACTGGTCCTCTAACATCCAATGCTTGTCAGTTAAGATGAGAAACGAGTGTGCTTCGTGAAAGATGTAGTTCGTTTGAGCAGAAAAGTGACTGTCCTTACCTGAAACGAAGTCTTGCTTGTAGGGAGACTCAGAGCCTGGAATTTGACTCCTTTTCTGAAGTGAAACACACAGCATAGTTTTCATCCATGGATCACACTCTGCTTTAGAACCTGAAGCAAGCTCTTGCTTTCTAGAGACTCTAAGACAGCAGGAAACGTGAGTGTGCTGAGAACAAAAGAACGGTGTTTCCTACACATACGGACCATATCTAGTCCAAATCTGCTTCTTAAACTGATACAAAGCACTGATCCTCTAACATCCAATGCTTGTCTGTTAAGATGAGAAACGTGTGAGCTTCATGAACGATGTAGTTCGTTTGAGCAGAAAAGTGACTGCCCTTACCTGAATTGAAGTCTTGCCTGTAGGAAGACTCAGAGCCTGGGATTTAACTCCATTTCTGAAGTAAAACACACAGCAGTGTAATCATCCATTGATCACACTCTGCTTTATAACAAGAAGCACGCTCTTGCTTTCTAGAGTCTCTAAGACAGCAGGAAACGTGAGTGTGCCAAGAACAAAAGAACGGTGTTTCCTACACATACTGACTATATGTAGTCCAAAAGTTCTTCTGAAACAGATAGAATGCACTGGTCCTCTAACATCCAATGCTTGTCAGTTAAGATGGGAAACGTGTGAGCTTCATGAACGATGTAGTTCTTTTGAGCAAAAAAGTGACTGACCTTACCTTAAATGAAGTCTTGCTTGTACGAAGACTCAGAGCCTGGGATTTAACTCCATTTCTGAATTGAAACACACAGCAGTGTTCTCATCCATTGATCACACTCTGCTTTAGAATAAGAAGCACGCTCTTGCTTTTTAGAGTCTCTAAGACAGGAGGAAACGTGATTTTGCTGAGAACAAAAGAACGGAGTTTCCTACAAATACGGACCATATCTAGTCCAAATCTGCTTCTGAAACTGATACAAAGCACTGACCCTCTAACATCCAATGCGTGTCAGTTAAGATGGGAAACGTGTGAGCTTCATGAACGATGTAGTTCATTTGAGCTGAAAAGTGACTGCCCTTACGTGAAACGAAGTCTTGCTTGTAGGAAGACTCAGAGCCTGGGATTTAACTCCATTTCTGAAGGCAAACACACAGCATAGTTCTCATCCATGGATCACACTGTGCTTTAGAGCGAAAAGCAAGCTCTTGCTTTCTAGAGTCTCTAAGACAGCAGGAAACGTGAGTGTGCCAAGAACAAAAGAACGATGTTTCCTACACATACTGACTATATGTAGTCCAAAAGTTCTTCTTAAACAGATAGAATGCACTGGTCCTCTAACATCCAATGCTTGTCAGTTAAGATGAGAAACGAGTGTGCTTCGTGAAAGATGTAGTTCGTTTGAGCAGAAAAGTGACTGTCCTTACCTGAAACGAAGTCTTGCTTGTAGGGAGACTCAGAGCCTGGGATTTGACTCCTTTTCTGAAGTGAAACACACAGCATAGTTTTCATCCATGGATCACACTCTGCTTTAGAACGAGAAGCAAGCTCTTGCTTTCTAGAGACTCTAAGACAGCAGGAAACGTGAGTGTGCTGAGAACAAAAGAACGGTGTTTCCTACACATATGGACCATATCCAGTCCAAATCTGCTTCTGAAACTGATATAAAGCATTGACCCTCTAACCTCCAATGCTTGTCAGTTAAGATGAGAAACGTGTGAGCTTCATGAACGATGTAGTTCTTTTGAGCAGAAACGTGACTGCCCTTACCTGAATTGAAGTCTTGCCTGTAGGAAGACTCAGAGCCTGGGATTTAAGTCCATTTCTGAAGTAAAACACACAGCAGTGTAATCATCCATTGATCACACTCTGCTTTATAACAAGAAGCACGCTCTTGCTTTCTAGAGTCTCTAAGACAGCAGGAAACGTGATTTTGCTGAGAACAAAAGAACGGTGTTTCCTACACATACGGACCATATCTAGTTCAACTCTGCTTCTGAAACTGATACAAAGCACTGGTCCTCTAACATCCAATGCTTGTCAGTTAAGATGAGAAACGTGTTAGCTTTGTGAATGATGTAGTTCCTTTGAACTGAAAAGGGACTGCCCTTACCTGAAACGAAGTCTTGCTTGTAGTAAGATACAGAGCCAGGAATATAAATCCCTTTCTTAAGAGAAACACACAGCATAGTTCTCATCCATGGATCACACTCTGCTTTAGAGCGAGAAGCACGCTCTTGCTATTAGAGTCTCTATTATAGCAGGAAATCTGAGTGTGCCCAGAACAAAAGAACGGTGTTTCCTACATATACGGACCATATGTAGTCCAAATCTGCTTCTGAAACTGATACAATGCACTGGTCCTCTAACATCCAATGCTTCTCAGTTAAGATGAGAATCGTGTGATCTTCGTTAACGATGTAGTTCGTTTGAGCAGAAAAGTGACTGCCCTTACCTGAATTGAAGTCTTGCTTGTAGGAAGACTCAGAGCCTGGGATTTAACTCCATTTCTGAAGTAAAACACACAGCAGTGTAATCATCCATTGATCACACTCTGCTTTAGAACAAGAAGCACACTCTTGCTTTCTAGAGTCTCTAAGACCGCAGGAAACGTGATTTTGCTGAGAACAAAAGAACGGTGTTTCCTACACATACAGACATTATATAGTCCAACTCTGCTTCTGAAACTGATACAAAGCACTGGTCCTCTAACATCCAATGCTTGTCTGTTAAGATGAGAAATATGTGAGCTCAGTGAAAGATGTAGTTCGTTTGAGCTGAAAAGTGACTGTCTTACCTGAATTGAAGTCTTGCTTGTAGGAAGACTCAGAGCCTGGGATTTAACTCCATTTCTGAAGGCAAACACACAGCATAGTTCTCATCTATGGATCACACTCTGCTTTAGAGCGAGAAGCACGCTCTTGCTTTCTAGAGTCTCTAAGACATCAGGAAACGTGAGTGTGGCAAGAACAAAAGAACGGTGTTTCCTACACATACTGACTACATGTAGTCCAAAAGTTCTTCTGAAACAGATAGAATGCACTGGTCCTCTAACATCCAATGCTTGTCAGTTAAGATGAGAAACGAGTGTGCTTCGTGAAAGATGTAGTTCGTTTGAGCAGAAAAGTGACTACTACCCTTACCTGAAACGAAGTCTTGCATGTAGGAAGACACAGAGCCTGGGATTTAACTCCATTTCTGAAGGGAAACACACAGCATAGTATTCATCCATGGATCACACTGTGGTTAGAGCGAGAAGCACGCTCTTGTTTTCTAGACTCTCTAAGACAGCAGGAAATTTGAGTGTGCCCAGAACAATAGAACGGTGTTTCCTATACATATGGACCATATCCAGTCCAAATCTGCTTCTGAAACTGACATAAAGCATTGACCCTCTAACATCCAATGATTGTCAGTTAGGATGAGAAATGTGTGAGCTCTGTGAACGATGTAGTTCCTTTGAGCAGAAAAGTGACTGTCCTTACCTGAAACGAAGTCTTGATTGTAGGAAGACTTAGAGCCTGGGATTTAAGTCCATTTCTGAAGGCAAACACACAGCATAGTTCTCATCCATGGATCACACTCTGCTTTAGAGCGAGAAGCACGCTCTTGCTTTCTAGAGTCTCTAAGACAGCAGGAAACGTGAGTGTGCTGAGAACAAAAGAACGGTGTTTCCTACATATACGGACCATATGTAGTCCAAATCTGCTTCTGAAACTGATACAATGCACTGGTCCTCTAACATCCAATGCTTGTCAGTTAAGATGAGAATCGTGTGATCTTCGTTAACGATGTAGTTCGTTTGAGCAGAAAAGTGACATCCCTTACCTGAAATGAAGTCTTGCTTGTTGGAAGACTCAGAGCCTGGGATTTAACTCCATTTCTGAAGTAAAACACACAGCAGTGTAATCATCCATTGATCACACTCTGCTTTATAACTAGAAGCACGCTCTTGCATTCTAGAGTCTCTAAGACAGCAGGAAACGTGAGTGTGCTGACAACAAAAGAACGGTGTTTCCTACACATACGGACCATATCTAGTCCAACTCTACTTCTTAAACTGATACAAAGCACTGGTCCTAAACATCCAATGCTTGTTTGTTAAGATGAGAAATGTGTGAGCTCAGTGAACGATGTAGTTTGTTTGAGCTGAAAAGTAACTGCCCTTATCTGAAACAAAGTCTTGCTTGTAGGAAGACACAGAGCATGGGATTTAAGTCCATTTCTGAAGGGAAACACACAGCATAGTTCTCATCCATGGATCACAATCTGCTTTAGAGCGAGAAGCACGCTCTTGCTTTCTAGAGTCTCTAACACAGCAGGAAACGTGTGTGTGCTGAGAACAAAAGAACGGTGTTTCCTACACATACGGACCATATCTAGTCCAACTCTGCGTCTGAATCTCATACAAAGCACTGGTCCTCTAACATCCAATGCTTGTCAGTTAAGATGAGAAACGAGTGTGCTTCGTGAAAGATGTAGTTCGTTTGAGCAGAAAAGTGACTGTCCTTACCTGAAACGAAGTCTTGCTTGTAGGGAGACTCAGAGCCTGGGATTTGACTCCTTTTCTGAAGTGAAACACACAGCATAGTTTTCATCCATGGATCACACTCTGCTTTAGAACGAGAAGCAAGCTCTTGCTTTCTAGAGACTCTAAGACAGCAGGAAACGTGAGTGTGCTGAGAACAAAAGAACGGTGTTTCCTACACATACGGACCATATCTAGTCCAAATCTGCTTCTTAAACTGATACAAAGCACTGATCCTCTAACATCCAATGCTTGTCTGTTAAGATGAGAAACGTGTGAGCTTCATGAACGATGTAGTTCGTTTGAGCAGAAAAGTGACTGCCCTTACCTGAATTGAAGTCTTGCCTGTAGGAAGACTCAGAGCCTGGGATTTAACTCCATTTCTGAAGTAAAACACACAGCAGTGTAATCATCCATTGATCACACTCTGCTTTATAACAAGAAGCACGCTCTTGTTTTCTAGAGTCTCTAAGACAGCAGGAAATGTGATTTTGCTCAGAACAAAAGAACGGTGTTTCCTACACATATGGACCATATCTAGTTCAACTCTGCTTCTGAAACTGATACAAAGCACTGGTCCTCTAACATCCAATGCTTGTCAGTTAAGGTGAGAAACGTGTGAGCACAGTGAACGATGTAGTTTGTTTGAGCTGAAAAGTGACTGCCCTTACCTGAAACGAAGTCATGCTTGTAGGAAGACACAGAGATTGGGATTTAACTCCATTTCTGAAGGGAAACACACAGCATAGTTCTCATCCATGGATCACAATCTGCTTTAGAGCGAGAAGCACGCTCTTGCTTTCTAGAGTCTCTAACACAGCAGGAAACGTGTGTGTGCTGAGAACAAAAGAACGGTGTTTCCTACACATACAGACCATATCTAGTCCAACTCTGCGTCTGAATCTCATAGAAAGCACTGGTCCTCTAACATCCAATGCTTGTCAGTTAAGATGAGAAACGAGTGTGCTTCGTGAAAGATGTAGTTCGTTTGAGCAGAAAAGTGACTGTCCTTACCTGAAACGAAGTCTTGCTTGTAGGGAGACTCAGAGCCTGGGATTTGACTCCTTTTCTGAAGTGAAACACACAGCATAGTTTTCATCCATGGATCACACTCTGCTTTAGAACGAGAAGCAAGCTCTTGCTTTCTAGAGACTCTAAGACAGCAGGAAACGTGAGTGTGCCCAGAACAAAAGAACGGTGTTTCCTACACATACGGACCATATCTAGTCCAAATCTGCTTCTTAAACTGATGCAAAGCACTGATCCTCTAACATCCAATGCTTGTCTGTTAAGATGAGAAACGTGTGAGCTTCATGAACGATGTAGTTCGTTTGAGCAGAAAAGTGACTGCCCTTACCTGAATTGAAGTCTTGCCTGTAGGAAGACTCAGAGCCTGGGATTTAACTCCATTTCTGAAGTAAAACACACAGCAGTGTAATCATCCATTGATCACACTCTGCTTTATAACAAGAAGCACGCTCTTGCTTTCTAGAGTCTCTAAGACAGCAGGAAACGTGAGTGTGCCAAGAACAAAAGAACGGTGTTTCCTACACATACTGACTATATGTAGTCCAAAAGTTCTTCTGAAACAGATAGAATGCACTGGTCCTCTAACATCCAATGCTTGTCAGTTAAGATGGGAAACGTGTGAGCTTCATGAACGATGTAGTTCTTTTGAGCAAAAAAGTGACTGACCTTACCTTAAATGAAGTCTTGCTTGTACGAAGGCTCAGAGCCTGGGATTTAACTCCATTTCTGAATTGAAACACACAGCAGTGTTCTCATCCATTGATCACACTCTGCTTTAGAATAAGAAGCACGCTCTTTCTTTTGAGAGTCTCTAAGACAGGAGGAAACGTGATTTTGCTGAGAACAAAAGAACGGAGTTTCCTACAAATACGGACCATATCTAGTCCAAATCTGCTTCTGAAACTGATACAAAGCACTGACCCTCTAACACCCAATGCGTGTCAGTTAAGATGGGAAACGTGTGAGCTTCATGAACGATGTAGTTCGTTTGAGCAGAAAAGTGACTGTCTTACCTGAATTGAAGTCTTGCTTGTAGGAAGACTCAGAGCCTGGGATTTAACTCCATTTCTGAAGGCAAACACACAGCATAGTTCTCATCCATGGATCACACTGTGCTTTAGAGCGAAAAGCAAGCTCTTGCTTTCTAGAGTCTCTAAGACAGCAGGAAACGTGAGTGTGCCAAGAACAAAAGAACGATGTTTCCTACACATACTGACTATATGTAGTCCAAAAGTTCTTCTTAAACAGATAGAATGCACTGGTCCTCTAACATCCAATGCTTGTCAGTTAAGATGAGAAACGAGTGTGCTTCGTGAAAGATGTAGTTCGTTTGAGCAGAAAAGTGACTGTCCTTACCTGAAACGAAGTCTTGCTTGTAGGGAGACTCAGAGCCTGGGATTTGACTCCTTCTCTGAAGTGAAACACACAGCATAGTTTTCATCCATGGATCACACTCTGCTTTAGAACGAGAAGCAAGCTCTTGCTTTCTAGAGACTCTAAGACAGCAGGAAACGTGAGTGTGCTGAGAACAAAAGAACGGTGTTTCCTACACATATGGACCATATCCAGTCCAAATCTGCTTCTGAAACTGATATAAAGCATTGACCCTCTAACCTCCAATGCTTGTCAGTTAAGATGAGAAACGTGTGAGCTTCATGAACGATGTAGTTCTTTTGAGCAGAAACGTGACTGCCCTTACCTGAATTGAAGTCTTGCCTGTAGGAAGACTCAGAGCCTGGGATTTAAGTCCATTTCTGAAGTAAAACACACAGCAGTGTAATCATCCATTGATCACACTCTGCTTTATAACAAGAAGCACGCTCTTGCTTTCTAGAGTCTCTAAGACAGCAGGAAACATGATTTTGCTGAGAACAAAAGAACGGTGTTTCCTACACATACGGACCATATCTAGTTCAACTCTGCTTCTGAAACTGATACAAAGCACTGGTCCTCTAACATCCAATGCTTGTCAGTTAAGATGAGAAACGTGTGAGCTTTGTGAATGATGTAGTTCCTTTGAAATGAAAAGTGACTGCCCTTACCTGAAACGAAGTCTTGCTTGTAGTAAGATACAGAGCCAGGAATTTAAATCCATTTCTTAAGAGAAACACACAGCATAGTTCTCATCCATGGATCACACTCTGCTTTAGAGCGAGAAGCACGCTCTTGCTATTAGAGTCTCTATTATAGCAGGAAATCTGAGTGTGCCCAGAACAAAAGAACGGTGTTTCCTACATATACGGACCATATGTAGTCCAAATCTGCTTCTGAAACTGATACAATGCACTGGTCCTCTAACATCCAATGCTTCTCAGTTAAGATGAGAATCGTGTGATCTTCGTTAACGATGTAGTTCGTTTGAGCAGAAAAGTGACTGCCCTTACCTGAATTGAAGTCTTGCTTGTAGGAAGACTCAGAGCCTGGGATTTAACTCCATTTCTGAAGTAAAACACACAGCAGTGTAATCATCCATTGATCACACTCTGCTTTAGAACAAGAAGCACACTCTTGCTTTCTAGAGTCTCTAAGACCGCAGGAAACGTGATTTTGCTGAGAACAAAAGAACGGTGTTTCCTACACATACAGACATTATATAGTCCAACTCTGCTTCTGAAACTGATACAAAGCACTGGTCCTCTAACATCCAATGCTTGTCTGTTAAGATGAGAAATATGTGAGCTCAGTGAACGATGTAGTTCGTTTGAGCTGAAAAGTTACTGTCTTACCTGAATTGAAGTCTTGCTTGTAGGAAGACTCAGAGCCTGGGATTTAACTCCATTTCTGAAGGCAAACACACAGCATAGTTCTCATCTATGGATCACACTCTGCTTTAGAGCGAGAAGCACGCTCTTGCTTTCTAGAGTCTCTAAGACAGCAGGAAACGTGAGTGTGGCAAGAACAAAAGAACGGTGTTTCCTACACATACTGACTATATGTAGTCCAAAAGTTCTTCTGAAACAGATAGAATGCACTGGTCCTCTAACATCCAATGCTTGTCAGTTAAGATGAGAAACGAGTGTGCTTCGTGAAAGATGTAGTTCGTTTGAGCAGAAAAGTGACTACTACCCTTACCTGAAACGAAGTCTTGCATGTAGGAAGACACAGAGCCTGGGATTTAACTCCATTTCTGAAGGGAAACACACAGCATAGTATTCATCCATGGATCACACTCTGTTTTAGAGCGAGAAGCACGCTCTTGCTTTCTAGAGTCTCTAAGACAGCAGGAAATTTGAGTGTGCCCAGAACAATAGAACGGTGTTTCCTATACATATGGTCCATATCCAGTCCAAATCTGCTTCTGAAACTGACATAAAGCATTGACCCTCTAACATCCAATGATTGTCAGTTAGGATGAGAAATGTGTGAGCTCTGTGAACGATGTAGTTCCTTTGAGCAGAAAAGTGACTGTCCTTACCTGAAACGAAGTCTTGATTGTAGGAAGACTTAGAGCCTGGGATTTAAGTCCATTTCTGAAGGCAAACACACAGCATAGTTCTCATCCATGGATCACACTCTGTTTTAGAGCGAGAAGCACGCTCTTGCTTTCTAGAGTCTCTAAGACAGCAGGAAACGTGAGTGTGCTGAGAACAAAAGAACGGTGTTTCCTACATATACGGACCATATGTAGTCCAAATCTGCTTCTGAAACTGATACAATGCACTGGTCCTCTAACATCCAATGCTTGTCAGTTAAGATGAGAATCGTGTGATCTTCGTTAACGATGTAGTTCGTTTGAGCAGAAAAGTGACATCCCTTACCTGAAATGAAGTCTTGCTTGTTGGAAGACTCAGAGCCTGGGATTTAACTCCATTTCTGAAGTAAAACACACAGCAGTGTAATCATCCATTGATCACACTCTGCTTTATAACAAGAAGCACGCTCTTGCATTCTAGAGTCTCTAAGACAGCAGGAAACGTGAGTGTGCTGACAACAAAAGAACGGTGTTTCCTACACATACGGACCATATCTAGTCCAACTCTACTTCTTAAACTGATACAAAGCACTGGTCCTAAACATCCAATGCTTGTCTGTTAAGATGAGAAATGTGTGAGCTCAGTGAACGATGTAGTTTGTTTGAGCTGAAAAGTGACTGCCCTTACCTGAATTGAAGTCTTGCTTGTAGGAAGACACAGAGATTGGGATTTAACTCCATTTCTGAAGGGAAACACACAGCATAGTTCTCATCCATGGATCACAATCTGCTTTAGAGCGAGAAGCACGCTCTTGCTTTCTAGAGTCTCTAACACAGCAGGAAACGTGTGTGTGCTGAGAACAAAAGAACGGTGTTTCCTACACATACGGACCATATCTAGTCCAACTCTGCGTCTGAATCTCATACAAAGCACTGGTCCTCTAACATCCAATGCTTGTCAGTTAAGGTGAGAAACGAGTGTGCTTCGTGAAAGATGTAGTTCGTTTGAGCAGAAAAGTGACTGTCCTTACCTGAAACGAAGTCTTGCTTGTAGGGAGACTCAGAGCCTGGGATTTGACTCCTTTTCTGAAGTGAAACACACAGCATAGTTTTCATCCATGGATCACACTCTGCTTTAGAACGAGAAGCAAGCTCTTCTTTCTAGAGACTCTAAGACAGCAGGAAACGTGAGTGTGCTGAGAACAAAAGAACGGTGTTTCCTACACATACGGACCATATCTAGTCCAAATCTGCTTCTTAAACTGATACAAAGCACTGATCCTCTAACATCCAATGCTTGTCTGTTAAGATGAGAAACGTGTGAGCTTCATGAACGATGTAGTTCGTTTGAGCAGAAAAGTGACGGCCCTTACCTGAATTGAAGTCTTGCCTGTAGGAAGACTCAGAGCCTGGGATTTAACTCCATTTCTGAAGTAAAACACACAGCAGTGTAATCATCCATTGATCACACTCTGCTTTATAACAAGAAGCACGCTCTTGTTTTCTAGAGTCTCTAAGACAGCAGGAAACGTGATTTTGCTGAGAACAAAAGAACGGTGTTTCCTACACATACGGACCATATCTAGTTCAACTCTGCTTCTGAAACTGATACAAAGCACTGGTCCTCTAACATCCAATGCTTGTCAGTTAAGGTGAGAAACGTGTGAGCTCAGTGAACGATGTAGTTCGTTTGAGCTGAAAAGTGACTGCCCTTACCTGAAACGAAGTCTTGCTTGTAGGAAGACACAGAGATTGGGATTTAACTCCATTTCTGAAGGGAAACACACAGCATAGTTCTCATCCATGGATCACAATCTGCTTTAGAGCGAGAAGCACGCTCTTGCTTTCTAGAGTCTCTAAGACAGCAGGAATCGTGAGTGTGCCCAGAACAAAAGAACGGAGTTTCCTACACATACGGACCATATTTTGTCCAACTCTGCGTCTGAATCTCACACAAAGCACTGGTCCTCTAACATCCAATGCTTGTCAGTTACGATGGGAAACGTGTGAGCTTCATGAACGATGTAGTTCGTTTGAGCAGAAAAGTGACTGCCCTTACCTTAAACAAGGTCTTGCTTTTAGGAAGACTCAGAGCCTGGGATTTAACCCCAATTCTGAAGTGAAACACACAGCAGTGTTCTCATCCATTGATGAAACTCTGATTTAGAACAAGAAGCACGCTCTTGCTTTCTAGAGTCTCTAAGACAGCAGGAAACGTGAGTGTGCTGAGAACAAAAGAACGGTGTTTCCTACACATAAGGACCATATCTAGTCCAACTCTGCTTCTGAAACTGATAAAAAGCACTGACCCACTAACATCCAATGCTTGTCAGTTAAGATGGGAAACGTGTGAGCTTCATGAACGATGTAGTTCGTTTGAGCAGAAAAGTGACTGCCCTTACCTTAAACAAAGTCTTGCTTTTAGGAAGACTCAGAGCCTGGGATTTAACCCCAATTCTGAAGTGAAACACACAGCAGTGTTCTCATCCATTGATGAAACTCTGATTTAGAACAAGAAGCACGCTCTTGCTTTCTAGAGTCTCTAACACAGCAGGAAACGTGTGTGTGCTGAGAACAAAAGAACGGTGTTTCCTACACATACGGACCATATCTAGTCCAACTCTGCGTCTGAATCTCATACAAAGCACTGGTCCTCTAACATCCAATGCTTGTCAGTTAAGATGAGAAACGAGTGTGCTTCGTGAAAGATGTAGTTCGTTTGAGCAGAAAAGTGACTGTCCTTACCTGAAACGAAGTCTTGCTTGTAGGGAGACTCAGAGCCTGGGATTTGACTCCTTTTCTGAAGTGAAACACACAGCATAGTTTTCATCCATGGATCACACTCTGCTTTAGAACGAGAAGCAAGCTCTTGCTTTCTAGAGACTCTAAGACAGCAGGAAACGTGAGTGTGCTGAGAACAAAAGAACGGTGTTTCCTACACATACGGACCATATCTAGTCCAAATCTGCTTCTTAAACTGATACAAAGCACTGATCCTCTAACATCCAATGCTTGTCTGTTAAGATGAGAAACGTGTGAGCTTCATGAACGATGTAGTTCGTTTGAGCAGAAAAGTGACTGCCCTTACCTGAATTGAAGTCTTGCCTGTAGGAAGACTCAGAGCCTGGGATTTAACTCCATTTCTGAAGTAAAACACACAGCAGTGTAATCATCCATTGATCACACTCTGCTTTATAACAAGAAGCACGCTCTTGCTTTCTAGAGTCTCTAAGACAGCAGGAAACGTGAGTGTGCCAAGAACAAAAGAACGGTGTTTCCTACACATACTGACTATATGTAGTCCAAAAGTTCTTCTGAAACAGATAGAATGCACTGGTCCTCTAACATCCAATGCTTGTCAGTTAAGATGGGAAACGTGTGAGCTTCATGAACGATGTAGTTCTTTTGAGCAAAAAAGTGACTGACCTTACCTTAAATGAAGTCTTGCTTGTACGAAGACTCAGAGCCTGGGATTTAACTCCATTTCTGAATTGAAACACACAGCAGTGTTCTCATCCATTGATCACACTCTGCTTTAGAATAAGAAGCACGCTCTTGCTTTTTAGAGTCTCTAAGACAGGAGGAAACGTGATTTTGCTGAGAACAAAAGAACGGAGTTTCCTACACATACGGACCATATCTAGTTCAACTCTGCTTCTGAAACTGATACAAAGCACTGGTCCTCTAACATCCAATGCTTGTCAGTTAAGGTGAGAAACGTGTGAGCTCAGTGAACGATGTAGTTCGTTTGAGCTGAAAAGTGACTGCCCTTACCTGAAACGAAGTCTTGCTTGTAGGAAGACACAGAGATTGGGATTTAACTCCATTTCTGAAGGGAAACACACAGCATAGTTCTCATCCATGGATCACGATCTGCTTTAGAGCGAGAAGCACGCTCTTGCTTTCTAGAGTCTCTAACACAGCAGGAAACGTGAGTGTGCTGAGAACAAAAGAACGGAGTTTCCTACACATACGGACCATATCTTGTCCAACTCTGCGTCTGAATCTCACACAAAGCACTGGTCCTCTAACATCCAATGCTTGTCAGTTAAGATGGGAAACGTGTGAGCTTCATGAACGATGTAGTTCGTTTGAGCAGAAAAGTGACTGCCCTTACCTTAAACAAAGTCTTGCTTGTAGGAAGACTCAGAGCCTGGGATTTAACTCCATTTCTGAAGTAAAACACACAGCAGTGTAATCATCCATTGATCACACTCTGCTTTAGAACAAGAAGCACACCCTTGCTTTCTAGAGTCTCTAAAACAGCAGGAAACGTGATTTTGCTGAGAACAAAAGAACGGTGTTTCCTACACATACGGACCATATCTAGTGCAACTCTGCTTCTGAAACTGATACAAAGCACTGGTCCTTAACATCGAATATTTGTCAGTTAAGATGAGAAACGTGTGAGCTTTGTGAATGATGTAGTTCCTTTGAACTGCAAAGTGACTACCCTTACCTGAAACGAAGTCTTGCTTGTAGGAAGACACAGAACCTGGGATTTAACTCCATTTCTGAAGGGAAATACACAGCATAGTATTCATCCATGGATCACACTGTGGTTAGAGCGAGAAGCACAATCTTGCTTTCTAGAGTCTCTAAGACAGCAGGAAATTTGAGTGTGCCCAGAACAATAGAATGGTGTTTCCTACACATATGGACCATATCCAGTCCAAATCTGCTTCTGAAACTGATATAAAGCATTGACACTCTAACCTCCAATGCTTGTCAGTTAAGATGAGAAACGTGTGAGCTTCATGAACGATGTAGTTCTTTTGAGCAGAAAAGTGACTGCCCTTACCTGAATTGAAGTCTTGCCTGTAGGAAGACTCAGAGCCTGGGATTTAAGTCCCTTTCTGAAGTAAAACACACAGCAGTGTAATCATCCATTGATCACACTCTGCTTTATAACAAGAAGCACGCTCTTGCTTTCTAGAGTCTCTAAGACAGCAGGAAACGTGATTTTGCTGAGAACAAAAGAACGGTGTTTCCTACAAATACGGACCATATCTAGTTCAACTCTGCTCCTGAAACTGATACAAAGCACTGGTCCTCTAACATCCAATGCTTGTCAGTTAAGATGAGAAACGTGTGAGCTTTGTGAATGATGTAGTTCCTTTGAACTGAAAAGTGACTGCCCTTACCTGAAACGAAGTCTTGCTTGTAGTAAGATACAGAGCCAGGAATTTAAATCCATTTCTTAAGAGAAACACACAGCATAGTTCTCATCCATGGATCACACTCTGCTTTAGAGCGAGAAGCACGCTCTTGCTATTAGAGTCTCTATTATAGCAGGAAATCTGAGTGTGCCCAGAACAAAAGAACGGTGTTTCCTACATATACGGACAATATGTAGTCCAAATCTGCTTCTGAAACTGATACAATGCACTGGTCCTCTAACATCCAATGCTTCTCAGTTAAGATGAGAATCGTGTGATCTTCGTTAACGATGTAGTTCGTTTGAGCAGAAAAGTGACTGCCCTTACCTGAATTGAAGTCTTGCTTGTAGGAAGACTCAGAGCCTGGGATTTAACTCAATTTCTGAAGTAAAACACACAGCAGTGTAATCATCCATTGATGACACTCTGCTTTAGAACAAGAAGCACACTCTTGCTTTCTAGAGTCTCTAAGACCGCAGGAAACGTGATTTTGCTGAGAACAAAAGAACGGTGTTTCCTACACATACAGACATTATATAGTCCAACTCTGCTTCTGAAACTGATACAAAGCACTGGTCCTCTAACATCCAATGCTTGTCTGTTAAGATGAGAAATGTGTGAGCTCAGTGAACGATGTAGTTCGTTTGAGATGAAAAGTGACTGTCTTACCTGAATTGAAGTCTTGCTTGTAGGAAGACTCAGAGCCTGGGATTTAACTCCATTTCTGAAGGCAAACACACAGCATAGTTCTCATCCATGGATCACACTCTGCTTTAGAGCGAGAAGCACGCTCTTGCTTTCTAGAGTCTCTAAGACAGCAGGAAACGTGAGTGTGGCAAGAACAAAAGAACGGTGTTTCCTACACATACTGAATATATGTAGTCCAAAAGTTCTTCTGAAACAGATAGAATGCACTGGTCCTCTAACATCCAATAATTGTCAGTTAAGATGAGAAACGAGTGTGCTTCGTGAAAGATGTAGTTCGTTTGAGCAGAAAAGTGACTACTACCCTTACCTGAAACGAAGTCTTGCATGTAGGAAGACACAGAGCCTGGGATTTAACTCCATTTCTGAAGGGAAACACACAGCATAGTATTCATCCATGGATCACACTGTGGTTAGAGCGAGAAGCACGCTCTTGTTTTCTAGAGTCTCTAAGACAGCAGGAAATTTGAGTGTGCCCAGAACAATAGAACGGTGTTTCCTATACATATGGACCATATCCAGTCCAAATCTGCTTCTGAAACTGACATAAAGCATTGACCCTCTAACATCCAATGATTGTCAGTTAGGATGAGAAATGTGTGAGCTCTGTGAACGATGTAGTTCCTTTGAGCAGAAAAGTGACTGTCCTTACCTGAAACGAAGTCTTGATTGTAGGAAGACTTAGAGCCTGGGATTTAAGTCCATTTCTGAAGGCAAACACACAGCATAGTTCTCATCCATGGATCACACTCTGCTTTAGAGCGAGAAGCACGCTCTTGCTTTCTAGAGTCTCTAAGACAGCAGGAAACGTGAGTGTGCTGAGAACAAAAGAACGGTGTTTCCTACATATACAGACCATATGTAGTCCAAATCTGCTTCTGAAACTGATACAATGCACTGGTCCTCTAACATCCAATGCTTGTCAGTTAAGATGAGAAACGTGTGATCTTCGTTAACGATGTAGTTCGTTTGAGCAGAAAAGTGACATCCCTTACCTGAAATGAAGTCTTGCTTGTTGGAAGACTCAGAGCCTGGGATTTAACTCCATTTCTGAAGTAAAACACACAGCAGTGTAATCATCCATTGATCACACTCTGCTTTATAACAAGAAGCACGCTCTTGCATTCTAGAGTCTCTAAGACAGCAGGAAACGTGAGTGTGCTGACAACAAAAGAACGGTGTTTCCTACACATACGGACCATATCTAGTCCAACTCTACTTCTTAAACTGATACAAAGCACTGGTCCTAAACATCCAATGCTTGTCTGTTAAGATGAGAAATGTGTGAACTCAGTGAACGATGTAGTTTGTTTGAGCTAAAAAGTGACTGCCCTTACCTGAATTGAAGTCTTGCTTGTAGGAAGACACAGAGATTGGGATTTAACTCCATTTCTGAAGGGAAACACACAGCATAGTTCTCATCCATGGATCACAATCTGCTTTAGAGCGAGAAGCACGCTCTTGCTTTCTAGAGTCTCTAACACAGCAGGAAACATGTGTGTGCTGAGAACAAAAGAACGGTGTTTCCTACACATACGGACCATATCTAGTCCAACTCTGCGTCTGAATCTCATACAAGGCACTGGTCCTCTAACATCCAATGCTTGTCAGTTAAGATGAGAAACGAGTGTGCTTCGTGAAAGATGTAGTTTGTTTGAGCAGAAAAGTGACTGTCCTTACCTGAAACGAAGTCTTGCTTGTAGGGAGACTCAGAGCCTGGGATTTGACTCCTTTTCTGAAGTGAAACACACAGCATAGTTTTCATCCATGGATCACACTCTGCTTTAGAATGAGAAGCAAGCTCTTGCTTTCTAGAGACTCTAAGACAGCAGGAAACGTGAGTGTGCTGAGAACAAAAGAACGGTGTTTCCTACATATACGGACCATATCTAGTCCAAATCTGCTTCTTAAAGTGATACAAAGCACTGATCCTCTAACATCCAATGCTTGTCTGTTAAGATGAGAAACGTGTGAGCTTCATGAACGATGTAGTTCGTTTGAGCAGAAAAGTGACTGCCCTTACCTGAATTGAAGTCTTGCCTGTAGGAAGACTCAGAGCCTTTGATTTAACTCCATTTCTGAAGTAAAACACACAGCAGTGTAATCATCCATTGATCACACTCTGCTTTATAACAAGAAGCACGCTCTTGTTTTCTAGAGTCTCTAAGACAGCAGGAAACGTGATTTTGCTGAGAACAAAAGAACGGTGTTTCCTACACATACGGACCATATCTAGTTCAACTCTGCTTCTGAAACTGATACAAAGCACTGGTCCTCTAACATCCAATGCTTGTCAGTTAAGGTGAGAAACGTGTGAGCTCAGTGAACGATGTAGTTCGTTTGAGCTGAAAAGTGACTGCCCTTACCTGAAACGAAGTCTTGCTTGTAGGAAGACACAGAGATTGGAATTTAACTCCATTTCTGAAGGGAAACAAACAGCATAGTTCTCATCCATGGATCACAATTTGCTTTAGAGCGAGAAGCACGCTCTTGCTTTCTAGAGTCTCTAACACAGCAGGAAACGGGAGTGTGCTGAGAACAAAAGAACGGAGTTTCCTACACATACGGACCATATCTTGTCCAAATCTGCGTCTGAATCTCACACAAAGCACTGGTCCTCTAACATCCAACGCTTGTCAGTTAAGATGGGAAACGTGTGAGCTTCATGAACGATGTAGTTCGTTTGAGCAGAAAAGTGACTGCCCTTACCTTAAACAAAGTCTTGCTTTTAGGAAGACTCAGAGCCTGGGATTTAACCCCAATTCTGAAGTGAAACACACAGCAGTGTTCTCATCCATTGATGAAACTCTGATTTAGAACAAGAAGCACGCTCTTGCTTTCTAGAGTCTCCAAGACAGCAGGAAACGTGAGTGTGCTGAGAACAAAAGAATGGTGTTTCCTACACATAAGGACCATATCTAGTCCAACTCTGCTTCTGAAACTGATAAAAAGCACTGACCCACTAACATCCAATGCTTGTCAGTTAAGATGGGAAACGTGTGAGCTTCATGAACGATGTAGTTAGTTTGAGCAGAAAAATGACTGCCCTTACCTGAATTGAAGTCTTACTTGTAGGAAGACTCAGAGCCTGGGATTTAACTCCATTTCTGAAGTAAAACACACAGCAGTGTAATCATCCATTGATCACACGCTGCTTTAGAACAAGAAGCACACCCTTGCTTTCTAGAGTCTCTAAAACAGCAGGAAACATGATTTTGCTGAGAACAAAAGAACGGTGTTTCCTACACATACGGACCATATCTAGTGCAACTCTGCTTCTGAAACTGATACAAAGCACTGGTCCTCTAACATCCAATGTTTGTCTGTTAAGATGAGAAATGTGTGAGCTCAGTGAACGATGTAGTTCGTTTGAGCTGAAAAGTGACTGCCCTTACCTGAATTGAAGTCTTGCTTGTAGGAAGACACAGAGATTGGGATTTAACTCCATTTCTGAAGGGAAACACACAGCATAGTTCTCATCCATGGATCACAATCTGCTTTAGAGCGAGAAGCACGCTCTTGCTTTCTAGAGTCTCTAACACAGCAGGAAACGTGTGTGTGCTGAGAACAAAAGAACGGTGTTTCCTACACATACAGACCATATCTAGTCCAACTCTGCGTCTGAATCGCATACAAAGCACTGGTCCTCTAACATCCAATGCTTGTCAGTTAGGATGGGAAACGTGTGAGCTTCACGAACGATGTAGTTCGTTTGAGCAGAAAAATGACTGCTCTTACCTGAATTGAAGTCTTACTTGTAGGAAGACTCAGAGCCTGGGATTTAACTCCATTTCTGAAGTAAAACACACAGCAGTGTAATCATCCATTGATCACACTCTGCTTTAGAACAAGAAGCACACTCTTGCTTTCTAGAGTCTCTAAGACAGCAGGAAACGTGATTTTGCTGAGAACAAAAGAAAGGTGTTTCCTACACATATGGACCTTATATAGTCCAACTCTGCTTCTGAAACTGATTCAAAGCACTGGTCCTCTAACATCCAATGCTTGTCAGTTAAGATGGGAAACGTGTGAGTTTCATGAACGATGTAGTTCGTTTGAGCAGAAAAGTGACTGCCTTACCTGAATTGAAGTCTTGCTTGTAGGAAGACTCAGAGCGTGGGATTTAACTCCATTTCGGAAGGCAAACACACAGCATAGTTCTCATCCATGGATCACACTCTGCTTTAGAGCGAGAAGCATGCTCTTTCTTTCTAGAGTCTCTAAGACAGCAGGAATCGTGAGTGTGCCCAGAACAAAAGAACGGTGTTTCCTACACAGACGGACCATATCTAGTCCAAATCTGCTTCTTAAACTGATACAAAGCACTGATCCTCTAACATCCAATGCTTGTCTGTTAAGATGAAAACGTGTGAGCTTCATGAATGATGTAGTTCGTTTGAGCAGAAAAGTGACTGCCCTTACCTGAATTGAAGTCTTGCCTGTAGGAAGACTCAGAGCCTGGGATTTAACTCCATTTCTGAAGTAAAACACACAGCAGTGTAATCATCCATTGATCACACTCTGCTTTAGAGCAAGAAGCACGCTCTTGCTTTCTAGAGTGTCTAAGACAGCAGGAAACGTGATTTTGCTGAGAACAAAAGAACGGTGATTCCTACATATACGGACCATATCTAGTTCAACTCTGCTTCTGAAACTGATACAAATCACTGGTCGTCTAACATCCAATGCTTGTCAGTTAAGATGAGAAACGTGTGAGCTTTGTGAATGATGTAGTTCCTTTGAACTGAAAAGTGACTACCCTTACCTGAAACGAAGTCTTGCTTGTAGGAAGAGACAGAGCCTGGGATTTAACGCCATTTCTGAAGGGAAACACACAGCATAGTATTCATCCATGGATCACACTGTGGTTAGAGCGAGAAGCACACTCTTGCTTTCTAGATTCTCTAAGACAGCAGGAATTTTGAGTGTGTCCAGAACAATAGAACGGTGTTTCCTACACATATGGACCATATCTAGTCCAAATCTGCTTCTGAAACTGATATAAAGCATTGAACCTCTAACATCCAATGCTTGTCAGTTAAGATGAGAAACGTGTGAGCTCTGTGAACGATGTAGTTTCTTTGAGCAGAAAATAGACTGTCCTTACCTGAAACGAAGTCTTGCTTGTAGGAAGAATCAGAGCCTGGGATTTAACTCCATTTCTGAAGGCAAACACACAGCATAGTTCTCATCCATGGACCACACTCTGCTTTAGAGCGAGAAGCACGCTCTTGCTTTCTAGAGTCTCTAAGACAGCAGGAATCATGAGTGTGCCCAGAAAAAAAGAACGGTGTTTCCTACACATACGGACTATATGTAGTCCAAAACTTCTTCTGAAACAGATAGAATGCACTGGTCCTCTAACATCCAATGCTTGTCAGTTAAGATGAGAAACGTGTGTGCTTCGTGAAAGATGTAGATCTTTTGAGCAGAAAAGTGACTGCCCTTACCTGAAACGAAGTCTTGCTTGTAGGGAGACTCAGAGCCTGGGATTTAACTCCTTTTCTGAAGTGAAACACACAGCATAGTTTTCATCCATGGATCACACTCTGCTTTAGAACGAGAAGCATGCTCTTGCTTTCTAGAGTCTCTAAGACAGCAGGAAACGTGAGTGTGATGAGATCAAAAGAACGTTGTTTCCTACACAGCCGGACCATATCTAGTCCAAATCTGCTTCTTAAACTGATACAAAGCACTGATCCTCTAACATCCAATGCTTGTCTGTTAAGAAGAGAAACGTGTGAGCTTCATGAATGATGTAGTTCGTTTGAGCAGAAAAGTGACTGCCCTTACCTGAATTGAAGTCTTGTCTGTAGGAAGACTCAGAGTCTGGGATTTAACTCCATTTCTGAAGTAAAACACACAGCAGTGTAATCATCCATTGATCACACTCTGCTTTATAACAAGAAGCACCCTCTTGCTTTCTAGAGTCTCTAAGACAGCAGGAAACGTGAGTGTGCTGAGAACAAAAGAACGGTGTTTCCTACACATACGGACCATATCTAGTTCAACTCTGCTTTTGAAACTGATACAAAGCACTGGTCCTCTAACATCCAATGCTTGTCAGTTAAGATGAGAAACGTGTGAGCTTTGTGAATGATGTAGTTCCTTTGAATTGAAAAGTGACTGCACTTACCTGAAATGAAGTCTTGCTTGTAGTAAGACACAGAGCCTGGGATTTAACTCCATTTCTTAAGAGAAACACACAGCATAGTTCTCTTCCATGGATCACACTCTGCTTTAGAGCGAGAAGCACGCTCTTGCTTTTAGAGTCTCTAATATAGCAGGAAATTTGAGTGTGCCCAGAAAAAAAGAACGGTGTTTCCTACATATACGGACCATATGTAGTCCAAATCTGCTTCCGAAACTGATACAATGCACAGGTCCTCTAACATCCAATGCTTGTCAGTTAAGATGAGAATCGTGTGATCTTCGTTAATGATGTAGTTCGTTTGAGCAGAAAAGTGACTGTCCTTACCTGAAATGAAGTCTTGCTTGTAGAAAGACTCAGAGCCTGGGATTTAACTCCATTTCTGTAGTAAAACACACAGCAGTGTAATCATCCATTGATCACACTCTGCTTTAGAACAAGAAGCACGCCCTTGCTTTCTAGAGTCTCTAAGACAGCAGGAAACATGAGTGTGCTGAGAAAAAAAGAACGGGGTTTCCTACACATACGGACCATATCTAGTCCAACTCTACTTCTTAAACTGATACAAAGCACTGGTCCTCTAACATCCAATGCTTGTCAGTTAAGATGAGAATCGTGTGATCTTCGTTAATGATGTAGTTCGTTTGAGCAGAAAAGTGACTGCCCTTACCTGAATTGAAGTCTTGCTTGTAGGAAGACACAGAGATTGGGATTTAACTCCATTTCTGAAGGGAAACACACAGCATAGTTCTCATCCATGGATCACAATCTGCTTTAGAGCGAGAAGCACGCTCTTGCTTTCTAGAGTCTCTAACACAGCAGGAAACGTGTGTGTGCTGAGAACAAAAGAACGGTGTTTCCTACACATACGGACCATATCTAGTCCAACTCTGCGTCTGAATCGCATACAAAGCACTGGTCCTCTAACATCCAATGCTTGTCAGTTAGGATGGGAAACGTGTGAGCTTCACGAACGATGTAGTTCGTTTGAGCAGAAAAATGACTGCCCTTACCTTAATTGAAGTCTTACTTGTAGGAAGACTCAGAGCCTGGGATTTAACTCCATTTCTGAAGTAAAACACAAAGCAGTGTAATCATCCATTGATCACACTCTGCTTTAGAACAAGAAGCACACTCTTGCTTTCTAGAGTCTCTAAGACAGCAGGAAACGTGATTTTGCTGAGAACAAAAGAAAGGTGTTTCCTACACATATGGACCTTATATAGTCCAACTCTGCTTCTGAAACTGATTCAAAGCACTGGTCCTCTAACATCCAATGCTTGTCTGTTAAGATGAGAAATGTGTTGAGCTCAGTGAACGATGTAGTTCATTTGAGCTGAAAAGTGACTGCCCTTACATGAAACGAAGTCTTGCTTGTAGGAAGACACAGAGTTTGGGATTTAACTCCATTTCTGAAGGGAAACACACAGCATAGTTCTCATCCATGGATCACACTCTGCTTTAGAGCGAGAAGCACGCTCTTGCTTTCTATATTCTCTAAGACAGCAGGAAACGTGAGTGTGCTGAGAACAAAAGAACGGTGTTTCCTACACATACAGACCATATCTATTCCAACTCTGCTTCTGAAACTGATACAAAGCACTGGTCCTCTAACATCCAATGTTTGTCAGTTAAGATGAGAAACGTGTGAGATTTGTGAATGATGTAGTTCCTTTGAACTGAAAAGTGACTACCCTTACCTGAAACGAAATCTTGCTTCTAGGAAGAGACAGAGCCTGGGATTTAACTCCATTTCTGAAGGGAAACACACAGCAGTGTTCTCATCCATTGATCACACTCTGCTTTAGAATAAGAAGCACGCTCTTGCTTTTGAGAGTCTCTAAGACAGGAGGAAACGTGATTTTGCTGAGAACAAAAGAACGGAGTTTCCTACACATACAGACCATATCTAGTCCAAATCTCCTTCTGAAACTGATACAAAGCACTGACCCTCTAACATCCAATGCTTGTCAGTTAAGATGGGAAACGTGTGAGCTTCATGAACGATGTAGTTCGTTTGAGCAGAAAAGTGACTGCCTTACCTGAATTGAAGTCTTGCTTGTAGGAAGACTCAGAGCCTGGGATTTAACTCCATTTCTGAAGGCAAACACACAGCATAGTTCTCATCCATGGATCACACTCTGCTTTAGAGCGAGAAGCACGCTCTTGCTTTCTAGAGTCTCTAAGACAGCAGGAATCGTGAGTGTGCCCAGAACAAAAGAACGGTGTTTCCTACACAGACGGACCATATCTAGTACAAATCTGCTTCTTAAACTGATACAAAGCACTGATCCTCTAACATCCAATGCTTGTCTGTTAAGATGAAAACGTGTGAGCTTCATGAATGATGTAGTTCGTTTGAGCAGAAAAGTGACTGCCCTTACCTGAATTGAAGTCTTGCCTGTAGGAAGACTCAGAGCCTGGGATTTAACTCCATTTCTGAAGTAAAACACACAGCAGTGTAATCATCCATTGATCACACTCTGCTTTAGAACAAGAAGCACGCTCTTGCTTTCTAGAGTCTCTAAGACAGCAGGAAACGTGAGTGTGCTGAGAAGAAAAGAACTGTGTTTCCTACACATACAGACCATATCTAGTCCAACTCAGCTTCTGAAACTGATACAAAGCACTGGTCCTCTAACATCCAATGTTTGTCAGTTAAGATGAGAAACGTGTGAGCTTTGTGAATGATGTAGTTCCTTTGAACTGAAAAGTGACTACCCTTACCTGAAACGAAGTCTTGCATGTAGGAAGACACAGAGCCTGGGATTTAACTCCATTTCTGAAGGGAAACACACAGCATAGTATTCATCCATCGATCACACTGTGGTTACAGCGAGAAGAACACTCTTGTTTTCTAGAGTCTCTAAGACAGCAGGAAATTTGAGTGTGCCCAGAACAATAGAACGGTGTTTCCTACACATATGGATCATATCCAGTCCAAATCTGCTTCTGAAACTGATATAAAGCATTGACCCTCTAACATCCAATGATTGTCAGTTAGGATGAGAAATGTGTGAGCTCTGTGAACGATGTAGTTCGTTTGAGCAGAAAAGTGACTGTCCTTACCTGAAACGAAGTCTTGCTTGTAGGAAGACTTAGAGCCTGGGATTTAAGTCCATTACTGAAGGCAAACACACAGCATAGTTCTCATCCATGGATCACACTCTGCTTTAGAGCGAAAAGCAGGCTCTTGCTTTCTAGAGTCTCTAAGACAGCAGGATACGTGAGTGTGCCCAGTACAAAAGAACGGTGTTTCCTACACATACGGACCATTTCAAGTCCAAATCTGCTTCTTAAACTGATACAAAGCACTGATCCTCTAACATCCAATGCTTGTCTGTTAAGATGAGAAACGTGTGAGCTTCATGAACGATGTAGTTCGTTTGAGCAGAAAAGTGAATTGCCCTTACCTGAATTGAAGTCTTGCCTGTAGGAAGACTCAGAGCCTGGGATTTAACTCCATTTCTGAAGGAAAACACACAGCAGTGTAATCATCCATTGATCATACTCTGCTTTATAACAAGAAGCACGCTCTTGTTTTCTAGAGTCTCTAAGACAGCAGTAAACGTGATTTTGCTGAGAACAAAAGAACGGTGTTTCCTACACATACGGACCATATCTAGTTCAACTCTGCTTCTGAAACTGATACAAAGCACTGGTCCTCTAACATCCAATGCTTGTCAGTTAAGATGAGAAACGTGTGAGCTTTGTGAATGATGTAGTTCCTTTGAACTGAAAAGTGACTGCCCTTACCTGAAACGAAGTCTTGCTTGTAGTAAGACACAGAGCCTGGGATTTAACTCCATTTCTGAGGTGAAACACACAGCAGTGTTCTCATCAATTGATGACACTCTGCTTTAGAACAAGAAGCACGCTCTTGCTTTCTAGAGTCTCTAAGACAGCAGGAAACGTGAGTGTGCTGAGTACAAAAGAACGGTGTTTACTACACATACGGACCATATATAGTCCAACTCTGCTTCTTAAACTGATTCAAAGCACTGGTCCTCTAACATCCAATGCTTGTCTGTTAAGATGGGAAATGTGTGAGCTCAGTGAACGATGTAGTTCATTTGAGCTGAAAAGTGACTGCCCTTACCTGAAACGAAGTCTTGATTGTAGGAAGAAAAAGAGATTGGGATTTAACTCCATTTCTGAAGGGAAACACACAGCATAGTTCTCATCCATGGATCACAATATGCGTTAGAGCGAGAAGCACGCTCTTGCTTTCTAGAGTCTCTAATACAGCAGGAAACGTGAGTGTGCTGAGAACAAAAGAACGGTGTTTCCTACACATACGGACCATATCTAGTCCAACTCTGCTTCTGAAACTGATACAAAGCACTGATCCTCTAACATCCAATGCTTGTCTGTTAAGATGAAAACGTGTGAGCTTCATGAATGATGTAGTTCGTTTGAGCAGAAAAGTGACTGCCCTTACCTGAATTGAAGTCTTGCCTGTAGGAAGACTCAGAGCCTGGGATTTAACTCCATTTCTGAAGTAAAACACACAGCAGTGTAATCATCCATTGATCACACTCTGCTTTAGAGCAAGAAGCACGCTCTTGCTTTCTAGAGTGTCTAAGACAGCAGGAAACGTGATTTTGCTGAGAACAAAAGAACGGTGATTCCTACATATACGGACCATATCTAGTTCAACTCTGCTTCTGAAACTGATACAAATCACTGGTCGTCTAACATCCAATGCTTGTCAGTTAAGATGAGAAACGTGTGAGCTTTGTGAATGATGTAGTTCCTTTGAACTGAAAAGTGACTACCCTTACCTGAAACGAAGTCTTGCTTGTAGGAAGAGACAGAGCCTGGGATTTAACGCCATTTCTGAAGGGAAACACACAGCATAGTATTCATCCATGGATCACACTGTGGTTAGAGCGAGAAGCACACTCTTGCTTTCTAGATTCTCTAAGACAGCAGGAAATTTGAGTGTGTCCAGAACAATAGAACGGTGTTTCCTACACATATGGACCATATCTAGTCCAAATCTGCTTCTTAAACTGATATAAAGCATTGAACCTCTAACATCCAATGCTTGTCAGTTAAGATGAGAAACGTGTGAGCTCTGTGAACGATGTAGTTTCTTTGAGCAGAAAAGTGACTGTCCTTACCTGAAACGAAGTCTTGCTTGTAGGAAGAATCAGAGCCTGGGATTTAACTCCATTTCTGAAGGCAAACACACAGCATAGTTCTCATCCATGGACCACACTCTGCTTTAGAGCAAGAAGCACGCTCTTGCTTTCTAGAGTCTCTAAGACAGCAGGAAACGTGAGTGTGCTGAGAAGAAAAGAACTGTGTTTCCTACACATACAGACCATATCTAGTCCAACTCAGCTTCTGAAACTGATACAAAGCACTGGTCCTCTAACATCCAATGTTTGTCAGTTAAGATGAGAAACGTGTGAGCTTTGTGAATGATGTAGTTCCTTTGAACTGAAAAGTGACTACCCTTACCTGAAACGAAGTCTTGCATGTAGGAAGACACAGAGCCTGGGATTTAACTCCATTTCTGAAGGGAAACACACAGCATAGTATTCATCCATCGATCACACTGTGGTTACAGCGAGAAGAACACTCTTGTTTTCTAGAGTCTCTAAGACAGCAGGAAATTTGAGTGTGCCCAGAACAATAGAACGGTGTTTCCTACACATATGGATCATATCCAGTCCAAATCTGCTTCTGAAACTGATATAAAGCATTGACCCTCTAACATCCAATGATTGTCAGTTAGGATGAGAAATGTGTGAGCTCTGTGAACGATGTAGTTCGTTTGAGCAGAAAAGTGACTGTCCTTACCTGAAACGAAGTCTTGCTTGTAGGAAGACTTAGAGCCTGGGATTTAAGTCCATTACTGAAGGCAAACACACAGCATAGTTCTCATCCATGGATCACACTCTGCTTAAGAGCGAAAAGCAGGCTCTTGCTTTCTAGAGTCTCTAAGACAGCAGGATACGTGAGTGTGCCCAGTACAAAAGAACGGTGTTTCCTACACATACGGACCATTTCAAGTCCAAATCTGCTTCTTAAACTGATACAAAGCACTGATCCTCTAACATCCAATGCTTGTCTGTTAAGATGAGAAACGTGTGAGCTTCATGAACGATGTAGTTCGTTTGAGCAGAAAAGTGAATTGCCCTTACCTGAATTGAAGTCTTGCCTGTAGGAAGACTCAGAGCCTGGGATTTAACTCCATTTCTGAAGGAAAACACACAGCAGTGTAATCATCCATTGATCATACTCTGCTTTATAACAAGAAGCACGCTCTTGTTTTCTAGAGTCTCTAAGACAGCAGTAAACGTGATTTTGCTGAGAACAAAAGAACGGTGTTTCCTACACATACGGACCATATCTAGTTCAACTCTGCTTCTGAAACTGATACAAAGCACTGGTCCTCTAACATCCAATGCTTGTCAGTTAAGATGAGAAACGTGTGAGCTTTGTGAATGATGTAGTTCCTTTGAACTGAAAAGTGACTGCCCTTACCTGAAACGAAGTCTTGCTTGTAGTAAGACACAGAGCCTGGGATTTAACTCCATTTCTGAAGTGAAACACACAGCAGTGTTCTCATCCATTGATGACACTCTGCTTTAGAACAAGAAGCACGCTCTTGCTTTCTAGAGTCTCTAAGACAGCAGGAAACGTGAGTGTGCTGAGTACAAAAGAACGGTGTTTACTACACATACAGACCATATATAGTCCAACTCTGCTTCTTAAACTGATTCAAAGCACTGGTCCTCTAACATCCAATGCTTGTCTTTTAAGATGGGAAATGTGTGAGCTCAGTGAACGATGTAGTTCATTTGAGCTGAAAAGTGACTGCCCTTACCTGAAACGAAGTCTTGATTGTAGGAAGAAAAAGAGATTGGGATTTAACTCCATTTCTGAAGGGAAACACACAGCATAGTTCTCATCCATGGATCACAATATGCGTTAGAGGGAGAAGCACGCTCTTGCTTTCTAGAGTCTCTAATACAGCAGGAAACGTGAGTGTGCTGAGAACAAAAGAACGGTGTTTCCTACACATACGGACCATATCTAGTCCAACTCTGCTTCTGAAACTGATACAAAGCACTGATCCTCTAACATCCAATGCTTGTCTGTTAAGATGAAAACGTGTGAGCTTCATGAATGATGTAGTTCGTTTGAGCAGAAAAGTGACTGCCCTTACCTGAATTGAAGTCTTGCCTGTAGGAAGACTCAGAGCCTGGGATTTAACTCCATTTCTGAAGTAAAACACACAGCAGTGTAATCATCCATTGATCACACTCTGCTTTAGAGCAAGAAGCACGCTCTTGCTTTCTAGAGTGTCTAAGACAGCAGGAAACGTGATTTTGCTGAGAACAAAAGAACGGTGATTCCTACATATACGGACCATATCTAGTTCAACTCTGCTTCTGAAACTGATACAAATCACTGGTCGTCTAACATCCAATGCTTGTCAGTTAAGATGAGAAACGTGTGAGCTTTGTGAATGATGTAGTTCCTTTGAACTGAAAAGTGACTACCCTTACCTGAAACGAAGTCTTGCTTGTAGGAAGAGACAGAGCCTGGGATTTAACGCCATTTCTGAAGGGAAACACACAGCATAGTATTCATCCATGGATCACACTGTGGTTAGAGCGAGAAGCACACTCTTGCTTTCTAGATTCTCTAAGACAGCAGGAAATTTGAGTGTGTCCAGAACAATAGAACGGTGTTTCCTACACATATGGACCATATCTAGTCCAAATCTGCTTCTGAAACTGATATAAAGCATTGAACCTCTAACATCCAATGCTTGTCAGTTAAGATGAGAAACGTGTGAGCTCTGTGAACGATGTAGTTTCTTTGAGCAGAAAAGTGACTGTCCTTACCTGAAACGAAGTCTTGCTTGTAGGAAGAATCAGAGCCTGGGATTTAACTCCATTTCTGAAGGCAAACACACAGCATAGTTCTCATCCATGGACCACACTCTGCTTTAGAGCGAGAAGCACGCTCTTGCTTTCTAGAGTCTCTAAGACAGCAGGAATCATGAGTGTGCCCAGAAAAAAAGAACGGTGTTTCCTACACATACGGACTATATGTAGTCCAAAACTTCTTCTGAAACAGATAGAATGCACTGGTCCTCTAACATCCAATGCTTGTCAGTTAAGATGAGAAACGTGTGTGCTTCGTGAAAGATGTAGATCTTTTGAGCAGAAAAGTGACTGCCCTTACCTGAAACGAAGTCTTGCTTGTAGGGAGACTCAGAGCCTGGGATTTAACTCCTTTTCTGAAGTGAAACACACAGCATAGTTTTCATCCATGGATCACACTCTGCTTTAGAACCAGAAGCATGCTCTTGCTTTCTAGAGTCTCTAAGACAGCAGGAAACGTGAGTGTGATGAGATCAAAAGAACGTTGTTTCCTACACAGCCGGACCATATCTAGTCCAAATCTGCTTCTTAAACTGATACAAAGCACTGATCCTCTAACATCCAATGCTTGTCTGTTAAGAAGAGAAACGTGTGAGCTTCATGAATGATGTAGTTCGTTTGAGCAGAAAAGTGACTGCCCTTACCTGAATTGAAGTCTTGTGTGTAGGAAGACTCAGAGTCTGGGATTTAACTCCATTTCTGAAGTAAAACACACAGCAGTGTAATCATCCATTGATCACACTCTGCTTTATAACAAGAAGCACCCTCTTGCTTTCTAGAGTCTCTAAGACAGCAGGAAACGTGAGTGTGCTGAGAACAAAAGAACGGTGTTTCCTACACATACGGACCATATCTAGTTCAACTCTGCTTTTGAAACTGATACAAAGCACTGGTCCTCTAACATCCAATGCTTGTCAGTTAAGATGAGAAACGTGTGAGCTTTGTGAATGA
Source organism: Onychomys leucogaster (assembly GCA_949786385.1). Taxonomy (NCBI): domain Eukaryota; kingdom Metazoa; phylum Chordata; class Mammalia; order Rodentia; family Cricetidae; genus Onychomys; species Onychomys leucogaster. Next base: position 693,514 of record CATKUP010000129.1, on the reverse strand, counting down.
TGTAGTTCCTTTGAACTGAAAAGTGACTACCCTTACCTGAAACGAAGTCTTGCTTGTAGGAAGAGACAGAGCCTGGGATTTAACGCCATTTCTGAAGGGAAACACACAGCATAGTATTCATCCATGGATCACACTGTGGTTAGAGCGAGAAGCACACTCTTGCTTTCTAGATTCTCTAAGACAGCAGGAAATTTGAGTGTGTCCAGAACAATAGAACGGTGTTTCCTACACATATGGACCATATCTAGTCCAAATCTGCTTCTGAAACTGATATAAAGCATTGAACCTCTAACATCCAATGCTTGTCAGTTAAGATGAGAAACGTGTGAGCTCTGTGAATGATGTAGTTTCTTTGAGCAGAAAAGTGACTGTCCTTACCTGAAACGAAGTCTTGCTTGTAGGAAGAATCAGAGCCTGGGATTTAACTCCATTTCTGAAGGCAAACACACAGCATAGTTCTCATCCATGGACCACACTCTGCTTTAGAGCGAGAAGCACGCTCTTGCTTTCTAGAGTCTCTAAGACAGCAGGAATCATGAGTGTGCCCAGAAAAAAAGAACGGTGTTTCCTACACATACGGACTATATGTAGTCCAAAACTTCTTCTGAAACAGATAGAATGCACTGGTCCTCTAACATCCAATGCTTGTCAGTTAAGATGAGAAACGTGTGTGCTTCGTGAAAGATGTAGATCTTTTGAGCAGAAAAGTGACTGCCCTTACCTGAAACGAAGTCTTGCTTGTAGGGAGACTCAGAGCCTGGGATTTAACTCCTTTTCTGAAGTGAAACACACAGCATAGTTTTCATCCATGGATCACACTCTGCTTTAGAACGAGAAGCATGCTCTTGCTTTCTAGAGTCTCTAAGACAGCAGGAAACGTGAGTGTGATGAGATCAAAAGAACGTTGTTTCCTACACAGCCGGACCATATCTAGTCCAAATCTGCTTCTTAAACTGATACAAAGCACTGATCCTCTAACATCCAATGCTTGTCTGTTAAGAAGAGAAACGTGTGAGCTTCATGAATGATGTAGTTCGTTTGAGCAGAAAAGTGACTGCCCTTACCTGAATTGAAGTCTTGTCTGTAGGAAGACTCAGAGTCTGGGATTTAACTCCATTTCTGAAGTAAAACACACAGCAGTGTAATCATCCATTGATCACACTCTGCTTTATAACAAGAAGCACCCTCTTGCTTTCTAGAGTCTCTAAGACAGCAGGAAACGTGAGTGTGCTGAGAACAAAAGAACGGTGTTTCCTACACATACGGACCATATCTAGTTCAACTCTGCTTTTGAAACTGATACAAAGCACTGGTCCTCTAACATCCAATGCTTGTCAGTTAAGATGAGAAACGTGTGAGCTTTGTGAATGATGTAGTTCCTATGAATTGAAAAGTGACTGCACTTACCTGAAATGAAGTCTTGCTTGTAGTAAGACACAGAGCCTGGGATTTAACTCCATTTCTTAAGAGAAACACACAGCATAGTTCTCTTCCATGGATCACACTCTGCTTTAGAGCGAGAAGCACGCTCTTGCTTTTAGAGTCTCTAATATAGCAGGAAATTTGAGTGTGCCCAGAAAAAAAGAACGGTGTTTCCTACATATACGGACCATATGTAGTCCAAATCTGCTTCCGAAACTGATACAATGCACAGGTCCTCTAACATCCAATGCTTGTCAGTTAAGATGAGAATCGTGTGATCTTCGTTAATGATGTAGTTCGTTTGAGCAGAAAAGTGACTGTCCTTACCTGAAATGAAGTCTTGCTTGTAGAAAGACTCAGAGCCTGGGATTTAACTCCATTTCTGTAGTAAAACACACAGCAGTGTAATCATCCATTGATCACACTCTGCTTTAGAACAAGAAGCACGCCCTTGCTTTCTAGAGTCTCTAAGACAGCAGGAAACATGAGTGTGCTGAGAAAAAAAGAACGGTGTTTCCTACACATACAGACCATATCTAGTCCAACTCTACTTCTTAAACTGATACAAAGCACTGGTCCTCTAACATCCAATGCTTGTCAGTTAAGATGAGAATCGTGTGATCTTCGTTAATGATGTAGTTCGTTTGAGCAGAAAAGTGACTGCCCTTACCTGAATTGAAGTCTTGCTTGTAGGAAGACACAGAGATTGGGATTTAACTCCATTTCTGAAGGGAAACACACAGCATAGTTCTCATCCATGGATCACAATCTGCTTTAGAGCGAGAAGCACGCTCTTGCTTTCTAGAGTCTCTAACACAGCAGGAAACGTGTGTGTGCTGAGAACAAAAGAACGGTGTTTCCTACACATACGGACCATATCTAGTCCAACTCTGCGTCTGAATCGCATACAAAGCACTGGTCCTCTAACATCCAATGCTTGTCAGTTAGGATGGGAAACGTGTGAGCTTCACGAACGATGTAGTTCGTTTGAGCAGAAAAATGACTGCCCTTACCTTAATTGAAGTCTTACTTGTAGGAAGACTCAGAGCCTGGGATTTAACTCCATTTCTGAAGTAAAACACAAAGCAGTGTAATCATCCATTGATCACACTCTGCTTTAGAACAAGAAGCACACTCTTGCTTTCTAGAGTCTCTAAGACAGCAGGAAACGTGATTTTGCTGAGAACAAAAGAAAGGTGTTTCCTACACATATGGACCTTATATAGTCCAACTCTGCATCTGAAACTGATTCAAAGCACTGGTCCTCTAACATCCAATGCTTGTCTGTTAAGATGAGAAATGTGTTGAGCTCAGTGAACGATGTAGTTCATTTGAGCTGAAAAGTGACTGCCCTTACATGAAACGAAGTCTTGCTTGTAGGAAGACACAGAGTTTGGGATTTAACTCCATTTCTGAAGGGAAACACACAGCATAGTTCTCATCCATGGATCACACTCTGCTTTAGAGCGAGAAGCACGCTCTTGCTTTCTATATTCTCTAAGACAGCAGGAAACGTGAGTGTGCTGAGAACAAAAGAACGGTGTTTCCTACACATACAGACCATATCTATTCCAACTCTGCTTCTGAAACTGATACAAAGCACTGGTCCTCTAACATCCAATGTTTGTCAGTTAAGATGAGAAACGTGTGAGATTTGTGAATGATGTAGTTCCTTTGAACTGAAAAGTGACTACCCTTACCTGAAACGAAATCTTGCTTGTAGGAAGAGACAGAGCCTGGGATTTAACTCCATTTCTGAAGGGAAACACACAGCAGTGTTCTCATCCATTGATCACACTCTGCTTTAGAATAAGAAGCACGCTCTTGCTTTTGAGAGTCTCTAAGACAGGAGGAAACGTGATTTTGCTGAGAACAAAAGAACGGAGTTTCCTACACATACAGACCATATCTAGTCCAAATCTGCTTCTGAAACTGATACAAAGCACTGACCCTCTAACATCCAATGCTTGTCAGTTAAGATGGGAAACGTGTGAGCTTCATGAACGATGTAGTTCGTTTGAGCAGAAAAGTGACTGCCTTACCTGAATTGAAGTCTTGCTTGTAGGAAGACTCAGAGCCTGGGATTTAACTCCATTTCTGAAGGCAAACACACAGCATAGTTCTCATCCATGGATCACACTCTGCTTTAGAGCGAGAAGCACGCTCTTGCTTTCTAGAGTCTCTAAGACAGCAGGAATCGTGAGTGTGCCCAGAACAAAAGAACGGTGTTTCCTACACAGACGGACCATATCTAGTACAAATCTGCTTCTTAAACTGATACAAAGCACTGATCCTCTAACATCCAATGCTTGTCTGTTAAGATGAAAACGTGTGAGCTTCATGAATGATGTAGTTCGTTTGAGCAGAAAAGTGACTGCCCTTACCTGAATTGAAGTCTTGCCTGTAGGAAGACTCAGAGCCTGGGATTTAACTCCATTTCTGAAGTAAAACACACAGCAGTGTAATCATCCATTGATCACACTCTGCTTTAGAACAAGAAGCACGCTCTTGCTTTCTAGAGTCTCTAAGACAGCAGGAAACGTGAGTGTGCTGAGAAGAAAAGAACTGTGTTTCCTACACATACAGACCATATCTAGTCCAACTCAGCTTCTGAAACTGATACAAAGCACTGGTCCTCTAACATCCAATGTTTGTCAGTTAAGATGAGAAACGTGTGAGCTTTGTGAATGATGTAGTTCCTTTGAACTGAAAAGTGACTACCCTTACCTGAAACGAAGTCTTGCATGTAGGAAGACACAGAGCCTGGGATTTAACTCCATTTCTGAAGGGAAACACACAGCATAGTATTCATCCATCGATCACACTGTGGTTACAGCGAGAAGAACACTCTTGTTTTCTAGAGTCTCTAAGACAGCAGGAAATTTGAGTGTGCCCAGAACAATAGAACGGTGTTTCCTACACATATGGATCATATCCAGTCCAAATCTGCTTCTGAAACTGATATAAAGCATTGACCCTCTAACATCCAATGATTGTCAGTTAGGATGAGAAATGTGTGAGCTCTGTGAACGATGTAGTTCGTTTGAGCAGAAAAGTGACTGTCCTTACCTGAAACGAAGTCTTGCTTGTAGGAAGACTTAGAGCCTGGGATTTAAGTCCATTACTGAAGGCAAACACACAGCATAGTTCTCATCCATGGATCACACTCTGCTTTAGAGCGAAAAGCAGGCTCTTGCTTTCTAGAGTCTCTAAGACAGCAGGATACGTGAGTGTGCCCAGTACAAAAGAACGGTGTTTCCTACACATACGGACCATTTCAAGTCCAAATCTGCTTCTTAAACTGATACAAAGCACTGATCCTCTAACATCCAATGCTTGTCTGTTAAGATGAGAAACGTGTGAGCTTCATGAACGATGTAGTTCGTTTGAGCAGAAAAGTGAATTGCCCTTACCTGAATTGAAGTCTTGCCTGTAGGAAGACTCAGAGCCTGGGATTTAACTCCATTTCTGAAGGAAAACACACAGCAGTGTAATCATCCATTGATCATACTCTGCTTTATAACAAGAAGCACGCTCTTGTTTTCTAGAGTCTCTAAGACAGCAGTAAACGTGATTTTGCTGAGAACAAAAGAACGGTGTTTCCTACACATACGGACCATATCTAGTTCAACTCTGCTTCTGAAACTGATACAAAGCACTGGTCCTCTAACATACAATGCTTGTCAGTTAAGGTGAGAAACGTGTGAGCTCAGTGAACGATGTAGTTCGTTTGAGCTGAAAAGTGACTGCCCTTACCTGAAACGAAGTCTTGCTTGTAGTAAGACACAGAGCCTGGGATTTAACTCCATTTCTGAAGTGAAACACACAGGAGTGTTCTCATCCATTGATGACACTCTGCTTTAGAACAAGAAGCACGCTCTTGCTTTCTAGAGTCTCTAAGACAGCAGGAAACGTGAGTGTGCTGAGTACAAAAGAACGGTGTTTACTACACATACAGACCATATATAGTCCAACTCTGCTTCTTAAACTGATTCAAAGCACTGGTCCTCTAACATCCAATGCTTGTCTGTTAAGATGGGAAATGTGTGAGCTCAGTGAACGATGTAGTTCATTTGAGCTGAAAAGTGACTGCCCTTACCTGAAACGAAGTCTTGATTGTAGGAAGAAAAAGAGATTGGGATTTAACTCCATTTCTGAAGGGAAACACACAGCATAGTTCTCATCCATGGATCACAATATGCGTTAGAGCGAGAAGCACGCTCTTGCTTTCTAGAGTCTCTAATACAGCAGAAAACGTGAGTGTGCTGAGAACAAAAGAACGGTGTTTCCTACACATACGGACCATATCTAGTCCAACTCTGCTTCTGAAACTGATACAAAGCACTGGTCCTCTAACATCCAATGTTTGTCAGTTAAGATGAGAAACGTGTGAGCTTTGTGAATGATGTAGTTCCTTTGAACTGAAAAGTGACTACCCTTACCTGAAACGAAGTCTTGCATGTAGGAAGACACAGAGCCTGGGATTTAACTCCATTTCTGAAGGGAAACACACAGCATAGTATTCATCCATGGATCACACTGTGGTTAGAGCGAAAAGCACACTCGTGTTTTCTAGAGTCTCTAAGACAGCAGGAAATTTGAGTGTGCCCAGAACAATAGAACGGTGTTTCCTACACATATGGACCATATCCAGTCCAAATCTGCTTCTGAAACTGACATAAAGCATTGACCCTCTAACATCCAATGATTGTCAGTTAGAATGAGAAATGTGTGAGCTCTGTGAACGATGTAGTTCGTTTGAGCAGAAAAGTGACTGTCCTTACATGAAACGAAGTCTTGATTGTAGGAAGACTTAGAGCCTGGGATTTAAGTCCATTTCTGAAGGCAAACACACAGCATAGTTCTCATCCATGGATCACACTCTGCTTTAGAGCGAGAAGCACGCTCTTGCTTTCTAGAGTCTCTAAGACAGCAGGAAACGTGAGTGTGCTGAGAACAAAAGAACGGTGTTTCCTACACATACGGACCATATCTAGTCCAACTCATCTTCTGAAACTCATACAAAGCACTGGTCCTCTAACATCCAATGCTTGTCAGTTAAGATGGGAAACGTGTGAGCTTCATGAACGATGTAGTTCGTTTGAGCAGAAAAGTGACTGCCTTACCTGAATTGAAGTCTTGCTTGTCGGAAGACTCAGAGCCTGGGATTTAACTCCATTTCTGAAGTAAAACACACAGCAGTGTAATCATCCATTGATCATACTCTGCTTTATAACAAGAAGCACGCTCTTGCTTTCTAGCGTCTCTAAGACAGCAGGAAACGTGATTTTGCTGAGAAGAAAAGAACGGTGTTTCCTACACATACGGACCATATCTAGTTCAACTCTGCTTCTGAAACTGATACAAAGCATTGAACCTCTAACATCCAATGTTTGTCAGTTAAGATGAGAAACGTGTGAGCTCTGTGAACGATGTAGTTTCTTTGAGCAGAAAAGTGACTGTCCTTACCTGAAACGAAGTCTTGCTTGTAGGAAAAATAAGAGCCTGGGATTTAACTCCATTTCTTAAGAGAAACACACAGCATAGTTCTCATCCATGGATCACACTCTGCTTTAGAGCGAGAAGCACGCTCTTGCTTTTAGAGTCTCTAATATAGCAGGAAATCTGAGTGTGCCCAGAACAAAAGAACGGTGTTTCCTACATATACGGACCATATGTAGTCCAAATCTGCTTCCGAAACTGATACAATGCACAGGTCCTCTAACATCCAATGCATGTCAGTTAAGATGAGAATCGTGTGATCTTCGTTAATGATGTAGTTCGTTTGAGCAGAAAAGTGACTGTCCTTACCTGAAATGAAGTCTTGCTTGTAGAAAGACTCAGAGCCTGGGATTTAACTCCATTTCTATAGTAAAACACACAGCAGTGTAATCATCCATTGATCACACTCTGCTTTAGAACAAGAAGCACGCCCTTGCTTTCTAGAGTCTCTAAGACAGCAGGAAACATGAGTGTGCTGAGAAAAAAAGAACGGTGTTTCCTACACATACGGACCATATCTAGTCCAACTCTACTTCTTAAACTGATACAAAGCACTGGTCCTCTAACATCCAATGCTTGTCAGTTAAGATGAGAATCGTGTGATCTTCGTTAATGATGTAGTTCGTTTGAGCAGAAAAGTGACTGCCCTTACCTGAATTGAAGTCTTGCTTGTAGGAAGACACAGAGATTGGGATTTAACTCCATTTCTGAAGGGAAACACACAGCATAGTTCTCATCCATGGATCACAATCTGCTTTAGAGCGAGAAGCACGCTCTTGCTTTCTAGAGTCTCTAACACAGCAGGAAACGTGTGTGTGCTGAGAACAAAAGAACGGTGTTTCCTACACATACGGACCATATCTAGTCCAACTCTGCGTCTGAATCGCATACAAAGCACTGGTCCTCTAACATCCAATGCTTGTCAGTTAGGATGGGAAACGTGTGAGCTTCACGAACGATGTAGTTCGTTTGAGCAGAAAAATGACTGCCCTTACCTTAATTGAAGTCTTACTTGTAGGAAGACTCAGAGCCTGGGATTTAACTCCATTTCTGAAGTAAAACACAAAGCAGTGTAATCATCCATTGATCACACTCTGCTTTAGAACAAGAAGCACACTCTTGCTTTCTAGAGTCTCTAAGACAGCAGGAAACGTGATTTTGCTGAGAACAAAAGAAAGGTGTTTCCTACACATATGGACCTTATATAGTCCAACTCTGCTTCTGAAACTGATTCAAAGCACTGGTCCTCTAACATCCAATGCTTGTCTGTTAAGATGAGAAATGTGTTGAGCTCAGTGAACGATGTAGTTCATTTGAGCTGAAAAGTGACTGCCCTTACATGAAACGAAGTCTTGCTTGTAGGAAGACACAGAGTTTGGGATTTAACTCCATTTCTGAAGGGAAACACACAGCATAGTTCTCATCCATGGATCACACTCTGCTTTAGAGCGAGAAGCACGCTCTTGCTTTCTATATTCTCTAAGACAGCAGGAAACGTGAGTGTGCTGAGAACAAAAGAACGGTGTTTCCTACACATACAGACCATATCTATTCCAACTCTGCTTCTGAAACTGATACAAAGCACTGGTCCTCTAACATCCAATGTTTGTCAGTTAAGATGAGAAACGTGTGAGATTTGTGAATGATGTAGTTCCTTTGAACTGAAAAGTGACTACCCTTACCTGAAACGAAATCTTGCTTGTAGGAAGAGACAGAGCCTGGGATTTAACTCCATTTCTGAAGTGAAACACACAGCAGTGTTCTCATCCATTGATCACACTCTGCTTTAGAATAAGAAGCACACTCTTGCTTTTGAGAGTCTCTAAGACAGGAGGAAACGTGATTTTGCTGAGAACAAAAGAACGGAGTTTCCTACACATACAGACCATATCTAGTCCAAATCTGCTTCTGAAACTGATACAAAGCACTGACCCTCTAACATCCAATGCTTGTCAGTTAAGATGGGAAACGTGTGAGCTTCATGAACGATGTAGTTCGTTTGAGCAGAAAAGTGACTGCCTTACCTGAATTGAAGTCTTGCTTGTAGGAAGACTCAGAGCCTGGGATTTAACTCCATTTCTGAAGGCAAACACACAGCATAGTTCTCATCCATGGATCACACTCTGCTTTAGAGGGAGAAGCACGCTCTTGCTTTCTAGAGTCTCTAAGACAGCAGGAATCGTGAGTGTGCCCAGAACAAAAGAACGGTGTTTCCTACACAGACGGACCATATCTAGTCCAAATCTGCTTCTTAAACTGATACAAAGCACTGATCCTCTAACATCCAATGCTTGTCTGTTAAGATGAAAACGTGTGAGCTTCATGAATGATGTAGTTCGTTTGAGCAGAAAAGTGACTGCCCTTACCTGAATTGAAGTCTTGCCTGTAGGAAGACTCAGAGCCTGGGATTTAACTCCATTTCTGAAGTAAAACACACAGCAGTGTAATCATCCATTGATCACACTCTGCTTTAGAACAAGAAGCACGCTCTTGCTTTCTAGAGTCTCTAAGACAGCAGGAAACGTGAGTGTGCTGAGAAGAAAAGAACTGTGTTTCCTACACATACAGACCATATCTAGTCCAACTCAGCTTCTGAAACTGATACAAAGCACTGGTCCTCTAACATCCAATGTTTGTCAGTTAAGATGAGAAACGTGTGAGCTTTGTGAATGATGTAGTTCCTTTGAACTGAAAAGTGACTACCCTTACCTGAAACGAAGTCTTGCATGTAGGAAGACACAGAGCCTGGGATTTAACTCCATTTCTGAAGGGAAACACACAGCATAGTATTCATCCATCGATCACACTGTGGTTACAGCGAGAAGAACACTCTTGTTTTCTAGAGTCTCTAAGACAGCAGGAAATTTGAGTGTGCCCAGAACAATAGAACGGTGTTTCCTACACATATGGATCATATCCAGTCCAAATCTGCTTCTGAAACTGATATAAAGCATTGACCCTCTAACATCCAATGATTGTCAGTTAGGATGAGAAATGTGTGAGCTCTGTGAACGATGTAGTTCGTTTGAGCAGAAAAGTGACTGTCCTTACCTGAAACGAAGTCTTGCTTGTAGGAAGACTTAGAGCCTGGGATTTAAGTCCATTACTGAAGGCAAACACACAGCATAGTTCTCATCCATGGATCACACTCTGCTTTAGAGCGAAAAGCAGGCTCTTGCTTTCTAGAGTCTCTAAGACAGCAGGATACGTGAGTGTGCCCAGTACAAAAGAACGGTGTTTCCTACACATACGGACCATTTCAAGTCCAAATCTGCTTCTTAAACTGATACAAAGCACTGATCCTCTAACATCCAATGCTTGTCTGTTAAGATGAGAAACGTGTGAGCTTCATGAACGATGTAGTTCGTTTGAGCAGAAAAGTGAATTGCCCTTACCTGAATTGAAGTCTTGCCTGTAGGAAGACTCAGAGCCTGGGATTTAACTCCATTTCTGAAGGAAAACACACAGCAGTGTAATCATCCATTGATCATACTCTGCTTTAAGATGGGAAATGTGTGAGCTCAGTGAACGATGTAGTTCATTTGAGCTGAAAAGTGACTGCCCTTACCTGAAACGAAGTCTTGATTGTAGGAAGAAAAAGAGATTGGGATTTAACTCCATTTCTGAAGGGAAACACACAGCATAGTTCTCATCCATGGATCACACTCTGCTTTAGAGCGAGAAGCACGCTCTTGCTTTTAGAGTCTCTAATATAGCAGGAAATCTGAGTGTGCCCAGAACAAAAGAACGGTGTTTCCTACATATACGGACCATATGTAGTCCAAATCTGCTTCCGAAACTGATACAATGCACAGGTCCTCTAACATCCAATGCTTGTCAGTTAAGATGAGAATCGTGTGATCTTCGTTAATGATGTAGTTCGTTTGAGCAGAAAAGTGACTGTCCTTACCTGAAATGAAGTCTTGCTTGTAGAAAGACTCAGAGCCTGGGATTTAACTCCATTTCTGTAGTAAAACACACAGCAGTGTAATCATCCATTGATCACACTCTGCTTTAGAACAAGAAGCACGCCCTTGCTTTCTAGAGTCTCTAAGACAGCAGGAAACATGAGTGTGCTGAGAAAAAAAGAACGGTGTTTCCTACACATACGGACCATATCTAGTCCAACTCTACTTCTTAAACTGATACAAAGCACTGGTCCTCTAACATCCAATGCTTGTCAGTTAAGATGAGAATCGTGTGATCTTCGTTAATGATGTAGTTCGTTTGAGCAGAAAAGTGACTGCCCTTACCTGAATTGAAGTCTTGCTTGTAGGAAGACACAGAGATTGGGATTTAACTCCATTTCTGAAGGGAAACACACAGCATAGTTCTCATCCATGGATCACAATCTGCTTTAGAGCGAGAAGCACGCTCTTGCTTTCTAGAGTCTCTAACACAGCAGGAAACGTGTGTGTGCTGAGAATAAAGAACGGTGTTTCCTACACATACGGACCATATCTAGTCCAACTCTGCGTCTGAATCGCATACAAAGCACTGGTCCTCTAACATCCAATGCTTGTCAGTTAGGATGGGAAACGTGTGAGCTTCACGAACGATGTAGTTCGTTTGAGCAGAAAAATGACTGCCCTTACCTTAATTGAAGTCTTACTTGTAGGAAGACTCAGAGCCTGGGATTTAACTCCATTTCTGAAGTAAAACACAAAGCAGTGTAATCATCCATTGATCACACTCTGCTTTAGAACAAGAAGCACACTCTTGCTTTCTAGAGTCTCTAAGACAGCAGGAAACGTGATTTTGCTGAGAACAAAAGAAAGGTGTTTCCTACACATATGGACCTTATATAGTCCAACTCTGCTTCTGAAACTGATTCAAAGCACTGGTCCTCTAACATCCAATGCTTGTCTGTTAAGATGAGAAATGTGTTGAGCTCAGTGAACGATGTAGTTCATTTGAGCTGAAAAGTGACTGCCCTTACATGAAACGAAGTCTTGCTTGTAGGAAGACACAGAGTTTGGGATTTAACTCCATTTCTGAAGGGAAACACACAGCATAGTTCTCATCCATGGATCACACTCTGCTTTAGAGCGAGAAGCACGCTCTTGCTTTCTATATTCTCTAAGACAGCAGGAAACGTGAGTGTGCTGAGAACAAAAGAACGGTGTTTCCTACACATACAGACCATATCTATTCCAACTCTGCTTCTGAAACTGATACAAAGCACTGGTCCTCTAACATCCAATGTTTGTCAGTTAAGATGAGAAACGTGTGAGATTTGTGAATGATGTAGTTCCTTTGAACTGAAAAGTGACTACCCTTACCTGAAACGAAATCTTGCTTCTAGGAAGAGACAGAGCCTGGGATTTAACTCCATTTCTGAAGGGAAACACACAGCAGTGTTCTCATCCATTGATCACACTCTGCTTTAGAATAAGAAGCACGCTCTTGCTTTTGAGAGTCTCTAAGACAGGAGGAAACGTGATTTTGCTGAGAACAAAAGAACGGAGTTTCCTACACATACAGACCATATCTAGTCCAAATCTGCTTCTGAAACTGATACAAATCACTGGTCCTCTAACATCCAATGCTTGTCAGTTAAGATGGGAAACGTGTGAGCTTCATGAACGATGTAGTTCGTTTGAGCAGAAAAGTGACTGCCTTACCTGAATTGAAGTCTTGCTTGTAGGAAGACTCAGAGCCTGGGATTTAACTCCATTTCTGAAGGCAAACACACAGCATAGTTCTCATCCATGGATCACACTCTGCTTTAGAGCGAGAAGCACGCTCTTGCTTTCTAGAGTCTCTAAGACAGCAGGAATCGTGAGTGTGCCCAGAACAAAAGAACGGTGTTTCCTACACAGACGGACCATATCTAGTCCAAATCTGCTTCTTAAACTGATACAAAGCACTGATCCTCTAACATCCAATGCTTGTCTGTTAAGATGAAAACGTGTGAGCTTCATGAATGATGTAGTTCGTTTGAGCAGAAAAGTGACTGCCCTTACCTGAATTGAAGTCTTGCCTGTAGGAAGACTCAGAGCCTGGGATTTAACTCCATTTCTGAAGTAAAACACACAGCAGTGTAATCATCCATTGATCACACTCTGCTTTAGAACAAGAAGCACGCTCTTGCTTTCTAGAGTCTCTAAGACAGCAGGAAACGTGAGTGTGCTGAGAAGAAAAGAACTGTGTTTCCTACACATACAGACCATATCTAGTCCAACTCAGCTTCTGAAACTGATACAAAGCACTGGTCCTCTAACATCCAATGTTTGTCAGTTAAGATGAGAAACGTGTGAGCTTTGTGAATGATGTAGTTCCTTTGAACTGAAAAGTGACTACCCTTACCTGAAACGAAGTCTTGCATGTAGGAAGACACAGAGCCTGGGATTTAACTCCATTTCTGAAGGGAAACACACAGCATAGTATTCATCCATCGATCACACTGTGGTTACAGCGAGAAGAACACTCTTGTTTTCTAGAGTCTCTAAGACAGCAGGAAATTTGAGTGTGCCCAGAACAATAGAACGGTGTTTCCTACACATATGGATCATATCCAGTCCAAATCTGCTTCTGAAACTGATATAAAGCATTGACCCTCTAACATCCAATGATTGTCAGTTAGGATGAGAAATGTGTGAGCTCTGTGAACGATGTAGTTCGTTTGAGCAGAAAAGTGACTGTCCTTACCTGAAACGAAGTCTTGCTTGTAGGAAGACTTAGAGCCTGGGATTTAAGTCCATTACTGAAGGCAAACACACAGCATAGTTCTCATCCATGGATCACACTCTGCTTTAGAGCGAAAAGCAGGCTCTTGCTTTCTAGAGTCTCTAAGACAGCAGGATACGTGAGTGTGCCCAGTACAAAAGAACGGTGTTTCCTACACATACAGACCATTTCAAGTCCAAATCTGCTTCTTAAACTGATACAAAGCACTGATCCTCTAACATCCAATGCTTGTCTGTTAAGATGAGAAACGTGTGAGCTTCATGAACGATGTAGTTCGTTTGAGCAGAAAAGTGAATTGCCCTTACCTGAATTGAAGTCTTGCCTGTAGGAAGACTCAGAGCCTGGGATTTAACTCCATTTCTGAAGGAAAACACACAGCAGTGTAATCATCCATTGATCATACTCTGCTTTATAACAAGAAGCACGCTCTTGTTTTCTAGAGTCTCTAAGACAGCAGTAAACGTGATTTTGCTGAGAACAAAAGAACGGTGTTTCCTACACATACGGACCATATCTAGTTCAACTCTGCTTCTGAAACTGATACAAAGCACTGGTCCTCTAACATCCAATGCTTGTCAGTTAAGATGAGAAACGTGTGAGCTTTGTGAATGATGTAGTTCCTTTGAACTGAAAAGTGACTGCCCTTACCTGAAACGAAGTCTTGCTTGTAGTAAGACACAGAGCCTGGGATTTAACTCCATTTCTGAAGTGAAACACACAGCAGTGTTCTCATCCATTGATGACACTCTGCTTTAGAACAAGAAGCACGCTCTTGCTTTCTAGAGTCTCTAAGACAGCAGGAAACGTGAGTGTGCTGAGTACAAAAGAACGGTGTTTACTACACATACGGACCATATATAGTCCAACTCTGCTTCTTAAACTGATTCAAAGCACTGGTCCTCTAACATCCAATGCTTGTCTGTTAAGATGGGAAATGTGTGAGCTCAGTGAACGATGTAGTTCATTTGAGCTGAAAAGTGACTGCCCTTACCTGAAACGAAGTCTTGATTGTAGGAAGAAAAAGAGATTGGGATTTAACTCCATTTCTGAAGGGAAACACACAGCATAGTTCTCATCCATGGATCACAATATGCGTTAGAGCGAGAAGCACGCTCTTGCTTTCTAGAGTCTCTAATACAGCAGGAAACGTGAGTGTGCTGAGAACAAAAGAACGGTGTTTCCTACACATACGGACCATATCTAGTCCAACTCTGCTTCTGAAACTGATACAAAGCACTGGTCCTCTAACATCCAATGTTTGTCAGTTAAGATGAGAAACGTGTGAGCTTTGTGAATGATGTAGTTCCTTTGAACTGAAAAGTGACTACCCTTACCTGAAACGAAGTCTTGCATGTAGGAAGACACAGAGCCTGGGAATTAACTCCATTTCTGAAGGGAAACACACAGCATAGTATTCATCCATGGATCACACTGTGGTTAGAGCGAGAAGCACACTCGTGTTTTCTAGAGTCTCTAAGACAGCAGGAAATTGAGTGTGCCCAGAACAATAGAACGGTGTTTCCTACACATATGGACCATATCCAGTCCAATTCTGCTTCTGAAACTGACATAAAGCATTGACCCTCTAACATCCAATGATTGTCAGTTAGAATGAGAAATGTGTGAGCTCTGTGAACGATGTAGTTCGTTTGAGCAGAAAAGTGACTGTCCTTACCTGAAACGAAGTCTTGATTGTAGGAAGACTTAGAGCCTGGGATTTAAGTCCATTTCTGAAGGCAAACACACAGCATAGTTCTCATCCATGGATCACACTCTGCTTTAGAGCGAGAAGCACGCTCTTGCTTTCTAGAGTCTCTAAGACAGCAGGAAACGTGAGTGTGCTGAGAACAAAAGAACGGTGTTTCCTACACATACAGACCATATCTAGTCCAACTCATCTTCTGAAACTGATACAAAGCACTGGTCCTCTAACATCCAATGCTTGTCAGTTAAGATGGGAAACGTGTGAGCTTCATGAACGATGTAGTTCGTTTGAGCAGAAAAGTGACTGCCTTACCTGAATTGAAGTCTTGCTTGTCGGAAGACTCAGAGCCTGGGATTTAACTCCATTTCTGAAGTAAAACACACAGCAGTGTAATCATCCATTGATCATACTCTGCTTTATAACAAGAAGCACGCTCTTGCTTTCTAGCGTCTCTAAGACAGCAGGAAACGTGATTTTGCTGAGAAGAAAAGAACGGTGTTTCCTACACATACGGACCATATCTAGTTCAACTCTGCTTCTGAAACTGATACAAAGAATTGATCCTCTAACATCCAATGTTTGTCAGTTAAGATGAGAAACGTGTGAGCTCTGTGAACGATGTAGTTTCTTTGAGCAGAAAAGTGACTGTCCTTACCTGAAACGAAGTCTTGCTTGTAGGAAAAATCAGAGCCTGGGATTTAACTCCATTTCTTAAGAGAAACACACAGCATAGTTCTCATCCATGGATCACACTCTGCTTTAGAGCGAGAAGCACGCTCTTGCTTTTAGAGTCTCTAATATAGCAGGAAATCTGAGTGTGCCCAGAACAAAAGAACGGTGTTTCCTACATATACGGACCATATGTAGTCCAAATCTGCTTCCGAAACTGATACAATGCACTGGTCCTCTAACATCCAATGCTTGTCAGTTAAGATGAGAATCGTGTGATCTTCGTTAATGATGTAGTTCGTTTGAGCAGAAAAGTGACTGTCCTTACCTGAAATGAAGTCTTGCTTGTAGAAAGACTCAGAGCCTGGGATTTAACTCCATTTCTGAAGTAAAACACACAGCAGTGTAATCATCCATTGATCACACTCTGCTTTAGAACAAGAAGCACGCCCTTGCTTTCTAGAGTCTCTAAGACAGCAGGAAACGTGATGTGCTGAGAAAAAAAGAACGGTGTTTCCTACACATACAGACCATATCTAGTCCAAATCTGCTTCTGAAACTGATACAAAGCACTGACCCTCTAACATCCAATGCTTGTCAGTTAAGATGGGAAACGTCGTGAGCTTCATGAACGATGTAGTTCGTTTGAGCAGAAAAGTGACTGCCTTACCTGAATTGAAGTCTTGCTTGTAGGAAGACTCAGAGCCTGGGATTTAACTCCATTTCTGAAGGCAAACACACAGCATAGTTCTCATCCATGGATCACACTCTGCTTTAGAGCGAGAAGCACGCTCTTGCTTTCTAGAGTCTCTAAGACAGCAGGAATCGTGAGTGTGCCCAGAACAAAAGAACGGTGTTTCCTACACAGACGGACCATATCTAGTACAAATCTGCTTCTTAAACTGATACAAAGCACTGATCCTCTAACATCCAATGCTTGTCTGTTAAGATGAAAACGTGTGAGCTTCATGAATGATGTAGTTCGTTTGAGCAGAAAAGTGACTGCCCTTACCTGAATTGAAGTCTTGCCTGTAGGAAGACTCAGAGCCTGGGATTTAACTCCATTTCTGAAGTAAAAACACACAGCAGTGTAATCATCCATTGATCACACTCTGCTTTAGAACAAGAAGCACGCTCTTGCTTTCTAGAGTCTCTAAGACAGCAGGAAACTGTGAGTGTGCTGAGAAGAAATAGACTGTGTTTACCTACACCTACAGACCATATCTAGTCCAACTCAGCTTCTGAAACTGATACAAAACACTGGTCCTCTAACATCCAATGTTTGTCAGTTAAGATGAGAAACGTGTGAGCTTTGTGAATGATGTAGTTCCTTTGAAATGAAAGTGACTACCCTTACCTGAAACGAAGTCTTGCATGTAGGAAGACACAGAGCCTGGGATTTAACTCCATTCTTCTGAAGGGAAACACACAGCATAGTATTCATCCATCGATCACACTGTGGTTACAGCGAGAAGACACTCTTGTTTTCTAGAGTCTCTAAGACAGCAGGAAATTTGAGTGTGCCCAGAACAATAGAACGGTGTTTCCTTCACATATGGATCATATCCAGTCCAAATCTGCTTCTGAAACTGATATAAAGCATTGACCCTCTAACATCAATGATTGTCAGTTAGGATGAGAAATGTGTGAGCTCTGTGAACGATGTAGTTCGTTTGAGCAGAAAGTGACTGTCCTTACCTGAAAACGAAGTCTTGCTTGTAGGAAGACTTAGAGCCTGGGATTTAAGTCCATTACTGAAGCAAAACACACAGCATAGTTCTCACATGGATCACACTCTGCTTTAGAGCGAAAACGAGGCTCTTGCTTTCTAGAGTCTCTAAGACTGCAGGATACGTGAGTGTGCCCAGTACAAAAGAACGGTGTTTTCCTACACATACGGACCATTTCAAGTCCAAACTGCTTCTTAAACTGATACAAAGCACTGATCCTCTAACATCCAATGCTTGTCTGTTAAGATGAGAAACGTGTGAGCTTCATGAACGATGTAGTTCGTTTTGAGCAGAAAAGTGAATTGCCCTTAACCTGAATGAAGTCTTGCCTGTAGGAAGACTCAGAGCCTGGATTTAACTCCATTTCTGAAGGAAAACACACAGCAGTGTAATCATCCATTGATCATACTCTGCTTTAAGATGGGAAATGTGTGAGCTCAGTGAACGATGTAGTTCATTTGAGCTGAAAATGTGACTGCCCTTACCTGAAACGAAGTCTTGATTGTAGAAGAAAAAGAGATTGGGATTTAACTCCATTTCTGAAGGGAAACACACAGCATAGTTATCATCCATGGATCACACTCTGCTTTAGAGCGAGAAGCACGCTCTTGCTTTTAGAGTCTCTAATATAGCAGGAAATCTGAGTGTGCCCAGAACAAAAGAACGTTGTTTCCTACATATACGGACCATATGTAGTCCAAATCTGCTTCCGAAACTGATACAATGCACAGGTCCTATAACATCCAATGCTTGTCAGTTAAGATGAGAATCGTGTGATTCCTTCGTTAATGATGTAGTTCGTTTGTGCAGAAAAGTGACTGTCCTTACCTGAAATGAAGTCTTGCTTGTAGAAAGACTCAGAGCCTGGATTTAACTCATTTCTGTAGTAAAACACACCAGCAGTGTAATCATCCATTGATCACACTCTGCTTTAGAACAAGAAGCACGCCCTTGCTTTCTAGAGTCTCTAAGACAGCAGAAACATGAGTGTGCTGAGAAAAAAAAGAACGGTGTTTCCTACACATACGGACCATATCTAGTCCAACTCTACTTCTTAAACTGATACAAAGCACTGGTCCTCTAACATCCAATGCTTGTCAGTTAAGATGAGAATCGTGTGATCTTCGTTAATGATGTAGTTCGTTTGAGCAGAAAAGTGACTGCCCTTACCTGAATTGAAGTCTTGCTTGTAGGAAGACACAGAGAATTGGGATTTAACTCCATTTCTGAAGGGAAACACACAGCATAGTTCTCATCCATGGATCACAATCTGCTTTAGAGCGAGAAGCACGCTCTGCTTTCTAGAGTCTCTAACACAGCAGGAAAACGTGTGTGTGCTGAGAACAAAAGAACGGTGTTTCCTACACATACGGACCATATCTAGTCCAACTCTGCGTCTGAATCGCATACAAAGCACTGGTCCTCTAACAACCAATGCTTGTCAGTTAGGATGGGAAACGTGTGAGCTTCACGAACGATGTAGTTCGTTTGAGCAGAAAATGACTGCCCTTACTTAATTGAAGTCTTACTTGTAGGAAGACTCAGAGCCTGGGATTTAACCCATTTCGAAGTTAAAACACAAAGCAGTGTAATCATCATTGATCACACTCTGCCTTTAGAACAAGAAGCCACACTCTTGCTTTCTAGAGTCTCTAAGACAGCAGGAAACGTGATTTTGCTGAGAGAACAAAAGAAAGGTGTTTCCTACACTATGGACCTTATATAGTCCAACTCTGCTTCTGAACTGATCATCAAAGCACTGGTCCTCTAACATCCAATGCTTGTCTGTTAAGATGAGAAATGTGTTGAGCCTCAGTGAACGATGTAGTTCATTTGAGCTGAAAGTGACTGCCCTTACATGAAACGAAGTCTTGCTTGTAGGAAGACACAGAGTTGGGATTTAACTCCATTTCTGAAGGGAAACACACAGCATAGTTCTCATCCATGGATCACACTCTGCTTTAGAGCGAGAAGCACGCTCTTGCTTTCTATATTCTCTAAGAACAGCAGGAAAAGTGAGTGTGCTGAGAACAAAAGAACGGTGTTTCCTACACATACAGACCATATCTATTCCAACTCTTGCTTCTGAACTGATACAAAGCACTGGTCCTCTAACATCCAATGTTTGTCAGTTAAGATGAGAAACGTGTGAGATTTGTGAATGATGTAGTTCCTTTGAACTGAAAAGTGACTACCCTTACCTGAAACGAAATCTTGCTTCTAGGAAGAGACAGAGCCTGGGATTTAACTCCATTTCTGAAGGGAAACACAACAGCAGTGTTCTCATCCATTGATCACACTCTGCTTTAGAATAAGAAGCACGCTCTTGCTTTGAGAGTCTCTAAGACAGGAGGAAACGTGATTTGCTGAGAACAAAAGAACGGAGTTTCCTACACATACAGACCATATCTAGTCCAAATCTGCTTCTGAAACTGATACAAATCACTGGTCCTCTAACATCCAATGCTTGTCAGTTAAGATGGGAAACGTGTGAGCTT
This sequence comes from Onychomys leucogaster, assembly GCA_949786385.1. Classification (NCBI taxonomy): domain Eukaryota; kingdom Metazoa; phylum Chordata; class Mammalia; order Rodentia; family Cricetidae; genus Onychomys; species Onychomys leucogaster. The sequence goes on along the minus strand of CATKUP010000129.1, from coordinate 673,298 downwards.
CATGAACGATGTAGTTCGTTTGAGCAGAAAAGTGACTGCCTTACCTGAATTGAAGTCTTGCTTGTAGGAAGACTCAGAGCCTGGGATTTAACTCCATTTCTGAAGGCAAACACACAGCATAGTTCTCATCCATGGATCACACTCTGCTTTAGAGCGAGAAGCACGCTCTTGCTTTCTAGAGTCTCTAAGACAGCAGGAATCGTGAGTGTGCCCAGAACAAAAGAACGGTGTTTCCTACACAGACGGCCATATCTAGTCCAAATCTGCTTCTTAAACTGATACAAAGCACTGATCCTCTAACATCCAATGCTTGTCTGTTAAGATGAAACGTGTGAGCTTCATGAATGATGTAGTTCGTTTGAGCAGAAAAGTGACTGCCCTTACCTGAATTGAAGTCTTGCCTGTAGGAAGACTCAGAGCCTGGGATTTAACTCCATTTCTGAAGTAAAACACACAGCAGTGTAATCATCCATTGATCACACTCTGCTTTAGAACAAGAAGCACGCTCTTGCTTTCTAGAGTCTCTAAGACAGCAGGAAACGTGAGTGTGCTGAGAAGAAAAGAACTGTGTTTCCTACACATACAGACCATATCTAGTCCAACTCAGCTTCTGAAACTGATACAAAGCACTGGTCCTCTAACATCCAATGTTTGTCAGTTAAGATGAGAAACGTGTGAGCTTTGTGAATGATGTAGTTCCTTTGAACTGAAAAGTGACTACCCTTACCTGAAACGAAGTCTTGCATGTAGAAGACACAGAGCCTGGGATTTAACTCCATTTCTGAAGGGAAACACACAGCATAGTATTCATCCAATCGATCACACTGTGGTTACAGCGAGAAGAACACTCTTGTTTTCTAGAGTCTCTAAGACAGCAGGAAATTTGAGTGTGCCCAGAACAATAGAACGGTGTTTCCTACACATATGGATCATATCCAGTCCAAATCTGCTTCTGAAACTGATATAAAGCATTGACCCTCTAACATCCAATGATTGTCAGTTAGGATGAGAAATGTGTGAGCTCTGTGAACGATGTAGTTCGTTTGAGCAGAAAAGTGACTGTCCTTACCTGAAACGAAGTCTTGCTTGTAGAAGACTTAGAGCCTGGATTTAAGTCCATTACTGATGGCAAACACACAGCATAGTTCTCATCCATGGATCACACTCTGCTTTAGAGCGAAAAGCAGGCTCTTGCTTTCTAGAGTCTCTAAGACAGCAGGATACGTGAGTGTGCCCAGTACAAAAGAACGGTGTTTCCTACACATACGGACCATTTCAAGTCCAAATCTGCTTCTTAAACTGATACAAAGCACTGATCCTCTAACATCCAATGCTTGTCTGTTAAGATGAGAAACGTGTGAGCTTCATGAACGATGTAGTTCGTTTGAGCAGAAAAGTGAATTGCACTTACCTGAATTGAAGTCTTGCCTGTAGGAAGACTCAGAGCCTGGATTTAACTCCATTTCCTGAAGGAAAACACACAGCAGTGTAATCATCCATTGATCATACTCTGCTTTATAACAAGAAGCACGCTCTTGTTTTCTAGAGTCTCTAAGACAGCAGTAAACGTGATTTTGCTGAGAACAAAAGAACGGTGTTTCCTACACATACGGACCATATCTAGTTCAACTCTGCTTCTGAAACTGATACAAAGCACTGGTCCTCTAACATCCAATGCTTGTCAGTTAAGATGAGAAACGTGTGAGCTTTGTGAATGATGTAGTTCCTTTGAACTGAAAAGTGACTGCCTTACCTGAAACGAAGTCTTGCTTGTAGTAAGACACAGAGCCTGGGATTTAACTCATTTCTGAAGTGAAACACACAGCAGTGTTCTCATCCATTGATGACACTCTGCTTTAGAACAAGAAGCACGCTCTTGCTTTCTAGAGTCTCTAAGACAGCAGGAAACGTGAGTGTGCTGAGTACAAAAGAACGGTGTTTACTACACTTACGGACCATATATAGTCCAACTCTGCTTCTTAAACTGATTCAAAGCACTGGTCCTCTAACATCCAATGCTTGTCTGTTAAGATGGGAAATGTGTGAGCTCAGTGAACGATGTAGTTCATTTGAGCTGAAAAGTGACTGCCCTTACCTGAAACGAAGTCTTGATTGTAGGAAGAAAAAGAGATTGGGATTTAACTCCATTTCTGAAGGGAAACACACAGCATAGTTCTCATCCATGGATCACAATCTGCTTTAGAGCGAGAAGCACGCTCTTGCTTTCTAGAGTCTCTAATACAGCAGGAAACGTGAGTGTGCTGAGAACAAAAGAACGGTGTTTCCTACACATACGGACCATATCTAGTCCAACTCTGCTTCTGAAACTGATACAAAGCACTGGTCCTCTAACATCCAATGTTTGTCAGTTAAGATGAGAAACGTGTGAGCTTTGTGAATGATGTAGTTCCTTGAACTGAAAAGTGACTACCCTTACCTGAAACGAAGTCTTGAATGTAGGAAGACACTGAGCCTGGGATTTAACTCCATTTCTGAGGGAAACACACAGCATAGTATTCATCCATGGATCACACTGTGGTTAGAGCGAGAAGCACACTCGTGTTTTCTAGAGTCTCTAAGACAGCAGGAAATTTGAGTGTGCCCAGAACAATAGAACGGTGTTTCCTACACATATGGACCATATCCAGTCCAAATCTGCTTCTGAAACTGACATAAAGCATTGACCCTCTAACATCCAATGATTGTCAGTTAGAATGAGAAATGTGTGAGCTCTGTGAACGATGTAGTTCGTTTGAGCAGAAAGTGACTGTCCTTACCTGAAACGAAGTCTTGATTGTAGGAAGACTTAGAGCCTGGGATTTAAGTCCATTTCTGAAGGCAAACACACAGCATAGTTCTCATCCATGGATCACACTCTGCTTTAGAGCGAGAAGCACGCTCTTGCTTTCTAGAGTCTCTAAGACAGCAGGAAACGTGAGTGTGCTGAGAACAAAAGAACGGTGTTTTCCTCACATACGGACCATATCAAGTCCAACTCATCTTCTGAAACTGATACAAAGCACTGGTCCTCTAACATCCAATGCTTGTCAGTTAAGATGGGAAACGTGTGAGCTTCATGAACGATGTAGTTTCGTTTGAGCAGAAAAGTGACTGCCCTTACCTGAATTGAAGTCTTGCTTGTCGGAAGACTCAGAGCCTGGGATTTAACTCCATTTCTGAAGTAAAACACACAGCAGTGTAATCATCCATTGATCATACTCTGCTTTATAACAAGAAGCACGCTCTTGCTTTCTAGCGTCTCTAAGACAGCAGGAAACGTGATTTTGCTGAGAAGAAAAGAACGGTGTTTCCTACACATACGGACCATATCTAGTTCAACTCTGCTTCTGAAACTGATACAAAGAATTGATCCTCTAACATCCAATGTTTGTCAGTTAAGATGAGAAACGTGTGAGCTCTGTGAACGATGTAGTTTCTTTGAGCAGAAAAGTGACTGTCCTTACCTGAAACGAAGTCTTGCTTGTAGGAAAAATCAGAGCCTGGGATTTAACTCCATTTCTTAAGAGAAACACACAGCATAGTTCTCATCCATGGATCACACTCTGCTTTAGAGCGAGAAGCACGCTCTTGCTTTTAGAGTCTCTAAATAGCAGGAAATCTGAGTGTGCCCAGAACAAAAGAACGGTGTTTCCTACATATACGGACCATATGTAGTCCAAATCTGCTTCTGAAACTGATACAATGCACTGGTCCTCTAACATCCAATGCTTGTCAGTTAAGATGAGAATCGTGTGATCTTCGTTAATGATGTAGTTCGTTTGAGCAGAAAAGTGACTGTCCTTACCTGAAATGAAGTCTTGCTTGTAGAAAGACTCAGAGCCTGGGATTTAACTCCATTTCTGAAGTAAAACACACAGCAGTGTAATCATCCATTGATCACACTCTGCTTTAGAACAAGAAGCACGCCCTTGCTTTCTAGAGTCTCTAAGACAGCAGGAAACGTGAGTGTGCTGAGAAAAAAAAGAACGGTGTTTCCTACACATACAGACCATATCTAGTCCAAATCTGCTTCTGAAACTGATACAAAGCACTGACCCTCTAACATCCAATGCTTGTCAGTTAAGATGGGAAACGTGTGAGCTTCATGAACGATGTAGTTCGTTTGAGCAGAAAAGTGACTGCCTTACCTGAATTGAAGTCTTGCTTGTAGGAAGACTCAGAGCCTGGGATTTAACTCCATTTCTGAAGGCAAACACACAGCATAGTTCTCATCCATGGATCACACTCTGCTTTAGAGCGAGAAGCACGCTCTTGCTTTCTAGAGTCTCTAAGACAGCAGGAATCGTGAGTGTGCCCAGAACAAAAGAACGGTGTTTCCTACACAGACGGACCATATCTAGTACAAATCTGCTTCTTAAACTGATACAAAGCACTGATCCTCTAACATCCAATGCTTGTCTGTTAAGATGAAAACGTGTGAGCTTCATGAATGATGTAGTTCGTTTGAGCAGAAAAGTGACTGCCCTTACCTGAATTGAAGTCTTGCCTGTAGGAAGACTCAGAGCCTGGGATTTAACTCCATTTCTGAAGTAAAACACACAGCAGTGTAATCATCCATTGATCACACTCTGCTTTAGAACAAGAAGCACGCTCTTGCTTTCTAGAGTCTCTAAGACAGCAGGAAACGTGAGTGTGCTGAGAAGAAAAGAACTGTGTTTCCTACACCTACAGACCATATCTAGTCCAACTCAGCTTCTGAAACTGATACAAAACACTGGTCCTCTAACATCCAATGTTTGTCAGTTAAGATGAGAAACGTGTGAGCTTTGTGAATGATGTAGTTCCTTTGAACTGAAAAGTGACTACCCTTACCTGAAACGAAGTCTTGCATGTAGGAAGACACAGAGCCTGGGATTTAACTCCATTTCTGAAGGGAAACACACAGCATAGTATTCATCCATCGATCACACTGTGGTTACAGCGAGAAGAACACTCTTGTTTTCTAGAGTCTCTAAGACAGCAGGAAATTTGAGTGTGCCCAGAACAATAGAACGGTGTTTCCTACACATATGGATCATATCCAGTCCAAATCTGCTTCTGAAACTGATATAAAGCATTGACCCTCTAACATCCAATGATTGTCAGTTAGGATGAGAAATGTGTGAGCTCTGTGAACGATGTAGTTCGTTTGAGCAGAAAAGTGACTGTCCTTACCTGAAACGAAGTCTTGCTTGTAGGAAGACTTAGAGCCTGGGATTTAAGTCCATTACTGAAGGCAAACACACAGCATAGTTCTCATCCATGGATCACACTCTGCTTTAGAGCGAAAAGCAGGCTCTTGCTTTCTAGAGTCTCTAAGACTGCAGGATACGTGAGTGTGCCCAGTACAAAAGAACGGTGTTTCCTACACATACGGACCATTTCAAGTCCAAATCTGCTTCTTAAACTGATACAAAGCACTGATCCTCTAACATCCAATGCTTGTCTGTTAAGATGAGAAACGTGTGAGCTTCATGAACGATGTAGTTCGTTTGAGCAGAAAAGTGAATTGCCCTTACCTGAATTGAAGTCTTGCCTGTAGGAAGACTCAGAGCCTGGGATTTAACTCCATTTCTGAAGGAAAACACACAGCAGTGTAATCATCCATTGATCATACTCTGCTTTAAGATGGGAAATGTGTGAGCTCAGTGAACGATGTAGTTCATTTGAGCTGAAAAGTGACTGCCCTTACCTGAAACGAAGTCTTGATTGTAGGAAGAAAAAGAGATTGGGATTTAACTCCATTTCTGAAGGGAAACACACAGCATAGTTCTCATCCATGGATCACACTCTGCTTTAGAGCGAGAAGCACGCTCTTGCTTTTAGAGTCTCTAATATAGCAGGAAATCTGAGTGTGCCCAGAACAAAAGAACGGTGTTTCCTACATATACGGACCATATGTAGTCCAAATCTGCTTCCGAAACTGATACAATGCACAGGTCCTCTAACATCCAATGCTTGTCAGTTAAGATGAGAATCGTGTGATCTTCGTTAATGATGTAGTTCGTTTGAGCAGAAAAGTGACTGTCCTTACCTGAAATGAAGTCTTGCTTGTAGAAAGACTCAGAGCCTGGGATTTAACTCCATTTCTGTAGTAAAACACACAGCAGTGTAATCATCCATTGATCACACTCTGCTTTAGAACAAGAAGCACGCCCTTGCTTTCTAGAGTCTCTAAGACAGCAGGAAACATGAGTGTGCTGAGAAAAAAAGAACGGTGTTTCCTACACATACGGACCATATCTAGTCCAACTCTACTTCTTAAACTGATACAAAGCACTGGTCCTCTAACATCCAATGCTTGTCAGTTAAGATGAGAATCGTGTGATCTTCGTTAATGATGTAGTTCGTTTGAGCAGAAAAGTGACTGCCCTTACCTGAATTGAAGTCTTGCTTGTAGGAAGACACAGAGATTGGGATTTAACTCCATTTCTGAAGGGAAACACACAGCATAGTTCTCATCCATGGATCACAATCTGCTTTAGAGCGAGAAGCACGCTCTTGCTTTCTAGAGTCTCTAACACAGCAGGAAACGTGTGTGTGCTGAGAACAAAAGAACGGTGTTTCCTACACATACGGACCATATCTAGTCCAACTCTGCGTCTGAATCGCATACAAAGCACTGGTCCTCTAACATCCAATGCTTGTCAGTTAGGATGGGAAACGTGTGAGCTTCACGAACGATGTAGTTCGTTTGAGCAGAAAAATGACTGCCCTTACCTTAATTGAAGTCTTACTTGTAGGAAGACTCAGAGCCTGGGATTTAACTCCATTTCTGAAGTAAAACACAAAGCAGTGTAATCATCCATTGATCACACTCTGCTTTAGAACAAGAAGCACACTCTTGCTTTCTAGAGTCTCTAAGACAGCAGGAAACGTGATTTTGCTGAGAACAAAAGAAAGGTGTTTCCTACACATATGGACCTTATATAGTCCAACTCTGCTTCTGAAACTGATTCAAAGCACTGGTCCTCTAACATCCAATGCTTGTCTGTTAAGATGAGAAATGTGTTGAGCTCAGTGAACGATGTAGTTCATTTGAGCTGAAAAGTGACTGCCCTTACATGAAACGAAGTCTTGCTTGTAGGAAGACACAGAGTTTGGGATTTAACTCCATTTCTGAAGGGAAACACACAGCATAGTTCTCATCCATGGATCACACTCTGCTTTAGAGCGAGAAGCACGCTCTTGCTTTCTATATTCTCTAAGACAGCAGGAAACGTGAGTGTGCTGAGAACAAAAGAACGGTGTTTCCTACACATACAGACCATATCTATTCCAACTCTGCTTCTGAAACTGATACAAAGCACTGGTCCTCTAACATCCAATGTTTGTCAGTTAAGATGAGAAACGTGTGAGATTTGTGAATGATGTAGTTCCTTTGAACTGAAAAGTGACTACCCTTACCTGAAACGAAATCTTGCTTCTAGGAAGAGACAGAGCCTGGGATTTAACTCCATTTCTGAAGGGAAACACACAGCAGTGTTCTCATCCATTGATCACACTCTGCTTTAGAATAAGAAGCACGCTCTTGCTTTTGAGAGTCTCTAAGACAGGAGGAAACGTGATTTTGCTGAGAACAAAAGAACGGAGTTTCCTACACATACAGACCATATCTAGTCCAAATCTGCTTCTGAAACTGATACAAATCACTGGTCCTCTAACATCCAATGCTTGTCAGTTAAGATGGGAAACGTGTGAGCTTCATGAACGATGTAGTTCGTTTGAGCAGAAAAGTGACTGCCTTACCTGAATTGAAGTCTTGCTTGTAGGAAGACTCAGAGCCTGGGATTTAACTCCATTTCTGAAGGCAAACACACAGCATAGTTCTCATCCATGGATCACACTCTGCTTTAGAGCGAGAAGCACGCTCTTGCTTTCTAGAGTCTCTAAGACAGCAGGAATCGTGAGTGTGCCCAGAACAAAAGAACGGTGTTTCCTACACAGACGGACCATATCTAGTCCAAATCTGCTTCTTAAACTGATACAAAGCACTGATCCTCTAACATCCAATGCTTGTCTGTTAAGATGAAAACGTGTGAGCTTCATGAATGATGTAGTTCGTTTGAGCAGAAAAGTGACTGCCCTTACCTGAATTGAAGTCTTGCCTGTAGGAAGACTCAGAGCCTGGGATTTAACTCCATTTCTGAAGTAAAACACACAGCAGTGTAATCATCCATTGATCACACTCTGCTTTAGAACAAGAAGCACGCTCTTGCTTTCTAGAGTCTCTAAGACAGCAGGAAACGTGAGTGTGCTGAGAAGAAAAGAACTGTGTTTCCTACACATACAGACCATATCTAGTCCAACTCAGCTTCTGAAACTGATACAAAGCACTGGTCCTCTAACATCCAATGTTTGTCAGTTAAGATGAGAAACGTGTGAGCTTTGTGAATGATGTAGTTCCTTTGAACTGAAAAGTGACTACCCTTACCTGAAACGAAGTCTTGCATGTAGGAAGACACAGAGCCTGGGATTTAACTCCATTTCTGAAGGGAAACACACAGCATAGTATTCATCCATCGATCACACTGTGGTTACAGCGAGAAGAACACTCTTGTTTTCTAGAGTCTCTAAGACAGCAGGAAATTTGAGTGTGCCCAGAACAATAGAACGGTGTTTCCTACACATATGGATCATATCCAGTCCAAATCTGCTTCTGAAACTGATATAAAGCATTGACCCTCTAACATCCAATGATTGTCAGTTAGGATGAGAAATGTGTGAGCTCTGTGAACGATGTAGTTCGTTTGAGCAGAAAAGTGACTGTCCTTACCTGAAACGAAGTCTTGCTTGTAGGAAGACTTAGAGCCTGGGATTTAAGTCCATTACTGAAGGCAAACACACAGCATAGTTCTCATCCATGGATCACACTCTGCTTTAGAGCGAAAAGCAGGCTCTTGCTTTCTAGAGTCTCTAAGACAGCAGGATACGTGAGTGTGCCCAGTACAAAAGAACGGTGTTTCCTACACATACGGACCATTTCAAGTCCAAATCTGCTTCTTAAACTGATACAAAGCACTGATCCTCTAACATCCAATGCTTGTCTGTTAAGATGAGAAACGTGTGAGCTTCATGAACGATGTAGTTCGTTTGAGCAGAAAAGTGAATTGCACTTACCTGAATTGAAGTCTTGCCTGTAGGAAGACTCAGAGCCTGGGATTTAACTCCATTTCTGAAGGAAAACACACAGCAGTGTAATCATCCATTGATCATACTCTGCTTTATAACAAGAAGCACGCTCTTGTTTTCTAGAGTCTCTAAGACAGCAGTAAACGTGATTTTGCTGAGAACAAAAGAAGGGTGTTTCCTACACATACGGACCATATCTAGTTCAACTCTGCTTCTGAAACTGATACAAAGCACTGGTCCTCTAACATCCAATGCTTGTCAGTTAAGATGAGAAACGTGTGAGCTTTGTGAATGATGTAGTTCCTTTGAACTGAAAAGTGACTGCCCTTACCTGAAACGAAGTCTTGCTTGTAGTAAGACACAGAGCCTGGGATTTAACTCCATTTCTGAAGTGAAACACACAGCAGTGTTCTCATCCATTGATGACACTCTGCTTTAGAACAAGAAGCACGCTCTTGCTTTCTAGAGTCTCTAAGACAGCAGGAAACGTGAGTGTGCTGAGTACAAAAGAACGGTGTTTACTACACTTACGGACCATATATAGTCCAACTCTGCTTCTTAAACTGATTCAAAGCACTGGTCCTCTAACATCCAATGCTTGTCTGTTAAGATGGGAAATGTGTGAGCTCAGTGAACGATGTAGTTCATTTGAGCTGAAAAGTGACTGCCCTTACCTGAAACGAAGTCTTGATTGTAGGAAGAAAAAGAGATTGGGATTTAACTCCATTTCTGAAGGGAAACACACAGCATAGTTCTCATCCATGGATCACAATCTGCTTTAGAGCGAGAAGCACGCTCTTGCTTTCTAGAGTCTCTAATACAGCAGGAAACGTGAGTGTGCTGAGAACAAAAGAACGGTGTTTCCTACACATACGGACCATATCTAGTCCAACTCTGCTTCTGAAACTGATACAAAGCACTGGTCCTCTAACATCCAATGTTTGTCAGTTAAGATGAGAAACGTGTGAGCTTTGTGAATGATGTAGTTCCTTTGAACTGAAAAGTGACTACCCTTACCTGAAACGAAGTCTTGAATGTAGGAAGACACTGAGCCTGGGATTTAACTCCATTTCTGAAGGGAAACACACAGCATAGTATTCATCCATGGATCACACTGTGGTTAGAGCGAGAAGCACACTCGTGTTTTCTAGAGTCTCTAAGACAGCAGGAAATTTGAGTGTGCCCAGAACAATAGAACGGTGTTTCCTACACATATGGACCATATCCAGTCCAAATCTGCTTCTGAAACTGACATAAAGCATTGACCCTCTAACATCCAATGATTGTCAGTTAGAATGAGAAATGTGTGAGCTCTGTGAACGATGTAGTTCGTTTGAGCAGAAAAGTGACTGTCCTTACCTGAAACGAAGTCTTGATTGTAGGAAGACTTAGAGCCTGGGATTTAAGTCCATTTCTGAAGGCAAACACACAGCATAGTTCTCATCCATGGATCACACTCTGCTTTAGAGCGAGAAGCACGCTCTTGCTTTCTAGAGTCTCTAAGACAGCAGGAAACGTGAGTGTGCTGAGAACAAAAGAACGGTGTTTCCTACACATACGGACCATATCAAGTCCAACTCATCTTCTGAAACTGATACAAAGCACTGGTCCTCTAACATCCAATGCTTGTCAGTTAAGATGGGAAACGTGTGAGCTTCATGAACGATGTAGTTCGTTTGAGCAGAAAAGTGACTGCCTTACCTGAATTGAAGTCTTGCTTGTCGGAAGACTCAGAGCCTGGGATTTAACTCCATTTCTGAAGTAAAACACACAGCAGTGTAATCATCCATTGATCATACTCTGCTTTATAACAAGAAGCACGCTCTTGCTTTCTAGCGTCTCTAAGACAGCAGGAAACGTGATTTTGCTGAGAACAAAAGAACGTTGTTTCCTACACATACGGACCATATCTAGTTCAACTCTGCTTCTGAAACTGATACAAAGCATTGAACCTCTAACATCCAATGTTTGTCAGTTAAGATGAGAAACGTGTGAGCTCTGTGAACGATGTAGTTTCTTTGAGCAGAAAAGTGACTGTCCTTACCTGAAACGAAGTCTTGCTTGTAGGAAGAATCAGAGCCTGGGATTTAACTCCATTTCTTAAGAGAAACACACAGCATAGTTCTCATCCATGGATCACACTCTGCTTTAGAGCGAGAAGCACGCTCTTGCTTTTAGAGTCTCTAATATAGCAGGAAATCTGAGTGTGCCCAGAACAAAAGAACGGTGTTTCCTACATACACGGACCATATGTAGTCCAAATCTGCTTCCGAAACTGATACAATGCACTGGTCCTCTAACATCCAATGCTTGTCAGTTAAGATGAGAATCGTGTGATCTTCGTTAATGATGTAGTTCGTTTGAGCAGAAAAGTGACTGTCCTTACCTGAAATGAAGTCTTGCTTGTAGAAAGACTCAGAGCCTGGGATTTAACTCCATTTCTGAAGTAAAACACACAGCAGTGTAATCATCCATTGATCACACTCTGCTTTAGAACAAGAAGCACGCCCTTGCTTTCTAGAGTCTCTAAGACAGCAGGAAACTTGAGTGTGCTGAGAAAAAAAGAACGGTGTTTCCTCCACATACGGACCATATCTAGTCCAACTCTACTTCTGAAACTGATACAAAGCACTGACCCTCTAACATCCAATGCTTGTCAGTTAAGATGGGAAACGTGTGAGCTTCATGAACGATGTAGTTCGTTTGAGCAGAAAAGTGACTGCCTTACCTGAATTGAAGTCTTGCTTGTAGGAAGACTCAGAGCCTGGGATTTAACTCCATTTCTGAAGGCAAACACACAGCATAGTTCTCATCCATGGATCACACTCTGCTTTAGAGCGAGAAGCACGCTCTTGCTTTCTAGAGTCTCTAAGACAGCAGGAATCGTGAGTGTGCCCAGAACAAAAGAACGGTGTTTCCTACACAGACGGACCATATCTAGTCCAAATCTGCTTCTTAAACTGATACAAAGCACTGATCCTCTAACATCCAATGCTTGTCTGTTAAGATGAAAACGTGTGAGCTTCATGAATGATGTAGTTCGTTTGAGCAGAAAAGTGACTGCCCTTACCTGAATTGAAGTCTTGCCTGTAGGAAGACTCAGAGCCTGGGATTTAACTCCATTTCTGAAGTAAAACACACAGCAGTGTAATCATCCATTGATCACACTCTGCTTTAGAACAAGAAGCACGCTCTTGCTTTCTAGAGTCTCTAAGACAGCAGGAAACGTGAGTGTGCTGAGAAGAAAAGAACTGTGTTTCCTACACATACAGACCATATCTAGTCCAACTCAGCTTCTGAAACTGATACAAAGCACTGGTCCTCTAACATCCAATGTTTGTCAGTTAAGATGAGAAACGTGTGAGCTTTGTGAATGATGTAGTTCCTTTGAACTGAAAAGTGACTACCCTTACCTGAAACGAAGTCTTGCATGTAGGAAGACACAGAGCCTGGGATTTAACTCCATTTCTGAAGGGAAACACACAGCATAGTATTCATCCATCGATCACACTGTGGTTACAGCGAGAAGAACACTCTTGTTTTCTAGAGTCTCTAAGACAGCAGGAAATTTGAGTGTGCCCAGAACAATAGAACGGTGTTTCCTACACATATGGATCATATCCAGTCCAAATCTGCTTCTGAAACTGATATAAAGCATTGACCCTCTAACATCCAATGATTGTCAGTTAGGATGAGAAATGTGTGAGCTCTGTGAACGATGTAGTTCGTTTGAGCAGAAAAGTGACTGTCCTTACCTGAAACGAAGTCTTGCTTGTAGGAAGACTTAGAGCCTGGGATTTAAGTCCATTACTGAAGGCAAACACACAGCATAGTTCTCATCCATGGATCACACTCTGCTTTAGAGCGAAAAGCAGGCTCTTGCTTTCTAGAGTCTCTAAGACAGCAGGATACGTGAGTGTGCCCAGTACAAAAGAACGGTGTTTCCTACACATACGGACCATTTCAAGTCCAAATCTGCTTCTTAAACTGATACAAAGCACTGATCCTCTAACATCCAATGCTTGTCTGTTAAGATGAGAAACGTGTGAGCTTCATGAACGATGTAGTTCGTTTGAGCAGAAAAGTGAATTGCCCTTACCTGAATTGAAGTCTTGCCTGTAGGAAGACTCAGAGCCTGGGATTTAACTCTATTTCTGAAGGAAAACACACAGCAGTGTAATCATCCATTGATCATACTCTGCTTTAGAACAAGAAGCACGCTCTTGCTTTCTAGAGTCTCTAAGACAGCAGGAAACGTGAGTGTGCTGAGTACAAAAGAACGGTGTTTACTACACTTACGGACCATATATAGTCCAACTCTGCTTCTTAAACTGATTCAAAGCACTGGTCCTCTAACATCCAATGCTTGTCTGTTAAGATGGGAAATGTGTGAGCTCAGTGAACGATGTAGTTCATTTGAGCTGAAAAGTGACTGCCCTTACCTGAAACGAAGTCTTGATTGTAGGAAGAAAAAGAGATTGGGATTTAACTCCATTTCTGAAGGGAAACACACAGCATAGTTCTCATCCATGGATCACAATCTGCTTTAGAGCGAGAAGCACGCTCTTGCTTTCTAGAGTCTCTAATACAGCAGGAAACGTGAGTGTGCTGAGAACAAAAGAACGGTGTTTCCTACACATACGGACCATATCTAGTCCAACTCTGCTTCTGAAACTGATACAAAGCACTGGTCCTCTAACATCCAATGTTTGTCAGTTAAGATGAGAAACGTGTGAGCTTTGTGAATGATGTAGTTCCTTTGAACTGAAAAGTGACTACCCTTACCTGAAACGAAGTCTTGCATGTAGGAAGACACTGAGCCTGGGATTTAACTCCATTTCTGAAGGGAAACACACAGCATAGTATTCATCCATGGATCACACTGTGGTTAGAGCGAGAAGCACACTCGTGTTTTCTAGAGTCTCTAAGACAGCAGGAAATTTGAGTGTGCCCAGAACAATAGAACGGTGTTTCCTACACATATGGACCATATCCAGTCCAAATCTGCTTCTGAAACTGACATAAAGCATTGACCCTCTAACATCCAATGATTGTCAGTTAGAATGAGAAATGTGTGAGCTCTGTGAACGATGTAGTTCGTTTGAGCAGAAAAGTGACTGTCCTTACCTGAAACGAAGTCTTGATTGTAGGAAGACTTAGAGCCTGGGATTTAAGTCCATTTCTGAAGGCAAACACACAGCATAGTTCTCATCCATGGATCACACTCTGCTTTAGAGCGAGAAGCACGCTCTTGCTTTCTAGAGTCTCTAAGACAGCAGGAAACGTGAGTGTGCTGAGAACAAAAGAACGGTGTTTCCTACACATACGGACCATATCAAGTCCAACTCATCTTCTGAAACTGATACAAAGCACTGGTCCTCTAACATCCAATGCTTGTCAGTTAAGATGGGAAACGTGTGAGCTTCATGAACGATGTAGTTCGTTTGAGCAGAAAAGTGACTGCCTTACCTGAATTGAAGTCTTGCTTGTCGGAAGACTCAGAGCCTGGGATTTAACTCCATTTCTGAAGTAAAACACACAGCAGTGTAATCATCCATTGATCATACTCTGCTTTATAACAAGAAGCACGCTCTTGCTTTCTAGCGTCTCTAAGACAGCAGGAAACGTGATTTTGCTGAGAACAAAAGAACGGTGTTTCCTACACATACGGACCATATCTAGTTCAACTCTGCTTCTGAAACTGATACAAAGCATTGAACCTCTAACATCCAATGTTTGTCAGTTAAGATGAGAAACGTGTGAGCTCTGTGAACGATGTAGTTTCTTTGAGCAGAAAAGTGACTGTCCTTACCTGAAACGAAGTCTTGCTTGTAGGAAGAATCAGAGCCTGGGATTTAACTCCATTTCTTAAGAGAAACACACAGCATAGTTCTCATCCATGGATCACACTCTGCTTTAGAGCGAGAAGCACGCTCTTGCTTTTAGAGTCTCTAATATAGCAGGAAATCTGAGTGTGCCCAGAACAAAAGAACGGTGTTTCCTACATACACGGACCATATGTAGTCCAAATCTGCTTCCGAAACTGATACAATGCACTGGTCCTCTAACATCCAATGCTTGTCAGTTAAGATGAGAATCGTGTGATCTTCGTTAATGATGTAGTTCGTTTGAGCAGAAAAGTGACTGTCCTTACCTGAAATGAAGTCTTGCTTGTAGAAAGACTCAGAGCCTGGGATTTAACTCCATTTCTGAAGTAAAACACACAGCAGTGTAATCATCCATTGATCACACTCTGCTTTATAACAAGAAGCACGCCCTTGCTTTCTAGAGTCTCTAAGACAGCAGGAAACTTGAGTGTGCTGAGAAAAAAAGAACGGTGTTTCCTCCACATACGGACCATATCTAGTCCAACTCTACTTCTGAAACTGATACAAAGCACTGACCCTCTAACATCCAATGCTTGTCAGTTAAGATGGGAAACGTGTGAGCTTCATGAACGATGTAGTTCGTTTGAGCAGAAAAGTGACTGCCTTACCTGAATTGAAGTCTTGCTTGTAGGAAGACTCAGAGCCTGGGATTTAACTCCATTTCTGAAGGCAAACACACAGCATAGTTCTCATCCATGGATCACACTCTGCTTTAGAGCGAGAAGCACGCTCTTGCTTTCTAGAGTCTCTAAGACAGCAGGAATCGTGAGTGTGCCCAGAACAAAAGAACGGTGTTTCCTACACAGACGGACCATATCTAGTCCAAATCTGCTTCTTAAACTGATACAAAGCACTGATCCTCTAACATCCAATGCTTGTCTGTTAAGATGAAAACGTGTGAGCTTCATGAATGATGTAGTTCGTTTGAGCAGAAAAGTGACTGCCCTTACCTGAATTGAAGTCTTGCCTGTAGGAAGACTCAGAGCCTGGGATTTAACTCCATTTCTGAAGTAAAACACACAGCAGTGTAATCATCCATTGATCACACTCTGCTTTAGAACAAGAAGCACGCTCTTGCTTTCTAGAGTCTCTAAGACAGCAGGAAACGTGAGTGTGCTGAGAAGAAAAGAACTGTGTTTCCTACACATACAGACCATATCTAGTCCAACTCAGCTTCTGAAACTGATACAAAGCACTGGTCCTCTAACATCCAATGTTTGTCAGTTAAGATGAGAAACGTGTGAGCTTTGTGAATGATGTAGTTCCTTTGAACTGAAAAGTGACTACCCTTACCTGAAACGAAGTCTTGCATGTAGGAAGACACAGAGCCTGGGATTTAACTCCATTTCTGAAGGGAAACACACAGCATAGTATTCATCCATCGATCACACTGTGGTTACAGCGAGAAGAACACTCTTGTTTTCTAGAGTCTCTAAGACAGCAGGAAATTTGAGTGTG
Source organism: Onychomys leucogaster (assembly GCA_949786385.1). NCBI lineage: Eukaryota > Metazoa > Chordata > Mammalia > Rodentia > Cricetidae > Onychomys > Onychomys leucogaster. Next base: position 656,820 of record CATKUP010000129.1, on the reverse strand, counting down.
CCCAGAACAATAGAACGGTGTTTCCTACACATATGGATCATATCCAGTCCAAATCTGCTTCTGAAACTGATATAAAGCATTGACCCTCTAACATCCAATGATTGTCAGTTAGGATGAGAAATGTGTGAGCTCTGTGAACGATGTAGTTCGTTTGAGCAGAAAAGTGACTGTCCTTACCTGAAACGAAGTCTTGCTTGTAGGAAGACTTAGAGCCTGGGATTTAAGTCCATTACTGAAGGCAAACACACAGCATAGTTCTCATCCATGGATCACACTCTGCTTTAGAGCGAAAAGCAGGCTCTTGCTTTCTAGAGTCTCTAAGACAGCAGGATACGTGAGTGTGCCCAGTACAAAAGAACGGTGTTTCCTACACATACGGACCATTTCAAGTCCAAATCTGCTTCTTAAACTGATACAAAGCACTGATCCTCTAACATCCAATGCTTGTCTGTTAAGATGAGAAACGTGTGAGCTTCATGAACGATGTAGTTCGTTTGAGCAGAAAAGTGAATTGCCCTTACCTGAATTGAAGTCTTGCCTGTAGGAAGACTCAGAGCCTGGGATTTAACTCTATTTCTGAAGGAAAACACACAGCAGTGTAATCATCCATTGATCATACTCTGCTTTATAACAAGAAGCACGCTCTTGTTTTCTAGAGTCTCTAAGACAGCAGTAAACGTGATTTTGCTGAGAACAAAAGAACGGTGTTTCCTACACATACGGACCATATCTAGTTCAACTCTGCTTCTGAAACTGATACAAAGCACTGGTCCTCTAACATCCAATGCTTGTCAGTTAAGATGAGAAACGTGTGAGCTTTGTGAATGATGTAGTTCCTTTGAACTGAAAAGTGACTGCCCTTACCTGAAACGAAGTCTTGCTTGTAGTAAGACACAGAGCCTGGGATTTAACTCCATTTCTGAAGTGAAACACACAGCAGTGTTCTCATCCATTGATGACACTCTGCTTTAGAACAAGAAGCACGCTCTTGCTTTCTAGAGTCTCTAAGACAGCAGGAAACGTGAGTGTGCTGAGTACAAAAGAACGGTGTTTACTACACTTACGGACCATATATAGTCCAACTCTGCTTCTTAAACTGATTCAAAGCACTGGTCCTCTAACATCCAATGCTTGTCTGTTAAGATGGGAAATGTGTGAGCTCAGTGAACGATGTAGTTCATTTGAGCTGAAAAGTGACTGCCCTTACCTGAAACGAAGTCTTGATTGTAGGAAGAAAAAGAGATTGGGATTTAACTCCATTTCTGAAGGGAAACACACAGCATAGTTCTCATCCATGGATCACAATCTGCTTTAGAGCGAGAAGCACGCTCTTGCTTTCTAGAGTCTCTAATACAGCAGGAAACGTGAGTGTGCTGAGAACAAAAGAACGGTGTTTCCTACACATACGGACCATATCTAGTCCAACTCTGCTTCTGAAACTGATACAAAGCACTGGTCCTCTAACATCCAATGTTTGTCAGTTAAGATGAGAAACGTGTGAGCTTTGTGAATGATGTAGTTCCTTTGAACTGAAAAGTGACTACCCTTACCTGAAACGAAGTCTTGCATGTAGGAAGACACTGAGCCTGGGATTTAACTCCATTTCTGAAGGGAAACACACAGCATAGTATTCATCCATGGATCACACTGTGGTTAGAGCGAGAAGCACACTCGTGTTTTCTAGAGTCTCTAAGACAGCAGGAAATTTGAGTGTGCCCAGAACAATAGAACGGTGTTTCCTACACATATGGACCATATCCAGTCCAAATCTGCTTCTGAAACTGACATAAAGCATTGACCCTCTAACATCCAATGATTGTCAGTTAGAATGAGAAATGTGTGAGCTCTGTGAACGATGTAGTTCGTTTGAGCAGAAAAGTGACTGTCCTTACCTGAAACGAAGTCTTGATTGTAGGAAGACTTAGAGCCTGGGATTTAAGTCCATTTCTGAAGGCAAACACACAGCATAGTTCTCATCCATGGATCACACTCTGCTTTAGAGCGAGAAGCACGCTCTTGCTTTCTAGAGTCTCTAAGACAGCAGGAAACGTGAGTGTGCTGAGAACAAAAGAACGGTGTTTCCTACACATACGGACCATATCAAGTCCAACTCATCTTCTGAAACTGATACAAAGCACTGGTCCTCTAACATCCAATGCTTGTCAGTTAAGATGGGAAACGTGTGAGCTTCATGAACGATGTAGTTCGTTTGAGCAGAAAAGTGACTGCCTTACCTGAATTGAAGTCTTGCTTGTCGGAAGACTCAGAGCCTGGGATTTAACTCCATTTCTGAAGTAAAACACACAGCAGTGTAATCATCCATTGATCATACTCTGCTTTATAACAAGAAGCACGCTCTTGCTTTCTAGCGTCTCTAAGACAGCAGGAAACGTGATTTTGCTGAGAACAAAAGAACGGTGTTTCCTACACATACGGACCATATCTAGTTCAACTCTGCTTCTGAAACTGATACAAAGCATTGAACCTCTAACATCCAATGTTTGTCAGTTAAGATGAGAAACGTGTGAGCTCTGTGAACGATGTAGTTTCTTTGAGCAGAAAAGTGACTGTCCTTACCTGAAACGAAGTCTTGCTTGTAGGAAGAATCAGAGCCTGGGATTTAACTCCATTTCTTAAGAGAAACACACAGCATAGTTCTCATCCATGGATCACACTCTGCTTTAGAGCGAGAAGCACGCTCTTGCTTTTAGAGTCTCTAATATAGCAGGAAATCTGAGTGTGCCCAGAACAAAAGAACGGTGTTTCCTACATATACGGACCATATGTAGTCCAAATCTGCTTCCGAAACTGATACAATGCACTGGTCCTCTAACATCCAATGCTTGTCAGTTAAGATGAGAATCGTGTGATCTTCGTTAATGATGTAGTTCGTTTGAGCAGAAAAGTGACTGTCCTTACCTGAAATGAAGTCTTGCTTGTAGAAAGACTCAGAGCCTGGGATTTAACTCCATTTCTGAAGTAAAACACACAGCAGTGTAATCATCCATTGATCACACTCTGCTTTATAACAAGAAGCACGCCCTTGCTTTCTAGAGTCTCTAAGACAGCAGGAAACTTGAGTGTGCTGAGAAAAAAAGAACGGTGTTTCCTCCACATACGGACCATATCTAGTCCAACTCTACTTCTGAAACTGATACAAAGCACTGACCCTCTAACATCCAATGCTTGTCAGTTAAGATGGGAAACGTGTGAGCTTCATGAACGATGTAGTTCGTTTGAGCAGAAAAGTGACTGCCTTACCTGAATTGAAGTCTTGCTTGTAGGAAGACTCAGAGCCTGGGATTTAACTCCATTTCTGAAGGCAAACACACAGCATAGTTCTCATCCATGGATCACACTCTGCTTTAGAGCGAGAAGCACGCTCTTGCTTTCTAGAGTCTCTAAGACAGCAGGAATCGTGAGTGTGCCCAGAACAAAAGAACGGTGTTTCCTACACAGACGGACCATATCTAGTCCAAATCTGCTTCTTAAACTGATACAAAGCACTGATCCTCTAACATCCAATGCTTGTCTGTTAAGATGAAAACGTGTGAGCTTCATGAATGATGTAGTTCGTTTGAGCAGAAAAGTGACTGCCCTTACCTGAATTGAAGTCTTGCCTGTAGGAAGACTCAGAGCCTGGGATTTAACTCCATTTCTGAAGTAAAACACACAGCAGTGTAATCATCCATTGATCACACTCTGCTTTAGAACAAGAAGCACGCTCTTGCTTTCTAGAGTCTCTAAGACAGCAGGAAACGTGAGTGTGCTGAGAAGAAAAGAACTGTGTTTCCTACACATACAGACCATATCTAGTCCAACTCAGCTTCTGAAACTGATACAAAGCACTGGTCCTCTAACATCCAATGTTTGTCAGTTAAGATGAGAAACGTGTGAGCTTTGTGAATGATGTAGTTCCTTTGAACTGAAAAGTGACTACCCTTACCTGAAACGAAGTCTTGCATGTAGGAAGACACAGAGCCTGGGATTTAACTCCATTTCTGAAGGGAAACACAGCATAGTATTCATCCATCGATCACACTGTGGTTACAGCGAGAAGAACACTCTTGTTTTCTAGAGTCTCTAAGACAGCAGGAAATTTGAGTGTGCCCAGAACAATAGAACGGTGTTTCCTACACATATGGATCATATCCAGTCCAAATCTGCTTCTGAAACTGATATAAAGCATTGACCCTCTAACATCCAATGATTGTCAGTTAGGATGAGAAATGTGTGAGCTCTGTGAACGATGTAGTTCGTTTGAGCAGAAAAGTGACTGTCCTTACCTGAAACGAAGTCTTGCTTGTAGGAAGACTTAGAGCCTGGGATTTAAGTCCATTACTGAAGGCAAACACACAGCATAGTTCTCATCCATGGATCACACTCTGCTTTAGAGCGAAAAGCAGGCTCTTGCTTTCTAGAGTCTCTAAGACAGCAGGATACGTGAGTGTGCCCAGTACAAAAGAACGGGGTTTCCTACACATACGGACCATTTCAAGTCCAAATCTGCTTCTTAAACTGATACAAAGCACTGATCCTCTAACATCCAATGCTTGTCTGTTAAGATGAGAAACGTGTGAGCTTCATGAACGATGTAGTTCGTTTGAGCAGAAAAGTGAATTGCCCTTACCTGAATTGAAGTCTTGCCTGTAGGAAGACTCAGAGCCTGGGATTTAACTCCATTTCTGAAGGAAAACACACAGCAGTGTAATCATCCATTGATCATACTCTGCTTTATAACAAGAAGCACGCTCTTGTTTTCTAGAGTCTCTAAGACAGCAGTAAACGTGATTTTGCTGAGAACAAAAGAACGGTGTTTCCTACACATACGGACCATATCTAGTTCAACTCTGCTTCTGAAACTGATACAAAGCACTGGTCATCTAACATCCAATGCTTGTCAGTTAAGATGAGAAACGTGTGAGCTTTGTGAATGATGTAGTTCCTTTGAACTGAAAAGTGACTGCCCTTACCTGAAACGAAGTCTTGCTTGTAGTAAGACACAGAGCCTGGGATTTAACTCCATTTCTGAAGGGAAACACACAGCAGTGTTCTCATCCATTGATCACACTCTGCTTTAGAATAAGAAGCACGCTCTTGCTTTTGAGAGTCTCTAAGACAGGAGGAAACGTGATTTTGCTGAGAACAAAAGAACGGAGTTTCCTACACATACGGACCATATCTAGTCCAAATCTGCTTCTGAAACTGATACAAAGCACTGACCCTCTAACATCCAATGCTTGTCAGTTAAGATGGGAAACGTGTGAGCTTCATGAACGATGTAGTTCGTTTGAGCAGAAAAGTGACTGCCTTACCTGAATTGAAGTCTTGCTTGTAGGAAGACTCAGAGCCTGGGATTTAACTCCATTTCTGAAGGCAAACACACAGCATAGTTCTCATCCATGGATCACACTCTGCTTTAGAGCGAGAAGCACGCTCTTGCTTTCTAGAGTCTCTAAGACAGCAGGAATCGTGAGTGTGCCCAGAACAAAAGAACGGTGTTTCCTACACAGACGGACCATATCTAGTCCAAATCTTCTTCTTAAACTGATACAAAGCACTGATCCTCTAACATCCAATGCTTGTCTGTTAAGATGAAAACGTGTGAGCTTCATGAATGATGTAGTTCGTTTGAGCAGAAAAGTGACTGCCCTTACCTGAATTGAAGTCTTGCCTGTAGGAAGACTCAGAGCCTGGGATTTAACTCCATTTCTGAAGTAAAACACACAGCAGTGTAAACATCCATTGATCACACTCTGCTTTAGAACGAGAAGCACGCTCATGCTTTCTAGAGTCTCTAAGACAGCAGGAAATTTGAGTGTGCCCAGAACAATAGAACGGTGTTTCCTACACATATGGACCATATCCAGTCCAAATCTGCTTCTGAAACTGATACAAAGCACTGGTCCTCTAATATCCAATGCTTGTCAGTTAAGATGGGAAACGTGTGATCTTCATGAACGATGTAGTTCCTTTGAGCAAAAAAGTGACTGCCCTTACCTTAAACGAAGTCTTGCTTGTACGAAGACCTAGAGCCTGGGATTTAACTCCATTTCTGAATTGAAACACACAGCAGTGTTCTCATCCATTGATCACACTCTGCTTTAGAATAAGAAGCACGCTCTTGCTTTTGAGAGTCTCTAATACAGGAGGAAACGTGATTTTGCTGAAAACAAAAGAACGGAGTTTCCTACACATACGGACCATATCTAGTCCAAATCTGCTTCTGAAACTGATAGAAAGCACTGACCCTCTAACATCCAGTGCTTGACAGTTAAGATGGGAAACGTGTGAGCTTCATGAACGATGTAGTTCGTTTGAGCAGAAAAGTGACTGCCTTACCTGAATTGAAGTCTTGCATGTAGGAAGACTCAGAGCCTGGGATTTAACTCCATTTCTGAAGGCAAACACACAGCATAGTTCCCATCCATGGATCACACTCGGCTTTAGAGCGAGAAGCACGCTCTTGCTTTCTAGAATCTCTAAGACAGCAGGAATTGTGAGTGTGCCCAGAACAAAAGAACGGTGTTTCCTACACATACGGACTATATGTAGTCCAAAACTTCTTCTGAAACAGATAGAATGCACTGGTCCTCTAACATCCAATGCTTGTCAGTTAAGATGAGAAACGTGTGTGCTTCGTGAAAGATGTAGTTCTTTTGAGCAGAAAAGTGACTGCCCTTACCTGAAACGAAGTCTTTCTTGTAGGGAGACTCAGAGCCTGGGATTTAACTCCTTTTCTGAAGTGAAACACACAGCATAGTTTTCATCCATGGATCACACTCTGCTTTAGAACGAGAAGCACGCTCTTGCTTTCTAGAGTCTCTAAGACAGCAGGAAACATGATTTTGCTGAGAACAAAAGAACGGTGTTTCCTACATATACAGACCATATCTAGTCCAACTCTGCTTCTGAAACTGATACAAAGCACTGGTCCTCTAACATCCAATGTTTGTCAGTTAAGATGAGAAACATGTGAGCTTTGTGAATGATGTAGTTCCTTTGAACTGAAAAGTGACTGCCCTTACCTGAAACGAAGTCTTGCTTGTAGGAAGACACAGATCCTGGGATTTAATTCCATTTCTGAAGGGAAACACACAGCATAGTATTCATCCATGGATCACACTCTGGTTAGAGCGAGAGGCACACTCTTGCTTTCTAGAGTCTCTAAGACAGCAGGAAATCTGAGTGTGCCCAGAAAAACAGAATGGTGTTTCCTACACATATGGACCATATCAAGTCCAAATCTGCTTCTGAAACTGATACAAAGCACTGGTCCTCTAACATCCAATGCTTGTCAGTTAAGATGAGAAACGTGTGAGCTTTGTGAATGATGTAGTTCCTTTGAACTGAAAAGTGACTGCCCTTACCTGAAACGAAGTCTTGCTTGTAGTAAGACACAGAGCCTGGGATTTAACTCCACTTCTTAAGAGAAACACACAGCAAAGTTCTCATCCATGGATCACACTCTGCTTTAGAGCGAGAAGCACGCTCTTGCTATTAGAGTCTCTAATATAGCAGGAAATCTGAGTGTGCCCAGAACAAAAGAACGGTGTTTCCTACATATACGGACCATATGTAGTCCAAATCTGCTTCTGATACTGATACAATGCACTGACCCTCTAACATCCAATGCTTGTCAGTTAAGATGAGAATCTTGTGATCTTCGTTAACGATGTAGTTCGTTTGAGCAGAAAAGTGACTGCCCTCACCTGAAATGAAGTCTTGTTATAGGAAGACTCAGAGCCTGGTATTTTACTCCATTTCTGAAGTGAAACACACAGCAGTGTTCTCATCCATTGATCACACTCTGCTTTAGAACAAGAAGCACGCCCTTGCTTTCTATATTCTCTAAGACAGCAGGAAACGTGAGTGTGCTGAGTACAAAAGAACGGTGTTTCCTACACATACAGACCATATCTAGTCCAACTCTGCTTCTGAAACTGATACAAAGCACTGGTCCTCTAACATCCAATGTTTGTCAGTTAAGATGAGAAACGTGTGAGCTTTGTGAATGATGTAGTTCCTTTGAACTGAAAAGTGACTACCTTTACCTGAAACGAAGTCTTGCTTGTAGGAAGAGACAGAGCCTGGGATTTAACTCCATTTCTGAAGGGAAACACACAGCATAGTATTCATCCATGGATCACACTCTGGTTAGAGCGAGAAGCACACTCTTGCTTTCTAGATTCTCTAAGACAGCAGGAAATTTGAGTGTGCCCAGAACAATAGAACTTTGTTTCCTACAAATATGGACCATATCCAGTCCAAATCTGCTTCTGAAAGTGATACAAAGCCCTGACACTCTAACATCCAATGCTTGTCAGTTAAGATGGGAAACGTGTGAGCTTCATGAACGATGTAGTTCGTTTGAGCAGAAAAGTGACTGCCTTACCTGAATTGAGGTCTTGCATGTAGGAAGACTCAGAGCCTGGGATTTAACTCCATTTCTGAAGGGAAACACACAGCATAATTCTCATCCATGGATCACACTCTGCTTTAGAGCGAGAAGCACGCTCTTGCTTTCTAGAGTCTCTAAGACAGCAGGAATCGTGAGTGTGCCCAGAACAAAAGAACGGTGTTTCCTACACATACGGACTATATGTAGTCCAAAACTTCTTCTGAAACAGATAGAATGCACTGGTCCTCTAACATCCAATGCTTGTCAGTTAAGATGAGAAACGTGTGTGCTTCGTGAATGATGTAGTTCGTTTGAGCAGAAAAGTCACTGCCCATACCTGAAACGAAGTCTTTCTTGTAGGGAGACTCAGAGCCTGGGATTTAACTCCTTTTCTGAAGTGAAACACAAAGCATAGTTTTCATCCATGGATCACACTCTGCTTTAGAAGGAGAAGCACGCTCTTGCTTTCTAGAGTCTCTAAGACAGCAGGAAACGTGTGTGTGCTGAGAACAAAAGAACAGTGTTTCCTACACATACGGACCATATATAGTTCAACTCTGCTTCTGAAACTGATACAAAGCACTGGTCCTCTAACATCCAATGCTTGTCAGTTAAGATGAGAAACGTGTGAGCTTTGTGAATGATGTAGTTCCTTTGAACTGAAAAGTGACTGCCCTTACCTGAAACGAAGTCTTGCTTGTAGTAAGACACAGAGCCTGGGATTTAACTCCATTTCTTAAGAGAAACACACAGCAACGTTCTCATCCATGGATCACACTCTGCTTTAGAGCGAGAAGCACGCTCTTGCTATTAGAGTCTCTAATATAGCAGGAAATCTGAGTGTACCCAGAACAAAAGAACGGTGTTTCCTACATATATGGACCATATGTATTCCAAATCTGCTTCTGATACTGATACAATGCACTGACCCTCTAACATCCAATGCTTGTCAGTTAAGATGAGAATCGTTTGATCTTCGTTAACGATGTAGTTCATTTGAGCAGAAAAGTTACTGGCTTACCTGAATTGAAGTCTTGCTTGTAGGAAGACTCAGAGCCTGGGATTTAACTCCATTTCTGAAGGTAAACACACAGCATAGTTCTCATCCATGGATCACACTCTGATTTAGAACAAGAAGCACGCTCTTGCTTTCTATATTCTCTAAGACAGCAGGAATCGTGAGTGTGCTGAGAAGAAAAGAATGGTGTTTGCTACACATACAGACCATATCTAGTCCAACTCTGCTTCTGAAACTGATACAAAGCACTGGTCCTCTAACATCCAATGTTTGTCAGTTAAGATGAGACACGTGTGAGCTTTGTGAATGATGTACTTCCTTTGAACTGAAAAGTGACTACCCTTACCTGAAAGGAAGTCTTGCTTGTAGGAAGAGACAGAGCCTGGGATTTAACTCCATTTCTGAAGGGAAACACACAGCATAGTATTCATCCATGGATCACACTGTGGTTAGAGCGAGAAGCAAACTCTTGCTTTCTAGATTCTCTAAGACAGCAGGAAATTTGAGTGTGCCCAGAACAATAGAACGGTGTTTCCTACACATATGGACCATATCCAGTCCAAATCTGCTTCTGAAACTGATATAAAGCACTGACACTCTAACATCCAATGCTTGTCAGTTAAGATGGGAAACGTGTGAGCTTCATGAACGATGTAGTTCGTTTGAACAGAAAAGTGACTGCCTTACCTGAATTGAAGTCTTGCTTGTAGGAAGACTCAGAGCCTGGGATTTAACTCCTTTTCTGAAGTGAAACAAACAGCATAGTTTTCATCCATGGATCACACACTGCTTTAGAACGAGAAGCACGCTCTTGCTTTCTAGAGTCTCTAAGACAGCAGGAAACGTGATTTTGCTGAGAACAAAAGAACGGTGTTTCCTACATATACGGACCATATCTAGTTCAAGTCTGCTTTGAAACTGATACAAAGCACTGGTCCTCTAACATCCAATGCTTGTCAGTTAAGATGAGAAACGTGTGAGCTTTGTGAATGATGCAGTTCCTTTGAACTGAAAAGTGACTGCCCTTACCTGAAACGAAGTCTTGCTTGTAGTAAGACACAGAGCATGGGATTTAACTCCATTTCTTAAGAGAAACACACAGCATAGTTCTCATCCATGGATCACACTCTGCTTTAGAGCGAGAAGCACGCTCCTGCTTTTAGAGTCTCTAATATAGCAGGAAATCTGAGTGTGCCCAGAACAAAAGAACGGTGTTTCCTACATATATAGACCATAAGTAGTCCAAATCTGCTGCTGAAACTGATACAAAGCACTGACCCTCTAACATCTCATGCTTGTCAGTTAAGATGAGAAACGTGTGAGCTTTGTGAATGATGTAGTTCCTTTGAACTGAAAAGTGACTACCTTTACCTGAAACGAAGTCTTGCTTGTAGGAAGAGACAGAGCCTGGGATTTAACTCCATTTCTGAAGGGAAACACACAGCATAGTATTCATCCATGGATCACACTCTGGTTAGAGCGAGAAGCACACTCTTGCTTTCTAGATTCTCTAAGACAGCAGGAAATTTGAGTGTGCCCAGAACAATAGAACTTTGTTTCCTACAAATATGGACCATATCCAGTCCAAATCTGCTTCTGAAAGTGATACAAAGCCCTGACACTCTAACATCCAATGCTTGTCAGTTAAGATGGGAAACGTGTGAGCTTCATGAACGATGTAGTTCGTTTGAGCAGAAAAGTGACTGCCTTACCTGAATTGAGGTCTTGCATGTAGGAAGACTCAGAGCCTGGGATTTAACTCCATTTCTGAAGGGAAACACACAGCATAATTCTCATCCATGGATCACACTCTGCTTTAGAGCGAGAAGCACGCTCTTGCTTTCTAGAGTCTCTAAGACAGCAGGAATCGTGAGTGTGCCCAGAACAAAAGAACGGTGTTTCCTACACATACGGACTATATGTAGTCCAAAACTTCTTCTGAAACAGATAGAATGCACTGGTCCTCTAACATCCAATGCTTGTCAGTTAAGATGAGAAACGTGTGTGCTTCGTGAATGATGTAGTTCGTTTGAGCAGAAAAGTCACTGCCCATACCTGAAACGAAGTCTTTCTTGTAGGGAGACTCAGAGCCTGGGATTTAACTCCTTTTCTGAAGTGAAACACAAAGCATAGTTTTCATCCATGGATCACACTCTGCTTTAGAAGGAGAAGCACGCTCTTGCTTTCTAGAGTCTCTAAGACAGCAGGAAACGTGTGTGTGCTGAGAACAAAAGAACAGTGTTTCCTACACATACGGACCATATATAGTTCAACTCTGCTTCTGAAACTGATACAAAGCACTGGTCCTCTAACATCCAATGCTTGTCAGTTAAGATGAGAAACGTGTGAGCTTTGTGAATGATGTAGTTCCTTTGAACTGAAAAGTGACTGCCCTTACCTGAAACGAAGTCTTGCTTGTAGTAAGACACAGAGCCTGGGATTTAACTCCATTTCTTAAGAGAAACACACAGCAACGTTCTCATCCATGGATCACACTCTGCTTTAGAGCGAGAAGCACGCTCTTGCTATTAGAGTCTCTAATATAGCAGGAAATCTGAGTGTACCCAGAACAAAAGAACGGTGTTTCCTACATATATGGACCATATGTATTCCAAATCTGCTTCTGATACTGATACAATGCACTGACCCTCTAACATCCAATGCTTGTCAGTTAAGATGAGAATCGTTTGATCTTCGTTAACGATGTAGTTCATTTGAGCAGAAAAGTTACTGGCTTACCTGAATTGAAGTCTTGCTTGTAGGAAGACTCAGAGCCTGGGATTTAACTCCATTTCTGAAGGTAAACACACAGCATAGTTCTCATCCATGGATCACACTCTGATTTAGAACAAGAAGCACGCTCTTGCTTTCTATATTCTCTAAGACAGCAGGAATCGTGAGTGTGCTGAGAAGAAAAGAATGGTGTTTGCTACACATACAGACCATATCTAGTCCAACTCTGCTTCTGAAACTGATACAAAGCACTGGTCCTCTAACATCCAATGTTTGTCAGTTAAGATGAGACACGTGTGAGCTTTGTGAATGATGTACTTCCTTTGAACTGAAAAGTGACTACCCTTACCTGAAAGGAAGTCTTGCTTGTAGGAAGAGACAGAGCCTGGGATTTAACTCCATTTCTGAAGGGAAACACACAGCATAGTATTCATCCATGGATCACACTGTGGTTAGAGCGAGAAGCAAACTCTTGCTTTCTAGATTCTCTAAGACAGCAGGAAATTTGAGTGTGCCCAGAACAATAGAACGGTGTTTCCTACACATATGGACCATATCCAGTCCAAATCTGCTTCTGAAACTGATATAAAGCACTGACACTCTAACATCCAATGCTTGTCAGTTAAGATGGGAAACGTGTGAGCTTCATGAACGATGTAGTTCGTTTGAACAGAAAAGTGACTGCCTTACCTGAATTGAAGTCTTGCTTGTAGGAAGACTCAGAGCCTGGGATTTAACTCCTTTTCTGAAGTGAAACAAACAGCATAGTTTTCATCCATGGATCACACACTGCTTTAGAACGAGAAGCACGCTCTTGCTTTCTAGAGTCTCTAAGACAGCAGGAAACGTGATTTTGCTGAGAACAAAAGAACGGTGTTTCCTACATATACGGACCATATCTAGTTCAAGTCTGCTTTGAAACTGATACAAAGCACTGGTCCTCTAACATCCAATGCTTGTCAGTTAAGATGAGAAACGTGTGAGCTTTGTGAATGATGCAGTTCCTTTGAACTGAAAAGTGACTGCCCTTACCTGAAACGAAGTCTTGCTTGTAGTAAGACACAGAGCATGGGATTTAACTCCATTTCTTAAGAGAAACACACAGCATAGTTCTCATCCATGGATCACACTCTGCTTTAGAGCGAGAAGCACGCTCCTGCTTTTAGAGTCTCTAATATAGCAGGAAATCTGAGTGTGCCCAGAACAAAAGAACGGTGTTTCCTACATATATAGACCATAAGTAGTCCAAATCTGCTGCTGAAACTGATACAAAGCACTGACCCTCTAACATCTCATGCTTGTCAGTTAAGATGTGAAACGTGTGAGCTTCGTGAACGATGTAGTTCTTTTGAGCAGAAAAGTTACTGCCCTTAACTGAATGGAAGTCTTGCTTGTAGGAAGACACAGACAGAGCCTGGGATTTAACTCCATTTCTGAAGTGAAACACAGCAGTGTAATCATCCATTGATCACACTCTGCTTTAGAACAAGAAGCACGCTCTTGCTTTCTAGAGTCTCTAAGAGAGCAGGAAACGTGTGTGTGCTGAGAACAAAGAACAGTGTTTCCTACACATACGGACCATATCTAGTTCAACTCTGCTTCTGAAACTGATACAAAGCACTGGTCCTCTAACATCCAATGCTTGTCAGTTAAGATGAGAAACGTGTGAGCTTTGTGAATGATGTAGTTCCTTTGAACTGAAAAGTGACTGCCCTTACCTGAAACGAAGTCTTGCTTGTAGTAAGACACAGAGCCTGGGATTTAACTCCATTTCTTAAGAGAAACACACAGCAACGTTCTCATCCATGGATCACACTCTGCTTTAGAGTGAGAAGCACCATCTTGCTATTAGAGTCTCTAATATAGCAGGAAATCTGAGTGTACCCAGAACAAAAGAACGGTGTTTCCTACATATACGCAACATATGTAGTCCAAATCTGCTTCTGATACTGATAAAATGCACTGACCCTCTAACATCCAATGCTTGTCAGTTAAGATGAGAATCGTTTGATCTTCGTTAACAATGTAGTTCGTTTGAGCAGAAAAGTTACTGGCTTACCTGAATTGAAGACTTGCTTGTAGGAAGACTCAGAGCCTGGGATTTAACTCCATTTCTGAAGGTAAACACACAGCATAGTTCTCATCCATGGATCACACTCTGCTTTAGACAAGAAGCACGCTCTTGCTTTCTATATTCTCTAAGACAGCCAGAATCGTGAGTGTGCTGAGAACAAAAGAACTGTGTTTCCTACACATACAGACCATATCTAGTCCAACTCTGCTTCTGAAACTGATACAAAGCACTGCTCCTCTAACATCCAATGTTTGTCAGTTAAGATGAGAAACGTGTGAGCTTTGTGAATGATGTAGTTCCTTTGAACTGAAAAGTGACTACCCTTACCTGAAACGAAGTCTTGCTTGTAGGAAGAGACAGAGCCTGGGATTTAACTCCATTTCTGAAGGGAAACACACAGCATAGTTCTCATCCATGGATCACACTGTGGTTAGAGCGAGAAGCACACTCTTGCTTTCTATATTCTCTAAGACAGCAGGAAATTTGATTGTGCCCAGAACAATAGAACGGTGTTTCCTACACTTATGGACCATATCCAGTCCAAATCTGCTTCTGAAACTGATACAAAGCACTGACCCTCTAACATCGAATGCTTGTCAGTTAAGACGGGAAACGTGTGAGCTTCATGAACGATGTAATTCGTTTGAGCAGAAAAGTGACTGCCTTACCTGAATTGAAGTCTTGCTTGTAGGAAGACTCAGAGCCTGGGATTTAACTCCATTTCTGAAGGCAAACACACAGCATAGTTCTCATCCATGGATCACACTCTGCTTTAGAGCGAGAAGCACGCTCTTGCTTTCTAGATTCTCTAAGACAGCAGGAAATTTGAGTGTGCCCAGAACAATAGAACGGTGTTTCCTACAAATATGGACCATATCCAGTCCAAATCTGCTTCTGAAACTGATATAAAGCACTGACCCTCTAACATCCAATGCTTGTCAGTTAAGATGGGAAACGTGTGAGCTTCATGAACGATGTAGTTCGTTTGAGCAGAAAAGTGACTGCCTTACCTGAATTGAAGTCTTGCATGTAGGAAGACTCAGAGCCTGGGATTTAACTCCATTTCTGAAGGGAAACACACAGCATAGTTCTCATCCATGGATTACACTCTGCTTTAGAGCGAGAAGCACGCTCTTGCTTTCTAGAGTCTCTAAGACAGCAGGAATCGTGATTTTGCTGAGAACAAAAGAACGGTGTTTCCTACACATACGGACCATATCTAGTTCAACTCTGCTTCTGAAACTGATACAAAGCACTGGTCCTCTAACATCCAATGCTTGTCAGTTAAGATGAGAAACGTGTGAGCTTTGTGAATGATGTAGTTCCTTTGAACTGAAAAGTGACTGCCCTTACCTGAAACGAAGTCTTGCTTGTAGTAAGACACAGAGCCTGGGATTTAACTCCATTTCTTAAGAGAAACACACAGCAACGTTCTCATCCATGGATCACACTCTGCTTTAGAGCGAGAAGCACGCTCTTGCTATTCGAGTCTCTAATATAGCAGGAAATCTGAGTGTACCCAGAACAAAAGAACGGTGTTTCCTACATATACGGACCATATGTAGTCCAAATCTGCTTCTGATACTGATACAATGCACTGACCCTCTAACATCCAATGCTTGTCAGTTAAGATGAGAATCGTTTGATCTTCGTTAACGATGTAGTTCATTTGAGCAGAAAAGTTACTGGCTTACCTGAATTGAATTCTTGCTTGTAGGAAGACTCAGAGCCTGGGATTTAACTCCATTTCTTAAGGTAAACACACAGGATAGTTCTCATCCATGGATCACACTCTGCTTTAGAACAAAAAGCACGCACTTGCTTTCTATATTCTCTAAGACAGCCGGAATCGTGAGTGTGCTGAGAACAAAAGAACTGTGTTTCCTACACATACAGACCATATCTAGTCCAACTCTGCTTCTGAAACTGATACAAAGCACTGGTCCTCTAACATCCAATGTTTGTCAGTTAAGATGAGAAACGTGTGAGCTTTGTGAATGATGTAGTTCCTTTGAACTGAAAAGTGACTACCCTTACCTGAAACGAAGTCTTGATTGTAGGAAGAGACAGAGCCTGGGATTTAACTCCATTTCTGAAGGGAAACACACAGCATAGTATTCATCCATGGATCACACTGTGGTTAGAGCGAGAAGCACACTCTTGCTTTCTAGATTCTCTAAGACAGCAGGAAATTTGAGTGTGCCCAGAACAATAGAACGGTGTTTCCTACACATATGGACCATATCCAGTCCAAATCTGCTTCTGAAACTGATACAAAGCACTGACCCTCTAACATCCAATGCTTGTCAGTTAAGACGGGAAACGTGTGAGCTTCATGAACGATGTAGTTCGTTTGAGCAGAAAAGTGACTGCCTTACCTGAATTGAAGTCTTGCTTGTAGGAAGACTCAGAGCCTGGGATTTAACTCCATTTCTGAAGGGAAACACACAGCATAGTTCTCATCCATGGATCACACTCTGCTTTAGAGCGAGAAGCACGCCCTTGCTTTCTATATTCTCTAAGACAGCCGGAATCGTGAGTGTGCTGAGAACAAAAGAACGGTGTTTCCTACACATACGGACCATATCTAGTTCAACTCTGCTTCTGAAACTGATACAAAGCACTGGTCCTCTAACATCCAATGCTTGTCAGTTAAGATGAGACACGTGTGAGCTTTGTGAATGATGTACTTCCTTTGAACTGAAAAGTGACTACCCTTACCTGAAACGAAGTCTTGCTTGTAGGAAGAGACAGAGCCTGGGATTTAACTCCATTTCTGAAGGGAAACACACAGCATAGTATTCATCCATGGATCACACTGTGGTTAGAGCGAGAAGCACACTCTTGCTTTCTAGATTCTCTAAGACAGCAGGAAATTTGAGTGTGCCCAGAACAATAGAACGGTGTTTCCTACAAATATGGACCATATCCAGTCCAAATCTGCTTCTGAAACTGATATAAAGCACTGACCCTCTAACATCCAATGCTTGTCAGTTAAGATGGGAAACGTGTGAGCTTCATGAACGATGTAGTTCGTTTGAACAGAAAAGTGACTGCCTTACCTGAATTGAATTCTTGCTTGTAGGAAGACTCAGAGCCTGGGATTTAACTCCTTTTCTGAAGTGAAACACACAGCATAGTTTTCATCCATGGATCACACTCTGCTTTAGAACGAGAAGCACGCTCTTGCTTTCTAGAGTCTCTAAGACAGCAGGAATCGTGATTTTGCTGAGAACAAAAGAACGGTGTTTCCTACATATACGGACCATATCTAGTTCAAGTCTGCTTTGAAACTGATACAAAGCACTGGTCCTCTAACATCCAATGCTTGTCAGTTAAGATGAGAAACGTGTGAGCTTTGTGAATGATGTAGTTCCTTTGAACTGAAAAGTGACTGCCCTTACCTGAAACGAAGTCTTGCTTGTAGTAAGACACAGAGCCTGGGATTTAACTCCATTTCTTAAGAGAAACACACAGCATAGTTCTCATCCATGGATCACAGTCTGCTTTAGAGCGAGAAGCACACTCTTGCTTTTAGAGTCTCTAATATAGCAGGAAATCTGAGTGTGCCCAGAACAAAAGAACGGTGTTTCCTACATATACGGACCATATCCAGTCCAAATCTGCTTCTGAAACTGATACAAAGCACTGAGCCTCTAACATCCAATGCTTGTCAGTTAAGACCGGAAACGTGTGAGCTTCATGAACGATGTAGTTCGTTTGAGCAGAAAAGTGACTGCCTTACCTGAATTGAAGTCTTGCTTGTAGGAAGACTCAGAGCCTGGGATTTAACTCCATTTCTGAAGGCAAACACACAGCATAGTTCTCATCCATGGATCACACTCTGCTTTAGAGCGAGAAGCACGCTCTTGCTTTCTAGAGTCTCTAAGACAGCATGAATCGTGAGTGTGCCCAGAACAAAAGAACGGTGTTTCCTACACATAGGGACCATATCTAGTTCAACTCTGCTTTAAAACTGATACAAAGCACTGGTCCTCTAACATCCAATGCTTGTCAGTTAAGATGAGAAACGTGTGAGCTTTGTGAATGATGTAGTTCCTTTGAACTGAAAAGTGACTGCCCTTACCTGAAACGAAGTCTTGCTTGTAGTAAGACACAGAGCCTGGGATTTAACTCCATTTCTTAAGAGAAACACACAGCATAGTTCTCATCCATGGATCACACTCTGCTTTAGAGCGAGAAGCACGCTCTTGCTTTTAGAGTCTCTAATATAGCAGGAAATCTGAGTGTGCCCAGAACAAAAGAACGGTGTTTCCTACATATACAGACCATAAGTAGTCCAAATCTGTTGCTGAAACTGATACAATGCACTGACCCTCTAACATGCAATGCTTGTCAGTTAAGATGAGAAACGTGTGAGCTTTGTGAATGATGCAGTTCCTTTGAACTGAAAAGTGACTGCCCTTACCTGAAACGAAGTCTTGCTTGTAGTAAGACACAGAGCCTGGGATTTAACTCCATTTCTTAAGAGAAACACACAGCATAGTTCTCATCCATGGATCACACTCTGCTTTAGAGCGAGAAGCACGCTCTTGCTTTTAGAGTCTCTAATATAGCAGGAAATCTGAGTGTGCCCAGAACAAAAGAACGGTGTTTCCTACATATACAGACCATAAGTAGTCCAAATCTGCTGCTGAAACTGATACAAAGCACTGACCCTCTAACATCCAATGCTTGTCAGTTAAGGTAAGAATGGTTTGATCTTCGTTAACGATGTAGTTCGTTTGAGCAGAAAAGTTACTGGCTTACCTGAATTGAAGTCTTGCTTGTAGGAAGACTCAGAGCCTGGGATTTAACTCCATTTCTGAAGGTAAACACACAGCATAGTTCTCATCCATGGATCACACTCTGCTTTAGAGCGAGAAGCACCCTTTTGCTTTCCAGAGTCTCTAAGACAGCAGGAAACGTGTGTGTGCTGAGAACAAAAGAACAGTGTTTCCTACACATACAGACCATATCTAGTTCAACTCTGCTTCTGAAACTGATACAAAGCACTGGTCCTCTAACATCCAATGCTTGTCAGTTAAGATGAGAAACGTGTGAGCTTCATGAACGATGTAGTTCGTTTGAGCAGAAAAGTGACTGCCTTACATGAATTGAAGTCTTGCTTGTAGGAAGACTCAGAGCCTGGGATTTAACTCCATTTCTGAAGGGAAACACACAGCATAGTTCTCATCCATGGATCACACTCTGCTTTAGAGCGAGAAGCACGCTCTTGCTTTCTAGAGTCTCTAAGACAGCAGGAATCGTGAGTGTGCCCAGAACAAAAGAACGGTTTTTCCTACACATACGGACTATATGTAGTCCAAAACTTCTTGTGAAACAGATAGAATGCACTGGTCCTCTAACATCCAATGCTTGTCAGTTAAGATGAGAAACGTGTGAGCTTCGTGAACGATGTAGTTCGTTGGAGCAGAAAAGTGACTGCCCTTACCTGAATGGAAGTCTTGCTTGTAGGAAGACTCAGAGCCTGGGATTTAACTCCATTTCTGAAGGTAAACACACAGCATAGTTCTCATCCATGGATCACACTCTGCTTTAGAGCGAGAAGCACGCTCTTGCTTTTAGAGTCTCTAATATAGCAGGAAATCTGAGTGTGCCCAGAACAAAAGAACGGTGTTTCCTACATATACAGACCATAAGTAGTCCAAATCTGCTGCTGAAACTGATACAAAGCACTGACCCTCTAACATCCAATGCTTGTCAGTTAAGATGGGAAACGTGTGAGCTTCGTGAATGATGTAGTTCGTTGGAGCAGAAAAGTGACTACCCTTACCTGAATGGAAGTCTTGCTTGTAGGAAGACTCAGAGCCTGGGATTTAACTCCATTTCTGAAGAGAAACACAGCAGTGTAATCATCCATTGATCACACTCTGCTTTAGAACAAGAAGCACGCTCTTGCTTTCTAGAGTCTCTAAGACAGCAGGAAACGTGTGTGTGCTGAGAACAAAAGAACAGTGTTTCCTACACGTCCGGACCATATATAGTTCAACTCTGCTTCTGAAACTGATACAAAGCACTGGTCCTCTAACATCCAATGCTTGTCAGTTAAGGTGAGAAACGTGTGAGCTTTGTGAATGATGTAGTTCGTTTGAACTGAAAAGTGACTGCCCTTACCTGAAACGAAGTCTTGCTTGTAGTAAGACACAGAGCCTGGGATTTAACTCCATTTCTTAAGAGAAACACACAGCAACGTTCTCATCCATGGATCACACTCTGCTTTAGAGCGAGAAGCAGGCTCTTGCTATTAGAGTCTCTAATATAGCAGGAAATCTGAGTGTACCCAGAACAAAAGAACGGTGGTTCCTACATATACGGACCATATGTAGTCCAAATCTGCTTCTGATACTGATAAAAAGCACTGACCCTCTAACATCCAATGCTTGTCAGTTAAGATGGGAATCGTTTGATCTTCGTTAACGATGTAGTTCGTTTGAGCAGAAAAGTTACTGGCTTACCCGAATTGAAGTCTTGCTTGTAGGAAGACTCAGAGCCTGGGATTTAACTCCATATCTGAAGGTAAACACACAGCATAGTTCTCATCCATGGATCACACTCTGCTTTAGAGCGAGAAGCACCCTTTTGCTTTCCAGAGTCTCTAAGACAACAGGAAACGTGAGTGTGCTGAGAACAAAAGAACGGTGTTTCCTACACATAATGACCATATCTAGTCCAACTCTTCTTCTGAAACTGATACAAAGCACTGGTCCTCTAACATCCAAAGCTTGTCAGTTAAGATGAGAAACGTGTGAGCTTTGTGAATGATGTAGTTCCTTTGAACTGAAAAGTGACTACCCTTACCTGAAACGAAGTCTTGCTTGTAGGAATAGACAGAGCCTGGGATTTAACTCCATTTCTGAAGGGAAACAAACAGCATAGTATTCATCCATGGATCACACTGTGGTTAGAGCGAGAAGCACACTCTTGCTTTATAGATTCTCTAAGACAGCAGGAAATTTGCGTGTGCCCAGAACAATAGAACGGTGTTTCCTACACATATGGACCATATCCAGTCCAAATCTGCTTCTGAAACTGATACAAAGCACTGACCCTCTAACATCCAATGCTTGTCAGTTAAGACGGGAAACGTGTGAGCTTCATGAACGATGTAGTTCGTTTGAGCAGAAAAGTGACTGCCTTACCTGAATTGAAGACTTGCTTGTAGGAAGACTCAGAGCCTGGGATTTAACTCCATTTCTGAAGGCAAACACACAGCATAGTTCTCATCCATGGATCACACTTTGCTTTAGAGCGAGAAGCACGCTCTTGCTTTCTAGAGTCTCTAAGACAGCAGGAATCGTGAGTGTGCCCAGAACAAAAGAACGGTGTTTCCTACACATACGGACCATATCTAGTTCAACTCTGCTTTGAAACTGATACAAAGCACTGGTCCTCTAACATCCAATGCTTGTCAGTTAAGATGAGAAACGTGTGAGCTTTGTGAATGATGTAGTTCGTTTGAACTGAAAAGTGACTGCCCTTACCTGAAACGACGTCTTGCTTGTAGTAAGACACAGAGCCTGGGATTTAACTCCATTTCTTAAGAGAAACACACAGCAACGTTCTCATCCATGGATCACACTCTGCTTTAGAGCGAGAAGCACGCTCTTGCTATTAGAGTCTCTAATATAGCAGGAAATCTGAGTGTGCCCAGAACAAAAGAACGGTGTTTCCTACATATACGGACCATATGTAGTCCAAATCTGCTTCTGATACTGATAAAATGCACTGACCCTCTAACATCCAATGCTTGTCAGTTAAGATGAGAATCGTTTGATCTTCGTTAACGATGTAGTTCGTTTGAGTAGAAAAGTTACTGGCTTACCTGAATTGAAGTCTTGCTTGTAGGAAGACTCAGAGCCTGGGATTTAACTCCATTTCTTAAGGTAAACACATAGCATAGTTCTCATCCATGGATCACACTCTGCTTTAGAACAAAAAGCACGCTCTTGCTTTCTATATTCTCTAAGACAACCGGAATCGTGAGTGTGCTGAGAACAATAGAACTGTGTTACCTACACATACAGACCATATCTAGTCCAACTCTGCTTCTGAAACTGATAAAAAGCACTGGTCCTCTAACATCCAATGTTTGTCAGTTAAGATGAGAAACGTGTGAGCTTTGTGAATGATGTAGTTCCTTTGAACTGAAAAGTGACTACCCTTACTGAAACGAAGTCTTGCTTGTAGGAATAGACAGAGCCTGGTATTTAACTCCATTTCTGAAGGGAAACACACAGCATAGTATTCATCCATGGATCACACTGTGGTTAGAGCGGGAAGCACACTCTTGCTTTCTAGATTCTCTAAGACAGCAGGAAATTTGAGTGTGCCCAGAACAATAGAACGGTGTTTCCTACACATATGGACCATATCCAGTCCAAATCTGCTTCTGAAACTGATACAAAGCACTGACCCTCTAACATCCAATGCTTGTCAGTTAAGACGGGAAACTGTGAGCTTCATGAACGATGTAGTTCGTTTGAGCAGAAAAGTGACTGCCTTACCTGAATTGAAGACTTGCTTGTAGGAAGACTCAGAGCCTGGGATTTAACTCCATTTCTGAAGGCAAACACACAGCATAGTTCTCATCCATGGATCACATTTTGCTTTAGAGAGAGAAGCACGCTCTTGCTTTCTAGAGTCTCTAAGACAGCAGGAATCGTGAGTGTGCCCAGAACAAAAGAACGGTGTTTCCTACACATACGGACCATATCTAGTGCAACTCTGCTTTGAAACTGATACAAAGCACTGGTCCTCTAACATCCAATGCTTGTCAGTTAAGATGAGAAACGTGTGAGCTTTGTGAATGATGTAGTTCCTTTAAACTGAAAAGTGACTGCCCTTACCTGAAACGAATTCTTGCTTGTAGTAAGACACAGAGCCTGGGATTTAACTCCATTTCTTAAGAGAAACACACAGCATAGTTCTCATCCATGGATCACACTCTGCTTTAGAGCGAGAAGCACGCTCTTGGTATTAGAGTCTCTAATATAGCAGGAAATCTGAGTGTGCCCAGAACAAAAGAACGGTGTTTCCTACATATACGGACCATATGTAGTCCAATTCTGCTTCTGATACTGATAAAATGCACTGACCCTCTAACATCCAATGCTTGTCAGTTAAGGTAAGAATGGTTTGATCTTCGTTAACGATGTAGTTCGTTTGAGCAGAAAAGTTACTGGCTTACCTGAATTGAAGTCTTGCTTGTAGGAAGACTCAGAGCCTGGGATTTAACTCCATTTCTGAAGGTAAACACACAGCATAGTTCTCATCCATGGATCACACTCTGCTTTAGAGCGAGAAGCACCCTTTTGCTTTCCAGAGTCTCTAAGACAGCAGGAAACGTGTGTGTGCTGAGAACAAAAGAACAGTGTTTCCTACACATACAGACCATATCTAGTTCAACTCTGCTTCTGAAACTGATACAAAGCACTGGTCCTCTAACATCCAATGCTTGTCAGTTAAGATGAGAAACGTGTGAGCTTTGTGAATGATGTAGTTCGTTTGAACTGAAAAGTGACTGCCCTTACCTGAAACGAAGTCTTGCTTGTAGTAAGACACAGAGCCTGGGATTAAACTCCATTTCTTAAGAGAAACACACAGCAACGTTCTCATCCATGGATCACACTCTGCTTTAGAGCGAGAAGCACGCTCTTGCTATTAGAGTCTCTAATATAGCAGGAAATCTGAGTGTGCCCAGAACAAAAGAACGGTGTTTCCTACATATACGGACCATATGTAGTCCAAATCTGCTTCTGATACTGATAAAATGCACTGACCCTCTAACATCCAATGCTTGTCAGTTAAGATGAGAATCGATTTATCTTCGTTAACGATGTAGTTCGTTTGAGCAGAAAAGTTACTGGCTTACCTGAATTGAAGTCTTGCTTGTAGGAAGACTCAGAGCCTGGGATTTAACTCCATTTCTGAAGGTAAACACACAGCATAGTTCTCATCCATGGATCACACTCTGCTTTAGAACAAAAAGCACGCTCTTGCTTTCTATATTCTCTAAGACAGCCGGAATCGTGAGTGTGCTGAGAACAAAAGAACTGTGTTTCCTACACATACAGACCATATCTAGTCCAACTCTGCTTCTGAAACTGATACAAAGCACTGGTCCTCTAACATCCAATGCTTGTCAGTTAAGATGAGAAACGTGTGAGCTTTGTGAATGATGTAGTTCCTTTGAACTGAAAAGTGACTGCCCTTACCTGAAACAAAGTCTTGCTTGTAGTAAGACACAGAGCCTGGGATTTAACTCCATTTCTTAAGAGAAACACACAGCATAGTTCTCATCCATGGATCACACTCTGCTTTAGAGCGAGAATCACGCTCTTGCTTTTAGAGTCTCTAATATAGCAGGAAATCTGAGTGTGCCCAGAACAAAAGAACGGTGTTTCCTACATATACAGACCATAAGTAGTCCAAATCTGCTGCTGAAACTGATACAAAGCACTGACCCTCTAACATCCAATGCTTGTCAGTTAAGATGGGAAACGTGTGAGCTTCGTGAATGATGTAGTTCGTTGGAGCAGAAAAGTGACTGCCCTTACCTGAATGGAAGTCTTGCTTGTAGGAAGACTCAGAGCCTGGGATTTAACTCCATTTCTGAAGAGAAACACAGCAGTGTAATCATCCATTGATCACACTCTGCTTTAGAACAAGAAGCACCCTCTTGCTTTCTAGAGTCTCTAAGACAGCAGGAAACATGTGTGTGCTGAGAACAAAAGAACAGTGTTTCCTACACGTCCGGACCATATATAGTCCAACACTGCTTCTGAAACTGATACAAAGCACTGGTCCTCTAACATCCAATGCTTGTCAGTTAAGGTGAGAAACGTGTGAGCTTTGTGAATGATGTAGTTCGTTTGAACTGAAAAGTGACTGCCCTTACCTGAAACGAAGTCTTGCTTGTAGGAAGACACAGAGCCTGGGATTTAACTCCATTTCTTAAGAGAAACACACAGCAACGTTCTCATCCATGGATCACACTCTGCTTTAGAGCGAGAAGCACGCTCTTGCTATTAGAGTCTCTAATATAGCAGGAAATCTGAGTGTACCGAGAACAAAAGAACGGTGGTTCCTACATATACGGACCATATGTAGTCCAAATCTGCTTCTGATACTGATAAAAAGCACTGACCCTCTAACATCCAATGCTTGTCAGTTAAGATGGGAATCGTTTGATCTTCGTTAACGATGTAGTTCGTTTGAGCAGAAAAGTTACTGGCTTACCTGAATTGAAGTCTTGCTTGTAGGAAGACTCAGAGCCTGGGATTTAACTCCATTTCTGAAGATAAACACACAGCATAGTTCTCATCCATGGATCACACTCTGCTTTAGAGCGAGAAGCACGCTTTTGCTTTCCAGAGTCTCTAAGACAACAGGAAACGTGAGTGTGCTGAGAACAAAAGAACTGTGTTTACTACACATAATGACCATATCTAGTCCAACTCTGCTTCTGAAACTGATACAAAGCACTGGTCCTCTAACATCCAATGCTTGTCAGTTAAGATGAGAAACGTGTGAGCTTTGTGAATGATGTAGTTCCTTT
Source organism: Onychomys leucogaster (assembly GCA_949786385.1). Classification (NCBI taxonomy): domain Eukaryota; kingdom Metazoa; phylum Chordata; class Mammalia; order Rodentia; family Cricetidae; genus Onychomys; species Onychomys leucogaster. The sequence goes on along the minus strand of CATKUP010000129.1, from coordinate 631,013 downwards.
GAACTGAAAAGTGACTACCCTTACCTGAAACGAAGTCTTGCTTGTAGGAATAGACAGAGCCTGGGATTTAACTCCATTTCTGAAGGGAAACACACAGCATAGTATTCATCCATGGATCACACTGTGGTTAGAGCGAGAAGCACACTCTTGCTTTCTAGATTCTCTAAGACAGCAGGAAATTTGAGTGTGCCCAGAACAATAGAACGGTGTTTCCTACACATATGGACCATATCCAGTCCAAATCTGCTTCTGAAACTGATACAAAGCACTGACCCTCTAACATCCAATGCTTGTCAGTTAAGACGGGAAACGTGTGAGCTTCATGAACGATGTAGTTCGTTTGAGCAGAAAAGTGACTGCCTTACCTGAATTGAAGACTTGCTTGTAGGAATACTCAGAGCCTGGGATTTAACTCCATTTCTGAAGGCAAACACACAGCATAGTTCTCATCCATGGATCACACTTTGCTTTAGAGCGAGAAGCACGCTCTTGCTTTCTAGAGTCTCTAAGACAGCAGGAATCGTGAGTGTGCCCAGAACAAAAGAACGGTGTTTCCTACACATACGGACCATATCTAGTTCAACTCTGCTTTGAAACTGATACAAAGCACTGGTCCTCTAACATCCAATGCTTGTCAGTGAAGATGAGAAACGTGTGAGCTTTGTGAATGATGTAGTTCGTTTGAACTGAAAAGTGACTGCCCTTACCTGAAACGACGTCTTGCTTGTAGTAAGACACAGAGCCTGGGATTTAACTCCATTTCTTAAGAGAAACACACAGCAACGTTCTCATCCATGGATCACACTCTGCTTTAGAGCGAGAAGCACGCTCTTGCTATTAGAGTCTCTAATATAGCAGGAAATCTGAGTGTGCCCAGAACAAAAGAACGGTGTTTCCTACATATACGGACCATATGTAGTCCAATTCTGCTTCTGATACTGATACAATGCACTGACCCTCTAACATCCAATGCTTGTCAGTTAAGATGAGAATCGTTTGATCTTCGTTAACGATGTAGTTCGTTTGAGCAGAAAAGTTACTGGCTTACCTGAAACGAAGTCTTGCTTGTAGGAATAGACAGAGCCTGGGATTTAACTCCATTTCTGAAGGGAAACACACAGCATAGTTCTCATCCATGGATCACACTCTGCTTTAGAACAAAAAGCACGCTCTTGCTTTCTATATTCTCTAAGACAACCAGAATCGTGAGTGTGCTGAGAACAAAAGAACTGTGTTTCCTACACATACAGACCATATCTAGTCCAACTCTGCTTCTGAAACTGATACAAAGCACTGGTCCTCTAACATCCAATGTTTGTCAGTTAAGATGAGAAACGTGTGAGCTTTGTGAATGATGTAGTTCGTTTGAACTGAAAAGTGACTACCCTTACCTGAAACGAAGTCTTGCTTGTAGGAATAGACAGAGCCTGGGATTTAACTCCATTTCTGAAGGGAAACACACAGCATAGTATTCATCCATGGATCACACTGTGGTTAGAGCAAGAAGCACACTCTTGCTTTCTAGATTCTCTAAGACAGCAGGAAATTTGAGTGTGCCCAGAACAATAGAACGGTGTTTCCTACACATATGGACCATATCCAGTCCAAATCTGCTTCTGAAACTGATACAAAGCACTGACCCTCTAACATCCAATGCTTGTCAGTTAAGACGGGAAACGTGTGAGCTTCATGAACGATGTAGTTCGTTTGAGCAGAAAAGTGACTGCCTTACCTGAATTGAAGACTTGCTTGTAGGAAGACTCAGAGCCTGGGATTTAACTCCATTTCTGAACGCAAACACACAGCATAGTTCTCATCCATGGATCACACTCTGCTTTAGAACAAGAAGCACGCTCTTGCTTTCTAGAGTCTCTAAGACAGCAGGAAACGTGTGTGTGCTGAGAACAAAAGAACAGTGTTTCCTACACATACAGACCATATCTAGTTCAACTCTGCTTCTGAAACTGATACAAAGCACTGGTCCTCTAACATCCAATGCTTGTCAGTTAAGATGAGAAACGTGTGAGCTTTGTGAATGATGTAGTTCGTTTGAACTGAAAAGTGACTGCCCTTACCTGAAACGAAGTCTTGCTTGTAGTAAGACACAGAGCCTGGGATTAAACTCCATTTCTTAAGAGAAACACACAGCAACGTTCTCATCCATGGATCACACTCTGCTTTAGAGCGAGAAGCACGCTCTTGCTATTAGAGTCTCTAATATAGCAGGAAATCTGAGTGTGCCCAGAACAAAAGAACGGTGTTTCCTACATATACGGACCATATGTAGTCCAAATCTGCTTCTGATACTGATACAATGCACTGACCCTCTAACATCCAATGCTTGTCAGTTAAGATGAGAATCGTCTGATCTTCGTTAACGATGTAGTTCGTTTGAGCAGAAAAGTTACTGGCTTACCTGAATTGAAGTCTTGCTTGTAGGAAGACTCAGAGCCTGGGATTTAACTCCATTTCTGAAGGTAAACACACAGCATAGTTCTCATCCATGGATCACACTCTGCTTTAGAGCGAGAAGCACGCTTTTGCTTTCCAGAGTCTCTAAGACAACAGGAAACGTGAGTGTGCTGAGAACAAAAGAACGGTGTTTCCTACACATAATGACCATATCTAGTCCAACTCTTCTTCTGAAACTGATACAAAGCACTGGTCCTCTAACATCCAATGCTTGTCAGTTAAGATGAAAAACGTGTGAGCTTTGTGAATGATGTAGTTCCTTTGAACTGAAAAGTGACTGCCCTTACTTGAAATGAAGTCTTGCTTGTAGTAAGACACAGAGCCTGGGATTTAACTCCATTTCTTAAGAGAAACACACAGCATAGTTCTCATCCATGGATCACACTCTGCTTTAGAGCGAGAAGCACGCTTTTGCTTTTAGAGTCTCTAATATAGCAGGAAATCTGAGTGTGCCCAGAAGAAAAGAACGGTGTTTCCTACATATACAGACCATAAGTAGTCCAAATCTGCTGCTGAAACTGATACAAAGCACTGACCCTCTAACATCCAATGCTTGTCAATTAAGATGAGAAACGTGTGAGCTTCGTGAACGATGTAGTTCGTTGGAGCAGAAAAGTGACTGCCCTTACCTGAATGGAAGTCTTGCTTGTAGGAAGACTCAGAGCCTGGGATTTAACTCCATTTCTGAAGTGAAACACAAGAGTGTAATCATCCATTGATCACACTCTGCTTTAGAACAAGAACCACGCTCTTGCTTTCTAGAGTCTCTAAGAGAGCAGGAAACGTGTGTGTGCTGAGAACAAAAGAACAGTGTTTCCTACACATACAGACCATATCTAGTTCAACTCTGCTTCTGAAACTGATACAAAGCACTGGTCCTCTAACATCCAATGCTTGTCAGTTAAGATGAGAAACGTGTGAGCTTTGTGAATGATGTAGTTCATTTGAACTGAAAAGTGACTGCCCTTACCTGAAACGAAGTCTTGCTTGTAGTAAGACACAGAGCCTGGGATTAAACTCCATTTCTTAAGAGAAACACACAGCAACGTTCTCATCCATGGATCACACTCTGCTTTAGAGCGAGAAGCACGCTCTTGCTATTAGAGTCTCTAATATAGCAGGAAATCTGAGTGTGCCCAGAACAAAAGAACGGTGTTTCCTACATATACGGACCATATGTAGTCCAAATCTGCTTCTGATACTGATACAATGCACTGACCCTCTAACATCCAATGCTTGTCAGTTAAGATAAGAATCGTTTGATCTTCGTTAACGATGTAGTTCGTTTGAGCAGAAAAGTTACTGGCTTACCTGAATTGAAGTCTTGCTTGTAGGAAGACTCAGAGCCTGGGATTTAACTCCATTTCTTAAGGTAAACACACAGCATAGTTCTCATCCATGGATCACACTCTGCTTTAGAACAAAAAGCACGCTCTTGCTTTCTATATTCTCTAAGACAGCTGGAATCGTGAGTGTGCTGAGAACAAAAGAACTGTGTTTCCTACACATACAGACCATATCTAGTCCAACTCTGCTTCTGAAACGGATACAATGCACTGGTCCTCTAACATCCAATGTTTGTCAGTTAAGATGAGAAACGTGTGAGCTTTGTGAATGATGTAGTTCCTTTGAACAGAAAAGTGACTACCCTTACCTGAAAGGAAGTCTTGCTTGTAGGAAGAGACAGAGCCTGGGATTTAACTCCATTTCTGAAGGGAAACACACAGTATAGTATTCATCCATGGATCACACTGTGGTTAGAGCGAGAAGCACACACTTGCTTTCTAGATTCTCTAAGACAGCAGGAAATTTGAGTGTGCCCAGAACAATAGAACGGTGTTTCCTACACATATGGACCATATCCAGTCCAAATCTGCTTCTGAAACTGATACAAAGCACTGACCCTCTAACATCCAATGCTTGTCAGTTAAGACGGGAAACGTGTGAGCTTCATGAACGATGTAGTTCGTTTGAGCAGAAAAGTGACTGCCTTACCTGAACTGAAGTCTTGCTTGTAGGAAGACTCAGAGCCTGGGATTTAACTCCATTTCTGAAGGCAAACACACAGCATAGTTCTCATCCATGGATCACACTCTGCTTTAGAGCGAGAAGCACGCTCTTGCTTTCTAGAGTCTCTAAGACAGCAGGAATCGTGAGTGTGCCCAGAACAAAAGAATGGTGTTTCCTACACATACGGACCATATCTAGTTCAACTCTGCTTTGAAACTGATACAAAGCACTGGTCCTCTAACATCCAATGCTTGTCAGTTAAGATGAGAAACGTGTGAGCTTTGTGGATGATGTAGTTCCTTTGAACTGAAAAGTGACTGCCCTTACCTGAAACGAAGTCTTGCTTGTAGTAAGACACAGAGCCTGGGATTTAACTCCATTTCTTAAGAGAAACACACAGCATAGTTCTCATCCATGGATCACACTCTGCTTTAGAGCGAGAAGCACGCTCTTGCTATTAGAGTCTCTAATATAGCAGGAAATCTGAGTGTGCCCAGAACAAAAGAACGGTGTTTCCTACATATACGGACCATATGTAGTCCAAATCTGCGTCTGATACTGATAAAATGCACTGACCCTCTAACATCCAATGCTTGTCAGTTAAGATGAGAATCGTTTGATCTTCGTTAACGATTTAGTTCGTTTGAGCAGAAAAGTTACTGGCTTACCTGAATTGAAGTCTTGCTTGTAGGAAGACTCAGAGCCTGGGATTTAACTCCATTTCTGAAGGTGAACACACAGCATAGTTCTCATCCATGGATCACACTCTGCTTTAGAGCGAGAAGCACGCTTTTGCTTTCCAGAATCTCTAAGACAACAGGAAACGTGAGTGTGCTGAGAACAAAAGAACGGTGATTCCTACACATAATGACCATATCTAGTCCAACTCTTCTTCTGAAACTGATACAAAGCACTGGTCCTCTAACATCCAATGCTTGTCAGTTAAGATGAAAAACGTGTGAGCTTTGTGAATTATGTAGTTCCTTTGAACTGAAAAGTGACTGCCCTTACCTGAAACGAAGTCTTGCTTGTAGTAAGACACAGAGCCTGGGATTTAACTCCATTTCTTAAGAGAAACACACAGCATAGTTCTCATCCATGGATCACACTCTGCTTTAGAGCGAGAAGCACGCTCTTGCTTTTAGACTCTCTAATATAGCAGGAAATCTGAGTGTGCCCAGAAAAAAAGAACGGTGTTTCCTACATATACAGACCATAAGTAGTCCAAATCTGCTGCTGAAACTGATACAAAGCACTGACCCTCTAACATCCAATGCTTGTCAGTTAAGATGAGAAACGTGTGAGCTTCGTGAACGATGTAGTTCGTTGGAGCAGAAAAGTGACTGCCCTTACCTGAATGGAAGTCTTGCTTGTAGGAAGACTCAGAGCCTGGGATTTAACTCCATTTCTGAAGTGAAACACAAGAGTGTAATCATCCATTGATCACACTCTGCTTTAGAACAAGAAGCACGCTCTTGCTTTCTAGAGTCTCTAAGACAGCAGGAAACGTGTGTGTGCTGAGAACAAAAGAACAGTGTTTCCTACACATACAGACCATATCTAGTTCAACTCTGCTTCTGAAACTGATACAAAGCACTGGTCCTCTAACATCCAATGCTTGTCAGTTAAGATGAGAAACGTGTGAGCTTTGTGAATGATGTAGTTCGTTTGAACTGAAAAGTGACTGCCCTTACCTGAAACGAAGTCTTGCTTGTAGTAAGACACAGAGCCTGGGATTTAACTCGATTTCTTAAGAGAAACAGACAGCAACGTTCTCATCCATGGATCACACTCTGCTTTAGAGCGAGAAGCACGCTCTTGCTATTAGCGTCTCTAATATAGCAGGAAATCTGAGTGTGCCCAGAAAGAAGAACGGTGTTTCCTACATATACGGACAATATGTAGTCCAAATCTGCTTCTGATACTGATACAATGGACTGACCCTCTAACATCCAATGCTTGTCAGTTAAGATGAGAATCGTTTGATCTTCGTTAAAGATGTAGTTCGTTTGAGCAGAAAAGTTACTGGCTTACCTGAATTGAAGTCTTGCTTGTAGGAAGACTCAGAGCCTGGGATTTAACTCCATTTCTTAAGGTAAACACACAGCATAGTTCTCATCCATGGATCACACTCTGCTTTAGAACAAAAAGCACGCTCTTGCTTTCTATATTCTCTAAGACAGCCGGAATCGTGAGTGTGCAGAGAACAAAAGAACTGTGTTTACTACACATACAGACCATATCAAGTCCAACTCTTCTTCTGAAACTGATACAAAGCACTGGTTCTCTAACATCCAATGTTTGTCATTTAAGATGAGAAACGTGTGAGCTTTGTGAATGATGTAGTTCCTTTGAACTGAAAAGTGACTACCCTTACCTGAAACGAAGTCTTGCTTGTAGGAAGAGACAGAGCCTGGGATTTAACTCCATTTCTGAAGGGAAACACACAGCATAGTATTCATCCATGGATCACACTGTGGTTAGAGTGAGAAGCACACTCTTGCTTTCTAGAGTCTCTAAGACAGCAGAAAATTTGAGTGTGCCCAGAACAATAGAACGGTGTTTCCTACACATATGGACCATATCCAGTCCAAATCTGCTTCTGAAACTGATACAAAGCACTGACCCTCTAACATCCAATGCTTGTCAGTTAAGATGAGAAACGTGTGAGCTTTGTGAATGATGTAGTTCCTTTGAACTGAAAAGTGACTGCCCTTACCTGAAATGAAGTCTTGCTTGTAGTAAGACACAGAGCCTGGGATTTAACTCCATTTCTTAAGAGAAGCACACAGCATAGTTCTCATCCATGGATCACACTCTGCTTTAGAGCGAGAAGCACGCTCTTGCTTTTAGAATCTCTAATATAGCAGGAAATCTGAGTGTGCCCAGAACAAAAGAACGGTGTTTCCTACATATACAGACCATAAGTAGTCCAAATCTGTTGCTGAAACTGATACAAAGCACTGACCCTCTAACATCCAATGCTTGTCAGTTAAGATGAGAAACGTGTGAGCTTCGTGAACGATGTAGTTCGTTGGAGCAGAAACGTGACTGCCCTTACCTGAATGGAAGTCTTGCTTGTAGGAAGACTCAGAGCCTGGGATTTAACTCCATTTCTGAAGTGAAACACAGCAGTGTAATCATCCATTGATCACACTCTGCTTTAGAACAAGAAGCACGCTCTTGCTTTCTAGAGTCTCTAAGACAGCAGGAAACGTGTGTGTGCTGAGAACAAAAGAACAGTGTTTCCTACACATACGGACCATATCTAGTTCAACTCTGTTTCTGAAACTGAAACAAAGCACTGGTCCTCTAACATCCAATGCTTGTCAGTTAAGATGAGAAACGTGTGAGCTTTGTGAATGATGTAGTTCCTTTGAACTGAAAAGTGACTGCCCTTACCTGAAACGAAGTCTTGCTTGTAGTAAGACACAGAGCCTGGGATTTAACTCCATTTCTTAAGAGAAACACACAGCAACGTTCTCATCCATGGATCACACTCTGCTTTAGAGCGAGAAGCACGCTCTTGCTATTAGAGTCTCTAATATAGCAGGAAATCTGAGTGTACCCAGAACAAAAGAACGGTGTTTCCTACATATACGGACCATATGTAGTCCAAATCTGCTTCTGATACTGATACAATGCACTGACCCTCTAACATCCAATGCTTGTCAGTTAAGATGAGAATCGTTTGATCTTCGTTAACTATGTAGTTCGTTTGAGCAGAAAAGTTACTGGCTTACCTGAATTGAAGTCTTGCTTGTAGGAAGACTCAGAGCCTGGGATTTAACTCCATTTCTGAAGGTAAACACACAGCATAGTTCTCATCCATGGATCACACTCTGCTTTAGAACAAGAAGCACGCTCTTGCTTTCTAGAGTCTCTAAGACAGCAGGAAACGTGAGTGTGCTGAGAAGAAAAGAAAGGTGTTTCCTACACATACGGACCATATCTAGTCCAACTCTCCTTCTTAAACTGATAGAAAGCACTGGTCCTCTAACATCCAATGCTTGTCTGTTAACATGAGAAATGCGTGAGCTCAGTGAATGATGTAGGTCGTTTGAGCTGAAAAGTGACTGCCATTACCTGAAACGAAGTCTTGCTTGTAGGAAGACACAGAGCCTGGAATTTAACTCCATTTCTGAAAGGAAACACACAGCATAGTTCTCATCCATGGATCACACTCTGCTTTAGAGTGAGAAGCACGCTATTGCTTTCTAAAGTCTCTAAGACAGCAGGAAATGTGAGTGTGCTGAGAACAAAAGAACAGTGTTTCCTACACATACGGACCATATCTAGTCCAACTCTGCTTCTGAAACTGATACAAAGCACTGGTCCTCTAACATCCTATGCTTGTATGTAAAGAAGAGAAATGTGTGAGCTCTGTGAACGATGTAGTTCGTTTGAGCTGTAAAGTGACTGCCGTTACCTGAAATGAAGTCTTGCTTCTAGGAAGACACAGAGATTGAGATTTAACTCCATTTATGAAGGGAAACACACAGCATAGTTCTCATCCATGGATCACACTCTGCTTTAGAGCGAGAAGCACGCTCTTGCTTTCTGGAGTCTCTAACACAGCAGGAAACGGGAGTGCGCTGAGAACAAAAGAACGGTGTTTCCTACACATACAGACCATATCTAGTCCAACTCCTCTTCTGAAACTGATACAAATCACTGGTCCTCTAACATCCAATGCTTGTATGTAAAGAAGAGAAATGTGTGAGCTCAGTGAACGATGTAGTTCGTTTGAGCTGAAAACTGACTGCCGTTACCTGAAACGAAGTCTTGCTTCTAGGAAGACACAGAGATTGAGATTTAACTCCATCTCTGAAGGGAAACACACAGCAGAGTTCTCATCCATGGATCACACTCTGCTTTGGAGGGAGAAGCACGCTCTTGCTTTCTAGAGTCTCTAATACAGCAGGCAATCTGAGTGTGCCCAGAACAAAAGAACGGAGTTTCCTCCACATACGGACCATATCTAGTCCAACTCTGTTTCTGAAACTGACACAAAGCACTGGTCCTCTAACATCCAATGTTTGTCAGTTAAGATGAGAAACGTGTGAGCTTTGAGAATGATGTAGTTCCTTTGAACTGAAAAGTGACTGCCCTTACCTGTAACGAAGTCTTGCTTGTAGTTAGACACAGAGCCTGGGATTTAACTCCATATCTGAAGGGAAACACACAGCATTTTTCTCATCCATGGATCACACTCTGCTTTAGAGCGAGAAGCACGCTCTTGCTTTTAGAGTCTCTAATATAGCAGGTAATATGAGTGTGCCCAGAACAAAAGAACTGTGTTTCCTACACATACAGACCATATGTAGTCCAAATCTGCTTCTGAAACTGCTACAAAGCACTGACCCTCTAATATCCAATGCTTGTCAGTTAAGATGAGAAACGTGTGAGCTTCGTGAACGATGTAGTTCGTTTGAGCAGAAAAGTGACTGCCCTTACCTGAATAGAATTCTTGCTTGTAGGAAGACTCAGAGCCTGGGATTTAACTCCATTTCTGGAGTGAAACACACAGCAGTGTAATCATCCATTGATCACACTCTGCTTTAGAACAAGAATCACGCTCTTGCTTTCTAGAGTCTCTAAGACAGCAGGAAACGTGTGTGTGCTGAGAACAAAAGAACGGTGTTTCCTACACATACGGACCATATCTAGTTCAACTCTGTTTCTGAAACTGAAACAAAGCACTATTCCTCTAACATCCAATGCTTGTATGTAAAGAAGAGAAATGTGTGAGCTCAGTGAACGATGTAGTTCGTTTGAGCTGAAAAGTGACTGTCGTTACCTCAAACGAAGTCTTGCTTCTAGGAAGACACAGAGATTGAGATTTAACTCCATTTATGAAGGGAAACACACAGCATAGTTCTCACCCATGGATCACACTCTGCTTTAGAGCGAGAAGCACGCTCTTGCTTTCTGGAGTCTCTAACACAGCAGGAAACGTGAGTGCTCTGAGAACAAAAGAACGGTGTTTCCTACACATAGGGACCATATCTAGTCCAATTCTTCTTCTGAAACTGATACAAATCACTGTTCCTCTAACATCCAATGCTTGTCAGTTACGATGGGAAATGTGTGAGCTTCATGAACGATGTAGTTCGTTTGAGCAGAAAAGTGACTGCCCTTACCTGAAACGAATTCTTGCTTGTAGGAAGACTCAAAGCCTGGGATTTAACTCAACTTTTGAAGGGAAACACACAGCATAGTTCTCATCCATGGATCACACTCTGCTTTAGAGCGAGAAGCACGCTCTTGCTTTCTAAATTCTCTAAGACAGCAGGAAACGTGAGTGCGCTGAGAACAAAAGAACGGTGTTTCCTACACATAGGGACCATATCTAGTCCAACTCTGTTTCTGAAACTGACACTAAGCACTGGTCCTCTAACATCCAATGCTTGTCTGTTAAGATGAGAAACGTGTGAGCTCCGTGAACGATGTAGTTCGTTTGAGCTGAAAAGTGACTGCCCATACCTAAAACGAAGTCTTGCTTGTAGGAAGACACAGAGCCTGGAATTTAACTCCATTTCTGAAGGGAAACACACAGAATAGTTCTCATCCATGGGTCACACTCTGCTTTAGAGCGAGAAGCATGCTCTTGCTTTCTAAAATCTCTGAGACAGCAGGAAATGTGAGTGTGCTGAGAACAAAAGAACAGAGTTTCCTACACATACGGACCATATTTAGTCCAACTCTGTTTCTGAAACTGACACAAAGCACTGGTCCTCTAACATCCAATGCTTGTCAGTTAAGATGGGAAACGTGTGAGCTTCGTGAACGATGTAGATCGTTTGAGCAGAAAAGTGACTGCCCTTACCTGAATCGAAGTCTTGCTTGTAGGAAGACTCAGAGCCTGGGATTTAACTCCATTTCTGGAGTGAAACACACAGCAGTGTAATCATCCATTGATCACACCCTGCTTTAGAACAAGAAGCACGCTCTTGCTTTCTAGACTCTCTAAGACAGCCGGAAATCTGAGTGTGCCCAGAACAAAAGAACATTGTTTCCTACACATACGGACCATATCTAGTCCAACTCTGCTTCTGAAACTGATACAAAGCACTGGTCCTCTAACATCCTATGCTTGTATGTAAAGAAGAGAAATGTGTGAGCTCTGTGAACGATGTAGTTCGTTTGAGCTGTAAAGTGACTGCCGTTACCTGAAATGAAGTCTTGCTTCTAGGAAGACACAGAGATTGAGATTTAACTCCATTTATGAAGGGAAACACACAGCATAGTTCTCATCCATGGATCACACTCTGCTTTAGAGCGAGAAGCACGCTCTTGCTTTCTGGAGTCTCTAACACAGCAGGAAACGGGAGTGCGCTGAGAACAAAAGAACGGTGTTTCCGACACATACAGACCATATCTAGTCCAACTCCTCTTCTGAAACTGATACAAATCACTGGTCCTCTAACATCCAATGCTTGTATGTAAAGAAGAGAAATGTGTGAGCTCAGTGAACGATGTAGTTCGTTTGAGCTGAAAACTGACTGCCGTTACCTGAAACGAAGTCTTGCTTCTAGGAAGACACAGAGATTGAGATTTAACTCCATCTCTGAAGGGAAACACACAGCAGAGTTCTCATCCATGGATCACACTCTGCTTTGGAGGGAGAAGCACGCTCTTGCTTTCTAGAGTCTCTAATACAGCAGGCAATCTGAGTGTGCCCAGAACAAAAGAACGGAGTTTCCTCCACATACGGACCATATCTAGTCCAACTCTGTTTCTGAAACTGACACAAAGCACTGGTCCTCTAACATCCAATGTTTGTCAGTTAAGATGAGAAACGTGTGAGCTTTGAGAATGATGTAGTTCCTTTGAACTGAAAAGTGACTGCCCTTACCTGTAACGAAGTCTTGCTTGTAGTTAGACACAGAGCCTGGGATTCAACTCCATATCTGAAGGGAAACACACAGCATTTTTCTCATCCATGGATCACACTCTGCTTTAGAGCGAGAAGCACGCTCTTGCTTTTAGAGTCTCTAATATATCAGGTAATATGAGTGTGCCCAGAACAAAAGAACTGTGTTTCCTACACATACAGACCATATGTAGTCCAAATCTGCTTCTGAAACTGCTACAAAGCACTGACCCTCTAATATCCAATGCTTGTCAGTTAAGATGAGAAACGTGTGAGCTTCGTGAACGATGTAGTTCGTTTGAGCAGAAAAGTGACTGCCCTTACCTGAATAGAATTCTTGCTTGTAGGAAGACTCAGAGCCTGGGATTTAACTCCATTTCTGGAGTGAAACACACAGCAGTGTAATCATCCATTGATCACACTCTGCTTTAGAACAAGAATCACGCTCTTGCTTTCTAGAGTCTCTAAGACAGCAGGAAACGTGTGTGTGCTGAGAACAAAAGAACGGTGTTTCCTACACATACGGACCATATCTAGTTCAACTCTGTTTCTGAAACTGAAACAAAGCACTATTCCTCTAACATCCAATGCTTGTATGTAAAGAAGAGAAATGTGTGAGCTCAGTGAACGATGTAGTTCGTTTGAGCTGTAAAGTGACTGTCGTTACCTCAAACGAAGTCTTGCTTCTAGGAAGACACAGAGATTGAGATTTAACTCCATTTATGAAGGGAAACACACAGCATAGTTCTCACCCATGGATCACACTCTGCTTTAGAGCGAGAAGCACGCTCTTGCTTTCTGGAGTCTCTAACACAGCAGGAAACGTGAGTGCTCTGAGAACAAAAGAACGGTGTTTCCTACACATAGGGACCATATCTAGTCCAATTCTTCTTCTGAAACTGATACAAATCACTGTTCCTCTAACATCCAATGCTTGTCAGTTACGATGGGAAATGTGTGAGCTTCATGAACGATGTAGTTCGTTTGAGCAGAAAAGTGACTGCCCTTACCTGAAACGAATTCTTGCTTGTAGGAAGACTCAGAGCCTGGGATTTAACTCAACTTTTGAAGGGAAACACACAGCATAGTTCTCATCCATGGATCACACTCTGCTTTAGAGCGAGAAGCACGCTCTTGCTTTCTAAATTCTCTAAGACAGCAGGAAACGTGAGTGCGCTGAGAACAAAAGAACGGTGTTTCCTACACATAGGGACCATATCTAGTCCAACTCTGTTTCTGAAACTGACACTAAGCACTGGTCCTCTAACATCCAATGCTTGTCTGTTAAGATGAGAAACGTGTGAGCTCCGTGAACGATGTAGTTCGTTTGAGCTGAAAAGTGACTGCCCATACCTAAAACGAAGTCTTGCTTGTAGGAAGACACAGAGCCTGGAATTTAACTCCATTTCTGAAGGGAAACACACAGAATAGTTCTCATCCATGGGTCACACTCTGCTTTAGAGCGAGAAGCATGCTCTTGCTTTCTAAAATCTCTGAGACAGCAGGAAATGTGAGTGTGCTGAGAACAAAAGAACAGAGTTTCCTACACATACGGACCATATTTAGTCCAACTCTGTTTCTGAAACTGACACAAAGCACTGGTCCTCTAACATCCAATGCTTGTCTGTTAAGATGAAAAACGTGTGAGCTTTGAGAATGATGTAGTTCCTTTGAACTGAAAAGTGACTGCCCTTACCTGTAACGAAGTCTTGCTTGTAGTAAGACACAGAGCCTGGGATTTAACTCCATCTCTGAAGGGAAACACACAGCAGAGTTCTCATCCATGGATCACACTCTGCTTTAGAGCGAGAAGCACGCTCTTGCATTCTAGAGTCTATAATACAGCAGGCAATCTGAGTGTGCCCAGAACAATAGAACGGAGTTTCCTACACATACGGACCATATCTTCTTCTGAAACTGATACAAAGCAGTAGTCCTCTAACATCCAATGCTTGTCAGTTAAGATGGGAAACGAGTGAGCTTCATGAACGATGTAGTTCGTTTGAGCAGAAAAGTGACTGCCCTACCTGAAACGAAGTCTTGCTTGTAGGAAGACACACAATCTGGGATTTAACTCCATTTCCGAAGGGAAACACACAGCATAGTTCTCATCCATGGATCACACTCTGCTTTAGAGCGAGAAGCACGCTCTTGCTTTATAATTCTCTAAGACAGCAGGAAACGTGAGTGCGCTGAGAAAAAAAGAACGGTATTTCCTACACATAGGGACCATATCTAGTCCAACTCTGTTTCTGAAACTGACACAAAGCACTGGTCCTCTAACATCCAATGCTTGTCTGTTAAGATGAGAAACTGTGAGCTCCGTGAACGATGTAGTTCGTTTGAGCTGAAAAGTGACTGCCCTTACCTGTAACGAAGTCTTGCTTGTAGTAAGACACAGAGCCTGGGATTTAACTCCATCTCTGAAGGGAAACACACAGCAGAGTTCTCATCCATTGATCACACTCTGCTTTAGAGCGAGAAGCACGCTCTTGCTTTTAGAGTCTCTAATATAGCAGGTAATATGAGTGTGCCCAGAACAAAAGAACTGTGTTTCCTACACATACAGACCATATGTAGTCCAAATCTGCTTCTGAAACTGATACAAAGCACTGACCCTCTAACATCCAATGCTTGTCAGTTAAGATGGGAAACGTGTGAGCTTCGTGAACGATGTAGTTCGTTTGAGCAGAAAAGTGACTGCCCTTACCTGAATCGAAGTCTTGCTTGTAGGAAGACTCAGAGCCTGGGATTTAACTCCATTTCTGGAGTGAAACACACAGCAGTGTAATCATCCATTGATCACACCCTGCTTTAGAACAAGAAGCACGCTCTTGCTTGCTAGAGTCTCTAAGACAGCAGGAAACGTGAGTGCGCTGAGAACAAAAGAACGGTGTTTCCTACACATACGGACCATATCTAGTCCAACACTTCTTCTGAAACTGATAAAAATCACTGGTCCTCTAACATCCAATGCTTGTCAGTTAAGATGGGAAACGTGTGAGCTCCGTGAATGATGTAGTTTGTTTGAGAAGATAAGTGACCGCCTTTACCTGAATCGAAGTCTTGCTTGTAGGAAGACTCAGAGCCTGGGATTTAACTCCATTTCTGAAGTGAAACACACAGCAGTGTAATCATCCATTGATCACACTCTGCTTTAGAACAAGAAGCACGCTCTTGCTTTCTAGAGTCTCTAAGACAGCAGGAAACATGTGTGTGCTGAGAACAAAAGAACGGTGTTTCCTAAACATACAGACCATATCTAGTTCAACTCTGCTTCTGAAACTGATACAAAGCACTGGTCCTCTAACATCCAATGCTTGTATGTAAAGAAGAGAAATGTGTGAGCTCAGTGAACGATGTAGTTCTTTTGAGCTGAAAAGTGACTGCCATTACCTGAAACGAAGTCTTGCTTCTAGGAAGACACAGAGATTGAGATTTAACTCCATTTATGAAGGGAAACACATAGCATAGTTCTCATCCATGGATCACACTCTGCTTTAGAGCGAGAAGCACGCTCTTGCTTTCTGGAGTCTCTAACACAGCAGGAAACGTGAGTGTGCTGAGAACCATAGAATGGTATTTCCTACACATACGGACAATATCTAGTCCAACTCTTCTTCTGAAACTGATACAAATCGCTGGTCCTCTAACATCCAATGCTTGTCAGTTACGATGGGAAATGTGTGAGCTTCATGAACGATGTAGTTCGTTTGAGCAGAAAAGTGACTGCCCTTACCTGAAACGAATTCTTGCTTGTAGGAAGACTCAGAGCCTGGGATTTAACTCCACTTCTGAAATGAAACACACAGCAGTGTTCTCATCCATGGATCACACTCTGCTTTAGAGCGAGAAGCACGCTCTTACTTTCTAAAGTCTCTAAGACAGCAGGAAACGTGAGTGCGCTGACAACAAAAGAACGGTGTTTCCTACACATACGGACCATATCTAGTCCAACTCTTCTTCTGAAACTGATACAAATCACTGGTCCTCTAACATCCAATGCTTGTCAGTTAAGATGGGAACCGTGTGAGCTTCATGAAAGATGTAGGTCGTTTGAGCAGAAAAGTGACTGCCCTTACCTGAAACGAATTCTTGCTTGTAGGAAGACTCAGAGCCTGGGATTTAACTCCATTTCTGAAGTGAAACACACAGCAGTGTAATCATCCATTGATCACACTCTGCTTTAGAACAAGAAGCACGCTCTTGCTTTCTAGAGTCTCTAAGACAGCAGGAAACGTGTGTGTGCTGAGAACAAAAGAACGGTGTTTCCTAAACATACGGACCATATCTAGTCCAACTCTTCTTCTGAAACTGATACAAATCACTGGTCCTCTAAAATCCAATGCTTGTCAGTTAAGATGGGAAACGTGTGAGCTTCATGAACGATGTAGTTCGTTTGAGCAGAAAAGTGACTGCCCTTAAATGAAACGAATTCTTGCTTGTAGGAAGACTCAGAGCCTGGGATTTAACTCCACTTCTGAAATGAAACACACAGCAGTGTTCTCATCCATTGATCATACTCTGCTTTAGAACAAGAAGCACGCTCTTGCTTGCTAGAGTCTCTAAGACAGCAGGAAACGTGAGTGCGCTGAGAACAAAAGAACGGTGTTTCCTACACATACGGACCATATCTAGTCCAACACTTCTTCTGAAACTGATAAAAATCACTGGTCCTCTAACATCCAATGCTTGTCAGTTAAGATGGGAAACGTGTGAGCTCCGTGAATGATGTAGTTTGTTTGAGAAGATAAGTGACCGCCTTTACCTGAATCGAAGTCTTGCTTGTAGGAAGACTCAGAGCCTGGGATTTAACTCCATTTCTGAAGTGAAACACACAGCAGTGTAATCATCCATTGATCACACTCTGCTTTAGAACAAGAAGCACGCTCTTGCTTTCTAGAGTCTCTAAGACAGCAGGAAACATGTGTGTGCTGAGAACAAAAGAACGGTGTTTCCTAAACATACAGACCATATCTAGTTCAACTCTGCTTCTGAAACTGATACAAAGCACTGGTCCTCTAACATCCAATGCTTGTATGTAAAGAAGAGAAATGTGTGAGCTCAGTGAACGATGTAGTTCTTTTGAGCTGAAAAGTGACTGCCATTACCTGAAACGAAGTCTTGCTTCTAGGAAGACACAGAGATTGAGATTTAACTCCATTTATGAAGGGAAACACATAGCATAGTTCTCATCCATGGATCACACTCTGCTTTAGAGCGAGAAGCACGCTCTTGCTTTCTGGAGTCTCTAACACAGCAGGAAACGTGAGTGTGCTGAGAACCATAGAATGGTATTTCCTACACATACGGACAATATCTAGTCCAACTCTTCTTCTCAAACTGATACAAATCGCTGGTCCTCTAACATCCAATGCTTGTCAGTTACGATGGGAAATGTGTGAGCCTCATGAACGATGTAGTTCGTTTGAGCAGAAAAGTGACTGCCCTTACCTGAAACGAATTCTTGCTTGTAGGAAGACTCAGAGCCTGGGATTTAACTCCACTTCTGAAATGAAACACACAGCAGTGTTCTCATCCATGGATCACACTCTGCTTTAGAGCGAGAAGCACGCTCTTACTTTCTAAAGTCTCTAAGACAGCAGGAAACGTGAGTGCGCTGACAACAAAAGAACGGTGTTTCCTACACATACGGACCATATCTAGTCCAACTCTTCTTCTGAAACTGATACAAATCACTGGTCCTCTAACATCCAATGCTTGTCAGTTAAGATGGGAACCGTGTGAGCTTCATGAAAGATGTAGGTCGTTTGAGCAGAAAAGTGACTGCCCTTACCTGAAACGAATTCTTGCTTGTAGGAAGACTCAGAGCCTGGGATTTAACTCCATTTCTGAAGTGAAACACACAGCAGTGTAATCATCCATTGATCACACTCTGCTTTAGAACAAGAAGCACGCTCTTGCTTTCTAGAGTCTCTAAGACAGCAGGAAACGTGTGTGTGCTGAGAACAAAAGAACGGTGTTTCCTAAACATACGGACCATATCTAGTCCAACTCTTCTTCTGAAACTGATACAAATCACTGTTCCTCTAACATCCAATGCTTGTCAGTTACGATGGGAAATGTGTGAGCTTCATGAACGATGTAGTTCGTTTGAGCAGAAAAGTGACTGCCCTTACCTGAAACGAATTCTTGCTTGTAGGAAGACTCAGAGCCTGGGATTTAACTCAACTTTTGAAGGGAAACACACAGCATAGTTCTCATCCATGGATCACACTCTTCTTTAGAGCGAGAAGCACGCTCTTGCTTTCTAAATTCTCTAAGACAGCAGGAAACGTGAGTGCGCTGAGAACAAAAGAACGGTGTTTCCTACACATAGGGACCATATCTAGTCCAACTCTGTTTCTGAAACTGACACTAAGCACTGGTCCTCTAACATCCAATGCTTGTCTGTTAAGATGAGAAACGTGTGAGCTCCGTGAACGATGTAGTTCGTTTGAGCTGAAAAGTGACTGCCCATACCTAAAACGAAGTCTTGCTTGTAGGAAGACACAGAGCCTGGAATTTAACTCCATTTCTGAAGGGAAACACACAGAATAGTTCTCATCCATGGGTCACACTCTGCTTTAGAGCGAGAAGCATGCTCTTGCTTTCTAAAATCTCTGAGACAGCAGGAAATGTGAGTGTGCTGAGAACAAAAGAACAGAGTTTCCTACACATACGGACCATATTTAGTCCAACTCTGTTTCTGAAACTGACACAAAGCACTGGTCCTCTAACATCCAATGCTTGTCTGTTAAGATGAAAAACGTGTGAGCTTTGAGAATGATGTAGTTCCTTTGAACTGAAAAGTGACTGCCCTTACCTGTAACGAAGTCTTGCTTGTAGTAAGACACAGAGCCTGGGATTTAACTCCATCTCTGAAGGGAAACACACAGCAGAGTTCTCATCCATGGATCACACTCTGCTTTAGAGCGAGAAGCACGCTCTTGCATTCTAGAGTCTATAATACAGCAGGCAATCTGAGTGTGCCCAGAACAATAGAACGGAGTTTCCTACACATACGGACCATATCTTCTTCTGAAACTGATACAAAGCAGTAGTCCTCTAACATCCAATGCTTGTCAGTTAAGATGGGAAACGAGTGAGCTTCATGAACGATGTAGTTCGTTTGAGCAGAAAAGTGACTGCCCTACCTGAAACGAAGTCTTGCTTGTAGGAAGACACACAATCTGGGATTTAACTCCATTTCCGAAGGGAAACACACAGCATAGTTCTCATCCATGGATCACACTCTGCTTTAGAGCGAGAAGCACGCTCTTGCTTTATAATTCTCTAAGACAGCAGGAAACGTGAGTGCGCTGAGAAAAAAAGAACGGTATTTCCTACACATAGGGACCATATCTAGTCCAACTCTGTTTCTGAAACTGACACAAAGCACTGGTCCTCTAACATCCAATGCTTGTCTGTTAAGATGAGAAACTGTGAGCTCCGTGAACGATGTAGTTCGTTTGAGCTGAAAAGTGACTGCCCTTACCTGTAACGAAGTCTTGCTTGTAGTAAGACACAGAGCCTGGGATTTAACTCCATCTCTGAAGGGAAACACACAGCAGAGTTCTCATCCATTGATCACACTCTGCTTTAGAGCGAGAAGCACGCTCTTGCTTTTAGAGTCTCTAATATAGCAGGTAATATGAGTGTGCCCAGAACAAAAGAACTGTGTTTCCTACACATACAGACCATATGTAGTCCAAATCTGCTTCTGAAACTGATACAAAGCACTGACCCTCTAACATCCAATGCTTGTCAGTTAAGATGGGAAACGTGTGAGCTTCGTGAACGATGTAGATCGTTTGAGCAGAAAAGTGACTGCCCTTACCTGAATCGAAGTCTTGCTTGTAGGAAGACTCAGAGCCTGGGATTTAACTCCATTTCTGGAGTGAAACACACAGCAGTGTAATCATCCATTGATCACACCCTGCTTTAGAACAAGAAGCACGCTCTTGCTTGCTAGAGTCTCTAAGACAGCAGGAAACGTGAGTGCGCTGAGAACAAAAGAACGGTGTTTCCTACACATACGGACCATATCTAGTCCAACACTTCTTCTGAAACTGATAAAAATCACTGGTCCTCTAACATCCAATGCTTGTCAGTTAAGATGGGAAACGTGTGAGCTCCGTGAATGATGTAGTTTGTTTGAGAAGATAAGTGACCGCCTTTACCTGAATCGAAGTCTTGCTTGTAGGAAGACTCAGAGCCTGGGATTTAACTCCATTTCTGAAGTGAAACACACAGCAGTGTAATCATCCATTGATCACACTCTGCTTTAGAACAAGAAGCACGCTCTTGCTTTCTAGAGTCTCTAAGACAGCAGGAAACATGTGTGTGCTGAGAACAAAAGAACGGTGTTTCCTAAACATACAGACCATATCTAGTTCAACTCTGCTTCTGAAACTGATACAAAGCACTGGTCCTCTAACATCCAATGCTTGTATGTAAAGAAGAGAAATGTGTGAGCTCAGTGAACGATGTAGTTCTTTTGAGCTGAAAAGTGACTGCCATTACCTGAAACGAAGTCTTGCTTCTAGGAAGACACAGAGATTGAGATTTAACTCCATTTATGAAGGGAAACACATAGCATAGTTCTCATCCATGGATCACACTCTGCTTTAGAGCGAGAAGCACGCTCTTGCTTTCTGGAGTCTCTAACACAGCAGGAAACGTGAGTGTGCTGAGAACCATAGAATGGTATTTCCTACACATACGGACAATATCTAGTCCAACTCTTCTTCTGAAACTGATACAAATCGCTGGTCCTCTAACATCCAATGCTTGTCAGTTACGATGGGAAATGTGTGAGCTTCATGAACGATGTAGTTCGTTTGAGCAGAAAAGTGACTGCCCTTACCTGAAACGAATTCTTGCTTGTAGGAAGACTCAGAGCCTGGGATTTAACTCCACTTCTGAAATGAAACACACAGCAGTGTTCTCATCCATGGATCACACTCTGCTTTAGAGCGAGAAGCACGCTCTTACTTTCTAAAGTCTCTAAGACAGCAGGAAACGTGAGTGCGCTGACAACAAAAGAACGGTGTTTCCTACACATAGGGACCATATCTAGTCCAACTCTTCTTCTGAAACTGATACAAATCACTGGTCCTCTAACATCCAATGCTTGTCAGTTAAGATGGGAACCGTGTGAGCTTCATGAAAGATGTAGGTCGTTTGAGCAGAAAAGTGACTGCCCTTACCTGAAACGAATTCTTGCTTGTAGGAAGACTCAGAGCCTGGGATTTAACTCCATTTCTGAAGTGAAACACACAGCAGTGTAATCATCCATTGATCACACTCTGCTTTAGAACAAGAAGCACGCTCTTGCTTTCTAGAGTCTCTAAGACAGCAGGAAACGTGTGTGTGCTGAGAACAAAAGAACGGTGTTTCCTAAACATACGGACCATATCTAGTCCAACTCTTCTTCTGAAACTGATACAAATCACTGGTCCTCTAAAATCCAATGCTTGTCAGTTAAGATGGGAAACGTGTGAGCTTCATGAACGATGTAGTTCGTTTGAGCAGAAAAGTGACTGCCCTTAAATGAAACGAATTCTTGCTTGTAGGAAGACTCAGAGCCTGGGATTTAACTCCACTTCTGAAATGAAACACACAGCAGTGTTCTCATCCATTGATCATACTCTGCTTTAGAACAAGAAGCACGCTCTTGCTTGCTAGAGTCTCTAAGACAGCAGGAAACGTGAGTGCGCTGAGAACAAAAGAACGGTGTTTCCTACACATACGGACCATATCTAGTCCAACACTTCTTCTGAAACTGATAAAAATCACTGGTCCTCTAACATCCAATGCTTGTCAGTTAAGATGGGAAACGTGTGAGCTCCGTGAATGATGTAGTTTGTTTGAGAAGATAAGTGACCGCCTTTACCTGAATCGAAGTCTTGCTTGTAGGAAGACTCAGAGCCTGGGATTTAACTCCATTTCTGAAGTGAAACACACAGCAGTGTAATCATCCATTGATCACACTCTGCTTTAGAACAAGAAGCACGCTCTTGCTTTCTAGAGTCTCTAAGACAGCAGGAAACATGTGTGTGCTGAGAACAAAAGAACGGTGTTTCCTAAACATACAGACCATATCTAGTTCAACTCTGCTTCTGAAACTGATACAAAGCACTGGTCCTCTAACATCCAATGCTTGTATGTAAAGAAGAGAAATGTGTGAGCTCAGTGAACGATGTAGTTCTTTTGAGCTGAAAAGTGACTGCCATTACCTGAAACGAAGTCTTGCTTCTAGGAAGACACAGAGATTGAGATTTAACTCCATTTATGAAGGGAAACACATAGCATAGTTCTCATCCATGGATCACACTCTGCTTTAGAGCGAGAAGCACGCTCTTGCTTTCTGGAGTCTCTAACACAGCAGGAAACGTGAGTGTGCTGAGAACCATAGAATGGTATTTCCTACACATACGGACAATATCTAGTCCAACTCTTCTTCTGAAACTGATACAAATCGCTGGTCCTCTAACATCCAATGCTTGTCAGTTACGATGGGAAATGTGTGAGCTTCATGAACGATGTAGTTCGTTTGAGCAGAAAAGTGACTGCCCTTACCTGAAACGAATTCTTGCTTGTAGGAAGACTCAGAGCCTGGGATTTAACTCCACTTCTGAAATGAAACACACAGCAGTGTTCTCATCCATGGATCACACTCTGCTTTAGAGCGAGAAGCACGCTCTTACTTTCTAAAGTCTCTAAGACAGCAGGAAACGTGAGTGCGCTGACAACAAAAGAACGGTGTTTCCTACACATACGGACCATATCTAGTCCAACTCTTCTTCTGAAACTGATACAAATCACTGGTCCTCTAACATCCAATGCTTGTCAGTTAAGATGGGAACCGTGTGAGCTTCATGAAAGATGTAGGTCGTTTGAGCAGAAAAGTGACTGCCCTTACCTGAAACGAATTCTTGCTTGTAGGAAGACTCAGAGCCTGGGATTTAACTCCATTTCTGAAGTGAAACACACAGCAGTGTAATCATCCATTGATCACACTCTGCTTTAGAACAAGAAGCACGCTCTTGCTTTCTAGAGTCTCTAAGACAGCAGGAAACGTGTGTGTGCTGAGAACAAAAGAACGGTGTTTCCTAAACATACGGACCATATCTAGTCCAACTCTTCTTCTGAAACTGATACAAATCACTGGTCCTCTAAAATCCAATGCTTGTCAGTTAAGATGGGAAACGTGTGAGCTTCATGAACGATGTAGTTCGTTTGAGCAGAAAAGTGACTGCCCTTAAATGAAACGAATTCTTGCTTGTAGGAAGACTCAGAGCCTGGGATTTAACTCCACTTCTGAAATGAAACACACAGCAGTGTTCTCATCCATTGATCATACTCTGCTTTAGAACAAGAAGCACGCTCTTGCTTGCTAGAGTCTCTAAGACAGCAGGAAACGTGAGTGCGCTGAGAACAAAAGAACGGTGTTTCCTACACATACGGACCATATCTAGTCCAACACTTCTTCTGAAACTGATAAAAATCACTGGTCCTCTAACATCCAATGCTTGTCAGTTAAGATGGGAAACGTGTGAGCTCCGTGAATGATGTAGTTTGTTTGAGAAGATAAGTGACCGCCTTTACCTGAATCGAAGTCTTGCTTGTAGGAAGACTCAGAGCCTGGGATTTAACTCCATTTCTGAAGTGAAACACACAGCAGTGTAATCATCCATTGATCACACTCTGCTTTAGAACAAGAAGCACGCTCTTGCTTTCTAGAGTCTCTAAGACAGCAGGAAACATGTGTGTGCTGAGAACAAAAGAACGGTGTTTCCTAAACATACAGACCATATCTAGTTCAACTCTGCTTCTGAAACTGATACAAAGCACTGGTCCTCTAACATCCAATGCTTGTATGTAAAGAAGAGAAATGTGTGAGCTCAGTGAACGATGTAGTTCTTTTGAGCTGAAAAGTGACTGCCATTACCTGAAACGAAGTCTTGCTTCTAGGAAGACACAGAGATTGAGATTTAACTCCATTTATGAAGGGAAACACATAGCATAGTTCTCATCCATGGATCACACTCTGCTTTAGAGCGAGAAGCACGCTCTTGCTTTCTGGAGTCTCTAACACAGCAGGAAACGTGAGTGTGCTGAGAACCATAGAATGGTATTTCCTACACATACGGACAATATCTAGTCCAACTCTTCTTCTCAAACTGATACAAATCGCTGGTCCTCTAACATCCAATGCTTGTCAGTTACGATGGGAAATGTGTGAGCCTCATGAACGATGTAGTTCGTTTGTGCAGAAAAGTGACTGCCCTTACCTGAAACGAATTCTTGCTTGTAGGAAGACTCAGAGCCTGGGATTTAACTCCACTTCTGAAATGAAACACACAGCAGTGTTCTCATCCATGGATCACACTCTGCTTTAGAGCGAGAAGCACGCTCTTACTTTCTAAAGTCTCTAAGACAGCAGGAAACGTGAGTGCGCTGACAACAAAAGAACGGTGTTTCCTACACATACGGACCATATCTAGTCCAACTCTTCTTCTGAAACTGATACAAATCACTGGTCCTCTAACATCCAATGCTTGTCAGTTAAGATGGGAACCGTGTGAGCTTCATGAAAGATGTAGGTCGTTTGAGCAGAAAAGTGACTGCCCTTACCTGAAACGAATTCTTGCTTGTAGGAAGACTCAGAGCCTGGGATTTAACTCCATTTCTGAAGTGAAACACACAGCAGTGTAATCATCCATTGATCACACTCTGCTTTAGAACAAGAAGCACGCTCTTGCTTTCTAGAGTCTCTAAGACAGCAGGAAACGTGTGTGTGCTGAGAACAAAAGAACGGTGTTTCCTAAACATACGGACCATATCTAGTCCAACTCTTCTTCTGAAACTGATACAAATCACTGGTCCTCTAACATCCAATGCTTGTCAGTTACGATGGGAAATGTGTGAGCTTCATGAACGATGTAGTTCGTTTGAGCAGAAAAGTGACTGCCCTTACCTGAAACGAATTCTTGCTTGTAGGAAGACTCAGAGCCGGGATTTAACTCCACTTCTGAAGGGAAACACACAGCATAGTTCTCATCCATGGATCACACTCTGCTTTAGAGCGAGAAGCACGCTCTTGCTTTCTGGAGTCTCTAACACAGCAGGAAACGTGAGTGTGCTGAGATCCATAGAATGGTATTTCCTACACATACTGACAATATCTAGTCCAACTCTTCTTCTGAAACTGATACAAATCGCTGGTCCTCTAACATCCAATGCTTGTCAGTTACGATGGGAAATGTGTGAGCTTCATGAACGATGTAGTTCGTTTGAGCAGAAAAGTGACTGCCCTTACCTGAAACGAATTCTTGCTTGTAGGAAGACTCAGAGCCTGGGATTTAACTCCACTTCTGAAATGAAACACACAGCAGTGTTCTCATCCATGGATCACACTCTGCTTTAGAGCGAGAAGCACGCTCTTGCTTTCTAAAGTCTCTAAGACAGCAGGAATCGTGAGTGCGCTGACAACAAAAGAACGGTGTTTCCTACACATACGGACCATATCTAGTCCAACTCTTCTTCTGAAACTGATACAAATCACTGGTCCTCTAACATCCAATGCTTGTCAGTTAAGATGGGAACCGTGTGAGCTTCATGAACGATGTAGTTCGTTTGAGCAGAAAAGTGACTGCCCTTACCTGAAACGAATTCTTGCTTGTAGGAAGACTCAGAGCCTGGGATTTAACTCCATTTCTGAAGTGAAACACAGAGCAGTGTAATCATCCATTGATCACACTCTGCTTTAGAACAAGAAGCACGCTCTTGCTTTCTAGAGTCTCTAAGACAGCAGGAAACGTGTGTGTGCTGAGAACAAAAGAACGGTGTTTCCTAAACATACGGACCATATCTAGTCCAACTCTTCTTCTGAAACTGATACAAATCACTGGTCCTCTAACATCCAATGCTTGTCAGTTACGATGGGAAATTTGTGAGCTTCATGAACGATGTAGTTCGTTTGAGCAGAAAAGTGACTGCCCTTACCTGAAACGAATTCTTGCTTGTAGGAAGACTCAGAGCCGGGATTTAACTCCACTTCTGAAGGGAAACACACAGCATAGTTCTCATCCATGGATCACACTCTGCATTAGAGCGAGTAGCACGCTCTTGCTTTTAGAGTCTCTAATATAGCAGGAAATCTGAGTGTGCCCAGAACAAAAGAACGGTGTTTCCTACATATACAGACCATAAGTAGTCCAAATCTGCTGCTGAAACTGATACAAAGCACTGACCCTCTAACATCTAATGCTTGTCAGTTAAGATGAGAAACGTGTGAGCTTCGTGAACGATGTAGTTCGTTTGAGCAGAAAAGTGACTGCCCTTACCTGAATGGAAGTCTTGCTTGTAGGAAGACTCAGAGCCTGGGATTTAACTCCATTTCTGAAGTGATACACAGCAGTGTAATCATCCATTGATCACACTCTGGTTTAGAACAAGAAGCACGCTCTTGCTTTCTAGAGTCTCTAAGACAGCAGGAAACGTGAGTGCTCTGAGAACAAAAGAACGGTGTTTCCTACACATACGGACCATATCTAGTCCAACTCTTCTTCTGAAACTGATACAAATCACTGTTCCTCTAACATCCAATGCTTGTCAGTTACGATGGGAAATGTGTGAGCTTCATGAACGATGTAGTTCGTTTGAGCAGAAAAGTGACTGCCCTTACCTGAAACGAATTCTTGCTTGTAGGAAGACTCAGAGCCTGGGATTTAACTCCACTTTTGAAGGGAAACACACAGCATAGTTCTCATCCATGGATCACACTCTGCTTTAGAGCGAGAAGCACGCTCTTGCTTTCTAAATTCTCTAAGACAGCAGGAAACGTGAGTGCGCTGAGAACAAAAGAACGGTGTTTCCTACACATAGGGACCATATCTAGTCCAACTCTGTTTCTGAAACTGACACTAAGCACTGGTCCTCTAACATCCAATTCTTGTCTGTTAAGATGAGAAACGTGTGAGCTCCGTGAACGATGTAGTTCGTTTGAGCTGAAAAGTGACTGCCCATACCTAAAACGAAGTCTTGCTTGTAGGAAGACACAGAGCCTGGAATTTAACTCCATTTCTGAAGGGAAACACACAGAATAGTTCTCATCCATGGGTCACACTCTGCTTTAGAGCGAGAAGCACGCTCTTGCTTTCTAAAATCTCTAAGACAGCAGGAAATGTGAGTGTGCTGAGAACAAAAGAACAGTGTTTCCTACACATACGGACCATATCTAGTCCAACTCTGTTTCTGAAACTGACACAAAGCACTGGTCCTCTAACATTCAATGCTTGTCTGTTAAGATGAAAAACTTGTGAGCTTTGAGAATGATGTACTTCCTTTGAACTGAAAAGGGACTGCCCTTACCTGTAACGAAGTCTTGCTTGTAGTACGACACAGAGCCTGGGATTTAACTCCATCTCTGAAGGGAAACACACAGCAGAGTTCTCATCCATGGATCACACTCTGCTTTAGAGCGAGAAGCACGCACTTGCTTTCTAGAGTCTCTAATACAGCAGGCAATCTGAGTGTGCACAGAACAAAAGAACAGAGTTTCCTACACATACGGACCATATGTAGTCCAACTCTTCTTCTCAAACTGATACAAAGCAGTAGTCCTCTAATATCCAATGCTTGTCAGTTAAGATGGGAAACGTGTGAGCTTCATGAACGATGTAGTTCCTTTGAGCAGAAAAGTGACTGCCCTACCTGAAACGAAGTCTTGCTTGTAGGAAGACACACAATCTGGGATTTAACTCCATTTCCGAAGGGAAACACACAGCATAGTTCTCCTCCATGGATCACACTCTGATTTAGAGCGAGAAGCACGCTCTTGCTTTCTAAATTCTCTAAGACAGCAGGAAACGTGAGTGCGCTGAGAACAAAAGAACGGTGTTTCCTACACATAGGGACCATATCTAGTCCAACTCTTTTTCTGAAACTGACACAAAGCACTGGTCCTCTAACATCCAATGCTTGTCTGTTAAGATGAGAAACTGTGAGCTCCGTGAACGATGTAGTTCGTTTGAGCTGAAAAGTGACTGCCCTTACCTGAAACGAATTCTTGCTTGTAGGAAGACTCAGAGCCGGGATTTAACTCCACTTCTGAAGGGAAACACACAGCATAGTTCTCATCCATGGATCACACTCTGCTTTAGCGCGAGAAGCACGCTCTTGCTTTTAGAGTCTCTAATATAGCAGGAAATCTGAGTGTGCCCAGAACAAAAGAACTGTGTTTCCTACATATAAAGACCATAAGTAGTCCAAATCTGCTGCTGAAACTAATACAAAGCACTGACCCTCTAACATCTAATGCTTGTCAGTTAAGATGAGAAACGTGTGAGCTTCGTGAACGATGTAGTTCGTTTGAGCAGAAAAGTGACTGCCCTTACCTGAATGGAAGTCTTGCTTGTAGGAAGACTCAGAGCCTGGGATTTAACTCCATTTCTGAAGTGATACACAGCAGTGTAATCATCCATTGATCACACTCTGCTTTAGAACAAGAAGCACGCTCTTGCTTTCTAGAGTCTCTAAGACAGCAGGAAACGTGAGTGCTCTGAGAACAAAAGAACGGTGTTTCCTACACATACGGACCATATCTAGTCCAACTCGTCTTCTGAAACTGATACAAATCACTGTTCCTCTAACATCCAATGCTTGTCAGTTACGATGGGAAATATGTGAGCTTCATGAACGATGTAGTTCGTTTGAGCAGAAAAGTAACTGCCCTTACCTGAAACGAATTCTTGCTTGTAGGAAGACTCAGAGCCTGGGATTTAACTCCACTTTTGAAGGGAAACACACAGCATAGTTCTCATCCATGGATCACACTCTGCTTTAGAGCGAGAAGCACGCTCTTGCTTTCTAAATTCTCTAAGACAGCAGGAAACGTGAGTGCGCTGAGAACAAAAGAACGGTGTTTCCTACACATAGGGACCATATCTAGTCCAACTCTGTTTCTGAAACTGACACTAAGCACTGGTCCTCTAACATCCAATGCTTGTCTGTTAAGATGAGAAACGTGTGAGCTCCGTGAACGATGTAGTTCGTTTGAGCTGAAAAGTGACTGCCCATACCTAAAACGAAGTCTTGCTTTTAGGAAGACACAGAGCCTGGAATTTAACTCCATTTCTGAAGGGAAACACACAGAATAGTTCTCATCCATGGGTCACACTCTGCTTTAGAGCGAGAAGCACGCTCTTGCTTTCTAAAATCTCTAAGACAGCAGGAAATGTGAGTGTGCTGAGAAAAAAAGAACAGTGTTTCCTACACATACGGACCATATCTAGTCCAACTCTGTTTCTGAATCTGACACAAAGCACTGGTCCTCTAACATCCAATGCTTGTCTGTTAAGATGAAAAACGTGTGAGCTTTGAGAATGATGTAGTTCCTTTGAACTGAAAAGTGACTGCCCTTACCTGTAACGAAGTCTTGCTTGTAGTAAGACACAGAGCCTGGGATTTAACTCCATCTCTGAAGGGAAACACACAGCAGAGTACTCATCCATGGATCACACTCTGCTTTAGAGCGAGAAGCGCGCTCTTGCTTTCTAGAGTCTCTAATACAGCAGGCAATCTGAGTGTGCCCAGAACAAAAGAACGGAGTTTCCTACACATATGGACCATATGTAGTCCAACTCTTCTTCTGAAACTGATACAAAGCAGTAGTCCTCTAATATCCAATGTTGTCAGTTAAGATGGGAAACGTGTGAGCTTCATGAACGATGTAGTTCATTTGAGCAGAAAAGTGACTGCCCTACCTGAAACGAAGTCTTGCTTGTAGGAAGACACACAATCTGGGATTTAACTCCATTTCCGAAGGGAAACACACAGCATAGTTCTCATCCATGGATCACACTCTGCTTTAGAGCGAGAAGCACGCTCTTGCTTTCTAAATTCTCTAAGACAGCAGGAAACGTGAGTGCGCTGAGAACAAAAAAACGGTGTTTCCTACACACAGGGACCATATCTAGTCCAACTCTGTTTCTGAAACTGACACAAAGCACTGGTCCTCTAACATCCAATGCTTGTCTGTTAAGATGAGAAACGTGTGAGCTCCGTGAACGATGTAGTTCGTTTGAGCTGAAAAGTGACTGCCCATACCTAAAACGAAGTCTTGCTTGTAGGAAGACACAGAGCCTGGAATTTAACTCCATTTCTGAAGGGAAACACACAGAATAGTTCTCATCCATGGGTCACACTCTGCTTTAGAGCGAGAAGCACGCTCTTGCTTTCTAAAATCTCTAAGACAGCAGGAAATGTGAGTGTGCTGAGAACAAAAGAACAGTGTTTCCTACACATACGGACCATATCTAGTCCAACTCTGTTTCTGAAACTGACACAAAGCACTGGTCCTCTAACATTCAATGCTTGTCTGTTAAGATGAGAAACTGTGAGCTCCGTGAACGATGTAGTTCGTTTGAGCTGAAAAGTGACTGCCCTTACCTGTAACGAAGTCTTGCTTGTAGTAAGACACAGAGCCTGGGATTTAACTCCATCTCTGAAGGGAAACACACAGCAGAGTTCTCATCCATTGATCACACTCTGCTTTAGAGCGAGAAGCACGCTCTTGCTTTTAGAGTCTCTAATATAGCAGGTAATATGAGTGTGCCCAGAACAAAAGAACTGTGTTTCCTACACATACAGACCATATGTAGTCCAAATCTGCTTCTGAAACTGATACAAAGCACTGACCCTCTAACATCCAATGCTTGTCAGTTAAGATGGGAAACGTGTGAGCTTCGTGAACGATGTAGATCGTTTGAGCAGAAAAGTGACTGCCCTTACCTGAATCGAAGTCTTGCTTGTAGGAAGACTCAGAGCCTGGGATTTAACTCCATTTCTGGAGTGAAACACACAGCAGTGTAATCATCCATTGATCACACCCTGCTTTAGAACAAGAAGCACGCTCTTGCTTGCTAGAGTCTCTAAGACAGCAGGAAACGTGAGTGCGCTGAGAACAAAAGAACGGTGTTTCCTACACATACGGACCATATCTAGTCCAACACTTCTTCTGAAACTGATAAAAATCACTGGTCCTCTAACATCCAATGCTTGTCAGTTAAGATGGGAAACGTGTGAGCTCCGTGAATGATGTAGTTTGTTTGAGAAGATAAGTGACCGCCTTTACCTGAATCGAAGTCTTGCTTGTAGGAAGACTCAGAGCCTGGGATTTAACTCCATTTCTGAAGTGAAACACACAGCAGTGTAATCATCCATTGATCACACTCTGCTTTAGAACAAGAAGCACGCTCTTGCTTTCTAGAGTCTCTAAGACAGCAGGAAACGTGTGTGTGCTGAGAACAAAAGAACGGTGTTTCCTAAACATACGGACCATATCTAGTCCAACTCTTCTTCTGAAACTGATACAAATCACTGGTCCTCTAAAATCCAATGCTTGTCAGTTAAGATGGGAAACGTGTGAGCTTCATGAACGATGTAGTTCGTTTGAGCAGAAAAGTGACTGCCCTTAAATGAAACGAATTCTTGCTTGTAGGAAGACTCAGAGCCTGGGATTTAACTCCACTTCTGAAATGAAACACACAGCAGTGTTCTCATCCATTGATCATACTCTGCTTTAGAACAAGAAGCACGCTCTTGCTTGCTAGAGTCTCTAAGACAGCAGGAAACGTGAGTGCGCTGAGAACAAAAGAACGGTGTTTCCTACACATACGGACCATATCTAGTCCAACACTTCTTCTGAAACTGATAAAAATCACTGGTCCTCTAACATCCAATGCTTGTCAGTTAAGATGGGAAACGTGTGAGCTCCGTGAATGATGTAGTTTGTTTGAGAAGATAAGTGACCGCCTTTACCTGAATCGAAGTCTTGCTTGTAGGAAGACTCAGAGCCTGGGATTTAACTCCATTTCTGAAGTGAAACACACAGCAGTGTAATCATCCATTGATCACACTCTGCTTTAGAACAAGAAGCACGCTCTTGCTTTCTAGAGTCTCTAAGACAGCAGGAAACATGTGTGTGCTGAGAACAAAAGAACGGTGTTTCCTAAACATACAGACCATATCTAGTTCAACTCTGCTTCTGAAACTGATACAAAGCACTGGTCCTCTAACATCCAGTGCTTGTATGTAAAGAAGAGAAATGTGTGAGCTCAGTGAACGATGTAGTTCTTTTGAGCTGAAAAGTGACTGCCATTACCTGAAACGAAGTCTTGCTTCTAGGAAGACACAGAGATTGAGATTTAACTCCATTTATGAAGGGAAACACATAGCATAGTTCTCATCCATGGATCACACTCTGCTTTAGAGCGAGAAGCACGCTCTTGCTTTCTGGAGTCTCTAACACAGCAGGAAACGTGAGTGTGCTGAGAACCATAGAATGGTATTTCCTACACATACGGACAATATCTAGTCCAACTCTTCTTCTCAAACTGATACAAATCGCTGGTCCTCTAACATCCAATGCTTGTCAGTTACGATGGGAAATGTGTGAGCCTCATGAACGATGTAGTTCGTTTGAGCAGAAAAGTGACTGCCCTTACCTGAAACGAATTCTTGCTTGTAGGAAGACTCAGAGCCTGGGATTTAACTCCACTTCTGAAATGAAACACACAGCAGTGTTCTCATCCATGGATCACACCCTGCTTTAGAACAAGAAGCATGCTCTTGCTTTCTAGACTCTCTAAGACAGCCGGAAATCTGAGTGTGCCCAGAACAAAGGAACATTGTTTCCTACACATACGGACCATATCTAGTCCAACTCTTCTTCTGAAACTGATACAAATCACTGGTCCTCTAACATCCAATGCTTGTCAGTTAAGATGGGAACCGTGTGAGCTTCATGAAAGATGTAGGTCGTTTGAGCAGAAAAGTGACTGCCCTTACCTGAAACGAATTCTTGCTTGTAGGAAGACTCAGAGCCTGGGATTTAACTCCATTTCTGAAGTGAAACACACAGCAGTGTAATCATCCATTGATCACACTCTGCTTTAGAACAAGAAGCACGCTCTTGCTTTCTAGAGTCTCTAAGACAGCAGGAAACGTGTGTGTGCTGAGAACAAAAGAACGGTGTTTCCTAAACATACGGACCATATCTAGTCCAACTCTTCTTCTGAAACTGATACAAATCACTGGTCCTCTAACATCCAATGCTTGTCAGTTACGATGGGAAATGTGTGAGCTTCATGAACGATGTAGTTCGTTTGAGCAGAAAAGTGACTGCCCTATCTGAAACGAAGTCTTGCTTGTAGGAAGACACACAATCTGGGATTTAACTCCATTTCCGAAGGGAAACACACAGCATAGTTCTCATCCATGGATCACACTCTGCTTTAGAGCGAGAAGCACGCTCTTGCTTTCTAAATTCTCTAAGACAGCAGGAAACGTGAGTGCGCTGAGAACAAAAAAACGGTGTTTCCTACACACAGGGACCATATCTAGTCCAACTCTGTTTCTGAAACTGACACAAAGCACTGGTCCTCTAACATCCAATGCTTGTCTGTTAAGATGAGAAACGTGTGAGCTCCGTGAACGATGTAGTTCGTTTGAGCTGAAAAGTGACTGCCCATACCTAAAACGAAGTCTTGCTTGTAGGAAGACACAGAGCCTGGAATTTAACTCCATTTCTGAAGGGAAACACACAGAATAGTTCTCATCCATGGGTCACACTCTGCTTTAGAGCGAGAAGCACGCTCTTGCTTTCTAAAATCTCTAAGACAGCAGGAAATGTGAGTGTGCTGAGAACAAAAGAACAGTGTTTCCTACACATACGGACCATATCTAGTCCAACTCTGTTTCTGAAACTGACACAAAGCACTGGTCCTCTAACATTCAATGCTTGTCTGTTAAGATGAAAAACTTGTGAGCTTTGAGAATGATGTACTTCCTTTGAACTGAAAAGGGACTGCCCTTACCTGTAACGAAGTCTTGCTTGTAGTAAAACACAGAGCCTGGGATTTAACTCCATCTCTGAAGGGAAACACACAGCAGAGTTCTCATCCATGGATCACACTCTGCTTTAGAGCGAGAAGCACGCACTTGCTTTCTAGAGTCTCTAATACAGCAGGCAATCTGAGTGTGCACAGAACAAAAGAACGGAGTTTCCTACACATACGGACCATATGTAGTCCAACTCTTCTTCTCAAACTGATACAAAGCAGTAGTCCTCTTATATCCAATGCTTGTCAGTTAAGATGGGAAACGTGTGAGCTTCATGAACGATGTAGTTCGTTTGAGCAGAAAAGTGACTGCCCTACCTGAAACGAAGTCTTGCTTGTAGGAAGACACACAATCTGGGATTTAACTCCATTTCCGAAGGGAAACACACAGCATAGTTCTCCTCCATGGATCACACTCTGCTTTAGAGCGAGAAGCACGCTCTTGCTTTCTAAATTCTCTAAGACAGCAGGAAACGTGAGTGCGCTGAGAACAAAAGAACGGTGTTTCCTACACATAGGGACCATATCTAGTCCAACTCTTTTTCTGAAACTGACACAAAGCACTGGTCCTCTAACATCCAATGCTTGTCTGTTAAGATGAGAAACTGTGAGCTCCGTGAACGATGTAGTTCGTTTGAGCTGAAAAGTGACTGCCCTTACCTGAAACGAATTCTTGCTTGTAGGAAGACTCAGAGCCGGGATTTAACTCCACTTCTGAAGGGAAACACACAGCATAGTTCTCATCCATGGATCACACTCTGCTTTAGAGCGAGAAGCACGCTCTTGCTTTTAGAGTCTCTAATATAGCAGGAAATCTGAGTGTGCCCAGAACAAAAGAACGGTGTTTCCTACATATAAAGACCATAAGTAGTCCAAATCTGCTGCTGAAACTAATACAAAGCACTGACCCTCTAACATCTAATGCTTGTCAGTTAAGATGAGAAACGTGTGAGCTTCGTGAACGATGTAGTTCGTTTGAGCAGAAAAGTGACTGCCCTTACCTGAATGGAAGTCTTGCTTGTAGGAAGACTCAGAGCCTGGGATTTAACTCCATTTCTGAAGTGATACACAGCAGTGTAATCATCCATTGATCACACTCTGCTTTAGAACAAGAAGCACGCTCTTGCTTTCTAGAGTCTCTAAGACAGCAGGAAACGTGAGTGCTCTGAGAACAAAAGAACGGTGTTTCCTACACATACGGACCATATCTAGTCCAACTCTTCTTCTGAAACTGATACAAATCACTGTTCCTCTAACATCCAATGCTTGTCAGTTACGATGGGAAATGTGTGAGCTTCATGAACGATGTAGTTCGTTTGAGCAGAAAAGTGACTGCCCTTACCTGAAACGAATTCTTGCTTGTAGGAAGACTCAGAGCCTGGGATTTAACTCCACTTTTGAAGGGAAACACACAGCATAGTTCTCATCCATGGATCACACTCTGCTTTAGAGCGAGAAGCACGCTCTTGCTTTCTAAATTCTCTGAGACAGCAGGAAACGTGAGTGCGCTGAGAACAAAAGAACGGTGTTTCCTACACATAGGGACCATATCTAGTCCAACTCTGTTTCTGAAACTGACACTAAGCACTGGTCCTCTAACATCCAATGCTTGTCTGTTAAGATGAGAAACGTGTGAGCTCCGTGAACGATGTAGTTCGTTTGAGCTGAAAAGTGACTGCCCATACCTAAAACGAAGTCTTGCTTTTAGGAAGACACAGAGCCTGGAATTTAACTCCATTTCTGAAGGGAAACACACAGAATAGTTCTCATCCATGGGTCACACTCTGCTTTAGAGCGAGAAACACGCTCTTGCTTTCTAAAATCTCTAAGACAGCAGGAAATGTGAGTGTGCTGAGAAAAAAAGAACAGTGTTTCCTACACATACGGACCATATCTAGTCCAACTCTGTTTCTGAATCTGACACAAAGCACTGGTCCTCTAACATCCAATGCTTGTCTGTTAAGATGAAAAACGTGTGAGCTTTGAGAATGATGTAGTTCCTTTGAACTGAAAAGTGACTGCCCTTACCTGTAACGAAGTCTTGCTTGTAGTAAGACACAGAGCCTGGGATTTAACTCCATCTCTGAAGGGAAACACACAGCAGAGTTCTCATCCATGGATCACACTCTGCTTTAGAGCGAGAAGCACGCTCTTGCTTTCTAGAGTCTCTAATACAGCAGGCAATCTGAGTGTGCCCAGAACAAAAGAATGGAGTTTCCTACACATATGGACCATATGTAGTCCAACTCTTCTTCTGAAACTGATACAAAGCAGTAGTCCTCTAATATCCAATGTTGTCAGTTAAGATGGGAAACGTGTGAGCTTCATGAACAATGTAGTTCGTTTGAGCAGAAAAGTGACTGCCCTACCTGAAACGAAGTCTTGCTTGTAGGAAGCCACACAATCTGGGATTTAACTCCATTTCCGAAGGGAAACACACAGCATAGTTCTCATCCATGGATCACACTCTGCTATAGAGCGAGAAGCACGCTCTTGCTTTCTAAATTCTCTAAGACAGCAGGAAACGTGAGTGCGCTGAGAACAAAAAAACGGTGTTTCCTACACACAGGGACCATATCAAGTCCAACTCTGTTTCTGAAACTGACACAAAGCACTGGTCCTCTAACATCCAATGCTTGTCTGTTAAGATGAGAAACTGTGAGCTCCGTGAACGATGTAGTTCGTTTGAGCTGAAAAGTGACTGCCCTTACCTGAAACGAATTCTTGCTTGTAGGAAGACTCAGAGCCGGGATTTAACTCCACTTCTGAAGGGAAACACACAGCATAGTTCTCATCCATGGATCACACTCTGCTTTAGAGCGAGAAGCACGCTCTTGCTTTTAGAGTCTCTAAGACAGCAGGAACGTGTGTGTGCTGAGAACAAAAGAACGGTGTTTCCTACACATATGGACCATATCTAGTTCAACTCTGCTTCTGAAACTGATACAAAGCACTGGTCCTGTAACATCCAATGCTTGTATGTAATGAAGAGAAATGTGTGAGCTCAGTGAACGATGTAGTTCGTTTGAGCTGAAAAGTGACTGCCGTTACCTGAAACGAAGTCTTGCTTCTAGGAAGACACAGAGATTGAGATTTAACTCCATTTATGAAGGGAAACACACAGCATAGTTCTCATCCATGGATCACACTCTGCTTTAGAGCGAGAAGCACGCTCTTGCTTTCTGGAGTCTCTAACACAGCAGGAAACGTGAGTGTGCTGAGAACCATAGAATGGTGTTTCCTACACATACGGACCATATCTAGTCCAACTCTTCTTCTGAAACTGATACAAATCACTGGTCCTCTAACATCCAATGCTTGTCAGTTACGATGGGAAATGTGTGAGCTTCATGAACGATGTAGTTCGTTTGAGCAGAAAAGTGACTGCCCTTACCTGAAACGAATTCTTGCTTGTAGGAAGACTCAGAGCCGGGATTTAACTCCACTTCTGAAGGGAAACACACAGCATAGTTCTCATCCATGGATCACACTCTGCTTTAGAGCGAGAAGCACGCTCTTGCTTTTAGAGTCTCTAATATACCAGGAAATCTGAGTGTGCCCAGAACAAAAGAACGGTGTTTCCTACATATACAGACCATAAGTAGTCCAAATCTGCTGCTGTAACTGATACAAAGCACTGACCCTCTAACATCTAATGCTTGTCAGTTAAGATGAGAAACGTGTGAGCTTCGTGATCGATGTAGTTCGTTTGAGCAGAAAAGTGACTGCCCTTACCTGAATGGAAGTCTTGCTTGTAGGAAGACTCAGAGCCTGGGATTTAACTCCATTTCTGAAGTGATACACAGCAGTGTAATCATCCATTGATCACACTCTGCTTTAGAACAAGAAGCACGCTCTTGCTTTCTAGAGTCTCTAAGACAGCAGGAAACGTGAGTGCTCTGAGAACAAAAGAACGGTGTTTCCTACACATACGGACCATATCTAGTCCAACTCTTCTTCTGAAACTGATACAAATCACTGTTCCTCTAACATCCAATGCTTGTCAGTTACGATGGGAAATGTGTGAGCTTCATGAACGATGTAGTTCGTTTGAGCAGAAAAGTGACTGCCCTTACCTGAAACGAATTCTTGCTTGTAGGAAGACTCAGAGCCTGGGATTTAACTCAACTTTTGAAGGGAAACACACAGCATAGTTCTCATCCATGGATCACACTCTGCTTTAGAGCGAGAAGCACGCTCTTGCTTTCTAAATTCTCTAAGACAGCAGGAAACGTGAGTGCGCTGAGAACAAAAGAACGGTGTTTCCTACACATAGGGACCATATCTAGTCCAACTCTGTTTCTGAAACTGACACTAAGCACTGGTCCTCTAACATCCAATGCTTGTCTGTTAAGATGAGAAACGTGTGAGCTCCGTGAACGATGTAGTTCCTTTGAGCTGAAAAGTGACTGCCCATACCTAAAACGAAGTCTTGCTTGTAGGAAGACACAGAGCCTGGAATTTAACTCCATTTCTGAAGGGAAACACACAGAATAGTTCTCATCCATGGGTCACACTCTGCTTTAGAGCGAGAAGCATGCTCTTGCTTTCTAAAATCTCTGAGACAGCAGGAAATGTGAGTGTGCTGAGAACAAAAGAACAGTGTTTCCTACACATACGGACCATATTTAGTCCAACTCTGTTTCTGAAACTGACACAAAGCACTGGTCCTCTAACATCCAATGCTTGTCTGTTAAGATGAAAAACGTGTGAGCTTTGAGAATGATGTAGTTCCTTTGAACTGAAAAGTGACTGCCCTTACCTGTAACGAAGTCTTGCTTGAAGTAAGATACAGAGCCTGGGATTTAACTCCATCTCTGAAGGGAAACACACAGCATAGTTCTCATCCATGGATCACACTCTGCTTTAGAGCGAGAAGCACGCTCTTGCTTTCTAGAGTCTCTAATACAGCAGGCAATCTGAGTGTGCCCAGAACAAAAGAACGGAGTTTCCTACACATACGGACCATATGTAGTCCAACTCTTCTTCTGAAACTGATACAAAGCAGTAGTCCTCTAACATCCAATGCTTGTCAGTTAAGATGGGAAACGTGTGAGCTTCATGAACGATGTAGTTCGTTTGAGCAGAAAAGTGACTGCCCTACCTGAAACGAAGTCTTGCTTGTAGGAAGACACACAATCAGGGATTTAACTCCATTTCCGAAGGGAAACACACAGCATAGTTCTCATCCATGGATCACACTCTGCTTTAGAGCGAGAAGCACGCTCTTGCTTTCTAAATTCTCTAAGACAGCAGGAAACGTGAGTGCGCTGAGAAAAAAAGAACGGTGTTTCCTACACATAGGGACTATATCTAGTCCAACTCTGTTTCTGAAACTGACACAAAGCACTGGTCCTCTAACATCCAGTGCTTGTCTGTTAAGATGAGAAACTGTGAGCTCCGTGAACGATGTAGTTCGTTTGAGCTGAAAAGTGACTGCCCTTACCAGTAACGAAGTCTTGCTTGTAGTAAGACACAGAGCCTGGGATTTAACTCCATCTCTGAAGGGAAACACACAGCAGAGTTCTCATCCATGGATCACACTCTGCTTTAGAGCGAGAAGCACGCTCTTGCTTTTAGAGTCTCTAATATAGCAGGTAATATGAGTGTGCCCAGAACAAAAGAACTGTGTTTCCTACACATACAGACCATATGTAGTCCAAATCTGCTTCTGAAACTGATACAAAGCACTGACCCTCTAACATCCAATGCTTGTCAGTTAAGATGGGAAACGTGTGAGCTTCGTGAACGATGTAGATCGTTTGAGCAGAAAAGTGACTGCCCTTACCTGAATCGAAGTCTTGCTTGTAGGAAGACTCAGAGCCTGGGATTTAACTCCATTTCTGGAGTGAAACACACAGCAGTGTAATCATCCATTGATCACACCCTGCTTTAGAACAAGAAGCATGCTCTTGCTTTCTAGACTCTCTAAGACAGCCGGAAATCTGAGTGTGCCCAGAACAAAAGAACATTGTTTCCTACACATACGGACCATATCTAGTCCAACTCTTCTTCTCAAACTGATACAAATCACTGGTCCTCTAACATCCAATGCTTGTCAGTTAAGATGGGAAACGTGTGAGCTTCATGAACGATGTAGTTCGTTTGAGCAGAAAAGTGACTGCCCTTAAATGAAACGAATTCTTGCTTGTAGGAAGACTCAGAGCCTGGGATTTAACTCCACTTCTGAAATGAAACACACAGCAGTGTTCTCATCCATTGATCATACTGTGCTTTAGAACAAGAAGCACGCTCTTGCTTGCTAGAGTCTCTAAGACAGCAGGAAACGTGAGTGCGCTGAGAACAAAAGAACGGTGTTTCCTACACATACGGACCATATCTAGTCCAACACTTTTTCTGAAACTGATAAAAATCACTGGTCCTCTAACATCCAATGCTTGTCAGTTAAGATGGGAAACGTGTGAGCTTCATGAACGATGTAGTTCGTTTGAGCAGAAAAGTGACTGCCCTTACCTGAAACGAATTCTTGCTTGTAGGAAGACTCAGAGCCTGGGATTTAACTCCATTTCTGAAGTGAAACACACAGCAGTGTAATCTTCCATTGATCACACTCTGCTTTAGAACAAGAAGCACGCTCTTGCCCTCTAGAGTCTCTAAGACAGCAGGAAACATGTGTGTGCTGAGAACAAAAGAATGGTGTTTCCTAAACATACAGACCATATCTAGTTCAACTCTGCTTCTGAAACTGATACAAAGCACTGGTCCTCTAACATCCAATGCTTGTATGTAAAGAAGAGAAATGTGTGAGCTCAGTGAACGATGTAGTTCTTTTGAGCTGAAAAGTGACTGCCGTTACCTGAAACGAAGTCTTGCTTCTAGGAAGACACAGAGATTGAGATTTAACTCCATTTATGAAGGGAAACACATAGCATAGTTCTCATCCATGGATCACACTCTGCTTTAGAGCGAGAAGCACGCTCTTGCTTTCTGGAGTCTCTATCACAGCAGGAAACGTGAGTGTGCTGAGAACCATAGAATGGTATTTCCTACACATACGGACAATATCTAGTCCAACTCTTCTTCTGAAACTGATACAAATCGCTGGTCCTCTAACATCCAATGCTTGTCAGTTACGATGGGAAATGTGTGAGCTTCATGAACGATGTAGTTCGTTTGAGCAGAAAAGTGACTGCCCTTACCTGAAACGAATTCTTGCTTGTAGGAAGACTCAGAGCCTGGGATTTAACTCCACTTCTGAAATGAAACACACAGCAGTGTTCTCATCCATGGATCACACTCTGCTTTAGAGCGAGAAGCACGCTCTTGCTTTCTAAAGTCTCTAAGACAGCAGGAAACGTGAGTGCGCTGACAACAAAAGAACGGTGTTTCCTACACATACGGACCATATCTAGTCCAACTCTTCTTCTGAAACTGATACAAATCACTGGTCCTCTAACATCCAATGCTTGTCATTTAAGATGGGAACCGTGTGAGCTTCATGAACGATGTAGTTCGTTTGAGCAGAAAAGTGACTGCCCTTACCTGAAACGAGTTCTTGCTTGTAGGAAGACTCAGAGCCTGGGATTTAACTCCATTTCTGAAGTGAAACACACAGCAGTGTAATCATCCATTGATCACACTCTGCTTTAGAGCGAGAAGCACGCTCTTGCTTTCTAAATTCTCTAAGACAGCAGGAAACGTGAGTGCGCTGAGAACAAAAGAACGGTGTTTCCTACACATAGGGACCATATCTAG
The DNA here is from genome assembly GCA_949786385.1 of Onychomys leucogaster. Classification (NCBI taxonomy): domain Eukaryota; kingdom Metazoa; phylum Chordata; class Mammalia; order Rodentia; family Cricetidae; genus Onychomys; species Onychomys leucogaster. The sequence goes on along the minus strand of CATKUP010000129.1, from coordinate 589,028 downwards.
TCCAACTCTTTTTCTGAAACTGACACAAAGCACTGGTCCTCTAACATCCAATGCTTGTCTGTTAAGATGAGAAACTGTGAGCTCCGTGAACGATGTAGTTCGTTTGAGCTGAAAAGTGACTGCCCTTACCTGAAACGAATTCTTGCTTGTAGGAAGACTCAGAGCCGGGATTTAACTCCACTTCTGAAGGGAAACACACAGCATAGTTCTCATCCATGGATCACACTCTGCTTTAGAGCGAGAAGCACGCTCTTGCTTTTAGAGTCTCTAATATAGCAGGAAATCTGAGTGTGCCCAGAACAAAAGAACGGTGTTTCCTACTTATACAGACCATAAGTAGTCCAAATCTGCTGCTGAAACTGATACAAAGCACTGACCCCCTAACATCTAATGCTTGTCAGTTAAGATGAGAAACGTGTGAGCTTCGTGAACGATGTAGTTCGTTTGAGCAGAAAAGTGACTGCCCTTACCTGAATGGAAGTCTTGCTTGTAGGAAGACTCAGAGCCTGGGATTTAACTCCATTTCTGAAGTGATACACAGCAGTGTAATCATCCATTGATCACACTCTGCTTTAGAACAAGAAGCACGCTCTTGCTTTCTAGAGTCTCTAAGACAGCAGGAAACGTGAGTGCTCTGAGAACAAAAGAACGGTGTTTCCTACACATACGGACCATATCTAGTCCAACTCTTCTTCTGAAACTGATACAAATCACTGTTCCTCTAACATCCAATGATTGTCAGTTACGATGGGAAATGTGTGAGCTTCATGAACGATGTAGTTCGTTTGAGCAGAAAAGTGACTGCCCTTACCTGAAACGAATTCTTGCTTGTAGGAAGACTCAGAGCCTGGGATTTAACTCCACTTTTGAAGGGAAACACACAGCATAGTTCTCATCCATGGATCACACTCTGCTTTAGAGCGAGAAGCACGCTCTTGCTTTCTAAATTCTCTAAGACAGCAGGAAACGTGAGTGCGCTGAGAACAAAAGAACGGTGTTTCCTACACAAGGGACCATATCTAGTCCAACTCTGTTTCTGAAACTGACACTAAGCACTGGTCCTCTAACATCCAATGCTTGTCTGTTAAGATGAGAAACGTGTGAGCTCCGTGAACGATGTAGTTCGTTTGAGCTGAAAAGTGACTGCCCATACCTAAAACGAAGTCTTGCTTGTAGGAAGACACAGAGCCTGGAATTTAACTCCATTTCTGAAGGGAAACACACAGAATAGTTCTCATCCATGGGTCACACTCTGCTTTAGAGCGAGAAGCATGCTCTTGCTTTCTAAAATCTCTGAGACAGCAGGAAATGTGAGTGTGCTGAGAACAAAAGAACAGTGTTTCCTACACATACGGACCATATTTAGTCCAACTCTGTTTCTGAAACTGACACAAAGCACTGGTCCTCTAACATCCAATGCTTGTCTGTTAAGATGAAAAACGTGTGAGCTTTGAGAATGATGTAGTTCCTTTGAACTGAAAAGTGACTGCCCTTACCTGTAACGAAGTCTTGCTTGAAGTAAGATACAGAGCCTGGGATTTAACTCCATCTCTGAAGGGAAACACACAGCATAGTTCTCATCCATGGATCACACTCTGCTTTAGAGCGAGAAGCACGCTCTTGCTTTCTAGAGTCTCTAATACAGCAGGCAATCTGAGTGTGCCCAGAACAAAAGAACGGAGTTTCCTACACATACGGACCATATGTAGTCCAACTCTTCTTCTGAAACTGATACAAAGCAGTAGTCCTCTAACATCCAATGCTTGTCAGTTAAGATGGGAAACGTGTGAGCTTCATGAACGATGTAGTTCGTTTGAGCAGAAAAGTGACTGCCCTACCTGAAACGAAGTCTTGCTTGTAGGAAGACACACAATCAGGGATTTAACTCCATTTCCGAAGGGAAACACACAGCATAGTTCTCATCCATGGATCACACTCTGCTTTAGAGCGAGAAGCACGCTCTTGCTTTCTAAATTCTCTAAGACAGCAGGAAACGTGAGTGCGCTGAGAAAAAAAGAACGGTGTTTCCTACACATAGGGACTATATCTAGTCCAACTCTGTTTCTGAAACTGACACAAAGCACTGGTCCTCTAACATCCAGTGCTTGTCTGTTAAGATGAGAAACTGTGAGCTCCGTGAACGATGTAGTTCGTTTGAGCTGAAAAGTGACTGCCCTTACCAGTAACGAAGTCTTGCTTGTAGTAAGACACAGAGCCTGGGATTTAACTCCATCTCTGAAGGGAAACACACAGCAGAGTTCTCATCCATGGATCACACTCTGCTTTAGAGCGAGAAGCACGCTCTTGCTTTTAGAGTCTCTAATATAGCAGGTAATATGAGTGTGCCCAGAACAAAAGAACTGTGTTTCCTACACATACAGACCATATGTAGTCCAAATCTGCTTCTGAAACTGATACAAAGCACTGACCCTCTAACATCCAATGCTTGTCAGTTAAGATGGGAAACGTGTGAGCTTCGTGAACGATGTAGATCGTTTGAGCAGAAAAGTGACTGCCCTTACCTGAATCGAAGTCTTGCTTGTAGGAAGACTCAGAGCCTGGGATTTAACTCCATTTCTGGAGTGAAACACACAGCAGTGTAATCATCCATTGATCACACCCTGCTTTAGAACAAGAAGCATGCTCTTGCTTTCTAGACTCTCTAAGACAGCCGGAAATCTGAGTGTGCCCAGAACAAAAGAACATTGTTTCCTACACATACGGACCATATCTAGTCCAACTCTTCTTCTCAAACTGATACAAATCACTGGTCCTCTAACATCCAATGCTTGTCAGTTAAGATGGGAAACGTGTGAGCTTCATGAACGATGTAGTTCGTTTGAGCAGAAAAGTGACTGCCCTTAAATGAAACGAATTCTTGCTTGTAGGAAGACTCAGAGCCTGGGATTTAACTCCACTTCTGAAATGAAACACACAGCAGTGTTCTCATCCATTGATCATACTGTGCTTTAGAACAAGAAGCACGCTCTTGCTTGCTAGAGTCTCTAAGACAGCAGGAAACGTGAGTGCGCTGAGAACAAAAGAACGGTGTTTCCTACACATACGGACCATATCTAGTCCAACACTTTTTCTGAAACTGATAAAAATCACTGGTCCTCTAACATCCAATGCTTGTCAGTTAAGATGGGAAACGTGTGAGCTTCATGAACGATGTAGTTCGTTTGAGCAGAAAAGTGACTGCCCTTACCTGAAACGAATTCTTGCTTGTAGGAAGACTCAGAGCCTGGGATTTAACTCCATTTCTGAAGTGAAACACACAGCAGTGTAATCTTCCATTGATCACACTCTGCTTTAGAACAAGAAGCACGCTCTTGCCCTCTAGAGTCTCTAAGACAGCAGGAAACATGTGTGTGCTGAGAACAAAAGAATGGTGTTTCCTAAACATACAGACCATATCTAGTTCAACTCTGCTTCTGAAACTGATACAAAGCACTGGTCCTCTAACATCCAATGCTTGTATGTAAAGAAGAGAAATGTGTGAGCTCAGTGAACGATGTAGTTCTTTTGAGCTGAAAAGTGACTGCCGTTACCTGAAACGAAGTCTTGCTTCTAGGAAGACACAGAGATTGAGATTTAACTCCATTTATGAAGGGAAACACATAGCATAGTTCTCATCCATGGATCACACTCTGCTTTAGAGCGAGAAGCACGCTCTTGCTTTCTGGAGTCTCTATCACAGCAGGAAACGTGAGTGTGCTGAGAACCATAGAATGGTATTTCCTACACATACGGACAATATCTAGTCCAACTCTTCTTCTGAAACTGATACAAATCGCTGGTCCTCTAACATCCAATGCTTGTCAGTTACGATGGGAAATGTGTGAGCTTCATGAACGATGTAGTTCGTTTGAGCAGAAAAGTGACTGCCCTTACCTGAAACGAATTCTTGCTTGTAGGAAGACTCAGAGCCTGGGATTTAACTCCACTTCTGAAATGAAACACACAGCAGTGTTCTCATCCATGGATCACACTCTGCTTTAGAGCGAGAAGCACGCTCTTGCTTTCTAAAGTCTCTAAGACAGCAGGAAACGTGAGTGCGCTGACAACAAAAGAACGGTGTTTCCTACACATACGGACCATATCTAGTCCAACTCTTCTTCTGAAACTGATACAAATCACTGGTCCTCTAACATCCAATGCTTGTCATTTAAGATGGGAACCGTGTGAGCTTCATGAACGATGTAGTTCGTTTGAGCAGAAAAGTGACTGCCCTTACCTGAAACGAGTTCTTGCTTGTAGGAAGACTCAGAGCCTGGGATTTAACTCCATTTCTGAAGTGAAACACACAGCAGTGTAATCATCCATTGATCACACTCTGCTTTAGAGCGAGAAGCACGCTCTTGCTTTCTAAATTCTCTAAGACAGCAGGAAACGTGAGTGCGCTGAGAACAAAAGAACGGTGTTTCCTACACATAGGGACCATATCTAGTCCAACTCTTTTTCTGAAACTGACACAAAGCACTGGTCCTCTAACATCCAATGCTTGTCTGTTAAGATGAGAAACTGTGAGCTCCGTGAACGATGTAGTTCGTTTGAGCTGAAAAGTGACTGCCCTTACCTGAAACGAATTCTTGCTTGTAGGAAGACTCAGAGCCGGGATTTAACTCCACTTCTGAAGGGAAACACACAGCATAGTTCTCATCCATGGATCACACTCTGCTTTAGAGCGAGAAGCACGCTCTTGCTTTTAGAGTCTCTAATATAGCAGGAAATCTGAGTGTGCCCAGAACAAAAGAACGGTGTTTCCTACTTATACAGACCATAAGTAGTCCAAATCTGCTGCTGAAACTGATACAAAGCACTGACCCCCTAACATCTAATGCTTGTCAGTTAAGATGAGAAACGTGTGAGCTTCGTGAACGATGTAGTTCGTTTGAGCAGAAAAGTGACTGCCCTTACCTGAATGGAAGTCTTGCTTGTAGGAAGACTCAGAGCCTGGGATTTAACTCCATTTCTGAAGTGATACACAGCAGTGTAATCATCCATTGATCACACTCTGCTTTAGAACAAGAAGCACGCTCTTGCTTTCTAGAGTCTCTAAGACAGCAGGAAACGTGAGTGCTCTGAGAACAAAAGAACGGTGTTTCCTACACATACGGACCATATCTAGTCCAACTCTTCTTCTGAAACTGATACAAATCACTGTTCCTCTAACATCCAATGATTGTCAGTTACGATGGGAAATGTGTGAGCTTCATGAACGATGTAGTTCGTTTGAGCAGAAAAGTGACTGCCCTTACCTGAAACGAATTCTTGCTTGTAGGAAGACTCAGAGCCTGGGATTTAACTCCACTTTTGAAGGGAAACACACAGCATAGTTCTCATCCATGGATCACACTCTGCTTTAGAGCGAGAAGCACGCTCTTGCTTTCTAAATTCTCTAAGACAGCAGGAAACGTGAGTGCGCTGAGAACAAAAGAACGGTGTTTCCTACACAAGGGACCATATCTAGTCCAACTCTGTTTCTGAAACTGACACTAAGCACTGGTCCTCTAACATCCAATGCTTGTCTGTTAAGATGAGAAACGTGTGAGCTCCGTGAACGATGTAGTTCGTTTGAGCTGAAAAGTGACTGCCCATACCTAAAACGAAGTCTTGCTTGTAGGAAGACACAGAGCCTGGAATTTAACTCCATTTCTGAAGGGAAACACACAGAATAGTTCTCATCCATGGGTCACACTCTGCTTTAGAGCGAGAAGCACGCTCTTGCTTTCTAAAATCTCTAAGACAGCAAGAAATGTGAGTGTGCTGAGAAAAAAAGAACAGTGTTTCCTACACATACGGACCATATCTAGTCCAACTCTGTTTCTGAATCTGACACAAAGCACTGGTCCTCTAACATCCAATGCTTGTCTGTTAAGATGAAAAACGTGTGAGCTTTGAGAATGATGTACTTCCTTTGAACTGAAAAGTGACTGCCCTTACCTGTAACGAAGTCTTGCTTGTAGTAAGACACAGAGCCTGGGATTTAACTCCATCTCTGAATGGAAACACACAGCAGAGTTCTCATCCATGGATCACACTCTGCTTTAGAGCGAGAAGCACGCTCTTGCTTTCTAGAGTCTCTAATACAGCAGGCAATCTGAGTGTGCCCAGAACAAAAGAACGGAGTTTCCTACACATACGGACCATATGTAGTCCAACTCTTCTTCTGAAACTGATACAAAGCAGTAGTCCTCTAATATCCAATGTTGTCAGTTAAGATGGGAAACGTGTGAGCTTCATGAACGATGTAGTTCGTTTGAGCAGAAAAGTGACTGCCCTACCTGAAACGAAGTCTTGCTTGTAGGAAGACACACAATCTGGGATTTAACTCCATTTCCGAAGGGAAACACACAGCATAGTTCTCATCCATGGATCACACTCTGCTTTAGAGCGAGAAGCACGCTCTTGCTTTCTAAATTCTCTAAGACAGCAGGAAACGTGAGTGCGCTGAGAACAAAAAAACGGTGTTTCCTACACATAGGGACCATATCTAGTCCAACTCTGTTTCTGAAACTGACACAAAGCACTGGTCCTCTAACATCCAATGCTTGTCTGTTAAGATGAGAAACTGTGAGCTCCGTGAAGGATGTAGTTCGTTTGAGCTGAAAAGTGACTGCCCTTACCTGAAACGAATTCTTGCTTGTAGGAAGACTCAGAGCCGGGATTTAACTCCACTTCTGAAGGGAAACACACAGCATAGTTCTCATCCATGGATCACACTCTGCTTTAGAGCGAGAAGCACGCTCTTGCTTTTAGAGTCTCTAAGACAGCAGGAACGTGTGTGTGCTGAGAACAAAAGAACGGTGTTTCCTACACATATGGACCATATCTAGTTCATCTCTGCTTCTGAAACTGATACAAAGCACTGGTCCTCTAACATCCAATGCTTGTATGTAAAGAAGAGAAATGTGTGAGCTCAGTGAACGATGTAGTTCGTTTGAGCTGAAAAGTGACTGCCGTTACCTGAAACGAAGTCTTGCTTCTAGGAAGACACAGAGATTGAGATTTAACTCCATTTATGAAGGGAAACACACAGCATAGTTCTCATCCATGGATCACACTCTGCTTTAGAGCGAGAAGCACGCTCTTGCTTTCTGGAGTCTCTAACACAGCAGGAAACGTGAGTGCGCTGAGAACCATAGAATGGTGTTTCCTACACATACGGACCATATCTAGTCCAACTCTTCTTCTGAAACTGATACAAATCACTGGTCCTCTAACATCCAATGCTTGTCAGTTACGATGGGAAATGTGTGAGCTTCATGAACGATGTAGTTCGTTTGAGCAGAAAAGTGACTGCCCTTACCTGAAACGAATTCTTGCTTGTAGGAAGACTCAGAGCCGGGATTTAACTCCACTTCTGAAGGGAAACACACAGCATAGTTCTCATCCATGGATCACACTCTGCTTTAGAGCGAGAAGCACGCTCTTGCTTTTAGAGTCTCTAATATAGCAGGAAACGTGAGTGCGCTGAGAACAAAAGAACGGTGTTTCCTACACATAGGGACCATATCTAGTCCAACTCTCTTTCTGAAACTGACAATAAGCACTGGTCCTCTAACATCCAATGCTTGTCTGTTAAGATGAGAAACGTGTGAGCTCCGGGAACGATGTAGTTCGTTTGAGCTGAAAAGTGACTGCCCATACCTAAAACGAAGTCTTGCTTGTAGGAAGACACAGAGCCTGGAATTTAACTCCATTTCTGAAGGGAAACACACAGAATAGTTCTCATCCATGGGTCACACTCTGCTTTAGAGCGAGAAGCACGCTCTTGCTTTCTAAAATCTCTAAGACAGCAGGAAATGTGAGTGTGCTGAGAAAAAAAGAACAGTGTTTCCTACACATACGGACCATATCTAGTCCAACTCTGTTTCTGAATCTGACACAAAGCACTGGTCCTCTAACATCCAATGCTTGTCTGTTAAGATGAAAAACGTGTGAGCTTTGAGAATGATGTACTTCCTTTGAACTGAAAAGTGACTGCCCTTACCTGTAACGAAGTCTTGCTTGTAGTAAGACACAGAGCCTGGGATTTAACTCCATCTCTGAATGGAAACACACAGCAGAGTTCTCATCCATGGATCACATTCTGCTTTAGAGCGAGAAGCACGCTCTTGCTTTCTAGAGTCTATAAAACAGCAGGCAATCTGAGTGTGCCCAGAACAAAAGAACGGAGTTTCCTACACATACGGACCATATGTAGTCCAACTCTTCTTCTCAAACTGATACAAAGCAGTAGTCCTCTAATATCCAATGTTGTCAGTTAAGATGGGAAACGTGTGAGCTTCATGAACGATGTAGTTCGTTTGAGCAGAAAAGTTACTGCCCTACCTGAAACGAAGTCTTGCTTGTAGGAAGACACACAATCTGGGATTTAACTCCATTTCCGAAGGGAACCACACAGCATAGTTCTCATCCATGGATCACACTCTGCTTTAGAGCGAGAAGCACGCTCTTGCTTTCTAAATTCTCTAAGACAGCAGGAAACGTGAGTGCGCTGAGAACAAAAAAACGGTGTTTCCTACACATAGGGACCATATCTAGTCCAACTCTGTTTCTGAAACTGACACAAAGCACTGGTCCTCTAACATACAATGCTTGTCTGTTAAGATGAGAAACTGTGAGCTCCGTGAACGATGTAGTTCGTTTGAGCTGAAAAGTGACTGCCCTTACCTGAAACGAATTCTTGCTTGTAGGAAGACTCAGAGCCGGGATTTAACTCCACTTCTGAAGGGAAACACACAGCATAGTTCTCATCCATGGATCACACTCTGCTTTAGAGCGAGAAGTACACTCTTGCTTTTAGAGTCTCTAATATAGCATGAAACGTGAGTGCGCTGAGAACAAAAGAACGGTGTTTCCTACACATACGGACCATATCTAGTCCAACTCTGTTTCTGAAACTGACACAAAGCACTGGTCCTCTAACATCCAATGCTTGTCAGTAAAGATGAGAAATGTGTGAGCTTCGTGAACGATGTAGATCGTTTGAGCAGAAAAGTTACTGCCCTTACCTGAATCGAAGTCTTGCTTGTAGGAAGACTCAGAGCCTGGGATTTAACTCCATTTCTGGAGTGAAACACACAGCAGTGTAATCATCCATTGATCACACTCTGCTTTAGAATAAGAAGCACGCTCTTGCTTTCTAGAGTCTCTAAGACAGCAGGAAACGTGTGTGTGCTGAGAACAAAAGAACGGTGTTTCCTAAACATACGGACCATATATAGTTCAACTCTGCTTCTGAAACTGATACAAAGCACTGGTCCTCTAACATCCAATGCTTGTATGTAAAGAAGAGAAATGTGTGAGCTCAGTGAACGATGTATTTCGTTTGAGCTGAAAAGTGACTGCCGTTACCTGAAACGAAGTCTTGCTTCCAGGAAGACACAGAGATTGAGATTTAACTCCATTTATGAAGGGAAACACACAGCATAGTTCTCATCCATGGATCACACTCTGCTTTAGAGCGAGAAGCACGCTCTTGCTTTCTGGAGTCTCTAACACAGCAGGAAACGTGAGTGCGCTGAGAACCATAGAATGGTGTTTCCTACACATACGGACCATATCTAGTCCAACTCTTCTTCTGAAACTGACACAAAGCACTGGTCCTCTAACATCCCATGTTTGTCAGTTAAGATGAGAAACGTGTGAGCTTTGAGAATGATGTAGTTCCTTTGAACTGAAAAGTGACTGCCCTTACCTGTAACGAAGTCTTGCATGTAGTAAGACACAGAGCCTGGGATTTAACTCCATCTCTGAAGGGAAACACACAGCAGAGTTCTCATCCATGGATCACACTCTGCTTTAGAGCGAGAAGCACGCTCTTGCTTTCTAGAGTCTCTAATACAGCAGGCAATCTGAGTGTGCCCAGAACAAAAGAACGGAGTTTCCTACACATACGGACCATATGTAGTCCAACTCTTCTTCTGAAACTGATACAAAGCAGTAGTCCTCTAACACCAATGCTTGTCAGTTAAGATGGGAAACGTGTGAGCTTCGTGAACGATGTAGATCGTTTGAGCAGAAAAGTGACTGCCCTTACCTGAATCGAAGTCTTGCTTGTAGGAAGACTCAGAGCCTGGGATTTAACTCCATTTCTGGAGTGAAACACACAGCAGTGTAATCATCCATTGATCACACTCTGCTTTAGAACAAGAAGCACGCTCTTGCTTTCTAGAGTCTCTAAGACAGCAGGAAACCTGTGTGTGCTGAGAACAAAAGAACGGTGTTTCCTACACATACGGACCATATCTAGTTCAACTCTGTTTCTGAAACTGATATAAAGCACTGGTCCTCTAACATCCAATGCTTGTATGTAAAGAAGAGAAATGTGTGAGCTCAGTGAACGATGTAGTTCGTTTGAGCTGAAAAGTGACTGCCGTTACCTGAAACGAAGTCTTGCTTCTAGGAAGACACAGATATTGAGATTTAACTCCATTTATGAAGGGAAACACACAGCATAGTTCTCACCCATGGATCACACTCTGCTTTAGAGCGAGAAGCACGCTCTTGCTTTCTGGAGTCTCTAACACAGCAGGAAACGTGAGTGCGCTGAGAACAAAAGAACAGTGTTTCCTACACATACGGACCATATCTAGTCCAACTATTGCTCTGAAACTGATACAAATCACTGGTCCTCTAACATCCAATGCTTGTCAGTTAAGATGGGAAATGTGTGAGCTTCATGAACGATGTAGTTCGTTTGAGCAGAAAAGTGACTGCCCTTACCTGAAACGAATTCTTGCTTGTAGGAAGACTCAGAGCCTGGGATTTAACTCCACTTCTGAAATGAAACACACAGCAGTGTTCTCATCCATTGGTCATACTCTGCTTTAGAACAAGAAGCACGCTCTTGCTTTCTAGAGTCTCTAATACAGCAGGCAATCTGAGTGTGCCCAGAACAAAAGAACGGAGTTTCCTACACATACGGACCATATGTAGTCCAACTCTTCTTCTGAAACTGATACAAAGCAGTAGTCCTCTAACATCCAATGCTTGTCAGTTAAGATGGGAAACGTGTGAGCTTCGTGAACGATGTAGATCGTTTGAGCAGAAAAGTGACTGCCCTTACCTGAATCGAAGTCTTGCTTGTAGGAAGACTCAGAGCCTGGGATTTAACTCCATTTCTGGAGTGAAACACACAGCAGTATAATCATCCATTGATCACACTCTGCTTTAGAACACGAAGCACGCTCTTGTTTCTAGAGTCTCTAAGACATCAGGAAACGTGTGTGTGCTGAGAACAAAAGAAAGGTGTTTCCTACACATACGGACCATATCTAGTTCAACTCTGTTTCTGAAACTGATATAAAGCACTGGTCCTCTAACATCCAATGCTTGTATGTAAAGAAGAGAAATGTGTGAGCTCAGTGAACGATGTAGTTCGTTTGAGCTGAAAAGTGGCTGCCGTTACCTGAAACGAAGTCTTGCTTCTAGGAAGACACAGAGATTGAGATTTAACTCCATTTATGAAGGGAAACACACAGCATAGTTCTCACCCATGGATCACACTCTGCTTTAGAGCGAGAAGCACGCTCTTGCTTTCTGGAGTCTCTAACACAGCAGGAAACGTGAGTGCGCTGAGAACAAAAGAACAGTGTTTCCTACACATACGGACCATATCTAGTCCAACTATTGCTCTGAAACTGATACAAATCACTGGTCCTCTAACATCCAATGCTTGTCAGTTAAGATGGGAAATGTGTGAGCTTCATGAACGATGTAGTTCGTTTGAGCAGAAAAGTGACTGCCCTTACCTGAAACGAATTCTTGCTTGTAGGAAGACTCAGAGCCTGGGATTTAACTCCACTTCTGAAATGAAGCACACAGCAGTGTTCTCATCCATTGGTCATACTCTGCTTTAGAACAAGAAGCACGCTCTTGCTTTCCAGAGTCTCTAATACAGCAGGCAATCTGAGTGTGCCCAGAACAAAAGAACGGAGTTTCCTACACATACGGACCATATGTAGTCCAACTCTTCTTCTGAAACTGATACAAAGCAGTAGTCCTCTAACATCCAATGCTTGTCAGTTAAGATGGGAAACGTGTGAGCTTCGTGAACGATGTAGATCGTTTGAGCAGAAAAGTGACTGCCCTTACCTGAATCGAAGTCTTTCTTGTAGGAAGACTAGGAGCCTGGGATTTAACTCCATTTCTGGAGTGAAACACACAGCAGTATATTCATCCATTGATCACACTCTGCTTTAGAACAAGAAGCACGCTCTTGCTTTCTAGAGTCTCTAAGACAGCAGGAAACGTGTGTGTGCTGAGAACAAAAGAAAGGTGTTTCCTACACATACGGACCATATCTAGTTCAACTCTGTTTCTGAAACTGATATAAAGCACTGGTCCTCTAACATCCAATGCTTGTATGTAAAGAAGAGAAATGTGTGAGCTCAGTGAACGATGTAGTTCGTTTGAGCTGAAAAGTGACTGCCGTTACCTGAAACGAAGTCTTGCTTCTAGGAAGACACAGAGATTGAGATTTAACTCCATTTATGAAGGGAAACACACAGCATAGTTCTCACCCATGGATCACACTCTGCTTTAGAGCGAGAAGCACGCTCTTGCTTTCTGGAGTCTCTAACACAGCAGGAAACGTGTGTGTGCTGAGAACAAAAGAACGGTGTTTCCTAAACATACGGACCATATCTAGTTCAACTCTGCTTCTGAAACTGATACAAAGCACTGGTCCTCTAACATCCAATGCTTGTATGTAAAGAAGAGAAATGTGTGAGCTCACTGAACGATGTAGTTCCTTTGAGCTGAAAAGTGACTGCCGTTACCTGAAATGAAGTCTTGCTTCTAGGAAGACACAGAGATTGAGATTTAACTCCATTTATGAAGGGAAACACACAGCATAGTTCTCATCCATGGATCACACTCTGCTTTAGAGCGAGAAGCACGCTCTTGCTTTCTGGAGTCTCTAACACAGCAGGAAACGTGAGTGCGCTGAGAACCATAGAATGGTGTTTCCTACACATACGGACCATATCTAGTCCAACTCTTCTTCTGAAACTGATACAAATCACTGGTCCTCTAACATCCAATGCTTGTCAGTTACGATGGGAAATGTGTGAGCTTCATGAACGATGTAGTTCGTTTGAGCAGAAAAGTGACTGCCCTTATCTGAAACGAATTCTTGCTTGTAGGAAGTCTCAGAGCCGGGATTTAACTCCACTTCTGAAGGGAAACACACAGCATAGTTCTCATCCATGGATCACACTCTGCTTTAGAGCAAGAAGCACGCTCTTGCTTTCTAAAGTCTCTAAGACAGCAGGAAACGTGAGTGCGCTGAGAACAAAAGAACGGTGTTTCCTACACATACGGACCATATCTTGTCCAACTCTGTTTCTGAAACTGACACAAAGCACTGGTCCTCTAACATCCAATGTTTGTCAGTTAAGATGAGGAGCGTGTGAGCTTTGAGAATGATGTAGTTCCTTTGAACTGAAAAGTGACTGCCCTTACCTGTAACGAAGTCTTGCTTGTAGTAAGACACAGAGCCTGGGATTTAACTCCACTTCTGAAATGAAACACACAGCAGAGTTCTCATCCATGGATCACACTCTGCTTTAGAGCGAGAAGCACGCTCTTGCTTTCTAGAGTCTCTAATACAGCAGGCAATCTGAGTGTGCCCAGAACAAAAGAACGGAGTTTCCTAAACATACGGACCATATGTAGTCCAACTCTTCTTCTGAAACTGATACAAAGCAGTAGTCCTCTAACATCCAATGCTTGTCAGTTAAGATGGGAAACGTGTGAGCTTCGTGAACGATGTAGATCGTTTGAGCAGAAAAGTGACTGCCCTTACCTGAATCGAAGTCTTGCTTGTAGGAAGACTCAGAGCCTGGGATTTAACTCCATTTCTGGAGTGAAACACACAGCAGTGTAATCATCCATTGATCACACTCTGCTTTAGAACAAGAAGCACGCTCTTGTTTCTAGAGTCTCTAAGACAGCAGGAAACGTGTGTGTGCTGAGAACAAAAGAAAGGTGTTTCCTACACATACGGACCATATCTAGTTCAACTCTGTTTCTGAAACTGATATAAAGCACTGGTCCTCTAACATCCAATGCTTGTATGTAAAGAAGAGAAATGTGTGAGCTCAGTGAACGATGTAGTTCGTTTGAGCTGAAAAGTGACTGCCATTACCTGAAACGATGTCTTGCTTCTAGGAAGACACAGAGATTGATATTTAACTCCATTTATGAAGGGAAACACACAGCATAGTTCTCACCCATGGATCACACTCTGCTTTAGTGCGAGAAGCACGCTCTTGCTTTCGGGAGTCTCTAACACAGCAGGAAACGTGAGTGCGCTGAGAACAAAAGAACGGTGTTTCCTACACATACGGACCATATCTAGTCCAACTCTTCTTCTGAAACTGATACAAATCACTGGTCCTCTAACATCCAATGCTTGTCAGTTAAGATGGGAAATGTGTGAGCTTCATGAACGATGTAGTTCGTTTGAGCAGAAAAGTGACTGCCCTTACCTGAAACGAATTCTTGCTTGTAGGAAGACTCAGAGCCTGGGATTTAACTCCACTTCTGAAATGAAACACACAGCAGTGTTCTCATCCATTGGTCATACTCTGCTTTAGAACAAGAAGCACGCTCTTGCTTGCTAGAGTCTCTAAGACAGCAGGAAACGTGAGTGCGCTGACAACAAAAGAACGGTGTTTCCTACACATACGGACCATATCTAGTCCAACTCTTCTTCTGAAACTGATACAAATCACTGGTCCTCTAACATCCAATGCTTGTCAGTTAAGATGGGAAACGTGTGAGCTTCATGAACGATGTAGTTCGTTTGAGCAGAAAAGTGACTGCCCTTACCTGAAACGAAGTCTTGCTTGTAGGAAGACTCAGAGCCTGGGATTTAACTCCATTTCTGAAGTGAAACACACAGCAGTGTAATCATCCATTGATCACACTCTGCTTTAGAACAAGAAGCACGCTCTTGCTTTCTAGAGTCTCTAAGACAGCAGGAAACGTGTGTGTGCTGAGAACAAAAGAACGGTGTTTCCTACACATACGGACCATATCTAGTTCAACTCTGTTTCTGAAACTGATATAAAGCACTGGTCCTCTAACATCCAATGCTTGTATGTAAAGAAGAGAAATGTGTGAGCTCAGTGAACGATGTAGTTCGTTTGAGCTGAAAAGTGACTGCCGTTACCTGAAACGAAGTCTTGCTTCTAGGAAGACACAGAGATTGAGATTTAACTCCATTTATGAAGGGAAACACACAGCATAGTTCTCACCCATGGATCACACTCTGCTTTAGAGCGAGAAGCACGCTCTTGCTTTCTGGAGTCTCTAACAGAGCAGGAAACGTGAGTGCGCTGAGAACAAAAGAACAGTGTTTCCTACACATACGGACCATATCTAGTCCAACTCTTCCTCTGAAACTGATACAAATCAGTGGTCCTCTAACATCCAATGCTTGTCAGTTAAGATGGGAAATGTGTGAGCTTCATGAACGATGTAGTTCGTTTGAGCAGAAAAGTGACTGCCCTTACCTGAAACGAATTCTTGCTTGTAGGAAGACTCAGAGCCTGGGATTTAACTCCACTTCTGAAATAAAACACACAGCAGTGTTCTCATCCATTGGTCATACTCTGATTTAGAACAAGAAGCACGCTCTTGCTTTCTAGAGTCTCTAATACAGCAGGCAATCTGAGTGTGCCCAGAACAAAAGAACGGAGTTTCCTACACATACGGACCATATGTAGTCCAACTCTTCTTCTGAAACTGATAGAAAGCAGTAGTCCTCTAACATCCAATGCTTGTCAGTTAAGATGGGAAACGTGTGAGCTTCGTGAACGATGTAGATCGTTTGAGCAGAAAAGTGACTGCCCTTACCTGAATCGAAGTCTTGCTTGTAGGAAGACTCAGAGCCTGGGATTTAACTCCATTTCTGGAGTGAAACACACAGCAGTGTAATCATCCATTGATCACACTCTGCTTTAGAACAAGAAGTACGCTCTTGCTTTCTAGAGTCTCTAAGACAGCAGGAAACGTGTGTGTGCTGAGAACAAAAGAAAGGTGTTTCCTACACATACGGACCATATCTAGTTCAACTCTGTTTCTGAAACTGATATAAAGCACTGGTCCTCTAACATCCAATGCTTGTATGTAAAGAAGAGAAATGTGTGAGCTCAGTGAACGATGTAGTTCGTTTGAGCTGAAAAGTGACTGCCGTTACCTGAAACGAAGTCTTGCTTCTAGGAAGACACAGAGATTGAGATTTAACTCCATTTATGAAGGGAAACACACAGCATAGTTCTCACCCATGGATCACACTCTGCTTTAGAGCGAGAAGCACGCTCTTGCTTTCTGGAGTCTCTAACACAGCAGGAAACGTGAGTGCGCTGAGAACAAAAGAACGGTGTTTCCTACACATACGGACCATATCTAGTCCAACTCTTCTTCTGAAAATGATACAAATCACTGTTCCTCTAACATCCAATGCTTGTCAGTTAAGATGAGAAATGTGTGAGCTTCATGAACTATGTAGTTCGTTTGAGCAGAAAAGTGACTGCCCTTACCTGAAACGAATTCTTGCTTGTAGGAAGACTCAGAGCCTGGGATTTAACTCCACTTTTGAAATGAAACACACAGCAGTGTTCTCATCCATTGGTCATACTCTGCTTTAGAACAAGAAGCACGCTCTTGCTTGCTAGAGTCTCTAAGACAGCAGGAAACCTGAGTGCGCTGAGAACAAAAAAACGGTGTTTCCTACACATACGGACCATATCTAGTCCAACTCTTCTTCTGAAACTGATACAAATCACTGGTCCTCTAACATCCAATGCTTGTCAGTTAAGATGGGAAACGTGTGAGCTTCATGAACGATGTAGTTCGTTTGAGCAGAAAAGTGACTGCCCTTACCTGAAACGAATTCTTGCTTGTAGGAAGACTCAGAGCCGGGATTTAACTCCACTTCTGAAGGGAAACACACAGCATAGTTCTCATCCATGGATCACACTCTGCTTTAGAGCGAGAAGCACGCTCTTGCTTTCTAAAGTCTCTAAGACAGCAGGAAACGTGAGTGCGCTGAGAACAAAAGAACGGTGTTTCCTACACATATGGACCATATCTAGTCCAACACTGTTTCTGAAACTGACACAAAGCCCTGGTCCTCTAACATCCCATGTTTGTCAGTTAAGATGAGAAACGTGTGAGCTTTGAGAATGATGTAGTTCCTTTGAACTGAAAAGTGACTGCCCTTACCTGTAACGAAGTCTTGCTTGTAGTAAGACACAGAGCCTGGGATTTAACTCCATCTCTGAAGGGAAACACACAGCAGAGTTCTCATCCATGGATCACACTCTGCTTTAGAGTGAGAAGCACGCTCTTGCTTTCTAGAGTCTCTAATACAGCAGGCAACCTGAGTGTGCCCAGAACAAAAGAACGGAGTTTCCTACACATACGGACCATATGTAGTCCAACTCTTCTTCTGAAACTGATACAAAGCAGTAGTCCTCTAACATCCAATGCTTGTCAGTTAAGATGGGAAACGTGTGAGCTTCGTGAACGATGTAGATCTTTTGAGCAGAAAAGTGACTGCCCTTACCTGAATCAAAGTCTTTCTTGTAGGAAGACTCAGAGCCTGGGATTTAACTCCATTTCTGGAGTGAAACACACAGCAGTGTAATCATCCATTGATCACACTCTGCTTTAGAACAAGAAGCACGCTCTTGCTTTCTAGAGTCTCTAAGACAGCAGGAAACGTGTGTGTGCTGAGAACAAAAGAACGGTGTTTCCTACACATATGGACCATATCTAGTTCAACTCTGTTTCTGAAACTGATATAAAGCACTGGTCCTCTAACATCCAATGCTTGTATGTAAAGAAGAGAAATGTGTGAGCTCAGTGAACGATGTAGTTCGTTTGAGCTGAAAAGTGACTGCCGTTACCTGAAACGAAGTCTTGCTTCTAGGAAGACACAGAGATTGAGATTTAACTCCATTTATGAAGGGAAACACACAGCATAGTTCTCACCCATGGATCACACTCTGCTTTAGAGCGAGAAGCACGCTCTTGCTTTCTGGAGTCTCTAACACAGCAGGAAACGTGAGTGCTCTGAGAACAAAAGAACAGTGTTTCCTACACATACGGACCATATCTAGTCCAACTCTTCCTCTGAAACTGATACAAATCACTGGTCCTCTAACATCCAATGCTTGTCAGTTAAGATGGGAAATGTGTGAGCTTCATGAACGATGTAGTTCGTTTGAGCAGAAAAGTGACTGCCCTTACCTGAAACGAATTCTTGCTTGTAGGAAGACTCAGAGCCTGGGATTTAACTCCACTTCTGAAATGAAACACACAGCAGTGTTCTCATCCATTGGTCATACTCTGATTTAGAACAAGAAGCACGCTCTTGCTTTCTAGAGTCTCTAATACAGCAGGCAATCTGAGTGTGCCCAGAACAAAAGAACGGAGTTTCCTACACATACGGACCATATGTAGTCCAACTCTTCTTCTGAAACTGATAGAAAGCAGTAGTCCTCTAACATCCAATGCTTGTCAGTTAAGATGGGAAACGTGTGAGCTTCGTGAACGATGTAGATCGTTTGAGCAGAAAAGTGACTGCCCTTACCTGAATCGAAGTCTTGCTTGTAGGAAGACTCAGAGCCTGGGATTTAACTCCATTTCTGGAGTGAAACACACAGCAGTGTAATCATCCATTGATCACACTCTGCTTTAGAACAAGAAGTACGCTCTTGCTTTCTAGAGTCTCTAAGACAGCAGGAAACGTGTGTGTGCTGAGAACAAAAGAAAGGTGTTTCCTACACATACGGACCATATCTAGTTCAACTCTGTTTCTGAAACTGATATAAAGCACTGGTCCTCTAACATCCAATGCTTGTATGTAAAGAAGAGAAATGTGTGAGCTCAGTGAACGATGTAGTTCGTTTGAGCTGAAAAGTGACTGCCGTTACCTGAAACGAAGTCTTGCTTCTAGGAAGACACAGAGATTGAGATTTAACTCCATTTATGAAGGGAAACACACAGCATAGTTCTCACCCATGGATCACACTCTGCTTTAGAGCGAGAAGCACGCTCTTGCTTTCTGGAGTCTCTAACACAGCAGGAAACGTGAGTGCGCTGAGAACAAAAGAACGGTGTTTCCTACACATACGGACCATATCTAGTCCAACTCTTCTTCTGAAAATGATACAAATCACTGTTCCTCTAACATCCAATGCTTGTCAGTTAAGATGAGAAATGTGTGAGCTTCATGAACTATGTAGTTCGTTTGAGCAGAAAAGTGACTGCCCTTACCTGAAACGAATTCTTGCTTGTAGGAAGACTCAGAGCCTGGGATTTAACTCCACTTTTGAAATGAAACACACAGCAGTGTTCTCATCCATTGGTCATACTCTGCTTTAGAACAAGAAGCACGCTCTTGCTTGCTAGAGTCTCTAAGACAGCAGGAAACCTGAGTGCGCTGAGAACAAAAAAACGGTGTTTCCTACACATACGGACCATATCTAGTCCAACTCTTCTTCTGAAACTGATACAAATCACTGGTCCTCTAACATCCAATGCTTGTCAGTTAAGATGGGAAACGTGTGAGCTTCATGAACGATGTAGTTCGTTTGAGCAGAAAAGTGACTGCCCTTACCTGAAACGAATTCTTGCTTGTAGGAAGACTCAGAGCCGGGATTTAACTCCACTTCTGAAGGGAAACACACAGCATAGTTCTCATCCATGGATCACACTCTGCTTTAGAGCGAGAAGCACGCTCTTGCTTTCTAAAGTCTCTAAGACAGCAGGAAACGTGAGTGCGCTGAGAACAAAAGAACGGTGTTTCCTACACATATGGACCATATCTAGTCCAACACTGTTTCTGAAACTGACACAAAGCCCTGGTCCTCTAACATCCCATGTTTGTCAGTTAAGATGAGAAACGTGTGAGCTTTGAGAATGATGTAGTTCCTTTGAACTGAAAAGTGACTGCCCTTACCTGTAACGAAGTCTTGCTTGTAGTAAGACACAGAGCCTGGGATTTAACTCCATCTCTGAAGGGAAACACACAGCAGAGTTCTCATCCATGGATCACACTCTGCTTTAGAGTGAGAAGCACGCTCTTGCTTTCTAGAGTCTCTAATACAGCAGGCAACCTGAGTGTGCCCAGAACAAAAGAACGGAGTTTCCTACACATACGGACCATATGTAGTCCAACTCTTCTTCTGAAACTGATACAAAGCAGTAGTCCTCTAACATCCAATGCTTGTCAGTTAAGATGGGAAACGTGTGAGCTTCGTGAACGATGTAGATCTTTTGAGCAGAAAAGTGACTGCCCTTACCTGAATCAAAGTCTTTCTTGTAGGAAGACTCAGAGCCTGGGATTTAACTCCATTTCTGGAGTGAAACACACAGCAGTGTAATCATCCATTGATCACACTCTGCTTTAGAACAAGAAGCACGCTCTTGCTTTCTAGAGTCTCTAAGACAGCAGGAAACGTGTGTGTGCTGAGAACAAAAGAACGGTGTTTCCTACACATATGGACCATATCTAGTTCAACTCTGTTTCTGAAACTGATATAAAGCACTGGTCCTCTAACATCCAATGCTTGTATGTAAAGAAGAGAAATGTGTGAGCTCAGTGAACGATGTAGTTCGTTTGAGCTGAAAAGTGACTGCCGTTACCTGAAACGAAGTCTTGCTTCTAGGAAGACACAGAGATTGAGATTTAACTCCATTTATGAAGGGAAACACACAGCATAGTTCTCACCCATGGATCACACTCTGCTTTAGAGCGAGAAGCACGCTCTTGCTTTCTGGAGTCTCTAACACAGCAGGAAACGTGAGTGCTCTGAGAACAAAAGAACAGTGTTTCCTACACATACGGACCATATCTAGTCCAACTCTTCCTCTGAAACTGATACAAATCACTGGTCCTCTAACATCCAATGCTTGTCAGTTAAGATGGGAAATGTGTGAGCTTCATGAACGATGTAGTTCGTTTGAGCAGAAAAGTGACTGCCCTTACCTGAAACGAATTCTTGCTTGTAGGAAGACTCAGAGCCTGGGATTTAACTCCACTTCTGAAATGAAACACACAGCAGTGTTCTCATCCATTGGTCATACTCTGCTTTAGAACAAGACGCACGCTCTTGCTTGCTAGAGTCTCTAAGAGAGCAGGAAACTTGAGTGCGCTGAGAACAAAAGAACGGTGATTCCTACACATACGGACGATATCTAGTCCAACTCTTCTTCTGAAACTGATACAAAGCACTGGTCCTCTAACATCCAATGCTTGTCAGTTAAGATGGGAAACGTGTGAGCTTCATGAATGATGTAGTTCGTTTGAGCAGAAAAGTGACTGCCCTTACCTGAAACGAATTCTTGCTTGTAGGAAGACTCAGAGCCTGGGATTTAACTCCATTTCTGATGTGAAACACACAGCAGTGTAATCATCCATTGATCACACTCTGCTTTAGAACAAGAAGTACGCTCTTGCTTTCTAGAGTCTCTAAGACAGCAGGAAACGTGTGTGTGCTGAGAACAAAAGAACGGTGTTTCCTAAACATACGGACCATATCTAGTTCAACTCTGCTTCTGAAACTGATACAAAGCACTGGTCCTCTAACATCCAATGCTTGTATGTAAAGAAGAGAAATGTGTGAGCTCAGGGAACGATGTAGTTCGTTTGAGCTGAAAAGTGACTGCCGTTACCTGAAACGAAGTCTTGCTTCTAGGAAGACACAGAGATTGAGATTTAACTCCATTTATGAAGGGAAACACACAGCATAGTTCTCATCCATGGATCACACTCTGCTTTAGAGCGAGAAGCACGCTCTTGCTTTCTGGAGTCTCTAACACAGCAGGAAACGTGAGTGCGCTGAGAACCATAGAATGGTGTTTCCTACACATACGGACCATATCTAGTCCAACTCTTCTTCTGAAACTGATACAAATCACTGGTCCTCTAACATCCAATGCTTGTCAGTTACGATGGGAAATGTGTGAGCTTCATGAACGATGTAGTTCGTTTGAGTAGAAAAGTGACTGCCCTTACCTGAAACGAATTCTTGCTTGTAGGAAGACTCAGAGCCGGGATTTAACTCCACTTCTGAAGGGAAACACACAGCATAGTTCTCATCCATGGATCACACTCTGCTTTAGAGCGAGAAGCACGCTCTTGCTTTCTAAAGTCTCTAAGACAGCAGGAAATGTGAGTGCGCTGAGAACAAAAGACGGTGTTTCCTACACATATGGACCATATCTAGTCCAACTCTGTTTCTGAAACTGACACAAAGCACTGGTCCTCTAACATCCCATGTTTGTCAGTTAAGATGAGAAACGTGTGAGCTTTGAGAATGATGTAGTTCCTTTGAACAGAAAAGTGACTGCCCTTACCTGTAACGAAGTCTTGCTTGTAGTAAGACACAGAGCCTGGGATTTAACTCCATCTCTGAAGGGAAACACACAGCAGAGTTCTCATCCATGGATCACACTCTGCTTTAGAGCGAGAAGCACGCTCTTGCTTTCTAAAGTCTCTAAGACAGCAGGAAACGTGAATGCGCTGAGAACAAAAGAACGGTGTTTCCTACACATACGGACCATATCTAGTCCAACACTGTTTCTGAAACTGACACAAAGCCCTGGTCCTCTAACATCCCATGTTTGTCAGTTAAGATGAGAAACGTGTGAGCTTTGAGAATGATGTAGTTCCTTTGAACTGAAAAGTGACTGCCCTTACCTGTAACGAAGTCTTGCTTGTAGTAAGACACAGAGCCTGGGATTTAACTCCATCTCTGAAGGGAAACACACAGCAGAGTTCTCATCCATGGATCACACTCTGCTTTAGAGCGAGAAGCACGCTCTTGCTTTCTAGAGTCTCTAATACAGCAGGCAATCTGAGTGTGCCCAGAACAAAAGAACGGAGTTTCCTACACATACGGACGATATGTAGTCCAACTCTTCTTCTGAAACTGATACAAAGCAGTAGTCCTCTAACATCCAATGCTTGTCAGTTAAGATGGGAAACGTGTGAGCTTCGTGAACGATGTAGATCGTTTGAGCAGAAAAGTGACTGCCCTTACCTGAATCGAAGTCTTGCTTGTAGGAAGACTCAGAGCCTGGGATTTAACTCCATTTCTGGAGTGAAACACACAGCAGTGTAATCATCCATTGATCACATTCTGCTTTAGAACAAGAAGCACGCTCTTGCTTTCTAGAGTCTCTAAGACAGCAGGAAACGTGTGTGTGCTGAGAACAAAAGAACGGTGTTTCCTACACATATGGACCATATCTAGTTCAACTCTGTTTCTGAAACTGATATAAAGCACTGGTCCTCTAACATCCAATGCTTGTATGTAAAGAAGAGAAATGTGTGAGCTCAGTGAACGATGTAGTTCGTTTGAGCTGAAAAGTGACTGCCGTTACCTGAAACGAAGTCTTGCTTCTAGGAAGACACAGAGATTGAGATTTAACTCCATTTATGAAGGGAAACACACAGCATAGTTCTCACCCATGGATCACACTCTGCTTTAGAGCGAGAAGCACGCTCTTGCTTTCTGGAGTCTCTAACACAGCAGGAAACGTGAGTGCTCTGAGAACAAAAGAACAGTGTTTCCTACACATACGGACCATATCTAGTCCAACTCTTCCTCTGAAACTGATACAAATCACTGGTCCTCTAACATCCAATGCTTGTCAGTTAAGATGGGAAATGTGTGAGCTTCATGAACGATGTAGTTCGTTTGAGCAGAAAAGTGACTGCCCTTACCTGAAACGAATTCTTGCTTGTAGGAAGACTCAGAGCCTGGGATTTAACTCCACTTCTGAAATGAAACACACAGCAGTGTTCTCATCCATTGGTCATACTCTGCTTTAGAACAAGAAGCACGCTCTTGCTTGGTAGAGTCTCTAAGAGAGCAGGAAACTTGAGTGCGCTGAGAACAAAAGAACGGTGTTTCCTACACATACGGACCATATCTAGTCCAACTCTTCTTCTGAAACTGATACAAATCACTGGTCCTCTAACATCCAATGCTTGTCAGTTAAGATGGGAAACGTGTGAGCTTCATGAACGATGTAGTTCGTTCGAGCAGAAAAGTGACTGCCCTTACCTGAAACGAATTCTTGCTTGTAGGAAGACTCAGAGCCTGGGATTTAACTCCATTTCTGAAGTGAAACACACAGCAGTGTAATCATCCATTGATCACACTCTGCTTTAGAACAAGAAGCACGCTCTTGCTTTCTAGAGTCTCTAAGACAGCAGGAAACGTGTGTGTGCTGAGAACAAAAGAACGGTGTTTCCTAAACATACGGACCATATCTAGTTCAACTCTGCTTCTGAAACTGATACAAAGCACTGGTCCTCTAACATCCAATGCTTGTATGTAAAGAAGAGAAATGTGTGAGCTCAGTGAACGATGTAGTTCGTTTGAGCTGAAAAGTGACTGCCGTTACCTGAAACGAAGTCTTGCTTCTAGGAAGACACAGAGATTGAGATTTAACTCCATTTATAAAGGGAAACACACAGCATAGTTCTCATCCATGGATCACACTCTGCTTTAGAGCAAGAAGCACGCTCTTGCTTTCTGGATTCTCTAACACAGCAGGAAACGTGAGTGCGCTGAGAACCACAGAATGGTGTTTCCTACACATACGGACCATATCTAGTCCAAATCTTCTTCTGAAACTGATACAAATCACTGGTCCTCTAACATCCAATGCTTGTCAGTTACGATGGGAAATGTGTGAGCTTCATGAACGATGTAGTTCGTTTGAGCAGAAAAGTGACTGCCCTTACCTGAAACGAATTCTTGCTTGTAGGAAGACTCAGAGCCGGGATTTAACTCCACTTCTGAAGGGAAACACACAGTTAGTTCTCATCCATGGATCACACTCTGCTTTAGAGCGAGAAGCACGCTCTTGCTTTCTAAAGTCTCTAAGACAGCAGGAAATGTGAGTGCGCTGAGAACAAAAGAACGGTGTTTCCTACACATAAGGACCATATCTAGTCCAACTCTGTTTCTGAAACTGACACAAAGCACTGGTCCTCTAACATCCCATGTTTGTCAGTTAAGATGAGAAACGTGTGAGCTTTGAGAATGATGTAGTTCCTTTGAACAGAAAAGTGACTGCCCTTACCTGTAACGAAGTCTTGCTTGTAGTAAGACACAGAGCCTGGGATTTAACTCAATCTCTGAAGGGAAACACACAGCAGAGTTCTCATCCATGGATCACACTCTGCTTTAGAGCGAGAAGCACGCTCTTGCTTTCTAGAGTCTCTAATACAGCAGGCAATCTGAGTGTGCCCAGAACAAAAGAACGGAGTTTCCTACACATACGGACCATATGTAGTCCAACTCTTCTTCTGAAACTGATACAAAGCAGTAGGCCTCTAACATCCACTGCTTGTCAGTTAAGATGGGAAACGTGTGAGCTTCATGAACGATGTAGTTAGTTTGAGCAGAAAAGTGACTGCCCTTACCTGAAACGAAGTCTTGCTTGTAGGAAGACACAGAATCTGGGATTTAACTCCATTTCTGAAGGGAAACACACAGCATAGTTCTCATCCATGGATCACATTCTGCTTTTGAGCGAGAAGAACGCTGTTGCTTTCTAAAGTTTCTAAGACAGCAGGAAACTTGAGTGTGCTCAGAACAAAAGAACGGTGTTTCCTACACATAGGGACCATATCTAGTCCAACTCTGTTTCTGAAACTGACACAAAGCACTGGTCTTCTAACATCCAATGCTTGTCTGTTAAGATGAGAAACGTGTGAGCTCCGTGAACGATGTAGTTCGTTTGAGCTGAAAAGTGACTGCCCATACCTAAAACGAAGTCTTGCTTGTAGGAAGACACAGAGCCTGGAATTTAACTCCATTTCTGAAGGGAAACACACAGCATAGTTCTCATCCATGGATCACACTCTGCTTTAGAGCGAGAAGCACGCTCTTGCTTTCTAAAGTCTCTAAGACAGCAGGAAATGTGAGTGTGCTGAGAACAAAAGAACAGTGTTTCCTACACATACGGACCATATCTAGTACAACTCTGCTTCTGAAACTGATACAAAGCACTGGTCATCTAACATTGTATGCTTGTCACTTAAGATGAGAAACCTGTGAGCTTTGTGAATGATGTAGTTCCTTTGAAATGAAAAGTGACTGCCCTTCCCTGAAATGAAGTCTTGCTTGTAGGAAGACACAGAGCCTGGGATTTAACTCCATTTCTGAAGGGAAACACACAGCATTTTTCTCATCCATGGATCACACTCTGCTTTAGAGCGAGAAGCACACTCTTGCTTTTAGAGTCTCTAATATAGCAGGTAATATGAGTGTGCCCAGAACAAAAGAACTGTGTTTCCTACACATACAGACCATATGTAGTCCAAATCTGCTTCTGAAACTGATACAAACCACTGACCCTCTAACATCCAATGCTTGTCAGTTAAGATGGGAAACGTGTGAGCTTCGTGAACGATGTAGATCGTTTGAGCAGAAAAGTGACTGCCCTTACCTGAATCGAAGTCTTGCTTGTAGGAAGACTCAGAGCCTGGGATTTAACTCCATTTCTGGAGTGAAACACACAGCAGTGTAATCATCCATTGATCACATTCTGCTTTAGAACAAGAAGCACGCTCTTGCTTTCTAGAGTCTCTAAGACAGCAGGAAACGTGTGTGTGCTGAGAACAAAAGAACGGTGTTTCCTACACATATGGACCATATCTAGTTCAACTCTGTATCTGAAACTGATATAAAGCACTGGTCCTCTAACATCCAATGCTTGTATGTAAAGAAGAGAAATGTGTGAGCTCAGTGAACGATGTAGTTCGTTTGAGCTGAAAAGTGACTGCCGTTACCTGAAACGAAGTCTTGCTTCTAGGAAGACACAGAGATTGAGATTTAACTCCATTTATGAAGGGAAACACACAGCATAGTTCTCACCCATGGATCACACTCTGCTTTAGAGCGAGAAGCACGCTCTTGCTTTCTGGAGTCTCTAACACAGCAGGAAACGTGAGTGCGCTGAGAACAAAAGAACAGTGTTTCCTACACATACGGACCATATCTAGTCCAACTCTTCCTCTGAAACTGATACAAATCACTGGTCCTCTAACATCCAATGCTTGTCAGTTAAGATGGGAAATGTGTGAGCTTCATGAACGATGTAGTTCGTTTGAGCAGAAAAGTGACTGCCCTTACCTGAAACGAATTCTTGCTTGTAGGAAGACTCAGAGCCTGGGATTTAACTCCACTTCTGAAATGAAACACACAGCAGTGTTCTCATCCATTGGTCATACTCTGCTTTAGAACAAGAAGCACGCTCTTGCTTGCTAGAGTCTCTAAGAGAGCAGGAAACTTGAGTGCGCTGAGAACAAAAGAACGGTGTTTTCTACACATACGGACCATATCTAGTCCAACTCTTCTTCTGAAACTGATACAAATCACTGGTCCTCTAACATCCAATGCTTGTCAGTTAAGATGGGAAACGTGTGAGCTTCATGAACGATGTAGTTCGTTTGAGCAGAAAAGTGACTGCCCTTACCTGAAACGAATTCTTGCTTGTAGGAAGACTCAGAGCCTGGGATTTAACTCCATTTCTGAAGTGAAACACACAGCAGTGTAATCATCCATTGATCACACTCTGCTTTAGAACAAGAAGCACGCTCTTGCTTTCTAGAGTCTCTAAGACAGCAGGAAACGTGTGTGTGCTGAGAACAAAAGAACGGTGTTTCCTAAACATACGGACCATATCTAGTTCAACTCTGCTTCTGAAACTGATACAAAGCACTGGTCCTCTAAGATCCAATGCTTGTATGTAAAGAAGAGAAATGTGTGAGCTCAGTGAACGATGTAGTTCGTTTGAGCTGAAAAGTGACTGCCGTTACCTGAAACGAAGTCTTGCTTCTAGGAAGACACAGAGATTGAGATTTAACTCCATTTATGAAGGGAAACACACAGCATAGTTCTCATCCATGGATCACACTCTGCTTTAGAGCGAGAAGTACGCTCTTGCTTTCTGGATTCTCTAACACAGCAGGAAACGTGAGTGCGCTGAGAACCATAGAATGGTGTTTCCTACACATACGGACCATATCTAGTCCAACTCTTCTTCTGAAACTGATACAAATCACTGGTCCTCTAACATCCAATGCTTGTCAGTTACGATGGGAAATGTGTGAGCTTCATGAACGATGTAGTTCGTTTGAGCAGAAAAGTGACTGCCCTTACCTGAAACGAATTCTTGCTTGTAGGAAGACTCAGAGCCGGGATTTAACTCCACTTCTGAAGGGAAACACACAGCATAGTTCTCATCCATGGATCACACTCTGCTTTAGAGCGAGAAGCACGCTCTTGCTTTCTAAAGTCTCTAAGAGAGCAGGAAACGTGAGTGCGCTGAGAACAAAAGAACGGTGTTTCCTACACATACGGACCATATCTAGTCCAACTCTGTTTCTGAAACTGACACACAGCACTGGTCCTCTAACATCCCATGTTTGTCAGTTAAGATGAGAAACGTGTGAGCTTTGAAAATGATGTAGTTCCTTTAACTGAAAAGTGACTGCCCTTACCTGAAACGAAGTCTTGCTTGTAGTAAGACACAGAGCCTGGGATTTAACTCCATCTCTGAAAGGAAACACACAGCAGAGTTCTCATCCATGGATCACACTCTGCTTTAGAGCGAGAAGCACGCTCTTGCTTTCTGGAGTCTCTAACACAGCAGGAAACGTGAGTGCGCTGAGAACAAAAGAACAGTGATTCCTACACATACGGACCATATCTAGTCCAACTCTTCCTCTGAAACTGATACAAATCACTGGTCCTCTAACATCCAATGCTTGTCAGTTAAGATGGGAAATGTGTGAGCTTCATGAACGATGTAGTTCGTTTGAGCAGAAAAGTGACTGCCCTTACCTGAAACGAATTCTTGCTTGTAGGAAGACTCAGAGCCTGGGATTTAACTCCACTTCTGAAATGAAACACACAGCAGTGTTCTCATCCATTGGTCATACTCTGCTTTAGAACAAGAAGCACGCTCTTGCTTGCTAGAGTCTCTAAGAGAGCAGGAAACTTGAGTGCGCTGAGAACAAAAGAACGGTGTTGCCTACACATACGGACCATATCTAGTCCAACTCTTCTTCTGAAACTGATACAAATCACTGGTCCTCTAACATCCAATGCTTGTCAGTTAAGATGGGAAACGTGTGAGCTTCATGAACGATGTAGTTCGTTTGAGCAGAAAAGTGACTGCCCTTACCTGAAACGAATTCTTGCTTGTAGGAAGACTCAGAGCCTGGGATTTAACTCCATTTCTGAAGTGAAACACACAGCAGTGTAATCATCCATTGATCTCACTCTGCTTTAGAACAAGAAGCACGCTCTTGCTTTCTAGAGTCTCTAAGACAGCAGGAAACGTGTGTGTGCTGAGAACAAAAGAACGGTGTTTCCTAAACATACGGACCATATCTAGTTCAACTCTGCTTCTGAAACTGATACAAAGCACTGGTCCTCTAACATCCAATGCTTGTATGTAAAGAAGAGAAATGTGTGAGCTCAGTGAACGATGTAGTTCGTTTGAGCTGAAAAGTGACTGCCGTTACCTGAAACGAAGTCTTGCTTCTAGGAAGACACAGAGATTGAGATTTAACTCCATTTATGAAGGGAAACACACAGCATAGTTCTCATCCATGGATCACACTCTGCTTTAGAGCGAGAAGCACGCTCTTGCTTTCTGGATTCTCTAACACAGCAGGAAACGTGAGTGCGCTGAGAACCATAGAATGGTGTTTCCTACACATACGGACCATATCTAGTCCAACTCTTCTTCTGAAACTGATACAAATCACTGGTCCTCTAACATCCAATGCTTGTCAGTTACGATGGGAAATGTGTGAGCTTCATGAACGATGTAGTTCGTTTGAGCAGAAAAGTGACTGCCCTTACCTGAAACGAATTCTTGCTTGTAGGAAGACTCAGAGGCGGGATTTAACTCCACTTCTGAAGGGAAACACACAGCATAGTTCTCATCCATGGATCACACTCTGCTTTAGAGCGAGAAGAACGCTCTTGCTTTCTAAAGTCTCTAAGACAGCAGGAAATGTGAGTGCGCTGAGAACAAAAGAACGGTGTTTCCTACACATATGTACCATATCTAGTCCAACTCTGTTTCTGAAACTGACACAAAGCACTGGTCCTCTAACATCCAATGCTTGTCTGTTAAGATGAGAAACGTGTGAGCTCCGTGAACGATGTAGTTCGTTTGAGCTGAAAAGTGACTGCCCATACCTAAAACGAAGTCTTGCTTGTAGGAAGACACAGAGCCTGGAATTTAACTCCATTTCTGAAGGGAAACACACAGCATAGTTCTCATCCATGGATCACACTCTGCTTTAGAGCGAGAAGCACGCTCTTGCTTTCTAAAGTCTCTAAGACAGCAGGAAATGTGAGTGTGCTGAGAACAAAAGAACAGTGTTTCCTACACATACGGACCATATCTAGTCCAACTCTGCTTCTGAAACTGATACAAAGCACTGGTCATCTAACATCGTATGCTTGTCACTTAAGATGAGAAACCTGTGAGCTTTGTGAATGATGTAGTTCCTTTGAAATGAAAAGTGACTGCCCTTCCCTGAAATGAAGTCTTGCTTGTAGGAAGACACAGAGCCTGGGATTTAACTCCATTTCTGAAGGGAAACACACAGCATTTTTCTCATCCATGGATCACACTCTGCTTTAGAGCGAGAAGCACACTCTTGCTTTTAGAGTCTCTAATATAGCAGGTAATATGAGTGTGCCCAGAACAAAAGAACTGTGTTTCCTACACATACAGACCATATGTAGTCCAAATCTGCTTCTGAAACTGATACAAACCACTGACCCTCTAACATCCAATGCTTGTCAGTTAAGATGAGAAACGTGTGAGCTTCGTGAACGATGTAGATCGTTTGAGCAGAAAAGTGACTGCCCTTACCTGAATCGAAGTCTTGCTTGTAGGAAGACTCAGAGCCTGGGATTTAACTCCATTTCTGGAGTGAAACACACAGCAGTGTAATCATCCATTGATCACACTCTGCTTTAGAACAAGAAGCACGCTCTTGCTTTCTAGAGTCTCTAAGACAGCAGGAAACGTGTGTGTGCTGAGAACAAAAGAACGGTGTTTCCTACACATACGGACCATATCTAGTTCAACTCTGTTTCTGAAACTGATATAAAGCACTGGTCCTCTAACATCCAATGCTTGTATGTAAAGAAGAGAAATGTGTGAGCTCAGTGAACGATGTAGTTCGTTTGAGCTGAAAAGTGAATTCCGTTACCTGAAACGAAGTCTTGCTTCTAGGAAGACACAGAGATTGAGATTTAACTCCATTTATGAAGGGAAACACACAGCATAGTTCTCCCCCATGGATCACACTCTGCTTTAGAGCGAGAAGCACGCTCTTGCTTTCTGGATTCTCTAACACAGCAGGAAACGTGAGTGCGCTAAGAACAAAAGAACGGTGTTTCCCACACATAGGGACCATATCTAGTCCAACTCTTCTTCTGAAACTGATACAAATCACTGGTCCTCTAACATCCAATGCTTGTCAGTTAAGATGGGAAACGTGTGAGCTTCATGAACGCTGTAGTTCGTTTGAGCAGAAAAGTGACTGCCCTTACCTGAAACGAATTCTTGCTTGTAGGAAGACTCAGAGCCTGGGATTTAACTCCACTTCTGAAGTGAAACACACAGCAGTGTTCTCATCCATTGATCATACTCTGCTTTAGAACAAGAAGCACGCTCTTGCTTGCTAGAGTCTCTAAGACAGCAGGAAATGTGATTTTGCTGAGAACAAAAGAAAGGTGTTTCCTACACATACGGACCATATCTAGTCCAACTCTTCTTCTGAAACTGATACAAATCACTGGTCCTCTAACATCCAATGCTTGTCAGTTACGATGGGAAATGTGTGAGCTTCATGAACGATGTAGTTCGTTTGAGCAGAAAAGTGACTGCCCTTACCTGAAACGAATTCTTGCTTGTAGGAAGACTCAGAGCTGGGATTTAACTCCATCTCTGAAGGGAAACACACAGCAGAGTTCTCATCCATGGATCACACTCTGCTTTAGAGCGAGAAGCACGCTCTTGCTTTCTAGAGTCTCTAATACAGCAGGCAATCTGAGTGTGCCCAGAACAAAAGAACGGAGTTTCCTACACATACGGACCATATGTAGTCCAACTCTTCTTCTGAAACTGATACAAAGCAGTAGTCCTCTAACATCCAATGCTTGTCAGTTAAGATGGGAAACGTGTGAGCTTCGTGAACGATGTAGATCGTTTGAGCAGAAAAGTGACTGCCCTTACCTGAATCGAAGTCTTGCTTGTAGGAAGACTCAGAGCCTGGGATTTAACTCCATTTCTGGAGTGAAACACACAGCAGTGTAATCATCCATTGATCACACTCTGCTTTAGAACAAGAAGCACGCTCTTGCTTTCTAGAGTCTCTAAGACAGCAGGAAACGTGTGTGTGCTGAGAACAAAAGAACGGTGTTTCCTACACATACGGACCATATCTAGTTCAACTCTGTTTCTGAAACTGATATAAAGCACTGGTCCTCTACCATCCAATGCTTGTATGTAAAGAAGAGAAATGTGTGAGCTCAGTGAACGATGTAGTTCGTTTGAGCTGAAAAGTGCCTGCCGTTACCTGAAACGAAGTCTTGCTTCTAGGAAGACACAGAGATTGAGATTTAACTCCATTTATGAAGGGAAACACACAGCATAGTTCTCACCCATGGATCACACTCTGCTTTAGAGCGAGAAGCACGCTCTTGCTTTCTGGAGTCTCTAACACAGCAGGAAAAGTGAGTGCGCTGAGAACAAAAGAACAGTGTTTCCTACACATACGGACCATATCTAGTCCAACTCTTCCTCTGAAACTGATACAAATCACTGGTCCTCTAACATCCAATGCTTGTCAGTTAAGATGGGAAATGTGTGAGCTTCATGAACGATGTAGTTCGTTTGAGCAGAAAAGTGACTGCCCTTACCTGAAACGAATTCTTGCTTGTAGGAAGACTCAGAGCCTGGGATTTAACTCCACTTCTGAAATGAAACACACAGCAGTGTTCTCATCCATTGGTCATACTCTGCTTTAGAACAAGAAGCACGCTCTTGCTTGCTAGAGTTTCTAAGACAGCAGGAAACGTGAGTGCGCTGAGAACCATAGAATGGTGTTTCCTACACATACGGACCATATGTAGTCCAACTCTTCTTCTGAAACTGATACAAATCACTGGTCCTCTAACATCCAATGCTTGTCAGTTACGATGGGAAATGTGTGAGCTTCATGAACGATGTAGTTCGTTTGAGCAGAAAAGTGACTGCCCTTACCTGAAACGAATTCTTGCTTGTAGGAAGACTCAGAGCCGGGATTTAACTCCACTTCTGAAGGGAAACACACAGCATAGTTCTCACCCATGGATCACACTCTGCTTTAGAGCGAGAAGCACGCTCTTGCTTTCTAAAGTCTCTAAGAGAGCAGGAAACGTGAGTGCGCTGAGAACAAAAGAACGGTGTTTCCTACACATACGGACCATATCTAGTCCAACTCTGTTTCTGAAACTGACACAAAGCACTGGTCCTCTAACATCCCATGTTTGTCAGTTAAGATGAAAAACGTGTGAGCTTTGAAAATGATGTAGTTCCTTTGAACTGAAAAGTGACTGCCCTTACCTGTAACGAAGTCTTGCTTGTAGTAAGACACAGAGCCTGGGATTTAACTCCATCTCTGAAAGGAAACACACAGCAGAGTTCTCATCCATGGATCACACTCTGCTTTAGAGCGAGAAGCACGCTCTTGCTTTCTAGATTCTCTAATACAGCAGGCAATCTGAGTGTGCCCAGAACAAAAGAACGGAGTTTCCTACACATACGGACCATATGTAGTCCAACTCTTCTTCTGAAACTGATACAAAGCAGTAGTCCTCTAACATCCAATGCTTGTCAGTTAAGATGGGAAACGTGTGAGCTTCGTGAACGATGTAGATCGTTTGAGCAGAAAAGTGACTGCCCTTACCTGAATCGAAGTCTTGCTTGTAGGAAGACTCAGAGCCTGGGATTTAACTCCATTTCTGGAGTGAAACACACAGCAGTGTAATCATCCATTGATCACACTCTGCTTTAGAACAAGAAGCACGCTCTTGCTTTCTAGAGTCTCTAAGACAGCAGGAAACGTGTGTGTGCTGAGAACAAAAGAACGGTGTTTCCTACACATACGGACCATATCTAGTTCAACTCTGTTTCTGAAACTGATATAAAGCACTGGTCCTCTAACATCCAATGCTTGTATGTAAAGAAGAGAAATGTGTGAGCTCAGTGAACGATGTAGTTCGTTTGAGCTGAAAAGTGACTGCCGTTACCTGAAACGAAGTCTTGCTTCTAGGAAGACACAGAGATTGAGATTTAACTCCATTTATGAAGGGAAACACACAGCATAGTTCTCACCCATGGATCACACTCTGCTTTAGAGCGAGAAGCACGCTCTTGCTTTCTGGAGTCTCTAACACAGCAGGAAACGTGAGTGCGCTGAGAACAAAAGAACAGTGTTTCCTCCACATACGGACCATATCTAGTTCAACTCTTCCTCTGAAACTGATACAAATCACTGGTCCTCTAACATCCAATGCTTGTCTGTTAAGATGAGAAACGTGTGAGCTCCGTGAACGATGTAGTTCGTTTGAGCTGAAAAGTGACTGCCCATACCTAAAACGAAGTCTTGCTTGTAGGAAGACACAGAGCCTGGGATTTAACTCCACTTCTGAAGTGAAACACACAGCAGTGTTCTCATCCATTGATCATACTCTGCTTTAGAACAAGAAGCACGCTCTTGCTTTCTAGAGTCTCTAAGATAGGATAAAACGTGTGTGTGCTGAGAAAAAAGAACGGTGTTTCCTAAACATACGGACCATATCTAGTCCAACTCTGCTTCTGAAACTGATACAGAGCACTGGTCCTCTAACATCCAATGCTTGTCTGTTAAGAAGAGAAATGTGTGAGCTCAGTGAACGATGTAGTTCGTTTGAGCTGAAAAGTGACTGCCGTTACCTGAAACGAAGTCTTGCTTGTAGGAAGACACAGAGATTGAGTTTTAACTCCATTTATGAAGGGAAACACACAGCATAGTTCTCATCCATGGATCACACTCTACTTTAGAGCGAGAAGCACGCTCTTGCTTTCTGGAGTCTCCAACACAGCAGGAAACGTGAGTGTGCTGAGAACAAAAGAACGGTGTTTCCTACACATACAGACCATATCTAGTCCAACTCTTCTTCTAAAACTGATACAAATCACTGGTGCTCTAACATCCAATGCTTGTCAGTTAAGATGGGAAACGTGTGAGCTTCATGAACGATGTAGTTCGTTTGAGCAGAAAAGTGACTGCCCTTACCTTAAACGAAGTCTTGCTTGTAGGAAGACTCAGAGCCTGGGATTTAACTCCATTTCTAAAGTGAAACACACAGCATTTTTCTCATCCATTGATCATACTCTGCTTTAGAACAAGAAGCACGCTCTTGCTTTCTAGAGTCTCTAAGACAGCAGGAAACGTGTGTGTGCTGAGAACAAAAGAACGGTATTTCCTACACATATGGACCATATCTAGTTCAACTCTGCTTCTGAAACTGATACAAAGCACTGGTCCTCTAACATCCAAAGCTTGACTGTTAAGATGAGAAACGTGTGAGCTTCGTGAACGATGTAGTTCGTTTGAGCTGAAATGTGACTACGCTTACCTGAAACGAAGTCTTGCTTGTAGGAAGACACAGAGCCTGGGATTTAACTCCATTTCTGAAGGGAAACACACAGCATTTTTCTCATCCATGGATCACACTCTGCTTTAGAGCGAGAAGCACGCTCTTGCTTTCTAGACTCTCTAACACAGCAGGAATCGTGAGTGTGCCCAGAACAAAAGAACGGTGTTTCCTACACATACGGACCATATCTAATTCAACTCTGCTTTGAAATTGATACAAAGCACTGGTCCGCTAACATCCAATGCTTGTCAGTTAAGATGAGAAACGTGTGCGCTTTGTGAATGATGTAGTTCCTTTGAACTGAAATGTGACTGCCCTTACCTGAAATGAAGTCTTGCTTGTAGTAAGACACAGAGCCTGGGATTTAACTCCATTTCTTAAGAGAAACACACAGCATAGTTTTCATCCATGGATCACACTCTGCTTTAGAGCGAGAAGCACGCTCTTGCTTTTAGAGTCTCTAATATATCAGGAAATCTGAGTGTGCCCAGAACAAAAGAACGGTGTTTCCTACATATACGTACCATATGTAGTCCAAATCTGCTTCTGATACTGATACAATGCACTGACCCTCTAACATCCAATGCTTGTCAGTTAAGGTGAGAATCGTTTGATCTTCGTTAACGATGTAGTTCGTTTGAGCAGAAAAGTTACTGGCTTCCCTGAATTGAAGTCTTGCTTGTAGGAAGACTCAGAGCCTGGGATTTAACTCCATTTCTGAAGGTAAACACACAGCATAGTTCTCATCCATGGATCACACTCTGCTTTAGAGCGAGAAGCACGCTCTTGCTTTCTAAAATCTCTAAGACAGCAGGAAACGTGAGTGTGCTGAGAAAAAAAGAACGGTGTTTCCTACACATACGAACCATATCTAGTCGAACTCTGCTTCTGAAACTGATAGAAAGCACTGGTCCTCTAACATCCAATGCTTGTCAGTTAAGATGAGAAACGTGAGAGCTTCGAGAACGATGTAGTTCGTTTGAGCAGAAAAGTGACTGCCCTTACCTGAAACGAAGTCTTGCTTGTAGGAAGACTCAGAACCTGGGATTTACTCCATTTCTGAAGTGAAACACACAGCATAGTTCTCATCCATGGATCACACTCTGCTTTAGAGCAAGAAGCACACTCTTGATTTCTAGAGTCTCTAAGAGAGCACGAAATCTGAGTGTGCCCAGAACAAAAGAACGGTGTTTCCTACACATACTGACTATATGTAGTCCAAATCTTCTTTTGAAACTGATACAATGCACTGGTCCTCTAACATCCAATGCTTGTCAGTTAAGATGAGAAACGTGTGAGCTTCGTGAACGATGTAGTTCCTTTGAGCAGAAATGTGACTGTCTGTACCTGAAACGAAGTCTTGCTTGTAGGGAGACTCAGAGCATTGGATTTAACTCAATTTCTGAAGGTAAACACACAGCATAGTTCTCATCCATGGATCACACTGCTTTAGAGCGAGAAGCACGCTCTTGCTTTCTAGAGTCTCCAAGACAGCAGGAAACATGAGTGTGCTGAGAACAAAAGAACGGAGTTTCCTACACATACGGACCATATCTAGTCCAACTCTTCTTCTGAAACTGATACAAATCACTGGTCCTCTAACATCCAATGCTTGTCAGTTAAGATGGGAAACGTGTGAGCTTCATGAACGATGTAGATCGTTTGAGCAGAAAAGTGACTGCCCTTACCTTAAACGAAGTCTTGCTTGTAGGAAGACTCAGAGCCTGGGATTGAACTCCATTTCTAAATTGAAACACACAGCATTTTTCTCATCCATTGATCATACTCTGCTTTAGCACAAGAAGCACGCTCTTGCTTTCTAGAGTCTCTAAGACAGCAGGAAACGTGTGTGTGCTGAGAACAAAAGAACGGTGTTTCCTACACATATGGACCATATCTAGTTCAACTCTGCTTCTGAAACTGATACAAAGCACTGGTCCTCTAACATCCAATGCTTGTCTGTTAAGATGAGAAACGTGTGAGCTTCGTGAACGATGTAGTTCGTTTGAGCTGAAATGTGACTGCCCTTACCTGAAACGAAGTCTTGCTTGTAGGAAGACACAGAGCCTGGGATTTAACTCCATTTCTGAAGGGAAACACACAGCATTTTTCTCATCCATGGATCACACTCTGCTTTAGAGCGAGAAGCATGCTCTTACTTTTAGAGTCTCTAATATAGCAGGTAATCTGAGTGTGCCCAGAACAAAACAACGGTGTTTCCTACACATACAGACCATATGTAGTCCAAATCTGCTTCTGAAACTGATACAAAGCACTGACCCTCTAACATCCAATGCTTGTCAGTTAAGATGAGAAACGTGTGAGCTTCGTGAACGATGTAGTTCGTTTGAGCAGAAAAGTGACTGCCCTTACCTGAATCGAAGTCTTGATTGTAGGAAGACTCAGAGCCTGGGATTTAACTCCATTTCTGGAGTGAAACACACAGCAATGTAATCATCCATTGATCACACTCTGCTTTAGAACAAGAAGCACGCTCTTGCTTTCTAGAGTCTCTAAGACAGCAGGAAACGTGTGTGTGCTGAGAACAAAAGAACTGTGTTTCCTACACATGCGGACCATATCTAGTTCAACTCTGTTTCTGAAACTGATACAAAGCACTGACCCTCTAACATCCAATGCTTGTCAGTTAAGACGGGAAACGTGTGAGCTTCATGAACGATGTAGTTCGTTTGAGCAGAAAAGTGACTGCCTTACCTGAATTGAAGTCTTGCGTGTAGGAAGACTCAGAGCCTGGGATTTAACTCCATTTCTGAAGCCAAACACACAGCATAGTTCTCATCCATGGATCACACACTGCTTTAGAGCAAGAAGCACGCTCTTGCTTTCTAGAGTCTCTAAGACAGCAGGAAACGTGTGTGTGCTGAGAACAAAAGAACAGTGTTTCCTACACATACGGACCATATCTAGTTCAACTCTGCTTCTGAAACTGATACAAAGCACTGTTCCTCTAACATCCAATGCTTGTCAGTTAAGATGAGAAACCTGTGAGCATTGTGAATAATGTAGTTCCTTTGAACTGAAAAGTGAGTGCCCTTACCTGAAAGGAAGTCTTGCTTGTAGTAAGACACAGAGCCTGGGATTTAACTCCATTTCTTAAGAGAAACACACAGCAACGTTCTCATCCATGGATCACACTCTGCTTTAGAGCGAGAAGCACGCTCTTGCTATTAGAGTCTCTAATATAGCAGGAAGTCTGAGTGTGCCCAGAACAAAAGAACGGTGTTTCCTACATATACGGACCATATGTAGTCCAAATCTGCTTCTGATACTGATACAATGCACTGACCCTCTAACATCCAATGCTTGTCAGTTAAGGTGAAAATTGTTTGATCTTCGTTAACGATGTAGTTCGTTTGAGCAGAAAAGTTACTGGCTTACCTGAATTGAAGTCTTGCTTGTAGGAATACTCAGAGCCTGGGATTTAACTCCATTTCTGAAGGTAAACACACAGCATAGTTCTCATCCATGGATCACACTCTGCTTTAGAGCGAGAAGCACGCTCTTGCTTTCTAAAAT
This sequence comes from Onychomys leucogaster, assembly GCA_949786385.1. NCBI lineage: Eukaryota > Metazoa > Chordata > Mammalia > Rodentia > Cricetidae > Onychomys > Onychomys leucogaster. Next base: position 549,714 of record CATKUP010000129.1, on the reverse strand, counting down.
CTCTAAGACAGCAGGAAACGTGAGTGTGCTGAGAAAAAAAGAACGGTGTTTCCTACACATACGAACCATATCTAGTCGAACACTGCTTCTGAAACTGATAGAAAGCACTGGTCCTCTAACATCCAATGCTTGTCAGTGAAGATGAGAAACGTGTGAGCTTTGAGAACGATGTAGTTCGTTTGAGCAGAAAAGTGACTGCCCTTACCTGAAACGAAGTCTTGCTTGTAGGAAGACTCAGAACCTGGGATTTACTCCATTTCTGAAGTGAAACACACAGCATAGTTCTCATCCATGGATCACACTCTGCTTTAGAGCAAGAAGCACACTCTTGATTTCTAGAGTCTCTAAGAGAGCACGAAATCTGAGTGTGCCCAGAACAAAAGAACGGTGTTTCCTACACATACTGACTATATGTAGTCCAAATCTTCTTTTGAAACTGATACAATGCACTGGTCCTCTAACATCCAATGCTTGTCAGTTAAGATGAGAAACGTGTGAGCTTCGTGAACGATGTAGTTCCTTTGAGCAGAAATGTGACTGTCTGTACCTGAAAAGAAGTCTTGCTTGTAGGGAGACTCAGAGCATGGGATTTAACTCAATTTCTGAAGGTAAACACACAGCATAGTTCTCATCCATGGATCACACTGCTTTAGAGCGAGAAGCACGCTCTTGCTTTCTAGAGTCTCCAAGACAGCACGAAACGTGAGTGTGCTGAGAACAAAAGAACGGTGTTTCCTACACATACGGACAATATCTAGTCCAACTCTGCTTCTGAAACTGATAAAAAGTACTGGTCCTCTAACATCCAATGCTTGTCAGTTAAGATGAGAAACGTGTGAGCTCAGTGAATGATGTAGTTCGTTTGAGCTGAAATGTGACTGCCCTTACCTGAAACGAAGTCTTGCTTGTAGGAAGACACAGAGCCTGGGATTTAACTCCATTTCTGAAGGGAAACACACAGCATTTTTCTCATCCATGGATCACACTCTGCTTTAGAGCGAGAAGCACGCTCTTACTTTTAGAGTCTCTAATATAGCAGGTAATCTGAGTGTGCCCAGAACAAAACAACGGTGTTTCCTACACATACAGACCATATGTAGTCCAAATCTGCTTCTGAAACTGATACAAAGCACTGACCCTCTAACATCCAATGCTTGTCAGTTAAGATGAGAAACGTGTGAGCTTCGTGAACGATGTAGTTCGTTTGAGCAGAAAAGTGACTGCCCTTACCTGAATCGAAGTCTTGATTGTAGGAAGACTCAGAGCCTGGGGTTTAACTCCATTTCTGGAGTGAAACACACAGCAATGTAATCATCCATTGATCACACTCTGCTTTAGAACAAGAAGCACGCTCTTGCTTTCTAGAGTCTCTAAGACAGCAGGAAACGTGTGTGTGCTGAGAACAAAAGAACTGTGTTTCCTACACAAACGGACCATATCTAGTTCAACTCTGTTTCTGTAACTGATACAAAGCACTGACCCTCTAACATCCAATGCTTGTCAGTTAAGACGGGAAACGTGTGAGCTTCATGAACGATGTAGTTCGTTTGAGCAGAAAAGTGACTGCCTTACCTGAATTGAAGTCTTGCGTGTAGGAAGACTCAGAGCCTGGGATTTAACTCCATTTCTGAAGCCAAACACACAGCATAGTTCTCATCCATGGATCACACACTGCTTTAGAGCGAGAAGCACGCTCTTGCTTTCTAGAGTCTCTAAGACAGCAGGAAACGTGTGTGTGCTGAGAACAAAAGAACAGTGTTTCCTACACATACGGACCATATCTAGTTCAACTCTGCTTCTTAAACTGATACAAAGCACTGTTCCTCTAACATCCAATGCTTGTCAGTTAAGATGAGAAACCTGTGAGCATTGTGAATGATGTAGTTCCTTTGAACTGAAAAGTGAGTGCCCTTACCTGAAAGGAAGTCTTGCTTGTAGTAAGACACAGAGCCTGGGATTTAACTCCATTTCTTAAGAGAAACACACAGCAACGTTCTCATCCATGGATCACACTCTGCTTTAGAGCGAGAAGCACGCTCTTGCTATTAGAGTCTCTAATATAGCAGGAAATCTGAGTGTGCCCAGAACAAAAGAACGGTGTTTCCTACATATACGGACCATATGTAGTCCAAATCTGCTTCTGATACTGATACACTGCACTGACCCTCTAACATCCAATGCTTGTCAGTTAAGGTGAGAATTGTTTGATCTTCGTTAACGATGTAGTTCGTTTGAGCAGAAAAGTTACTGGCTTACCTGAATTGAAGTCTTGCTTGTAGGAAGACTCAGAGCCTGGGATTTAACTCCATTTCTGAAGGTAAACACACAGCATAGTTCTCATCCATGGATCACACTCTGCTTTAGAGCGAGAAGCACGCTCTTGCTTTCTAAAATCTCTAAGACAGCAGGAAACGTGAGTGTGCTGAGAAAAAAAGAACGGTGTTTCCTACACATACGAACCATATCTAGTCGAACACTGCTTCTGAAACTGATAGAAAGCACTGGTCCTCTAACATCCAATGCTTGTCAGTGAAGATGAGAAACGTGTGAGCTTTGAGAACGATGTAGTTCGTTTGAGCAGAAAAGTGACTGCCCTTACCTGAAACGAAGTCTTGCTTGTAGGAAGACTCAGAACCTGGGATTTACTCCATTTCTGAAGTGAAACACACAGCATAGTTCTCATCCATGGATCACACTCTGCTTTAGAGCAAGAAGCACACTCTTGATTTCTAGAGTCTCTAAGAGAGCACGAAATCTGAGTGTGCCCAGAACAAAAGAACGGTGTTTCCTACACATACTGACTATATGTAGTCCAAATCTTCTTTTGAAACTGATACAATGCACTGGTCCTCTAACATCCAATGCTTGTCAGTTAAGATGAGAAACGTGTGAGCTTCGTGAACGATGTAGTTCCTTTGAGCAGAAATGTGACTGTCTGTACCTGAAAAGAAGTCTTGCTTGTAGGGAGACTCAGAGCATGGGATTTAACTCAATTTCTGAAGGTAAACACACAGCATAGTTCTCATCCATGGATCACACTGCTTTAGAGCGAGAAGCACGCTCTTGCTTTCTAGAGTCTCCAAGACAGCACGAAACGTGAGTGTGCTGAGAACAAAAGAACGGTGTTTCCTACACATACGGACAATATCTAGTCCAACTCTGCTTCTGAAACTGATAAAAAGTACTGGTCCTCTAACATCCAATGCTTGTCAGTTAAGATGAGAAACGTGTGAGCTCAGTGAATGATGTAGTTCGTTTGAGCTGAAATGTGACTGCCCTTACCTGAAACGAAGTCTTGTTTGTAGGAAGACACAGAGCCTGGGATTTAACTCCATTTCTGAAGGGAAACACACAGCATTTTTCTCATCCATGGATCACACTCTGCTTTAGAGCGAGAAGCACGCTCTTACTTTTAGAGTCTCTAATATAGCAGGTAATCTGAGTGTGCCCAGAACAAAACAACGGTGTTTCCTACACATACAGACCATATGTAGTCCAAATCTGCTTCTGAAACTGATACAAAGCACTGACCCTCTAACATCCAATGCTTGTCAGTTAAGATGAGAAACGTGTGAGCTTCGTGAACGATGTAGTTCGTTTGAGCAGAAAAGTGACTGCCCTTACCTGAATCGAAGTCTTGATTGTAGGAAGACTCAGAGCCTGGGGTTTAACTCCATTTCTGGAGTGAAACACACAGCAATGTAATCATCCATTGATCACACTCTGCTTTAGAACAAGAAGCACGCTCTTGCTTTCTAGAGTCTCTAAGACAGCAGGAAACGTGTGTGTGCTGAGAACAAAAGAACTGTGTTTCCTACACAAACGGACCATATCTAGTTCAACTCTGTTTCTGTAACTGATACAAAGCACTGACCCTCTAACATCCAATGCTTGTCAGTTAAGACGGGAAACGTGTGAGCTTCATGAACGATGTAGTTCGTTTGAGCAGAAAAGTGACTGCCTTACCTGAATTGAAGTCTTGCGTGTAGGAAGACTCAGAGCCTGGGATTTAACTCCATTTCTGAAGCCAAACACACAGCATAGTTCTCATCCATGGATCACACACTGCTTTAGAGCGAGAAGCACGCTCTTGCTTTCTAGAGTCTCTAAGACAGCAGGAAACGTGTGTGTGCTGAGAACAAAAGAACAGTGTTTCCTACACATACGGACCATATCTAGTTCAACTCTGCTTCTGAAACTGATACAAAGCACTGTTCCTCTAACATCCAATGCTTGTCAGTTAAGATGAGAAACCTGTGAGCATTGTGAATGATGTAGTTCCTTTGAACTGAAAAGTGAGTGCCCTTACCTGAAAGGAAGTCTTGCTTGTAGTAAGACACAGAGCCTGGGATTTAACTCCATTTCTTAAGAGAAACACACAGCAACGTTCTCATCCATGGATCACACTCTGCTTTAGAGCGAGAAGCACGCTCTTGCTATTAGAGTCTCTAATATAGCAGGAAATCTGAGTGTGCCCAGAACAAAAGAACGGTGTTTCCTACATATACGGACCATATGTAGTCCAAATCTGCTTCTGATACTGATACACTGCACTGACCCTCTAACATCCAATGCTTGTCAGTTAAGGTGAGAATTGTTTGATCTTCGTTAACGATGTAGTTCGTTTGAGCAGAAAAGTTACTGGCTTACCTGAATTGAAGTCTTGCTTGTAGGAAGACTCAGAGCCTGGGATTTAACTCCATTTCTGAAGGTAAACACACAGCATAGTTCTCATCCATGGATCACACTCTGCTTTAGAGCGAGAAGCACGCTCTTGCTTTCTAAAATCTCTAAGACAGCAGGAAACGTGAGTGTGCTGAGAAAAAAAGAACGGTGTTTCCTACACATACGAACCATATCTAGTCGAACTCTGCTTCTGAAACTGATAGAAAGCACTGGTCCTCTAACATCCAATGCTTGTCAGTTAAGATGAGAAACGTGTGAGCTTCGAGAACGATGTAGTTCGTTTGAGCAGAAAAGTGACTGCCCTTACCTGAAACGAAGTCTTGCTTGTAGGAAGACTCAGAACCTGGGATTTACTCCATTTCTGAAGTGAAACACACAGCATAGTTCTCATCCATGGATCACACTCTGCTTTAGAGCAAGAAGCACACTCTTGATTTCTAGAGTCTCTAAGAGAGCACGAAATCTGAGTGTGCCCAGAACAAAAGAACGGTGTTTCCTACACATACTGACTATATGTAGTCCAAATCTTCTTTTGAAACTGATACAATGCACTGGTCCTCTATCATCCAATGCTTGTCAGTTAAGATGAGAAACGTGTGAGCTTCGTGAACGATGTAGTTCCTTTGAGCAGAAATGTGACTGTCTGTACCTGAAAAGAAGTCTTGCTTGTAGGGAGACTCAGAGCATGGGATTTAACTCAATTTCTGAAGGTAAACACACAGCATAGTTCTCATCCATGGATCACACTGCTTTAGAGCGAGAAGCACGCTCTTGCTTTCTAGAGTCTCCAAGACAGCACGAAACGTGAGTGTGCTGAGAAAAAAAGAACGGTGTTTCCTACACATACGGACCATATCTAGTCCAACTCTGCTTCTGAAACTGATAAAAAGTACTGGTCCTCTAACATCCAATGCTTGTCAGTTAAGATGAGAAACGTGTGAGCTCAGTGAATGATGTAGTTCGTTTGAGCAGAACAGTGACTGCCCTTACCTGAAACGAAGTCTTGGTTGTAGGAAGACTCAGAGCTTGGGATTTAACTCCATTTCTGAAGTGAAACACACAGCAGTGTTCTCATCCATTAATCACACTCTGCTTTAGAACAAGAAGCACGCACTTGCTTTCTAGAGTCTCTAAGACAGCAGGAAACGTGAGTTTGCTGAGAACAAAAGAACGGTGTTTCCTACACATACAGTCCTTATCTAGTCCAACTCTGCTTCTGAAACTGATACAAAGCACTGGTCCTCTAACATTCAATGCTTGTCTGTTAAGATGAGAAACGTGTGAGCTCCGTGAAAGATGTAGTTCGTTTGAGCTGAAAAGTGACTGCCCTTACCTGAAAGGAAGTCTTGCTTGTTGGAAGACATAGAGCTGGGATTTAACTCCTTTTCTGAAGGGAAACACACAGCATAGTTTTCATCCATGGATCACACTCTGCTTTAGAGCGAGAAGCACGCTCTTGCTTTCTAAAGTCTCTAAGACAGCAGGAAACGTGAGTGTGCTGAGAACAAAAGAACGGAGTTTCCTACACATACGGAACATATCTAGTCCGAATCTGCTTCTGAAACTGATACAAAGCTCTGGTCCTACAACATCCAATGCTTTTCAGTAAGATGAGAAACGTGTGAGCTTCCTGAACGATGTAGTTCCTTTGAGCAGAATAGTGACTACACTTATCTGAAACGAAGTCTTGCTTGTTGGGAGACACAGAGCATGGGATTTAACTCCATTTCTGAAGTGAAACACACAGCATAGTTCTCATCCATGGATCACACTCTACTTTAGAGCGAGAAGCACACTCTTGCTTTCTAGAGTCTCTAATATAGCAGGAAATCTGAGTGTGCCCAGAATAAAAGAATGGTTTCCTACACATAAGGACCATATGTAGTCCAAATCTGCTTCTAAAACTGATACAAAGCACTGCCCCTCTAACATCCAATGGTGGTCAGTTAAGATGGGATACGTGTGAGCTTCATGAACGATGTAGTTCGTTTGAGCAGAAAAGTGACTGCCCTTACTGGAATTGAAGTCTTGCTTGTAGGAAGACACAGAGCCTGGGATTTAACTCCATTTCTGAAGTAAAACACACAGCAGTGTAATCATCCATTGATCACACTCTGCTTTAGAACAAGAAGCATGCTCTTGTTTTCTGGAGTCTCTAAGACATCAGGAAACTAGAGTGTGCTGAGAACAAAAGAACGGTGTTTCCTACACATACGGACCATATCTAGTCCAACTCTTCTTCTGAAACTGATACAAAGCGCTGGTCCTCTAACATCCAATGCTTGTCAGTTAAGATGAGTAACGTGTGAGCTTTGTGAAAGATGTAGTTCGTTTGAGCAGAAAAGTGACTGCCATTACCTGAAACGAAGTCTTGCCTGTAGGAAGACACAGAGCAAGGGATTTAACTCCATTTCTGAAGGGAAACACACAGCATAGTTCTCATCCATGGATCACACTGCTTTAGAGCGAGAAGCACACTCTTGCTTTCTACAGTCTCCAAGAGAGTAGGAAACGTGAGTGTGCTGAGAACAAAAGAACGGTGTTTCCTACACATACGGACCATATCTAGTCCAATTCTTCTTCTGAAACTGATACAAAGCACTGGTCCTCTAACATCCAATGCTTATCAATTAAGATGAGATACGTGTGAGCTTCGTGAACGATGTAGTTCCTTTGAGCGGAAAACTGATTGCCCTTACCTGAAACGAAGTCTTGCTTGTAGGAAGACTCAGAGCCTGGGATTTAACTCCATTTCTGAAGTGAAACACACAGCAGTGTTCTCATCCATTAATCACACTCTGCTTTAGAACAAGAAGCATGCTCTTGCTTTCTAGAGTCTCTAAGACAGCAGGAAACCTGAGTTTGCTGAGAACAAAAGAACGGTGTTTCCTACACATACAGACCATATCTAGTCCAACTCTGCTTCTGAAACTGATACAAAGCACTGGTCCTCTAACATCCAATGCTTGTCTGTTAAGATGAGAAAGGTGTGAGCTCTGTGAAAGATGTAGTTCGTTTGAGCTGAAAAGTGACTGCCCTTACCTGAAACGAAGTCTTGCTTGTTGGAAGACATAGAGCCTGCGATTTAACTCCTTTTCTGAAGGGAAACACACAGCATTGTTTTCATCCATGGATCACACTCTGCTTTAGAGCCAGAAGCACGCTCTTGCTTTCTAAAATCTCTAAGACAGCAAGAAACGTTAGTGTGCTGAGAACAAAAGAACGGTGTTTCCTACACATACGGACCATATCTAGTCCAACTCTGCTTCTGAAACTGATACAAAGCACTGGTCCTCTAACATCCAATGCTTGTCAGTTAAGATGAGAAACGTGTGAGCTCCGTGAACGATGTAGTTCTTTTGAGCAGAAAAGTGACTGCACTTACCTGAAACGAAGGCTTGCTTGTTGGAAGACTCGGAGCCTGGGATTTAACTCCATTTCTGAAGGCAAACACACAGAATAGTTCTCATCCATGGATCACACTCTGCTTTAGAGCAAGAAGCACACTCTTGCTTTCTAGAGTCTCTAAGACAGCAGGAAATCTGAGTGTGCCCAGAACAAAAGAATGGTGTTTCCTACACATACGGACTATATGTAGTCCAAAATTTCTTCTGAAACTGATAGAATGCACTGGTCCTCTAACATCCAATGCTTGTCAGTTAAGAGGAGAAACGTGTGAGCTTCGTCAAAGATGTAGTTCGTTAGAGCAGAAAAGTGACTGCCCTTACCTGAAACGAAGTCTTGCTTAGAGGGAGACTCAGAGCCTGGGATTTAACTCCTTTTCTGAAGTGAAACTCACAGCATAGTTTTCATTCATGGATCACACTCTGCTTTAGAACGAGAAGCACGCTCTTGCTTTCCAGAGTCTCTAAGACAGCAGGAATTGTGAGTGTGCTGAGAACAAAAGAACGGTGATTCCTACACATACTGACCATATCTAGTCCAAATCTGCTTCTTAAACTGTTACAAAGCACTGGTCCACTAACATTCCAATGCTTGTCAATTAAGATGAGAAACGTGTGAGTTTCGTGAACGATGTAGTTCATTTGAGCTGAAAAGTGACTGCCCTTACCTGAAACGAAGTCTTGCTTGTAGGAAGACTCACAGCCTGGGATTTAACTCCATTTCTGAAGTGAAACACAGAGCAGTGTTCTCATCAATTAATCACACACTGCTTTAGAACAAGAAGCACGCTCTTGCTTTCTAGAGTCTCTAAGACAGCAGGAAACGTGAGTGTGCCCAGAATAAAAGAACAGTGTTTCCTACACATAAGGACCATATGTAGTCCAAATCTGCTTCTAAAACAGATACAAAGCACTGACCCTCTAACATCCAATGGTGTTCAGTTAAGATGAGAAACGTGTGAGCTTCATGAACGATGTAGTTCGTTTGAGCAGAAAAGTGACTGCCCTTACCGGAATTGAAGTCTTGCTTGTAGGAAGACTCAGAGCCTGGGATTTAACTCCATTTCTGAAGTAAAACACACAGCAGTGTAATCATCCATGGATCACACTCTGCTTTAGAACAAGAAGCACGCTCTTGCTTTCTAGAGTCTCTAAGACATCAGGAAACGTGATTTTGCTGAGAACAAAAGAACAGTGTTTCCTACACATACGGACCATATGTAGTCCAACTCTGCTTCTGAAACTGATACAAAGCACTGGTCCTCTAACATCCAATGCTTGTCAGTTAAGATGAGAAACGTGTGAGCTTCGTGAACGATGTAGTTCGTTTGAGCAGAAAAGTGACTGCCATTTCCTGAAACGAAGTCTTCCTTGGAGGAAGACTCAGAGCCTGGGATTTTACTCCATTTCTGAAGTGAAACACACAGAGTAGTTCTTATCCATGGATCACACTCTGCTTTAGAGCAAGGAGCACACTCTTGCTTTCTAGAGTCTCTAATATAGCAGGAAATCTGAGTGTGCCAAGAACAAAAGAACGGTGTTTCCTACACATACGGACCATATCTAGTCCAACTCTGCTTCTGAAACTGATACAAAGCACTGACCCACTAACATCCAATACTTGTCAGTTAAGATGGGAAACGTTTGAGCTTCATGAACGATGTAGTTCGTTTGAGCAGAAAAATGACTGCCCTTACCTGAATTGAAGTCTTACTTGTAGGAAGACTCAGAGCCTGGGATTTAACTCCATTTCTGAAGTAAAACACACAGCAGTGTAATCATCCATTAATCACACTCTGCTTTAGAACAAGAAGCACACTCTTGCTTTCTAGAGTCTCTAAGACAGCAGAAAACCTGATTTTGCTGAGAACAAAAGAACAGTGTTTCCTACACATACGGACCATATCTAGTCCAACTCTGCTTCTTAAGCTGATACAAAGCACTGGTCCTGTAACCTCCAATGCTTGTCTGTTAAGATGAGAAATGTGTGAGCTCAGTGAACGATGTAGTTCGTTTGAGCTGAAAAGTGACTGCCCTTACCTTAAACGAAGTCTTGCTTTTAGGAAGACTCAGAGCCTGGGATTTAACTCCATTTCTGAATTGAAACACAAAGCAGTGGTCTCATCCATTGATCACACTCTCCTTTAGAACAAGAAGCACGCTCTTGCTATCTAGAGTCTCTAAGACAGCAGGAAACATGAGTGTGCTGAGAACAAAAGAACGGTGTTTCCTACACATACGGACCATATCTAGTCCAACTCTGCTTCTGAAACTGATAAAAAGCACTGGTCCTCTAACATCCAATGTTTGTCAGTTAAGATGAGAAACGTGTGAGCTTTGTGAATGATGTAGTTCCTTTGAACTGAAAAGTGACTACCCTTACCTGAAACGAAGTCTTGCTTGTAGGAAGACACAGAGCCAGGGATTTAACTCCATTTCTGAAGGGAAACACACAGCATAGTATTCATCCATGGATCACACTGTGGTTAGAGCGAGAAGCACACTCTTGCTTACTAGATTCTCTAAGACAGCAGGAAACGTGATTGTGCTGAGAACAAAAGAAAGGTGTTTCCTACACAAACGGACCATATCTAGTCCAACTCATCTTCTGAAACTGATACAAAGCACTGGTCCTCTAACATCCAATGCTTGTCAGTTATGATGGGAAACGTGTGAGCTTCATGAATGATGTAGTTCTTTGGAGCAGAAAAGTGACTGCCTTACCTGAATTGAAGTCTTGCTTGTAGGAAGACTCAGAGCCTGGGATTTAACTCCATTTCTGAAGGCAAACACACAGCAAAGTTCTCATCCCTGGATCACACTGTGCTTTAGAGCGAGAAGCACGCTCTTACTTTCTAGAGTCCCTAAGACAGAAGGAAACGTGAGTGTGCCCAGAACAAAAGAACGATGTATCCTACATATACGGACCTTATGTAGTCCAAATCTGCTTCTGAAACTGATACAATGCACTGGTCCTCTAACATCCAATGATTGTCAGTTAAGATGATAATCGTGTGATCTTCGTTAACGATGTAGTTCGTTCGAGCAGAAAAGTGACTGCCCTTACCTGAAACGAATTCTTGCTTGTAGGAAGACTCAGAGCCTGGGATTTAACTCCATTTCTGGAGTGAAACACACAGCAATGTAATCATCCATTGATGACACTCTGCTTTAGAACAAGAAGCACGCTCTTGCTTTCTACATTCTCTAAGACAGCAGGAAACGTGAGTGTGCTGAGAACAAAAGAACGGTGTTTCCTACACATACGGACCATATCTAGTCCAACTCTGCTTCTGAAACTGATACAAAGCACTAGTCCTCTAACATCTAATGCTTGTCAATTAAGATGGGAAACGTGTGAGCTTCATGAACGATGTAGTTCGTTGGAGCAGAAAAATGACTGCCCTTACCTGAATTGAAGTCTTACTTGTAGGAAGACTCAGAGCCTGGGATTTAACTCCATTTCTGAAGTAAAACACACAGCCGTGTAATCATCCATTGATCACACTCTGCTTTAGAACAAGAAGCACAGTCTTGCTTTCTAGAGTCTCTAAGATCACAGGAAACGTGATTTTGCTGAGAACAAAAGAAGGGTGTTTCCTACACATACGGACATTATATAGTCCAACTCTGCTTCTGAAACTGATACAAAGCACTGGTCCTCTAACATCCAATGCTTGTCTGTTAAGATGAGTAACGTGTGAGCTCTGTGAACGATGTAGTTCGTTTGAGCAGAAGAGTTACTGTCCTTACCTGAAACGAAGTCTTGCTTGTACAAGACTCATAGCCTGGGATTTAACTCCATTTCTTAAGGCAAACACACAGCATAGTTCTCATCCATGGATCACACTCTGCTTTAGAGCGAGAAGCACGCTCTTGCTTTCTAGAGTCTCTAAGACAGCAGGAAACGTGAGTGTGCTGAGAACAAAAGAACAGTGTTTCCTACACATACAGACCATATCTAGTCCAACTCATCTTCTGAAACTGATACAAAGCACTGGTCCTCTAACATCCAATTCTTGTAAGTTAAGATGGGAAACGTGTGAGCTTCATGAACGATGAAGTTCGTTTGAGCAAAAAAGTGACTGCCCTTACCTTAAACGAATTCTTGCTTGTACGAAGACTCAGAGCCTGGGATTTAACTCCATTTCTGAATTGAAACACACAACAGTGTTCTCATCCATTGATCACACTCTGCTTTAGAATAAGAAGCATGCTCTTGCTTTTTAGAGTCTCTAAGACAGGAGGAAACGTGATTTTGCTGAGAACAAAAGAACGGAGTTTCCTACACATACGGACCATATCTAGTCCAAATCTGCTTCTGAAACTGATACAAAGCACTGACCCTCTAACATCCAATGCTTGTCAGTTTAGATGGGAAACATGTGAGCTTCATGAACGATGTAGTTCGTTTGAGCAGAAAAGTGACTGCCTTTACCTGAAACGAAGTCTTGCTTGTAGGGAGACTCAGAGCCTGGGATTTAACTCCATTTCTGAAGGCAAAGAAACAGCATAGGTCTCATCCGTGGATCACACCCTGATTTAGAGCGAGAAGCATGCTCTTGCTTTCTAGAGTCTCTAAGACAGCAAGAAAAGTGAGTGTGCCCAGAACAAAAGAACGGTGTTTCCTACACATACGTACTATATGTAGTCCAAAACTTCTTCTGAAACAGATAGAATGCACTGGTCCTCTAACATCCAATGCTTGTCAGTTAAGATGAGAAACGTGTGTGCTTCGTGAAAGATGTAGTTCGTTTGAGCAGAAAAGTGACTGCCCTTACCTGAAACGAAGTCTTGCTTGTAGGGAGACTCAGAGCCTGGGATTTAACTCCTTTTCTGAAATGAAACACACAGCATAGTTTTCATCCATGGATCACACTCTGCTTTATAACAAGAAGCACGCTCATGCTTTCTAGAGTCTCTAAGACAGCAGGAAATGTGATTTTGCTGAGAACAAAAAAACGGCGTTTCCTACACATACGGACCATATCTAGTTCAACTCTGCTTCTGAAACTGATACAAAGCACTGGTCCTCTAACATCCAATGCTTGTCAGTTAAGATGAGAAACGTGTGAGCTTTGTGAATGATGTAGTTCCTTTGAACTGAAAAGTGACTGCCCTTACCTGAAACGAAGTCTTGCTTGTAGTAAGACACAGAGCCTGGGATTTAACTCCATTTCTGAAGGGAAACACACAGCATAGTATTCATCCATGGATCACACTGTGGTTAGAGCGAGAAGCACACTCTTGCTTACTAGAGTCTCTAAGACAGCAGGAAACGTGAGTGTGCTGAGAACAAAAGAACGGTGTTTCCTACACAAACGGACCATATCTAGTCCAACTCATCTTCTGAAACTGATACAAAGCACTGGTCCTCTAACATCCAATGCTTGTCAGTTAAGATGGGAAACGTGTGAGCTTCATGAACGATGTAGTTCTTTTGAGCAGAAAAGTGACTGCCTTACCTGAATTGAAGTCTTGCTTGTAGGAAGACTCACAGCCTGGGATTTAACTCCATTTCTGAAGGCAAACACACAGCATAGTTCTCATCCATGGATCACACTCTGCTTTAGAGCGAGAAGCACGCTCTTACTTTCTAGAGTCTCTAATACAGAAGGAAACATGAGTGTGCCCAGAACAAAAGAACGGTGTTTCCTACACATACGGACTATATGTAGTTCAAATCTTCTTCTGAAACAGATAGAATGCACTGGTCCTCTAACATCCAATGCTTGTCAGTTAAGATGAGAAACGTGTGTGCTTCGTGAAAGATGTAGTTTGTTTGAGCAGAAAAGTGACTGCCCTTAACTGAAACGAAGTCTTGTTTGTAGGGAGACTTAGAGCCTGGATTTAACTCCTTTTCTGAAGTGAAACACACAGCATAGTTTTCATCCATGGATCACACTCTGCTTTAGAACGAGAAGCACGCTCTTGCTTTCTAGAGTCTCTAAGACAGCAGGAAACGTGATTTTGCTGAGAACAAAAGAACGGTGTTTCCTACACATTCGGACCATATCTAGTCCAACTCTGCTTCTGAAACTGATACAAAGCACTATTCCTCTAACATCTAATGCTTGTCAATTAAGATGGGAAACGTGTGAGCTTCATGAACGATGTAGTTCGTTGGAGCAGAAAAATGACTGCCCTTACCTGAATTGAAGTCTTACTTGTAGGAAGACTCAGAGCCTGGGATTTAACTCCATTTCTGAAGTAAAACACACAGCCGTGTAATCATCCATTGATCACACTCTGCTTTAGAACAAGAATCACACTCTTGCTTTCTAGAGTCTCTAAGACCACAGGAAACGTGATTTTGCTGAGAACAAAAGAAGGGTGTTTCCTACACATACGGACATTATATAGTCCAACTCTGCTTCTGAAACTGATACAAAGCACTGGTCCTCTAACATCCAATGCTTGTCTGTTAAGATGAGTAACGTGTGAGCTCTGTGAACGATGTAGTTCGTTTGAGCAGAAGAGTTACTGTCCTTACCTGAAACGAAGTCTTGCTTGTACAAGACTCATAGCCTGGGATTTAACTCCATTTCTGAAGGCAAACACACAGCATAGTTCTCATCCATGGATCACACTCTGCTTTAGAGCGAGAAGCACGCTCTTGCTTTCTAGAGTCTCTAAGACAGCAGGAAACGTGAGTGTGCTGAGAACAAAAGAACAGTGTTTCCTACACATACAGACCATATCTAGTCCAACTCATCTTCTGAAACTGATACAAAGCACTGGTCCTCTAACATCCAATTCTTGTAAGTTAAGATGGGAAACGTGTGAGCTTCATGAACGATGAAGTTCGTTTGAGCAAAAAAGTGACTGCCCTTACCTTAAACGAATTCTTGCTTGTACGAAGACTCAGAGCCTGGGATTTAACTCCATTTCTGAATTGAAACACACAACAGTGTTCTCATCCATTGATCACACTCTGCTTTAGAATAAGAAGCATGCTCTTGCTTTTTAGAGTCTCTAAGACAGGAGGAAACGTGATTTTGCTGAGAACAAAAGAACGGAGTTTCCTACACATACGGACCATATCTAGTCCAAATCTGCTTCTGAAACTGATACAAAGCACTGACCCTCTAACATCCAATGCTTGTCAGTTTAGATGGGAAACATGTGAGCTTCATGAACGATGTAGTTCGTTTGAGCAGAAAAGTGACTGCCTTTACCTGAAACGAAGTCTTGCTTGTAGGGAGACTCAGAGCCTGGGATTTAACTCCATTTCTGAAGGCAAAGAAACAGCATAGTTCTCATCCGTGGATCACACCCTGATTTAGAGCGAGAAGCATGCTCTTGCTTTCTAGAGTCTCTAAGACAGCAGGAAAAGTGAGTGTGCCCAGAACAAAAGAACGGTGTTTCCTACACATACGTACTATATGTAGTCCAAAACTTCTTCTGAAACAGATAGAATGCACTGGTCCTCTAACATCCAATGCTTGTCAGTTAAGATGAGAAACGTGTGTGCTTCGTGAAAGATGTAGTTCGTTTGAGCAGAAAAGTGACTGCCCTTACCTGAAACGAAGTCTTGCTTGTAGGGAGACTTAGAGCCTGGATTTAACTCCTTTTCTGAAGTGAAACACACAGCATAGTTTTCATCCATGGATCACACTCTGCTTTAGAACGAGAAGCACGCTCTTGCTTTCTAGAGTCTCTAAGACAGCAGGAAACGTGATTTTGCTGAGAACAAAAGAACGGTGTTTCCTACACATTCGGACCATATCTAGTCCAACTCTGCTTCTGAAACTGTTACAAAGCACTGGTCCTCTAACATCCAATGCTTGTCAGTTAAGATGAGAAACGTGTGAGCCTGTGAATGATGTAGTTCCTTTGAACTGAAAAGTGACTGCCCTTACCTGAAACGAAGTCTTGCTTGTAGTTAGACACAGAGCCTGGGATTTAACTCCATTTCTTAAGAGAAACACACAGCATAGTTCTCAGCCATGGATCACACTCTGCTTTAGACCGAGAAGCACGCTCTTGCTTTTAGAGTCTCTAATATAGCAGGAAATCTGAGTGTGCCCAGAACAAAAGAACGGTGTATCCTACATATACGGACCATATGTAGTTCAAATCTGCTTCTGAAACTGATACAATGCACTGGTCCTCTAACATCCAATGATTGTCAGTTAAGATGAGAATCGTGTGATCTTCGTTAACAATGTAGTTCGTTTGAGCAGAAAAGTGACTGCCCTTACCTGAAATGAAGTCTTGTTGTAGGAAGACTCAGAGCATGGGATTTAACTCCATTTCTGAAGTGAAACACACAGCAATGTTCTCATCCATTGATGACACTCTGCTTAAGAACAAGAAGCACGCTCTTGCTTTCTAGATTCTCTAAGACAGCAGGAAACGTGAGTGTGCTGAGAACAAAAGAACGGTGTTTCCTACACATAGGGACCATATCTAGTCCAACTCTGCTTCTTAAACTGATACAAAGCACTGGTCCTCTAACATCCAATGCTTGTCTGTTAAGATGAGAAATGTGTGAGCTCAGTGAACGATGTAGTTCATTTGAGCTGAAAAGTGACTGCCCTTACCTGAAACGAAGTCTTGCTTGTAGGAAGACACAGAGATTGGGATTTAACTCCATTTCTGAAGGGAAACACACAGCATAGTTCTCATCCATGGATCACAATCTGCTTTAGAGCGAGAAGCACGCTCTTGCTTTCTAGAGTCTCTAAGACAGCAGGAAACGTGAGTGTGCTGAGAACAAAAGAACGGTGTTTCCTACACATACAGACCATATCTAGTCCAACTCTGCTTCTGAAACTGATACAAAGCACTGGTCCTCTAATATCCAATGTTTGTCAGTTAAGATGAAAACGTGTGAGCTTTGTGAATGATGTAGTTCCTTTGAACTGAAAAGTGACTGCCCTTACCTGAAACGAAGTCTTGCTTGTAGTAAGACAGAGAGCCTGGGATTTAACTCCATTTCTGAAGGGAAACACACAGCATAGTATTCATCCGTGGATCACACTCTGGTTAGAGCGAGAGGCACACTGTTGCTTTTTAGAGTCTCTAAGACAGCAAGAAATCTGAGTGTGCCCACAACAATAGAACGGTGTTTCCTACACATATGGACCATATCCAGTCCAAATCTGCTTCTGAAACTGATACAAAGCACTGGTCCTCTAACATCCAATGTTTGTCAGTTAAGATGAGAAATGTGTGAGCTTTGTGAATGATGTAGTTCCTTTGAACTGAAAAGTGACTGCCCTTACCTGAAACGAAGTCTTGCTTGTAGGAAGACACAGAGCCTGGGATTTAACTCCATTTCTGAAGGGAAACACACAGCATAGTTCTCATCCATGGATCACACTCTGCTTTAGACCGACAAGCATGCACTTGCTTTTATAGTCTCTAATATAGTAGGTAATCTGAGTGTGCCCAGAACTAAAGAACGGTGTTTCCTACATATACAGACCATAAGTAGTCCAAATCTGCTTCTGAAACTGATACAAAGCACTGACCCTCTAACATCCAATGCTTGTCAGTTAAGATGAGAAACGTGTGAGCTTCGTGAACGATGTAGTTCGTTTGAGCAGAAAAGTGACTGCCCTTACCTGAATTGAAGTCTTCCTTGTAGGAAGACTCAGAGCCTGGGATTTAACTCCATTTCTGAAGTGAAACACAGCAGTGTAATCATCCATTGGTCACACTATGTTTTAGAACAAGAAGCACGCTCTTGCTTTCTAGAATCTCTAAGACAGCAGGAAACGTGAGTTTGCTGAGAACAAAAGAACGGTGTTTCCTACACATACGGACCATATCTAGTTCAACTCTGCTTCTGAAACTGATACAAAGCACTGGTCCTCTAACATCCAATGCTTGTCAGTTAAGATGAGAAACCTGTGAGCTTTGTGAATGATGTAGTTCCTTTGAACTGAAAAGTGACTGCCATTACCTGAAACGAAGTCTTGCTTGTAGTAAGACACAGAACCTGGGATTTAACTCCATTTCTTAAGAGAAACACACAGCAAAGTTCTCATCCATGGATCACACTCTGCTTTAGAGCGAGAAGCACGCTCTTGCGATTAGATTCTCTAATATAGCAGGATATCTGAGCGTGCCCAGAACAAAAGAACGGTGTTTCCTACATATACGGACCATATGTAGTCCAAATCTGCTTCTGATACTGATACAATGCACTGACCCTCTAACTTCCAATGCTTGTCAGTTAAGATGAGAATCTTGTGATCTTCGTGAACGATGTAGTTCGTTTGAGCAGAAAAGTGACTGCCCTTACCTGAATTGAAGTCTTGTTGTAAGAAGACTCAGAGCCTGGGATTTAACTCCATTTCTGAAGTGAAACACACAGCAATGTTCTCATCCATTGATGACACTCTGCTTAAGAACAAGAAGCACGCTCTTGCTTTCTAGATTCTCTAAGACAGCAGGAAACGTGAGTGTGCTGAGAACAAAAGAACGGTGTTTCCTACACATAGGGACCATATCTAGTCCAACTCTGCTTCTTAAACTGATACAAAGCATTGGTACTCTAACATCCAATGCTTGTCTGTTAAGATGAGAAATGTGTGAGCTCAGTGAACGATGTAGTTCAATTGAGCTGAAAAGTGACTGCCCTTACCTGAAACGAATTCTTGCTTGTAGGAAGACACAGAGATTGGGATTTAACTCCATTTCTGAAGGGAAACACACAGCATACTTCTCATCCATGGATCCCAATCTGCGTTAGAGCGAGAAGCACGCTCTTGCTTTCTAGAGTCTCTAAGACAGCAGGAAACGTGAGTGTGCTGAGAACAAAAGAACGGTGTTTCCTACACATACAGACCATATCTATTCCAACTCTGCTTCTGAAACTGATACAAAGCACTGGTCCTCTAATATCCAATGTTTGTCAGTTAAGATGAAAACGTGTGAGCTTTGTGAATGATGTAGTTCCTTTGAACTGAAAAGTGACTGCCCTTACCTGAAACGAAGTCTTGCTTGTAGTAAGACAGAGAGCCTGGGATTTAACTCCATTTCTGAAGGGAAACACACAGCATAGTATTCATCCGTGGATCACACTCTGGTTAGAGCGAGAGGCACACTCTTGCTTTTTAGAGTCTCTAAGACAGCAAGAAATCTGAGTGTGCCCACAACAATAGAACGGTGTTTCCTACACATATGGACCATATCCAGTCCAAATCTGCTTCTGAAACTGATACAAAGCACTGACCCTCTAACATCCAATGCTTGTCAGTTAAGACGGGAAACGTGTGAGCTTCATGAACGATGTAGTTCGTTTGAGCAGAAAAGAGACTGCCCTTACCTGAAACGAAGTCTTGCTTGTAGGAAGACTCAGAGCCTGGGATTTAACTCCATTTCAGAAGTGAAACACAGCAGAGTAATCATCCATTGGTCACACTATGCTTTAGAACAAGAAGCACGCTCTTGCTTTCTAGAGTCTCTAAGACAACAGGAAACGTGTGTGTGCTGAGAACAAAAGAACGGTGTTTCCTACACATACGGACCATATCTAGTTCAACTCTGCTTCTGAAACTGATACAAAGCACTGGTGCTCTAACATCCAATGCTTGTCAGTTAAGATGAGAAACGTGTGAGCTTTGTGAATGATGTAGTTCCTTTGAACTGAAAAGTGACTGCCCTTACCTGAAACGAAGTCTTGCTTGTAGTAAGACACAGAGCCTGGGATTTAACTCCATTTCTTAAGAGAAACACACAGCATAGTTCTCATCCATGGATCACACTCTGCTTTAGACCGAGAAGCACGCTCTTGCTTTTAGAGTCTCTAATATAGCAGGAAATCTGAGTGTGCCCAGAACAAAAGAACGGTTTATCCTACATATACGGACCATATGTAGTCCAAATCTGCTTCTGAAACTGATACAAATCACTGGTCCTCTAACATCCAATGATTGTCAGTTAAGATGAGAATCGTGTGATCTTCATTAACGATGTAGTTCGTTTGAGCAGAAAAGTGACTGCCCTTACCTGAAATGAAGTCTTGCTTGTAGGAAGACTCAGAGCCTGGGATTTAACTCCATTTCTGAAGTGAAACACACAGCAGTGTTCTCATCCATTGATGACACTCTGCTTTAGAACAAGAAGCACGCTCTTGGTTTCTAGAGTCTCTAAGACAGCAGGAAACGTGAGTGTGCTGAGAACAAAAGAACGGTGTTTCCTACACATATGGACCATATCTAGTCCAACTCTGCTTCTTAAACTGATACAAAGCACTGGTCCTCTAACATCCAATGATTGTCTGTTAAGATGAGAAATGTGTGAGCTCAGTGAACGATGTAGTTCGTTTGAGCTGAAAAGTGACTGCCCTTACCTGAAACGAAGTCCTGCTTGTAGGAAGACACAGAGATTGGGATTTAACTCCATTTCTGAAGGGAAACACACAGCAGTGTTCTCATCCATTGATGACACTCTGCTTAAGAACAAGAAGCACGCTCTTGCTTTCTAGAGTCTCTAAGACAGCAGGAAACGTGAGTGTGCTGAGAACAAAAGAACGGTGTTTCCTACAATACGGACATTATATAGTCCAACTCTGCTTCTGAAACTGATACAAAGCACTGGTCCTCTAACATCCAATGCTTGTCTGTTAAGATGAGTAACGTGTGAGCTCTGTTAAAGATGTAGTTCGTTTGAGCAGAAGAGTTACTGTCCTTACCTGAAACGAAGTCTTGCTTGTACAAGACACAGAGCCTGGGATTTAACTCCATTTCTGAAGGCAAACACACAGCATAGTTCTCATCCATGGATCACACTCTGCTTTAGAGCGAGAAGCACGCTCTTGCTTTCTAGAGTCTCTAAGACAGCAGGAAACGTGAGTGTGCTGAGAACAAAAGAACAGTGTTTCCTACACATACAGACCATATCTAGTCCAACTCATCTTCTGAAACTGATACAAAGCACTGGTACTCTAACATCCAATTCTTGTAAGTTAAGATGGGAAACGTGTGAGCTTCATGAACGATGAAGTTCGTTTGAGCAAAAAAGTGACTGCCCTTACCTTAAATGAATTCTTTCTTGTACGAAGACTCAGAGCCTGGGATTTAAATCCATTTCTGAATTGAAACACACAACAGTGTTCTCATCCATTGATCACACTCTGCTTTAGAATAAGAAGCATGCTCTTGCTTTTTAGAGTCTCTAAGACAGGAGGAAACGTGATTTTGTTGAGAACAAAAGAACGGAGTTTCCTACACAAACGGACCATATCTAGTCCAAATCTGCTTCTGAAACTGATACAAAGCACTGACCCTCTAACATCCAATGCTTGTCAGTTTAGATGGGAAACGTGTGAGCTTCATGAACGATGTAGTTCGTTTGAGCAGAAAAGTGACTGCCCTTACCTGAAACGAAGTCTTGCTTGTAGGGAGACTCAGAGCCTGGGATTTAACTCCATTTCTGAAGGCAAAGAAACAGCATAGTTCTCATCCGTGGATCACACCCTGATTTAGAGCGAGAAGCATGCTCTTGCTTTCTAGAGTCTCTAAGACAGCAGGAAAAGTGAGTGTGCCCAGAACAAAAGAACGGTGTTTCCTACACATACGGACTATATGTAGTCCAAAACTTCTTCTGAAACAGATAGAATGCACTGGTCCTCTAACATCCAATGCTTGTCAGTTAAGATGAGAAATGTGTGTGCTTCGTGAAAGATGTAGTTCGTTTGAGCAGAAAAGTGACTGCCCTTACCTGAAACGAAGTCTTGCTTGTAGGGAGACTCAGAGCCTGGGATTTAACTCCTTTTCTGAAATGAAACACACAGCATAGTTTTCATCCATGGATCACACTCTGCTTTATAACAAGAAGCACGCTCATGCTTTCTAGAGTCTCTAAGATAGCAGGAAACGTGATTTTGCTGAGAACAAAAGAACGGCGTTTCCTACACATACGGACCATATCTAGTTCAACTCTGCTTCTGAAACTGATACAAAGCACTGGTCCTCTAACATCCAATGCTTGTCAGTTAAGATGAGAAACGTGTGAGCTTTGTGAATGATGTAGTTCCTTTGAACTGAAAATTGACTGCCCTTACCTGAAACGAAGTCTTGCTTGTAGTAAGACACAGAGCCTGGGATTTAACTCCATTTCTGAAGGGAAACACACAGCATAGTATTCATCCATGGATCACACTGTGGTTAGAGCGAGAAGCACACTCTTGCTTACTAGAGTCTCTAAGACAGCAGGAAACGTGAGTGTGCTGAGAACAAAAGAACGGTGTTTCCTACACAAACGGACCATATCTAGTCCAACTCATCTTCTGAAACTGATACAAAGCACTGGTCCTCTAAGATCCAATGCTTGTCAGTTAAGATGGGAAACGTGTGAGCTTCATGAACGATGTAGTTCTTTTGAGCAGAAAAGTGACTGCCTTACCTGAATTGAAGTCTTGCTTGTAGGAAGACTCAGAGCCTGGGATTTAACTCCATTTCTGAAGGCAAACACACAGCATAGTTCTCTTCCATGGATCACACTCTGCTTTAGAGCGAGAAGCACGCTCTTACTTTCTAGAGTCTCTAAGACAGAAGTAAACGTGAGTGTGCCCAGAACAAAAGAACGGTGTTTCCTACACATACGGACTATATGTAGTTCAAATCTTCTTCTGAAACAGATAGAATGCACTGGTCCTCTAACATCCCATGCTTGTCAGTTAAGATGAGAAACGTGTGTGCTTCGTGAAAGATGTAGTTCGTTTGAGCAGAAAAGTGACTGCCCTTACCTGAAACGAAGTCTTGCTTGTAGGGAGACTTAGAGCCTGGATTTAACTCCTTTTCTGAAGTGAAACACACAGCATAGTTTTCATCCATGGATCACACTCTGCTTTAGAACGAGAAGCACGCTCTTGCTTTCTAGAGTCTCTAAGACAGCAGGAAACGTGAGTGTGCTGAGAACAAAAGAACGGTGTTTCCTACACATAGGGACCATATCTAGTCCAACTCTGCTTCTGAAACTGATACAAAGCACTGGTCCTCTAATATCCAATGTTTGTCAGTTAAGATGAAAACGTGTGAGCTTTGTGAATGATGTAGTTCCTTTGAACTGAAAAGTGACTGCCCTTACCTGAAACGAAGTCTTGCTTGTAGTAAGACAGAAAGCCTGGGATTTAACTCCATTTCTGAAGGGAAACACACAGCATAGTATTCATCCGTGGATCACACTCTGGTTAGAGCGAGAGGCACACTCTTGCTTTTTAGAGTCTCTAAGACAGCAAGAAATCTGAGTGTGCCCACAACAATAGAACGGTGTTTCCTACACATATGGACCATATCCAGTCCAAATCTGCTTCTGAAACTGATACAAAGCACTGGTCCTCTAACATCCAATGTTTGTCAGTTAAGATGAGAAATGTGTGAGCTTTGTGAATGATGTAGTTCCTTTGAACTGAAAAGTGACTGCCCTTACCTGAAACGAAGTCTTGCTTGTAGGAAGACACAGAGCCTGGGATTTAACTCCATTTCTGAAGGGAAACACACAGCATAGTTCTCATCCATGGATCACACTCTGCTTTAGACCGACAAGCATGCACTTGCTTTTATAGTCTCTAATATAGTAGGTAATCTGAGTGTGCCCAGAACTAAAGAACGGTGTTTCCTACATATACAGACCATAAGTAGTCCAAATCTGCTTCTGAAACTGATACAAAGCACTGACCCTCTAACATCCAATGCTTGTCAGTTAAGATGAGAAACGTGTGAGCTTCGTGAACGATGTAGTTCGTTTGAGCAGAAAAGTGACTGCCCTTACCTGAATTGAAGTCTTCCTTGTAGGAAGACTCAGAGCCTGGGATTTAACTCCATTTCTGAAGTGAAACACAGCAGTGTAATCATCCATTGGTCACACTATGTTTTAGAACAAGAAGCACGCTCTTGCTTTCTAGAATCTCTAAGACAGCAGGAAACGTGAGTTTGCTGAGAACAAAAGAACGGTGTTTCCTACACATACGGACCATATCTAGTTCAACTCTGCTTCTGAAACTGATACAAAGCACTGGTCCTCTAACATCCAATGCTTGTCAGTTAAGATGAGAAACCTGTGAGCTTTGTGAATGATGTAGTTCCTTTGAACTGAAAAGTGACTGCCATTACCTGAAACGAAGTCTTGCTTGTAGTAAGACACAGAACCTGGGATTTAACTCCATTTCTTAAGAGAAACACACAGCAAAGTTCTCATCCATGGATCACACTCTGCTTTAGAGCGAGAAGCACGCTCTTGCGATTAGATTCTCTAATATAGCAGGATATCTGAGCATGCCCAGAACAAAAGAACGGTGTTTCCTACATATACGGACCATATGTAGTCCAAATCTGCTTCTGATACTGATACAATGCACTGACCCTCTAACTTCCAATGCTTGTCAGTTAAGATGAGAATCTTGTGATCTTCGTTAACGATGTAGTTCGTTTGAGCAGAAAAGTGACTGCCCTTACCTGAATTGAAGTCTTGTTGTAAGAAGACTCAGAGCCTGGGATTTAACTCCATTTCTGAAGTGAAACACACAGCAATGTTCTCATCCATTGATGACACTCTGCTTAAGAATAAGAAGCACGCTCTTGCTTTCTAGATTCTCTAAGACAGCAGGAAACGTGAGTGTGCTGAGAACAAAAGAACGGTGTTTCCTACACATAGGGACCATATCTAGTCCAACTCTGCTTCTTAAACTGATACAAAGCACTGGTCCTCTAATATCCAATGTTTGTCAGTTAAGATGAAAACGTGTGAGCTTTGTGAATGATGTAGTTCCTTTGAACTGAAAAGTGACTGCCCTTACCTGAAACGAAGTCTTGCTTGTAGTAAGACAGAGAGCCTGGGATTTAACTCCATTTCTGAAGGGAAACACACAGCATAGTATTCATCCGTGGATCACACTCTGGTTAGAGCGAGAGGCACACTCTTGCTTTTTAGAGTCTCTAAGACAGCAAGAAATCTGAGTGTGCCCACAACAATAGAACGGTGTTTCCTACACATATGGACCATATCCAGTCCAAATCTGCTTCTGAAACTGATACAAAGCACTGACCCTCTAACATCCAATGCTTGTCAGTTAAGACGGGAAACGTGTGAGCTTCATGAACGATGTAGTTCGTTTGAGCAGAAAAGAGACTGCCCTTACCTGAATCGAAGTCTTCCTTGTAGGAAGACTCAGAGCCTGGGATTTAACTCCATTTCAGAAGTGAAACACAGCAGAGTAATCATCCATTGGTCACACTATGCTTTAGAACAAGAAGCACGCTCTTGCTTTCTAGAGTCTCTAAGACAACAGGAAACGTGTGTGTGCTGAGAACAAAAGAAAGGTGTTTCCTACACATACGGACCATATCTAGTTCAACTCTGCTTCTGAAACTGATACAAAGCACTGGTCCTCTAACATCCAATGCTTGTCAGTTAAGATGAGAAACGTGTGAGCTTTGTGAATGATGTAGTTCCTTTGAACTGAAAAGTGACTGCCATTACCTGAAACGAAGTCTTGCTTGTAGTAAGATAGAGAACCTGGGATTTAACTCCATTTCTTAAGAGAAACACACAGCAAAGTTCTCATCCATGGATCACACTCTGCTTTAGAGCGAGAAGCACGCTCTTGCGATTAGATTCTCTAATATAGCCGGATATCTGAGCGTGCCCAGAACAAAAGAACGGTGTTTCCTACATATACGGACCATATGTAGTCCAAATCTGCTTCTGATACTGATACAATGCACTGACCATCTAACTTCCAATACTTGTCAGTTAAGATGAGAATCTTGTGATCTTCGTTAACGATGTAGTTCGTTTGAGCAGAAAAGTGAATGCCCTTACCTGAATTGAAGTCTTGTTGTAAGAAGACTCAGAGCCTGGGATTTAACTCCATTTCTGAAGTGAAACACACAGCAATGTTCTCATCCATTGATGACACTCTGCTTAAGAACAAGAAGCACGCTCTTGCTTTCTAGATTCTCTAAGACAGCAGGAAACGTGAGTGTGCTGAGAACAAAAGAACGGTGTTTCCTACACATAGGGACCATATCTAGTCCAACTCTGCTTCTTAAACTGATACAAAGCACTGGTCCTCTAACATCCAATGCTTGTCTGTTAAGATGAGAAATGTGTGAGCTCAGTGAACGATGTAGTTCAATTGAGCAGAAGAGTTACTGTGCTTACCTGAAACGAAGTCTTGCTTGTACAAGACTCAGAGCCTGGGATTTAACTCCATTTCTGAAGGCAAACACACAGCATAGTTCTCATCCATGGATCACACTCTGCTTTAGAGCGAGAAGCACGCTCTTGCTTTCTAGAGTCTCTAAGACAGCAGGAAACGTGAGTGTGCTGAGAACAAAAGAACAGTGTTTCCTACACATACAGACCATATCTAGTCCAACTCATCTTCTGAAACTGATACAAAGCACTGGTCCTCTAACATCCAATTCTTGTAAGTTAAGATGGGAAACGTGTGAGCTTCATGAACGATGAAGTTCGTTTGAGCAAAAAAGTGACTGCCCTTACCTTAAATGAATTCTTGCTTGTACGAAGACTCAGAGCCTGGGATTTAAATCCATTTCTGAATTGAAACACACAACAGTGTTCTCATCCATTGATCACACTCTGCTTTAGAATAAGAAGCATGCTTTGCTTTTTAGAGTCTCTAAGACAGGAGGAAACGTGATTTTGTTGAGAACAAAAGAACTGAGTTTCCTATACATACGGACCATATCTAGTCCAAATCTGCTTCTGAAACTGATACAAAGCACTGACCCTCTAACATCCAATGCTTGTCAGTTTAGATGGGAAACGTGTGAGCTTCATGAACGATGTAGTTCGTTTGAGCAGAAAAGTGACTGCCCTTACCTGAAACGAAGTCTTGCTTGTAGGGAGACTCAGAGCCTGGGATTTAACTCCATTTCTGAAGGAAAAGAAACAGCATAGTTCTCATCCGTGGATCACACCCTGATTTAGAGCGAGAAGCACGCTCTTGCTTTCTAGAGTCTCTAAGACAGCAGGAAAAGTGAGTGTGCCCAGAACAAAAGAACGGTGTTTCCTACACATACGGACTATATGTAGTCCAAAACTTCTTCTGAAACAGATAGAATGCACTGGTCCTCTAACATCCAATGCTTGTCAGTTAAGATGAGAAACGTGTGTGCTTCGTGAAAGATGTAGTTCGTTTGAGCAGAAAAGTGACTGCCCTTACCTGAAACGAAGTCTTGCTTGTAGGGAGACGCAGAGCCTGGGATTTAACTCCTTTTCTGAAATGAAACACACAGCATAGTTTTCATCCATGGATCACACTCTGCTTTATAACAAGAAGCACGCTCATGCTTTCTAGAGTCTCTAAGACAGCAGGAAACGTGATTTTGCTGAGAACAAAAGAACGGCGTTTCCTACACATACGGACCATATCTAGTTCAACTCTGCTTCTGAAACTGATACAAAGCACTGGTCCTCTAACATCCAATGCTTGTCAGTTAAGATGAGAAACGTGTGAGCTTTGTGAATGATGTAGTTCCTTTGAACTGAAAATTGACTGCCCTTACCTGAAACGAAGTCTTGCTTGTAGTAAGACACAGAGCCTGGGATTTAACTCCATTTCTGAAGGGAAACACACAGAATAGTATTCATCCATGGATCACACTGTGGTTAGAGCGAGAAGCACACTCTTGCTTACTAGAGTCTCTAAGACAGCAGGAAACGTGAGTGTGCTGAGAACAAAAGAACGGTGTTTCCTACACAAACGGACCATATCTAGTCCAACTCATCTTCTGAAACTGATACAAAGCACTGGTCCTCTAACATCCAATGCTTGTCAGTTAAGATGGGAAACGTGTGAGCTTCATGAACGATGTAGTTCTTTTGAGCAGAAAAGTGACTGCCTTAACTGAATTGAAGTCTTGCTTGTAGGAAGACTCAGAGCCTGGGATTTAACTCCATTTCTGAAGGCAAACACACAGCATAGTTCTCTTCCATGGATCACACTCTGCTTTAGAGCGAGAAGCACGCTCTTACTTTCTAGAGTCTCTAAGACAGCAGGAAACGTGATTTTGCTGAGAACAAAAGAACGGTGTTTCCTACACATTCGGACCATATCTAGTTCAACTCTGCTTCTGAAACTGTTACAAAGCACTGGTCCTCTAACATCCAATGCTTGTCAGTTAAGATGAGAAACGTGTGAGCTTTGTGAATGATGTAGTTCCTTTGAACTGAAAAGTGACTGCCCTTACCTGAAACGAAGTCTTGCTTGTAGTAAGACACAGAGCCTGGGATTTAACTCCATTTCTTAAGAGAAACACACAGCATAGTTCTCAGCCATGGATCACACTCTGCTTTAGACCGAGAAGCACGCACTTGCTTTTAGAGTCTCTAATATAGCAGGAAATCTGAGTGTGCCCAGAACAAAAGAACGGTTTATCCTACATATACGGACCATATGTAGTCCAAATCTGCTTCTGAAACTGATACAATGCACTGGTCCTCTAACATCCAATGATTGTCAGTTAAGATGAGAATCGTGTGATCTTCGTTAACGATGTAGTTCGTTTGAGCAGAAAAGTGACTGCCCTTACCTGAAATGAAGTCTTGCTTGTAGGAAGACTCAGAGCCTGGGATTTAACTCCATTTCTGAAGTGAAACACACAGCAGTGTTCTCATCCATTGATGACACTCTGCTTTACAACAAGAAGCACGCTCTTGCTTTCTACATTCTCTAAGACAGCATGAAACGTGAGTGTGCTGAGAACAAAAAAACGGTGTTTCCTACACATACGGACCATATCTAGTCCAACTCTGCTTCTGAAACTGATACAAAGCACTAGTCCTCTAACATCCAATGCTTGTCAATTAAGATGGGAAACGTGTGAGCTTCATGAACGATGAAGTTCGTTTGAGCAAAAAAGTGACTGCCCTTACCTTAAACGAATTCTTGCTTGTACGAAGACTCAGAGCCTGGGATTTAACTCCATTTCTGAGTTGAAACACACAACAGTGTTCTCATCCATTGATCACACTCTGCTTTAGAATAAGAAGCATGCTCTTGCTTTTTAGAGTCTCTAAGACAGGAGGAAACGTGATTTTGTTGAGAACAAAAGAACGGAGATTCCTACACATACGGACCATATCTAGTCCAAATCTGCTTCTGAAACTGATACAAAGCACTGACCCTCTAACATCCAATGCTTGTCAGTTTAGATGGGAAACGTGTGAGCTTCATGAACGATGTAGTTCGTTTGAGCAGAAAAGTGACTGCCCTTACCTGAAACGAAGTCTTGCTTGTAGGGAGACTCAGAGCCTGGGATTTAACTCCATTTCTGAAGGCAAAGAAACAGCATAGTTCTCATCCGTGGATCACACCCTGATTTAGAGCGAGAAGCATGCTCTTGCTTTCTAGAGTCTCTAAGACAGCAGGAAAAGCGAGTGTGCCCAGAACAAAAGAAAGGTGTTTCCTACACATACGGACTATATGTAGTCCAAAACTTCTTCTGAAACAGATAGAATGCACTGGTCCTCTAACATCCAATGCTTGTCAGTTAAGATGAGAAACGTGTGTGCTTCGTGAAAGATGTAGTTCGTTTGAGCAGAAAAGTGACTGCCCTTACCTGAAACGAAGTCTTGCTTGTAGGGAGACTCAGAGCCTGGGATTTAACTCCTTTTCTGAAATGAAACACACAGCATAGTTTTCATCCATGGATCACACTCTGCTTTATAACAAGAAGCACGCTCATGCTTTCTAGAGTCTCTAAGACAGCAGGAAACGTGATTTTGCTGAGAACAAAAGAATGGCGTTTCCTACACATACGGACCATATCTAGTTCAACTCTGCTTCTGAAACTGATACAAAGCACTGGTCCTCTAACATCCAATGCTTGTCAGTTAAGATGAGAAACGTGTGAGCTTTGTGAATGATGTAGTTCCTTTGAACTGAAAATTGACTGCCCTTACCTGAAACGAAGTCTTGCTTGTAGGAAGACACAGAGCCTGGGATTTAACTCCATTTCTGAAGGGAAACACACAGCATAGTATTCATCCATGGATCACACTGTGGTTAGAGCGAGAAGCACACTCTTGCTTACTAGAGTCTCTAAGACAGCAGGAAACGTGAGTGTGCTGAGAACAAAAGAACGGTGTTTCCTACACAAACGGACCATATCTAGTCCAACTCATCTTCTGAAACTGATACAAAGCACTGGTCCTCTAACATCCAATGCTTGTCAGTTAAGATGGGAAACGTGTGAGCTTCATGAACGATGTAGTTCTTTTGAGCAGAAAAGTGACTGCCTTACCTGAATTGAAGTCTTGCTTGTAGGAAGACTCAGAGCCTGGGATTTAACTCCATTTCTGAAGGCAAACACACAGCATAGTTCTCATCCATGGATCACACTCTGCTTTAGAGCGAGAAGCACGCTCTTACTTTCTAGAGTCTCTAAGACAGAAGGAAACGTGAGTGTGCCCAGAACAAAAGAACGGTGTTTCCTACACATACAGACTATATGTAGTCCAAAACTTCTTCTGAAACAGATAGAATGCACTGGTCCTCTAACATCCAATGCTTGTCAGTTAAGATGAGAAACGTGTGTGCTTCGTGAAAGATGTAGTTCGTTTGAGCAGAAAAGTGACTGCCCTTACCTGAAACGAAGTCTTGCTTGTAGGGAGACTCAGAGCCAGGGATTTAACTCCTTTTCTGAAATGAAACACACAGCATAGTTTTCATCCATGGATCACACTCTGCTTTATAACAAGAAGCACGCTCATGCTTTCTAGAGTCTCTAAGACAGCAGGAAACGTGATTTTGCTGAGAACAAAAGAACGGCGTTTCCTACACATACGGACCATATCTAGTTCAACTCTGCTTCTGAAACTGATACAAAGCACTGGTCCTCTAATATCCAATGCTTGTCAGTTAAGATGAGAAACGTGTGAGCTTTGTGAATGATGTAGTTCCTTTGAACTGAAAAGTGAATGCCCTTACCTGAAACGAAGTCTTGTTTGTAGTAAGACACAGAGCCTGGGATTTAACTCCATTTCTGAAGGGAAACACACAGCATAGTATTCATCAATGGATCACACTGTGGTTAGAGCGAGAAGCACACTCTTGCTTACTAGAGTCTCTAAG
The DNA here is from genome assembly GCA_949786385.1 of Onychomys leucogaster. NCBI lineage: Eukaryota > Metazoa > Chordata > Mammalia > Rodentia > Cricetidae > Onychomys > Onychomys leucogaster. The sequence goes on along the minus strand of CATKUP010000129.1, from coordinate 518,565 downwards.
ACAGCAGGAAACGTGAGTGTGCTGAGAACAAAAGAACGGTGTTTCCTACACAAACGGACCATATCTAGTCCAACTCATCTTCTGAAACTTATACAAAGCACTGGTCCTCTAACATCCAATGCTTGTCAGTTAAGATGGGAAACGTGTGAGCTTCATGAACGATGTAGTTCCTTTGAGCAGAAAAGTGACTGCCTTACCTGAATTGAAGTCTTGCTTGTAGGAAGACTCAGAGCCTGGGATTTAACTCCATTTCTGAAGGCAAACACACAGCATAGTTCTCATCCATGGATCACACTCTGCTTTAGAGCGAGAAGCACGCTCTTACTTTCTAGAGTCTCTAAGACAGAAGGAAACGTGAGTGTGCCCAGAAATAAAGAACGGTGTTTCCTACACATACGGACTATATGTAGTCCAAAACTTCTTCTGAAACAGATAGAATGCACTGGTCCTCTAACATCCAATGCTTGTCAGTTAAGATGAGAAACGTGTGTGCTTCGTGAAAGATGTAGTTCGTTTGAGCAGAAAAGTGACTGCCCTTTCCTGAAACGAAGTCTTGCTTGTAGGGAGACTTAGAGCCTGGATTTAACTCCTTTTCTGAAGTGAAACACACAGCATAGTTTTCATCCATGGATCACACTCTGCTTTAGAACGAGAAGCATGCTCTTGCTTTCTACATTCTCTAATACAGCAGGAAACGTGAGTGTGCTGAGAACAAAAGAACGGTGTTACGTACACATACGGACCATATCTAGTCCAACTCTGCTTCTGAAAATGATACAAAGCACTGTTCCTCTAACATCCAATTCTTGTAAGTTAAGATGGGAAACGTGTGAGCTTCATGAACAATGAAGTTCGTTTGAGCAAAAAAGTGACTGCCCTTACCTTAAACGAATTCTTGCTTGTACGAAGACTCAGAGCCTGGGATTTAACTCCATTTCTGAATTGAAACACACAACAGTGTTCTCATCCATTGATCACACTCTGCTTTAGAATAAGAAGCATGCTCTTGCTTTTTAGAGTCTCTAAGACAGGAGAAAACGTGATTTTGTTGAGAACAAAAGAACGGAGTTTCCTACACATACGGACCATATCTAGTCCAAATCTGCTTCTGAAACTGATACAAAGCACTGACCCTCTAACATCCAATGCTTGTCAGTTTAGATGGGAAACCTGTGAGCTTCATGAATGATGTAGTTCGTTTGAGCAGAACAGTGACTGCCCTTACCTGAAACGAAGTCTTGCTTGTAGGCAGACTCAGAGCCTGGGATTTAACTCCATTTCTGAAGGCAAAGAAACAGCATAGTTCTCATCCGTGGACCACACCCTGATTTAGAGCGAGAAGCATGCTCTTGCTTTCTAGAGTCTCTAAGAAAGCAGGAAAAGTGAGTGTGCCCAGAACAAAAGAACGGTGTTTCCTACACATACGGACTATATGTAGTCCAAAACTTCTTCTGAAACAGATAGAATGCACTGGTCCTCTAACATCCAATGCTTGTCAGTTAAGATGAGAAACGTGTGTGCTTCGTGAAAGATGTAGTTCGTTTGAGCAGAAAAGTGACTGCCCTTACCTGAAACGAAGTCTTGCTTGTAGGGAGATTCAGAGCCTGGGATTTAACTCCTTTTCTGAAATGAAACACACAGCATAGTTTTCATCCATGGATCACACTCTGCTTTATAACAAGAAGCACGCTCATGCTTTCTAGAGTCTCTAAGACAGCAGGAAACGTGATTTTGCTGAGAACAAAAGAACGGCGTTTCCTACACATACGGACCATATCTAGTTCAACTCTGCTTCTGAAACTGATACAAAGCACTGGTCCTCTAACATCCAATGCTTGTCAGTTAAGATGAGAAACGTGTGAGCTTTGTGAATGATGTAGTTCTTTTGAACTGAAAATTGACTGCCCTTACCTGAAACGAAGTCTTGCTTGTAGTAAGACACAGAGCCTGGGATTTAACTCCATTTCTGAAGGGAAACACACAGCATAGTATTCATCCATGGATCACACTGTGGTTAGAGCGAGAAGCACACTCTTGCTTACTAGAGTCTCTAAGACAGCAGGAAACGTGAGTGTGCTGAGAACAAAAGAACGGTGTTTCCTACACATACGGACCATATCTAGTCCAACTCATCTTCTGAAACTGATACAAAGCACTGGTCCTCTAACATCCAATGCTTGTCAGTTAAGATGGGAAACGTGTGAGCTTCATGAACGATGTAGTTCTTTTGAGCAGAAAAGTGACTGCCTTACCTGAATTGAAGTCTTGCTTGTAGGAAGACTCAGAGCCTGGGATTTAACTCCATTTCTGAAGGCAAACACACAGCATAGTTCTCATCCATGGATCACACTCTGCTTTAGAGCGAGAAGCACGCTCTTGCGATTAGATTCTCTAATATAGCAGGAAATCTGAGCGTGCCCAGAACAAAAGAACGGTGTTTCCTACATATACGGACCATATGTAGTCCAAATCTGCTTCTGATACTGATACAATGCACTGACCCTCTAACATCCAATGCTTGTCAGTTAAGATGAGAATCTTGTGATCTTCGTTAACGATGTAGTTCGTTTGAGCAGAAAAGTGACTACCCTTACCTGAAATGAAGTCTTGTTGTAAGAAGACTCAGAGCCTGGGATTTAACTCCATTTCTGAAGTGAAACACACAGCAATGTTCTCATCCATTGATGACACTCTGCTTAAGAACAAGAATCACGCTCTTGCTTTCTAGATTCTCTAAGACAGCAGGAAACGTGAGTGTGCTGAGAACAAAAGAACGGTGTTTCCTACACATAGGGACCATATCTAGTCCAACTCTGCTTCTTAAACTGATACAAAGCACTGGTCCTCTAACATCCAATGCTTGTCTGTTAAGATGAGAAATGTGTGAGCTCAGTGAACGATGTAGTTCATTTGAGCTGAAAAGTGACTGCCGTTACCTGAAACGAAGTCTTGCTTGTAGGAATTCACAGAGATTGGGATTTAACTCCATTTCTGAAGGGAAACACACAGCATAGTTCTCATCCATGGATCCCAATCTGCTTTAGAGCGAGAAGCACGCTCTTGCTTTCTAGAGTCTCTAAGACAGCAGGAAACGTGAGTGTGCTGAGAACAAAAGAACGGTGTTTCCTACACATACAGACCATATCTATTCCAACTCTGCTTCTGAAACTGATACAAAGCACTGGTCCTCTAATATCCAATGTTTGTCAGTTAAGATGAAAACGTGTGAGCTTTGTGAATGATGTAGTTCCTTTGAACTGAAAAGTGACTGCCCTTACCTGAAACGAAGTCTTGCTTGTAGTAAGACAGAGAGCCTGGGATTTAACTCCATTTCTGAAGGGAAACACACAGCATAGTATTCATCCGTGGATCACACTCTGGTTAGAGCGAGAGGCACACTCTTGCTTTTTAGAGTCTCTAAGACAGCAAGAAATCTGAGTGTGCCCACAACAACAGAACAGTGTTTCCTACACATATGGACCATATCCAGTCCAAATCTGCTTCTGAAACTGATACAAAGCACTGACCCTCTAACATCCAATGCTTGTCAGTTAAGACGGGAAACGTGTGAGCTTCATGAACGATGTAGTTCGTTTGAGCAGAAAAGTGACTGCCCTTACCTGAATCGAAGTCTTCCTTGTAGGAAGACTCAGAGCCTGGGATTTAACTCCATTTCTGAAGTGAAACACAGCAGAGTAATCATCCATTGGTCACACTATGCTTTAGAACAAGAAGCACGCTCTTGCTTTCTAGAGTCTCTAAGACAGCAGGAAACGTGTGTGTGCTGAGAACAAAAGAACGGTGTTTCCTACACATACGGACCCTATCTAGTTCAACTCTGCTTCTGAAACTGATACAAAGCACTGGTGCTCTAACATCCAATGCTTGTCAGTTAAGATGGGAAACATGTGAGCTTTGTGAATGATGTAGTTCCTTTGAACTGAAAAGTGACTGCCCTTACCTGAAAAGAAGTCTTGCTTGTAGGAAGACACAGAGCCTGGGATTTAACTCTATTTCTGAAGGGAAACGCACAGCATAGTTCTCATCCATGGATCACACTCTGCTTTAGACCGAGAAGCATGCTCTTGTTTTTACAGTCTCTAATATAACAGGTAATCTGAGTGTGCCCAGAACAAAAGAATGGTGTTTCCTACATATACAGACCATAAGTAGTCCAAATCTGCTTCTGAAACTGATACAAAGCACTGACCCTCTAACATCCAATGCTTGTCAGTTAAGATGAGAAACGTGTGAGCTTCGTGAACGATGTAGTTCGTTCGAGCAGAAAAGTGACTGCCCTTACCTGAAATGAAGTCTTGCTTCTAGGAAGACTCAGAGCCTGCGATTTAACTCCATTTCTGAAGTGAAACACACAGCACTTTTCTCATCCATTGATCACACTCTGGTTAGAGCGAGAAGCACACTCTTGCTTTCTAGAGACTCTAAGACAGCAGGAAATCTGAGTGTGCCCAAAACAATAGAACGGTGTTTCCTACACATATGGACCATATCCAGTCCAAATCTGCTTCTGAAACTGATACAAAACACTCGTCCTCTAACATCCAATGTTTGTCAGTTTACATGAGAAACGTGTGAGCTTTGTGAATGATGTAGTTCCTTTGAGCAGAAAAGTGACTGCCCTTACCTGAAACGAAGTCTTGCTTGTAGGAAGACACAGAGCCTGGGATTTAACTCCATTTCTGAAGGGAAAAACACAGCATAGTTCTCATCCATGGATCACACTCTGCTTTAGACCGACAAGCATGCACTTGCTTTTATAGTCTCTAATATAGCAGGTAATCTGAGTGTGCCCAGAACAAAAGAATGGTGTTTCCTACATATACAGACCATATGTAGTCCAAATCTGCTTCTGAAACTGATACAATGCACTGACCCTCTAACATCCAATGCTTGTCTGTTAAGATGAGAAATGTGTGAGCTCAGTGAACGATGTAGTTCGTTTGAGCTGAAAAGTGACTCTCCTTACCTGAAACGAAGTCTTGCTTGAAGGAAGACACAGAGATTGGGATTTAACTCCATTTCTGAAGGGAAACACACAGCATAGTTCTCATCCATGGATCACAATCTGCTTTAGAGCGAGAAGCACGCTCTTGCTTTCTAGAGTCTCTAACACAGCAGGAAACGTGAGTGTGCTGAGAACAAAAGAACGGTGTTTCCTACACATACGGACCATATCTAGTCCAACTCTGCTTCTGTAACTGATTCAAAGCACTGGTCCTCTAACATCCAATGCTTGTCAGTTAAGATTAGAAACGTGTGAGCTTTGAGAATGATGTAGTTCCTTTGAACTGAAAAGTGACTGCCCTTACCTGTAACGAAGTCTTCCTTGTAGTAAGACACAGAGCCTGGGATTTAACTCCATCTCTGTAGGGAAACACACAGCAGAGTTCTCATCCATGGATCATACTCTGCTTTAGAGCGAGAAGCATGCTCTTGCTTTCTAGAGTCTCTAATACAGCAGGAAATCTGATTGTGCCCAGAAGAAAAGAACGGTGTTTCCTACACATACGGACCATATCTAGTCCAAATCTGTTTCTGAAACTGACACAAAGCACTGGTCCTCTAACATCCAATGCTTGTCTGTTAAGATGAGAAACGTGTGAACTCCTTGAACGATGTAGTTCGTTTGAGCTGAAAAGTGACTGCCCTTACCTGAAACGAAGTCTTGCTTGTAGGGAGACTCAGAGCCTGGAATTTAACTCCTTTTCTGAAATGAAACACACAGCAAAGTTCTCATCCATGGATCACACTCTGCTTTAGAGCGAGAAGCACGCTCTTGCGATTAGATTCTCTAATATAGCAGGAAATCTGAGCGTGCCCAGAACAAAAGAACGGTGTTTCCTACATATACGGACCATATGTAGTCCAAATCTGCTTCTGATACTGATGCAATGCACTGACCCTCTAACATCCAATGCTTGTTAGTTAAGATGAGAATCGTGTGATCTTCGTTAACGATGTAGTTCGTTTGAGCAGAAAAGTGACTGCCCTTACCTGAATTGAAGTCTTGCTTGTAGGAAGACTCAGAGCCTGGGATTTAACTCCATTTCTGAAGTGAAACACACAGCAGTGTTCTCATCCATTGATGACACTCTGCTTAAGAACAAGATGCACCCTCTTGCTTTCTAGATTCTCTAAGACAGCAGGAAACATGAGTGTGCTGAGAACAAAAGAACGGTGTTTCCTACACATACGGACCATATCTAGTACAACTCTTCTTCTGAAACTGATAAAAAACACTGGTCCTCTAACATCCAATGCTTGTCTGTTAAGATGAGAAATGTGTGAGCTCAGTGAACGATGTAGTTCATTTGAGCTGAAAAGTGACTGCCCTTACCTGAAACGAAGTGTTGCTTGTAGGAAGACACAGATTTTGGGATTTAACTCCATTTCAAAAGGGAAACACACAGCATAGTTCTCATCCATGGATCACACTCTGGTTAGAGCGAGAAGCACACTCTTGCTTTCTAGAGACTCTAAGACAGCAGGAAATCTGAGTGTGCCCAAAACAATAGAACGGTGTTTCCTACACATATGGACCATATCCAGTCCAAATCTGCTTCTGAAACTGATACAAAGCACTCGTCCTCTAACATCCAATGTTTGTCAGTTTACATGAGAAACGTGTGAGCTTTGTGAATGATGTAGTTCCTTTGAGCAGAAAAGTGACTGCCCTTACCTGAAACGAAGTCTTGCTTGTAGGAAGACACAGAGCCTGGGATTTAACTCCATTTCTGAAGGGAAACACACAGCATAGTTCTCATCCATGGATCACACTCTGCTTTAGACCGACAAGCATGCACTTGCTTTTATAGTCTCTAATATAGCAGGTAATCTGAGTGTGCCCAGAACAAAAGAATGGTGTTTCCTACATATACAGACCATATGTAGTCCAAATCTGCTTCTGAAACTGATACAATGCACTGACCCTCTAACATCCAATGCTTGTCTGTTAAGATGAGAAATGTGTGAGCTCAGTGAACGATGTAGTTCGTTTGAGCTGAAAAGTGACTCTCCTTACCTGAAACGAAGTCTTGCTTGAAGGAAGACACAGAGATTGGGATTTAACTCCATTTCTGAAGGGAAACACACAGCATAGTTCTCATCCATGGATCACAATCTGCTTTAGAGCGAGAAGCACGCTCTTGCTTTCTAGAGTCTCTAACACAGCAGGAAACGTGAGTGTGCTGAGAACAAAAGAACGGTGTTTCCTACACATACGGACCATATCTAGTCCAACTCTGCTTCTGTAACTGATTCAAAGCACTGGTCCTCTAACATCCAATGCTTGTCAGTTAAGATTAGAAACGTGTGAGCTTTGAGAATGATGTAGTTCCTTTGAACTGAAAAGTGACTGCCCTTACCTGTAACGAAGTCTTCCTTGTAGTAAGACACAGAGCCTGGGATTTAACTCCATCTCTGTAGGGAAACACACAGCAGAGTTCTCATCCATGGATCATACTCTGCTTTAGAGCGAGAAGCATGCTCTTGCTTTCTAGAGTCTCTAATACAGCAGGAAATCTGATTGTGCCCAGAAGAAAAGAACGGTGTTTCCTACACATACGGACCATATCTAGTCCAAATCTGTTTCTGAAACTGACACAAAGCACTGGTCCTCTAACATCCAATGCTTGTCTGTTAAGATGAGAAACGTGTGAACTCCTTGAACGATGTAGTTCGTTTGAGCTGAAAAGTGACTGCCCTTACCTGAAACGAAGTCTTGCTTGTAGGGAGACTCAGAGCCTGGAATTTAACTCCTTTTCTGAAATGAAACACACAGCAAAGTTCTCATCCATGGATCACACTCTGCTTTAGAGCGAGAAGCACGCTCTTGCGATTAGATTCTCTAATATAGCAGGAAATCTGAGCGTGCCCAGAACAAAAGAACGGTGTTTCCTACATATACGGACCATATGTAGTCCAAATCTGCTTCTGATACTGATGCAATGCACTGACCCTCTAACATCCAATGCTTGTTAGTTAAGATGAGAATCGTGTGATCTTCGTTAACGATGTAGTTCGTTTGAGCAGAAAAGTGACTGCCCTTACCTGAATTGAAGTCTTGCTTGTAGGAAGACTCAGAGCCTGGGATTTAACTCCATTTCTGAAGTGAAACACACAGCAGTGTTCTCATCCATTGACGACACTCTGCTTAAGAACAAGATGCACCCTCTTGCTTTCTAGATTCTCTAAGACAGCAGGAAACATGAGTGTGCTGAGAACAAAAGAACGGTGTTTCCTACACATACGGACCATATCTAGTACAACTCTTCTTCTGAAACTGATAAAAAACACTGGTCCTCTAACATCCAATGCTTGTCTGTTAAGATGAGAAATGTGTGAGCTCAGTGAACGATGTAGTTCATTTGAGCTGAAAAGTGACTGCCCTTACCTGAAACGAAGTGTTGCTTGTAGGAAGACACAGATTTTGGGATTTAACTCCATTTCAAAAGGGAAACACACAGCATAGTTCTCATCCATGGATCACACTCTGGTTAGAGCGAGAAGCACACTCTTGCTTTCTAGAGACTCTAAGACAGCAGGAAATCTGAGTGTGCCCAAAACAATAGAACGGTGTTTCCTACACATATGGACCATATCCAGTCCAAATCTGCTTCTGAAACTGATACAAAGCACTCGTCCTCTAACATCCAATGTTTGTCAGTTTACATGAGAAACGTGTGAGCTTTGTGAATGATGTAGTTCCTTTGAGCAGAAAAGTGACTGCCCTTACCTGAAACGAAGTCTTGCTTGTAGGAAGACACAGAGCCTGGGATTTAACTCCATTTCTGAAGGGAAACACACAGCATAGTTCTCATCCATGGATCACACTCTGCTTTAGACCGACAAGCATGCACTTGCTTTTATAGTCTCTAATATAGCAGGTAATCTGAGTGTGCCCAGAACAAAAGAATGGTGTTTCCTACATATACAGACCATATGTAGTCCAAATCTGCTTCTGAAACTGATACAATGCACTGACCCTCTAACATCCAATGCTTGTCTGTTAAGATGAGAAATGTGTGAGCTCAGTGAACGATGTAGTTCGTTTGAGCTGAAAAGTGACTCTCCTTACCTGAAACGAAGTCTTGCTTGAAGGAAGACACAGAGATTGGGATTTAACTCCATTTCTGAAGGGAAACACACAGCATAGTTCTCATCCATGGATCACAATCTGCTTTAGAGCGAGAAGCACGCTCTTGCTTTCTAGAGTCTCAAAGACAGCAGGAAACGTGATTTTGCTGAGAACAAAAGAACGGTGTTTCCTACACATACAGACCATATCTAGTCCAACTCTGCTTCTGAAACTGATACAAAGCACTGGTCCTCTAATATCCAATGTTTGTCAGTTAAGATGAAAACGTGTGAGCTTTGTGAATGATGTAGTTCCTTTGAACTGAAAAGTGACTGCCCTTACCTGAAACGAAGTCTTGCTTGTAGTAAGACAGAGAGCCTGGGATTTAACTCCATTTCTGAAGGGAAACACACAGCATAGTATTCATCCGTGGATCACACTCTGGTTAGAGCGAGAGGCACACTCTTGCTTTTTAGAGTCTCTAAGACAGGAAGAAATCTGAGTGTGCCCACAACAATAGAAAGGTGTTTCCTACACATATGGACCATATCCAGTCCAAATCTGCTTCTGAAACTGATACAAAGCACTGGTCCTCTAACATCCAATGTTTGTCAGTTAAGATGAGAAATGTGTGAGCTTTGTGAATGATGTAGTTCCTTTGAACTGAAAAGTGACTGCCCTTACCTGAAACGAAGTCTTGCTTGTAGGAAGACACAGAGCCTGGGATTTAACTCCATTTATGAAGGGAAACACACAGCATAGTTCTCATCCATGGATCACACTCTGCTTTAGACCGACAAGCATGCACTTGCTTTTATAGTCTCTAATATAGCAGGTAATATGAGTGTGCCCAGAACTAAAGAACGGTGTTTCCTACATATACAGACCATAAGTAGTCCAAATCTGCTTCTGAAACTGATACAAAGCACTGACCCTCTAACATCCAATGCTTGTCAGTTAAGATGAGAAACGTGTGAGCTTCGTGAACGATGTAGTTTGTTTGAGCAGAAAAGTGACTGCCCTTACCTGAATCGAAGACTTCCTTGTAGGAAGACTCAGAGCCTGGGATTTAACTCCATTTCTGAAGCGAAACTCAGCAGTGTAATCATCCATTGGTCACACTATGTTTTAGAACAAGAAGCACGCTCTTGCTTTCTAGAGTCTCTAAGACAGCACGAAACGAGTGTGTGCTGAGAACAAAGGAACGGTGTTTCCTACACATACGGACCATATCTAGTACAACTCTTCTTCTGAAACTGATAAAAAACACTGGTCCTCTAACATCCAATGCTTGTCTGTTAAGATGAGAAATGTGTGAGCTCAGTGAACGATGTAGTTCATTTGAGCTGAAAAGTGACTGCCCTTACCTGAAACGAAGTGTTGCTTGTAGGAAGACACAGATTTTGGGATTTAACTCCATTTCTGAAGGGAAACACACAGCATAGTTCTCATCCATGGATCACACTCTGGTTAGAGCGAGAAGCACACTCTTGCTTTCTAGAGACTCTAAGACAGCAGGAAATCTGAGTGTGCCCAAAACAATAGAACGGTGTTTCCTACACATATGGACCATATCCAGTCCAAATCTGCTTCTGAAACTGATACAAAGCACTCGTCCTCTAACATCCAATGTTTGTCAGTTTACATGAGAAACGTGTGAGCTTTGTGAATGATGTAGTTCCTTTGAGCAGAAAAGTGACTGCCCTTACCTGAAACGAAGTCTTGCTTGTAGGAAGACACAGAGCCTGGGATTTAACTCCATTTCTGAAGGGAAACACACAGCATAGTTCTCATCCATGGATCACACTCTGCTTTAGACCGACAAGCATGCACTTGCTTTTATAGTCTCTAATATAGCAGGTAATCTGAGTGTGCCCAGAACAAAAGAATGGTGTTTCCTACATATACAGACCATATGTAGTCCAAATCTGCTTCTGAAACTGATACAATGCACTGACCCTCTAACATCCAATGCTTGTCTGTTAAGATGAGAAATGTGTGAGCTCAGTGAACGATGTAGTTCGTTTGAGCTGAAAAGTGACTCTCCTTACCTGAAACGAAGTCTTGCTTGAAGGAAGACACAGAGATTGGGATTTAACTCCATTTCTGAAGGGAAACACACAGCATAGTTCTCATCCATGGATCACAATCTGCTTTAGAGCGAGAAGCACGCTCTTGCTTTCTAGAGTCTCTAACACAGCAGGAAACGTGAGTGTGCTGAGAACAAAAGAACGGTGTTTCCTACACATACGGACCATATCTAGTCCAACTCTGCTTCTGTAACTGATTCAAAGCACTGGTCCTCTAACATCCAATGCTTGTCAGTTAAGATTAGAAACGTGTGAGCTTTGAGAATGATGTAGTTCCTTTGAACTGAAAAGTGACTGCCCTTACCTGTAACGAAGTCTTCCTTGTAGTAAGACACAGAGCCTGGGATTTAACTCCATCTCTGTAGGGAAACACACAGCAGAGTTCTCATCCATGGATCATACTCTGCTTTAGAGCGAGAAGCATGCTCTTGCTTTCTAGAGTCTCTAATACAGCAGGAAATCTGATTGTGCCCAGAAGAAAAGAACGGTGTTTCCTACACATACGGACCATATCTAGTCCAAATCTGTTTCTGAAACTGACACAAAGCACTGGTCCTCTAACATCCAATGCTTGTCTGTTAAGATGAGAAACGTGTGAACTCCTTGAACGATGTAGTTCGTTTGAGCTGAAAAGTGACTGCCCTTACCTGAAACGAAGTCTTGCTTGTAGGGAGACTCAGAGCCTGGAATTTAACTCCTTTTCTGAAATGAAACACACAGCAAAGTTCTCATCCATGGATCACACTCTGCTTTAGAGCGAGAAGCACGCTCTTGCGATTAGATTCTCTAATATAGCAGGAAATCTGAGCGTGCCCAGAACAAAAGAACGGTGTTTCCTACATATACGGACCATATGTAGTCCAAATCTGCTTCTGATACTGATGCAATGCACTGACCCTCTAACATCCAATGCTTGTTAGTTAAGATGAGAATCGTGTGATCTTCGTTAACGATGTAGTTCGTTTGAGCAGAAAAGTGACTGCCCTTACCTGAATTGAAGTCTTGCTTGTAGGAAGACTCAGAGCCTGGGATTTAACTCCATTTCTGAAGTGAAACACACAGCAGTGTTCTCATCCATTGATGACACTCTGCTTAAGAACAAGATGCACCCTCTTGCTTTCTAGATTCTCTAAGACAGCAGGAAACGTGAGTGTGCTGAGAACAAAAGAACGGTGTTTCCTACACATACGGACCATATCTAGTACAACTCTTCTTCTGAAACTGATAAAAAACACTGGTCCTCTAACATCCAATGCTTGTCTGTTAAGATGAGAAATGTGTGAGCTCAGTGAACGATGTAGTTCATTTGAGCTGAAAAGTGACTGCCCTTACCTGAAACGAAGTGTTGCTTGTAGGAAGACACAGATTTTGGGATTTAACTCCATTTCTGAAGGGAAACACACAGCATAGTTCTCATCCATGGATCACAATCTGCTTTAGAGCGAGAAGCACGCTCTTGCTTTCTAGAGTCTCAAAGACAGCAGGAAACGTGATTTTGCTGAGAACAAAAGAACGGTGTTTCCTACACATACAGACCATATCTAGTCCAACTCTGCTTCTGAAACTGATACAAAGCACTGGTCCTCTAATATCCAATGTTTGTCAGTTAAGATGAAAACGTGTGAGCTTTGTGAATGATGTAGTTCCTTTGAACTGAAAAGTGACTGCCCTTACCTGAAACGAAGTCTTGCTTGTAGTAAGACAGAGAGCCTGGGATTTAACTCCATTTCTGAAGGGAAACACACAGCATAGTATTCATCCGTGGATCACACTCTGGTTAGAGCGAGAGGCACACTCTTGCTTTTTAGAGTCTCTAAGACAGGAAGAAATCTGAGTGTGCCCACAACAATAGAAAGGTGTTTCCTACACATATGGACCATATCCAGTCCAAATCTGCTTCTGAAACTGATACAAAGCACTGGTCCTCTAACATCCAATGTTTGTCAGTTAAGATGAGAAATGTGTGAGCTTTGTGAATGATGTAGTTCCTTTGAACTGAAAAGTGACTGCCCTTACCTGAAACGAAGTCTTGCTTGTAGGAAGACACAGAGCCTGGGATTTAACTCCATTTATGAAGGGAAACACACAGCATAGTTCTCATCCATGGATCACACTCTGCTTTAGACCGACAAGCATGCACTTGCTTTTATAGTCTCTAATATAGCAGGTAATCTGAGTGTGCCCAGAACTAAAGAACGGTGTTTCCTACATATACAGACCATAAGTAGTCCAAATCTGCTTCTGAAACTGATACAAAGCACTGACCCTCTAACATCCAATGCTTGTCAGTTAAGATGAGAAACGTGTGAGCTTCGTGAACGATGTAGTTTGTTTGAGCAGAAAAGTGACTGCCCTTACCTGAATCGAAGACTTCCTTGTAGGAAGACTCAGAGCCTGGGATTTAACTCCATTTCTGAAGTGAAACTCAGCAGTGTAATCATCCATTGGTCACACTATGTTTTAGAACAAGAAGCACGCTCTTGCTTTCTAGAGTCTCTAAGACAGCACGAAACGAGTGTGTGCTGAGAACAAAGGAACGGTGTTTCCTACACATACGGACCATATCTAGTTCAACTCTGCTTCTGAAACTGATACAAAGCACTGGTCCTCTAACATCCAATGCTTGTCAGTTAAGATGAGAAACCTGTGAGCTTTGTGAATGATGTAGTTCCTTTGAACTGAAAAGTGACTGCCCTTACCTGAAACGAAGTCTTGCTTGTAGTAAGACACAGAACCTGGGATTTAACTCCATTTCTTAAGAGAAACACACAGCAAAGTTCTCATCCATGGATCACACTCTGCTTTAGAGTGAGAAGCACGCTCTTGCGATTAGATTCTCTAATATAGCAGGAAATCTGAGCGTGCCCAGAACAAAAGAACGGTGTTTCCTACATATACGGACCATATGTAGTCCAAATCTGCTTCTGATACTGATACAATGCACTGACCCTCTAACATCCAATGCTTGTCAGTTAAGATGAGAATCTTGTGATCTTCGTTAACGATGTAGTTCGTTTGAGCAGAAAAGTGACTACCCTTACCTGAAATGAAGTCTTGTTGTTAGAAGACTCAGAGCCTGGGATTTAACTCCATTTCTGAATTGAAACACACAGCAATGTTCTCATCCATTGATGACACTCTGCTTAAGAACAAGAATCACGCTCTTGCTTTCTAGATTCTCTAAGACAGCAGGAAACGTGAGTGTACTGAGAACAAAAGAACGGTGTTTCCTACACATAGGGACCATATCTAGTCCAACTCTGCTTCTTAAACTGATACAAAGCACTGGTCCTCTAACATCCAATGCTTGTCTGTTAAGATGAGAAATGTGTGAGCTCAGTGAACGATGTAGTTCATTTGAGCTGAAAAGTGACTGCCCTTACCTGAAACGAAGTCTTGCTTGTAGGAAGACACAGAGATTGGGATTTAACTCCATTTCTGAAGGGAAACACACAGCATAGTTCTCATCCATGGATCCCAATCTGCTTTAGAGCGAGAAGCACGCTCTTGCTTTCTAGAGTCTCTAAGACAGCAGGAAACGTGAGTGTGCTGAGAACAAAAGAACGGTGTTTCCTACACATACAGACCATCTCTATTCCAACTCTGCTTCTGAAACTGATACAAAGCACTGGTCCTCTAATATCCAATGTTTGTCAGTTAAGATGAAAACGTGTGAGCTTTGTGAATGATGTAGTTCCTTTGAACTGAAAAGTGACTGCCCTTACCTGAAACGAAGTCTTGCTTGTAGTAAGACAGAGAGCCTGGGATTTAACTCCATTTCTGAAGGGAAACACACAGCATAGTATTCATCCGTGGATCACACTCTGGTTAGAGCGAGAGGCACACTCTTGCTTTTTAGAGTCTCTAAGACAGCAAGAAATCTGAGTGTGCCCACAACAATAGAACGGTGTTTCCTACACATATGGACCATATCCAGTCCAAATCTGCTTCTGAAACTGATACAAAGCACTGACCCTCTAACATCCAATGCTTGTCAGTTAAGACGGGAAACGTGTGAGCTTCATGAACGATGTAGTTCGTTTGAGCAGAAAAGTGACTGCCCTTACCTGAATCGAAGTCTTCCTTGTAGGGAGACTCAGAGCCTGGGATTTAACTCCATTTCTGAAGTGAAACACAGCAGTGTAATCATCCATTGGTCACACTATGCTTAAGAACAAGAAGCACGCTCTTGCTTTCTAGAGTCTCTAAGACAGCAGGAAACGTGTGTGTGCTGAGAACAAAAGAACGGTGTTTCCTACACATACGGACCATATCTAGTTCAACTCTGATTCTGAAACTGATACAAAGCACTGGTGCTCTAACATCCAATGCTTGTCAGTTAAGATGAGAAACCTGTGAGCTTTGTGAATGATGTAGTTCCTTTGAACTGAAAAGTGACTGCCCTTACCTGAAACGAAGTCTTGCTTGTAGTAAGACACAGAACCTGGGATTTAACTCCATTTCTTAAGAGAAACACACAGCAAAGTTCTCATCCATGGATCACACTCTGCTTTAGAGCAAGAAGCACGCTCTTGCGATTAGATTCTCTAATATAGCAGGAAATCTGAGCGTGCCCAGAACAAAAGAACGGTGTTTCCTACATATACGGACCATATGTAGTCCAAATCTGCTTCTGATACTGATGCAATGCACTGACCCTCTAACATCCAATGCTTGTTAGTTAAGATGAGAATCTTGTGATCTTCATTAACGATGTAGTTCGTTTGAGCAGAAAAGTGACTGCCCTTACCTGAATTGAAGTCTTGCTTGTAGGAAGACTCAGAGCCTGGGATTTAACTCCATTTCTGAAGTGAAACACAGAGCAGTGTTCTCATCCATTGATGACACTCTGCTTAAGAACAAGATGCACCCTCTTGCTTTCTAGATTCTCTAAGACAGCAGGAAACGTGAGTGTGCTGAGAACAAAAGAACGGTGTTTCCTACACATACGGACCATATCTAGTACAACTCTTCTTCTGAAACTGATAAAAAACACTGGTCCTCTAACATCCAATGCTTGTCTGTTAAGATGAGAAATGTGTGAGCTCAGTGAACGATGTAGTTCATTTGAGCTGAAAAGTGACTGCCCTTACCTGAAACGAAGTCTTGCTTGTAGGAAGACACAGAGATTGGGATTTAACTCCATTTCTGAAGGGAAACACACAGCATAGTTCTCATCCATGGATCCCAATCTGCTTTAGAGCGAGAAGCACGCTCTTGCTTTCTAGAGTCTCTAAGACAGCAGGAAACGTGAGTGTGCTGAGAACAAAAGAACGGTGTTTCCTACACATACAGACCATCTCTATTCCAACTCTGCTTCTGAAACTGATACAAAGCACTGGTCCTCTAATATCCAATGTTTGTCAGTTAAGATGAAAACGTGTGAGCTTTGTGAATGATGTAGTTCCTTTGAACTGAAAAGTGACTGCCCTTACCTGAAACGAAGTCTTGCTTGTAGTAAGACAGAGAGCCTGGGATTTAACTCCATTTCTGAAGGGAAACACACAGCATAGTATTCATCCGTGGATCACACTCTGGTTAGAGCGAGAGGCACACTCTTGCTTTTTAGAGTCTCTAAGACAGCAAGAAATCTGAGTGTGCCCACAACAATAGAACGGTGTTTCCTACACATATGGACCATATCCAGTCCAAATCTGCTTCTGAAACTGATACAAAGCACTGACCCTCTAACATCCAATGCTTGTCAGTTAAGACGGGAAACGTGTGAGCTTCATGAACGATGTAGTTCGTTTGAGCAGAAAAGTGACTGCCCTTACCTGAATCGAAGTCTTCCTTGTAGGGAGACTCAGAGCCTGGGATTTAACTCCATTTCTGAAGTGAAACACAGCAGTGTAATCATCCATTGGTCACACTATGCTTAAGAACAAGAAGCACGCTCTTGCTTTCTAGAGTCTCTAAGACAGCAGGAAACGTGTGTGTGCTGAGAACAAAAGAACGGTGTTTCCTACACATACGGACCATATCTAGTTCAACTCTGATTCTGAAACTGATACAAAGCACTGGTGCTCTAACATCCAATGCTTGTCAGTTAAGATGAGAAACCTGTGAGCTTTGTGAATGATGTAGTTCCTTTGAACTGAAAAGTGACTGCCCTTACCTGAAACGAAGTCTTGCTTGTAGTAAGACACAGAACCTGGGATTTAACTCCATTTCTTAAGAGAAACACACAGCAAAGTTCTCATCCATGGATCACACTCTGCTTTAGAGCAAGAAGCACGCTCTTGCGATTAGATTCTCTAATATAGCAGGAAATCTGAGCGTGCCCAGAACAAAAGAACGGTGTTTCCTACATATACGGACCATATGTAGTCCAAATCTGCTTCTGATACTGATGCAATGCACTGACCCTCTAACATCCAATGCTTGTTAGTTAAGATGAGAATCTTGTGATCTTCATTAACGATGTAGTTCGTTTGAGCAGAAAAGTGACTGCCCTTACCTGAATTGAAGTCTTGCTTGTAGGAAGACTCAGAGCCTGGGATTTAACTCCATTTCTGAAGTGAAACACAGAGCAGTGTTCTCATCCATTGATGACACTCTGCTTAAGAACAAGATGCACCCTCTTGCTTTCTAGATTCTCTAAGACAGCAGGAAACGTGAGTGTGCTGAGAACAAAAGAACGGTGTTTCCTACACATACGGACCATATCTAGTACAACTCTTCTTCTGAAACTGATAAAAAACACTGGTCCTCTAACA
The DNA here is from genome assembly GCA_949786385.1 of Onychomys leucogaster. NCBI lineage: Eukaryota > Metazoa > Chordata > Mammalia > Rodentia > Cricetidae > Onychomys > Onychomys leucogaster. The sequence continues at coordinate 500,659 of CATKUP010000129.1, read as the reverse complement.
TCCAATGCTTGTCTGTTAAGATGAGAAATGTGTGAGCTCAGTGAACGATGTAGTTCATTTGAGCTGAAAAGTGACTGCCCTTACCTGAAACGAAGTGTTGCTTGTAGGAAGACACAGAGATTGGGATTTAACTCCATTTCTTAAGGGAAACACACAGCATAGTTCTTATCCATGGATAACAATCTGCTTTAGAGCTAGAAGCACGCTCTTGCTTTTAGAGTCTCTAATATAGCAGGAAATCTGAGTGTGCCCAGAACAAAAGAACGGTGTTTCCTACACATAGGGACCATATGTAGTCCAAATCTGCTTCTGAAACTGATACAATGCACTGACCCTCTAACATCCAATGCTTGTCTGTTAAGATGAGAAATGTGTGAGCTCAGTGAACGATGTAGTTCGTTTGAGCTGAAAAGTGACTCTCCTTACCTGAAACGAAGTCTTGCTTGAAGGAAGACACAGAGATTGGGATTTAACTCCATTTCTGAAGGGAAACACACAGCATAGTTCTCATCCATGGATCACAATCTGCTTTAGAGCGAGAAGCACGCTCTTGCTTTCTAGAGTCTCTAACACAGCAGGAAACGTGAGTGTGCTGAGAACAAAAGAACGGTGTTTCCTACACATACGGACCATATCTAGTCCAACTCTGCTTCTGTAACTGATACAAAGCACTGGTCCTCTAACATCCAATGCTTGTCAGTTAAGATTAGAAACGTGTGAGCTTTGAGAATGATGTAGTTCCTTTGAACTGAAAAGTGACTGCCCTTACCTGTAACGAAGTCTTCCCTGTAGTAAGACACAGAGCCTGGGATTTAACACCATCTCTGTAGGGAAACACACAGCAGAGTTCTCATCCATGGATCATACTCTGCTTTAGAGCGAGAAGCATGCTCTTGCTTTCTAGAGTCTCTAATACAGCAGGAAATATGATTGTGCCAAGAAGAAAAGAACGGTGTTTCCTACACATACGGACCATATCTAGTCCAAATCTGTTTCTGAAACTGATACAAAGCACTGGTCCTCTAACATCCAATGCTTGTCTGTTAAGATGAGAAACGTGTGAACTCCTTGAACGATGTAGTTCCTTTGAGCTGAAAAGTGACTGCCCTTACCTGAAACAAAGTCTTGCTTGTAGGAAGACTCAGAGCCTGGTATTTAACTCCATTTCTGAAGTGAAACACACAGCAGTGTTCTCATCCATTGATGACACTCTGCTTTAGAACAAGAAGCACGCTCTTGCTTTCTAGAGTCTCTAAGACAGCAGGAAACGTGAGTGTGCTGAGAACAAAAGAAAGGTGTTTCCTACACATACGGACCATATCTAGTCCAACTCTCCTTCTTAAACTGATACAAAGCCCTGGTCCTCTAACATCCAATGCTTGTCTGTTAAGATGAGAAATGTGTGAGCTCAGTGAACGATGTAGTTCGTTTGAGCTGAAAAGTGACTGCCGTTACCTGAAACGAAGTCTTGCTTGTAGGAAGACACAGAGATTGGGATTTAACTCCATTTCTGAAGGGAAACACACAGCATAGTATTCATCCATGGATAACACTCTGCTTTATAACAAGAAGCACGCTCTTGCTTTCTAGAGTCTCTAATACAGCAGGAAATCTGATTGCGCCCAGAACAAAGAACGGTGTTTCCTACACATATGGACCATATCCAGTCCAAATCTGCTTCTGAAACTGATACAAAGCACTCGTCCTCTAACATCCAATGTTTGTCAGTTAAGATGAGAAACGTGTGAGCGCTGTGAATGATGTAGTTCGTTTGAGCAGTAAAGTGACTGCCCTTACCTGAAACGAAGTCTTGCTTGTAGTAAGACAGAGAGCCTGGGATTTAACTCCATTTCTGAAGGGAAACACACAGCATAGTTTTCATCCATGGATCACACTCTGCTTTAGAGCGAGAAGCACGCTCTTGATTTCTAAACTCTTTAAGACAGCAGGAAACGTGAGTGTGCAGAGAACAAAAGAACGGTGTTTCCTACACATACGGACCATATCTAGTCCAACTCTGCTTCTGAAACTCATACAAAGCACTGGTCCTCTAACATGCAATGCTTGTCAGTTAAGATGGGAAACATGTGAGCTTTGTGAATGATGTAGTTCCTTTGAACTGAAAAGTGACTGCCCTTACCTGAAAAGAAGTCTTGCTTGTAGGAAGACTCAGAGCCTGCGATTTAACTCCATTTCTGAAGTGAAACACACAGCAATGTAATCAACCATTGATCACACTCTGCTTTAGAACAAGAAGCACGCTCTTGCTTTCTAGAGTCTCTAAGAGAGCAGGAAACATGTGTGTGCTGAGAGCAAAAGAACGGTGTTTCCTACACATACGGACCATATCTAGTTCAACTCTGATTCTGAAACTGATACAAAGCACTGACCCTCTAACATCCAATGCTTGTCAGTTAAGATGAAAAACGTGTGAGCTTCGTGAACAATGTAGTTCGTTTGAGCGGAAAAGTGACTGCCCTTACCTGAATCGAAGTCTTGCTTGAAGGAAGACTCAGAGCCTGGGATTTAACTCCATTTCTGGAGTGAAACACACAGCAGTGTAATCATCCATTGATCACACTCTGCTTTAGAACAAGAAGCACGCTCTTGCTTTCTAGAGTCTCTAAGACAGCAGGAAACGTGAGTGTGCTGAGAAGAAAAGAAAGGTGTTTCCTACACATACGGACCATATCTAGTCCAACTCTCCTTCTTAAACTGATACAAAGCACTGGTCCTCTAACATCCAATGCTTGTCTGTTAAGATGAGAAATGTGTGAGCTCAGTGAACGATGTAGTTCATTTGAGCTGCAAAGTGACTGCCCTTACCTGAAACGAAGTCTTGCTTGTAGGAAGACTCAGAGCCTGGGATTTAACTCCATTTCTGAAGGGAAACACACAGCATAGATCTCATCCATGGATCACACTCTGCTTTAGGGCGAGAAGCACGCTCTTGCTTTCTGGAGTCTCTAACACAGCAGGAAACGGGAGTGCGCTGAGAACAAAAGAACGGTGTTTCCTACACATACAGACCATATCTAGTCCAACTCCTCTTCTGAAACTGATACAAATTACTGGTCCTCTAACATCCAATGCTTGTATGTAAAGAAGAGAAATGGGTGAGCTCAGTGAACGATGTAGTTCGTTTGAGCTGAAAACTGACTGCCGTTACCTGAAACGAAGTCTTGCTTCTAGGAAGACACAGAGATTGAGATTTAACTCCATCTCTGAAGGGAAACACACAGCAGAGTTCTCATCCATGGATCACACTCTGCTTTAGAGCGAGAAGCACGCTCTTGCTTTCTAGAGTCTCTAATACAGCAGGCAATCTGAGTGTGCCCAGAACAAAAGAACGGAGTTTCCTACACATACGGACCACATGTAGTCCAACTCTTCTTCTGAAACTGATACAAAGCAATAGTCCTCTAACATCCAATGCTTGTCAGTTAAGATGGAAAACGTGTGAGCTTCATGAACGATGTAGTTCGTTTGAGCAGAAAAGTGACTGCCCTTACCTGAAACGAAGTCTTGCTTGTAGGAAGACAGAGAATCTGGGATTTAACTCCATTTCTGAAGGGAAACACACAGCATAGTTCTCATCCATGGATCACACTCTGCTTTAGAGTGAGAAGCACGATCTTGCTTTCTAAAATCTCTAAGACATCAGGAAATGTAAGTGCGCTGAGAACAAAAGAACGGTGTTTCCTACACATAGGGACCATATCTAGTCCAACTCTGTTTCTGAAACTGACACAAAGCACTGGTCCTCTAACATCCAATGCTTGTCTGTTAAGATGAAAAACGTGTGAGCTTTGAGAATGATGTAGTTCCTTTGAACTGAAAAGTGACTGCCCTTACCTGTAACGAAGTCTTGCTTGTAGTAAGACACAGAGCCTGGGATTTAACTCCATCTCTGAAGGGAAACACACAGCAGAGTTCTCATCCATGGATCACACTCTGCTTTAGAGACAGAAGCACGCTCTTGCTTTTGAGAGTCTCTAATACAGCAGGCAATCTGAGTGTGCCCAGAACAAAAGAACGGAGTTTCCTACACATACGGACCATATGTAGTCCAACTCTTCTTCTGAAACTGATACAAAGCAGTAGTCCTCTAACATCCAATGCTTGTCAGTTAAGATGGGAAACGTGTGAGCTTCATGAACGATGTAGTTCGTTTGAGTAGAAAAGTGCCTGCCCTACCTGAAACGAAGTCTTGCTTGTAGGAAGACTCAGAGCCTGTGATTTAACTCCACTTCTGAAATGAAACACACAGCAGTGTTCTCATCCATTGATCATACTCTGCTTTAGAACAAGAAGAACGCTCTTGCTTGCTAGAGTCTCTAAGACAGCAGGAATCGTGAGTGCGCTGAGAACAAAAGAACGGTGTTTCCTACACATACGGACCATATCTAGTCCAACTCTTCTTCTGAAACTGATACAAATCACTGGTCCTCGAACATCCAATGCTTGTCAGTTAAGATGGGAAACGTGTGAGCTTCATGAACGATGTAGTTCGTTTGAGCAGAAAAGTGACTGCCCTTACCTGAAACGAATTCTTGCTTGTAGGAAGACTCAGAGCCTGGGATTTAACTCCATTTCTGAAGTGAAACACACAGCAGTGTAATCATCCATTGATCACACTCTGCTTTAGAACAAGAAGCACACTCTTGCTTTCTAGAGTCTCTAAGACAGCAGGAAACGTGTGTGTGCTGAGAACAATAGAACGGTGTTTCCTAAACATATGGACCATATCTAGTTCAACTCTGCATCTGAAACTGATACAAAGCACTGGTCCTCTAACATCCAATGCTTGTATGTAAAGAAGAGAAATGTGTGAGCTCAGTGAACGATGTAGTTCTTTTGAGCTGAAAAGTGACTGCCGTTACCTGAAACGAGTCTTGCTTCTAGGAAGACACAGAGATTGAGATTTAACTCCATTTATGAAGGGAAACACACAGCATAGTTCTCATCCATGGATCACACTCTGCTTTAGAGCGAGAAGCACGCTCTTGCTTTCTGGAGTCTCTAACACAGCAGGAAACGTGAGTGCGCTGAGAACCATAGAATGGTGTTTCCTACACATACGGACCATATCTAGTCCAACTCTTCTTCTGAAACTGATACAAATCACTGGTCCTCTAACATCCAATGCTTGTCAGTTACGATGGGAAATGTGTGAGCTTCATGAACGATGTAGTTCTTTTGAGCAGAAAAGTGACTGCCCTTACCTGAAACGAATTCTTGCTTGTAGGAAGACTCAGAGCCTGGGATTTAACTCCACTTCTGAAGGGAAACACACAGCATAGTTCTCATCCATGGATCACACTCTGCTTTAGAGCGAGAAGCACGCTCTTGCTTTCTAAAGTCTCTAAGACAGCAGGAAACGTGAGTGCGCTGAGAACAAAAGAACGGTGTTTCCTACACATACGGACCATATCTAGTCCAACTCTGTTTCTGAAACTGACACAAAGCACTGGTCCTCTAACATCCAATGTTTGTCAGTTAAGATGAGAAACGTGTGAGATTTGAGAATGATGTAGTTCCTTTGAACTGAAAAGTGACTGCCCTTACCTGTAACGAAGTCTTGCTTGTAGTAAGACAAAGAGCCTGGGATTTAACTCCATCTCTGAAGGGAAACACACAGCAGAGTTCTCATCCATGGATCACACTCTGCTTTAGAGCGAGAAGCACGCTCTTGCTTTCTAGAGTCTCTAATACAGCAGGCAATCTGAGTGTGCCCAGAACAAAAGAACAGAGTTTCCTACACATACGGACCATATGTAGACCAACTCTTCTTCTGAAACTGATACAAAGCAGTAGTCCTCTAACATCCAATGCTTGTCAGTTAAGATGGGAAACTTGTGAACTTCGTGAACGATGAAGATCGTTTAAGCAGAAAAGTGACTGCCCTTACCTGAATCGAAGTCTTGCTTCTAGGAAGACACAGAGATTGAGATTTAACTCCATTTATGGAGGGAAACACACAGCATAGTTCTCACCCATGGATCACACTCTGCTTTAGAGCGAGAAGCACGCTCTTGCTTTCTGGAGTCTCAAACACAGCAGGAAACGTGAGTGCTCTGAGAACAAAAGAACGGTGTTTCCTACACATACGGACCATATCTAGTCCAACGCTTCTTCTGAAAGTGATACAAATCACTGGTCCTCTAACATCCAATGCTTGTCAGTTAAGATGGGAAATGTGTGAGCTTCATGAACGATGTAGTTCGTTTGAGCAGAAAAGTGACTGCCCTTACCTGAAACGAATTCTTGCTTGTAGGAAGACTCAGAGCCTGGGATTTAACTCCACTTCTGAAATGAAACACACAGCAGTGTTCTCATCCATTGGTCATACTCTGCTTTAGAACAAGAAGCACGCTCTTGCTTGCTAGAGTCTCTAAGACAGCAGGAAACTTGAGTTTGCTGAGAACAAAAGAACGGTGTTTCCTACACATACGGACCATATCTAGTCCAACTCTGTTTCTGAAACTGACACAAAGCACTGGTCCTCTAACATCCAATGCTTGTCTGTTAAGATGAAAAACGTGTGAGCTTTGAGAATGATGTAGTTCCTTTGAACTGAAAAGTGACTGCCCTTACCTGTAACGAAGTCTTGCTTGTAGTAAGACACAGAGCCTGGGATTTAACTCCATCTCAGAAGGGAAACACACAGCAGAGTTCTCATCCATGGATCACACTCTGCTTTAGTGAGAGAAGCACGCTCTTGCTTTCGAGAGTCTCTAATACAGCAGGCAATCTGAGTGTGCCCAGAACAAAAGAACGGAGTTTCCTACACATACGGACCATATGTAGTCCAACTCTTCTTCTGAAACTGATACAAAGCAGTAGTCCTCTAACATCCAATGCTTGTCAGTTAAGATGGGAAATGTGTGTGCTTCATGAACGATGTAGTTCGTTTGAGTAGAAAAGTGCCTGCCCTACCTGAAACGAAGTCTTGCTTGTAGGAAGACTCAGAGCCTGGGATTTAACTCCATTTCTGAAGTGAAACACACAGCAGTGTAATCATCCATTGATCACACTCTGCTTTAGAACAAGAAGCACACTCTTGCTTTCTAGAGACTCTAAGACAGCAGGAAACGTGTGTGTGCTGAGAACAAAATAACGGTGTTTCCTAAACATATGGACCATATCTAGTTCAACACTTCTTCTGAAACTGATACAAAGCACTGGTCCTCTAACATCCAATGCTTGTATGTAAAGAAGAGAAATGTGTGAGCTCAGTGAACGATGTAGTTCTTTTGAGCTGAAAAGTGACTGCCGTTACCTGAAACGAAGTCTTGCTTCTAGGAAGACACAGAGATTGAGATTTAACTCCATTTATGAAGGGAAACACACAGCATAGTTCTCATCCATGGATCACACTCTGCTTTAGAGCGAGAAGCACGCTCTTGCTTTCTGGAGTCTCTAACACAGCAGGAAACGTGAGTGCGCTGAGAACCATAGAATGGTGTTTCCTACACATACGGACCATATCTAGTCCAACTCTTCTTCTGAAACTGATACAAATCACTGGTCCTCTAACATCCAATGCTTGTCAGTTACGATGGGAAATGTGTGAGCTTCATGAACGATGTAGTTCTTTTGAGCAGAAAAGTGACTGCCCTTACCTGAAACGAATTCTTGCTTGTAGGAAGACTCAGAGCCTGGGATTTAACTCCACTTCTGAAGGGAAACACACAGCATAGTTCTCATCCATGGATCACACTCTGCTTTAGAGCGAGAAGCACGCTCTTGCTTTCTAAAGTCTCTAAGACAGCAGGAAACGTGAGTGCGCTGAGAACAAAAGAACGGTGTTTCCTACACATACGGACCATATCTAGTCCAACTCTGTTTCTGAAACTGACACAAAGCACTGGTCCTCTAACATCCAATGTTTGTCAGTTAAGATGAGAAACGTGTGAGATTTGAGAATGATGTAGTTCCTTTGAACTGAAAAGTGACTGCCCTTACCTGTAACGAAGTCTTGCTTGTAGTAAGACACAGAGCCTGGGATTTAACTCCATCTCTGAAGGGAAACACACAGCAGAGTTCTCATCCATGGATCACACTCTGCTTTAGAGCGAGAAGCACGCTCTTGCTTTCTAGAGTCTGTAACACAGCAGGAAACGTGAGTGCTCTGAGAACAAAAGAACGGTGTTTCCTACACATACGGACCATATCTAGTCCAACGCTTCTTCTGAAAGTGATACAAATCACTGGTCCTCTAACATCCAATGCTTGTCAGTTAAGATGGGAAATGTGTGAGCTTCATGAACGATGTAGTTCGTTTGAGCAGAAAAGTGACTGCCCTTACCTGAAACGAATTCTTGCTTGTAGGAAGACTCAGAGCCTGGGATTTAACTCCACTTCTGAAATGAAACACACAACAGTGTTCTCATCCATTGGTCATACTCTGCTTTAGAACAAGAAGCACGCTCTTGCTTGCTAGAGTCTCTAAGACAGCAGGAAACTTGAGTTTGCTGAGAACAAAAGAACGGTGTTTCCTACACATACGGACCATATCTAGTCCAACTCTGTTTCTGAAACTGACACAAAGCACTGGTCCTCTAACATCCCATGCTTGTATGTAAAGAAGAGAAATGTGTGAGCTCAGTGAACGATGTAGTTCGTTTGAGCTGAAAAGTGACTGCCGTTACCTGAAACGAAGTCTTGCTTCTAGGAAGACACAGAGATTGAGATTTAACTCCATTTATGAAGGGAAACACACAGCATAGTTCTCATCCATGGATCACACTCTGCTTTAGAGCGAGATGCACGCTCTTGCTTTCTGGAGTCTCTAACACAGCATGAAACGTGAGAGCGCTGAGAACCATAGAATGGTGTTTCCTACTCATACGGACCATATCTAGTCCAACTCTTCTTCTGAAACTGATACAAATCACTGGTCCTCTAACATCCAATGCTTGTCAGTTACGATGGGAAATGTGTGAGCTTCATGAACGATGTAGTTCTTTTGAGCAGAAAAGTGACTGCCCTTACCTGAAACGAATTCTTGCTTGTAGGAAGACTCAGAGCCTGGGATTTAACTCCACTTCTGAAGGGAAACACACAGCATAGTTCTCATCCATGGATCACACTCTGCTTTAGAGCGAGAAGCACGCTCTTGCTTTCTAAAGTCTCTAAGACAGCAGGAAACGTGAGTGCGCTGAGAACAAAAGAACGGTGTTTCCTACACATACGGACCATATCTAGTCCAACTCTGTTTCTGAAACTGACACAAAGCACTGGTCCTCTAACATCCAATGTTTGTCAGTTAAGATGAGAAACGTGTGAGATTTGAGAATGATGTAGTTCCTTTGAACTGAAAAATGACTGCCCTTACCTGTAACGAAGTCTTGCTTGTAGTAAGACACAGAGCCTGGGATTTAACTCCATCTCTGAAGGGAAACACACAGCAGAGTTCTCATCCATGGATCACACTCTGCTTTAGAGCGAGAAGCACGCTCTTGCTTTCTAGAGTCTCTAATACAGCAGGCAATCTGATTGTGCCCAGAACAAAAGAACAGAGTTTCCTACACATACGGACCATATGTAGACCAACTCTTCTTCTGAAACTGATACAAAGCAGTAGTCCTCTAACATCCAATGCTTGTCAGTTAAGATGGGAAACTTGTGAGCTTCGTGAACGATGAAGATCGTTTAAGCAGAAAAGTGACTGCCCTTACCTGAATCGAAGTCTTGCTTCTAGGAAGACACAGAGATTGAGATTTAACTCCATTTATGGAGGGAAACACACAGCATAGTTCTCACCCATGGATCACACTCTGCTTTAGAGCGAGAAGCACGCTCTTGCTTTCTGGAGTCTCAAACACAGCAGGAAACGTGAGTGCTCTGAGAACAAAAGAACGGTGTTTCCTACACATACGGACCATATCTAGTCCAACGCTTCTTCTGAAAGTGATACAAATCACTGGTCCTCTAACATCCAATGCTTGTCAGTTAAGATGGGAAATGTGTGAGCTTCATGAACGATGTAGTTCGTTTGAGCAGAAAAGTGACTGCCCTTACCTGAAACGAATTCTTGCTTGTAGGAAGACTCAGAGCCTGGGATTTAACTCCACTTCTGAAATGAAACACACAGCAGTGTTCTCATCCATTGGTCATACTCTGCTTTAGAACAAGAAGCACGCTCTTGCTTGCTAGAGTCTCTAAGACAGCAGGAAACTTGAGTTTGCTGAGAACAAAAGAACGGTGTTTCCTACACATACGGACCATATCTAGTCCAACTCTGTTTCTGAAACTGACACAAAGCACTGGTCCTCTAACATCCCATGCTTGTATGTAAAGAAGAGAAATGTGTGAGCTCAGTGAACGATGTAGTTCGTTTGAGCTGAAAAGTGACTGCCGTTACCTGAAACGAAGTCTTGCTTCTAGGAAGACACAGAGATTGAGATTTAACTCCATTTATGAAGGGAAACACACAGCATAGTTCTCATCCATGGATCACATTCTGCTTTAGAGCGAGATGCACGCTCTTGCTTTCTGGAGTCTTTAACACAGCATGAAACGTGAGAGCGCTGAGAACCATAGAATGGTGTTTCCTACTCATACGGACCATATCTAGTCCAACTCCTCTTCTGAAACTGATACAAATCACTGGTCCTCTAACATCCAATGCTTGTCAGTTACGATGGGAAATGTGTGAGCTTCATGAACGATGTAGTTCTTTTGAGCAGAAAAGTGACTGCCCTTACCTGAAACGAATTCTTGCTTGTAGGAAGACTCAGAGCCTGGGATTTAACTCCACTTCTGAAGGGAAACACACAGCATAGTTCTCATCCATGGATCACACTCTGCTTTAGAGCGAGAAGCACGCTCTTGCTTTCTGGAGTCTCTAACACAGCAGGAAACGTGAGTGCGCTGAGAACCATAGAATGGTGTTTCCTACACATACGGACCATATCTAGTCCAAAACTTCTTCTGAAACAGATACAAATCACTGGTCCTCTAACATCCAATGCTTGTCAGTTACGATGGGAAACTTGTGAGCTTCGTGAACGATGTAGATCGTTTGAGCAGAAAAGTGACTGCCCTTACCTGAATCGAAGTCTTGCTTGTAGGAAGACTCAGAGCCTGGGATTTAACTCCATTTCTGGAGTGAAACACACAGTAGTGTAATCATCCATTGATCACACTCTGCTTTAGAACAAGAAGCACGCTCTTGCTTTCTAGAGTCTCTAAGACAGCAGGAAACGTGTGTGTGCTGAGAACAAAAGAACGGTGTTTCCTACACTTACGGACCATATCTAGTTCAACTCTGTTTCTGAAACTGATATAAAGCACTGGTCCTCTAACATCCAATGCTTGTATGTAAAGAAGAGAAATGTGTGAGCTCAGTGAACGATGTAGTTCGTTTGAGCTGAAAAGTGACTGCCGTTACCTGAAACGAAGTCTTGCTTCTAGGAAGACTCAGAGCCTGGGATTTAACTCCACTTCTGAAATGAAACACACAGCAGTGTTCTCATCCATTGGTCATACTCTGCTTTAGAACAAGAAGCACGCTCTTGCTTGCTAGAGTCTCTAAGACAGCAGGAAACTTGAGTTTGCTGAGAACAAAAGAACGGTGTTTCCTACACATACGGACCATATCTAGTCCAACTCTGTTTCTGAAACTGACACAAAGCACTGGTCCTCTAACATCCAATGCTTGTCTGTTAAGATGAAAAACGTGTGAGCTTTGAGAATGATGTAGTTCCTTTGAACTGAAAAGTGACTGCCCTTACCTGTAACGAAGTCTTGCTTGTAGTAAGACACAGAGCCTGGGATTTAACTCCATCTCAGAAGGGAAACACACAGCAGAGTTCTCATCCATGGATCACACTCTGCTTTAGAGAGAGAAGCACGCTCTTGCTTTCGAGAGTCTCTAATACAGCAGGCAATCTGAGTGTGCCCAGAACAAAAGAACGGAGTTTCCTACACATACGGACCATATGTAGTCCAACTCTTCTTCTGAAACTGATACAAAGCAGTAGTCCTCTAACATCCAATGCTTGTCAGTTAAGATGGGAAATGTGTGTGCTTCATGAACGATGTAGTTCGTTTGAGTAGAAAAGTGCCTGCCCTACCTGAAACGAAGTCTTGCTTGTAGGAAGACTCAGAGCCTGGGATTTAACTCCATTTCTGAAGTGAAACACACAGCAGTGTAATCATCCATTGATCACACTCTGCTTTAGAACAAGAAGCACACTCTTGCTTTCTAGAGACTCTAAGACAGCAGGAAACGTGTGTGTGCTGAGAACAAAATAACGGTGTTTCCTAAACATATGGACCATATCTAGTTCAACTCTTCTTCTGAAACTGATACAAAGCACTGGTCCTCTAACATCCAATGCTTGTATGTAAAGAAGAGAAATGTGTGAGCTCAGTGAACGATGTAGTTCTTTTGAGCTGAAAAGTGACTGCCGTTACCTGAAACGAGTCTTGCTTCTAGGAAGACACAGAGATTGAGATTTAACTCCATTTATGAAGGGAAACACACAGCATAGTTCTCATCCATGGATCACACTCTGCTTTAGAGCGAGAAGCACGCTCTTGCTTTCTGGAGTCTCTAACACAGCAGGAAACGTGAGTGCGCTGAGAACCATAGAATGGTGTTTCCTACACATACGGACCATATCTAGTCCAACTCTTCTTCTGAAACTGATACAAATCACTGGTCCTCTAACATCCAATGCTTGTCAGTTACGATGGGAAATGTGTGAGCTTCATGAACGATGTAGTTCTTTTGAGCAGAAAAGTGACTGCCCTTACCTGAAACGAATTCTTGCTTGTAGGAAGACTCAGAGCCTGGGATTTAACTCCACTTCTGAAGGGAAACACACAGCATAGTTCTCATCCATGGATCACACTCTGCTTTAGAGCGAGAAGCACGCTCTTGCTTTCTAGAGTCTCTAAGACATCAGGAAACGAGAGTGCGCTGAGAACAAAAGAACGGTGTTTCCTACACATACGGACCATATCTAGTCCAACTCTGTTTCTGAAACTGACACAAAGCACTGGTCCTCTAACATCCAATGTTTGTCAGTTAAGATGAGAAACGTGTGAGATTTGAGAATGATGTAGTTCCTTTGAACTGAAAAGTGACTGCCATTACCTGTAACGAAGTCTTGCTTGTAGTAAGACACAGAGCCTGGGATTTAACTCCATCTCTGAAGGGAAACACACAGCAGAGTTCTCATCCATGGATCACACTCTGCTTTAGAGCGAGAAGCACGCTCTTGCTTTCTAGAGTCTCTAACACAGCAGGAAACGTGAGTGCTCTGAGAACAAAAGAACGGTGTTTCCTACACATACGGACCATATCTAGTCCAACGCTTCTTCTGAAAGTGATACAAATCACTGGTCCTCTAACATCCAATGCTTGTCAGTTAAGATGGGAAATGTGTGAGCTTCATGAACGATGTAGTTCGTTTGAGCAGAAAAGTGACTGCCCTTACCTGAAACGAATTCTTGCTTGTAGGAAGACTCAGAGCCTGGGATTTAACTCCACTTCTGAAATGAAACACACAACAGTGTTCTCATCCATTGGTCATACTCTGCTTTAGAACAAGAAGCACGCTCTTGCTTGCTAGAGTCTCTAAGACAGCAGGAAACTTGAGTTTGCTGAGAACAAAAGAACGGTGTTTCCTACACATACGGACCATATCTAGTCCAACTCTGTTTCTGAAACTGACACAAAGCACTGGTCCTCTAACATCCCATGCTTGTATGTAAAGAAGAGAAATGTGTGAGCTCAGTGAACGATGTAGTTCGTTTGAGCTGAAAAGTGACTGCCGTTACCTGAAACGAAGTCTTGCTTCTAGGAAGACACAGAGATTGAGATTTAACTCCATTTATGAAGGGAAACACACAGCATAGTTCTCATCCATGGATCACACTCTGCTTTAGAGCGAGAAGCACGCTCTTGCTTTCTGGAGTCTCTAACACAGCATGAAACGTGAGAGCGCTGAGAACCATAGAATGGTGTTTCCTACTCATACGGACCATATCTAGTCCAACTCTTCTTCTGAAACTGATACAAATCACTGGTCCTCTAACATCCAATGCTTGTCAGTTACGATGGGAAATGTGTGAGCTTCATGAACGATGTAGTTCTTTTGAGCAGAAAAGTGACTGCCCTTACCTGAAACGAATTCTTGCTTGTAGGAAGACTCAGAGCCTGGGATTTAACTCCACTTCTGAAGGGAAACACACAGCATAGTTCTCATCCATGGATCACACTCTGCTTTAGAGCGAGAAGCACGCTCTTGCTTTCTAAAGTCTCTAAGACAGCAGGAAACGTGAGTGCGCTGAGAACAAAAGAACGGTGTTTCCTACACATAGGGACCATATCTAGTCCAACTCTGTTTCTGAAACTGACACAAAGCACTGGTCCTCTAACATCCAATGTTTGTCAGTTAAGATGAGAAACGTGTGAGATTTGAGAATGATGTAGTTCCTTTGAACTGAAAAATGACTGCCCTTACCTGTAACGAAGTCTTGCTTGTAGTAAGACACAGAGCCTGGGATTTAACTCCATCTCTGAAGGGAAACACACAGCAGAGTTCTCATCCATGGATCACACTCTGCTTTAGAGCGAGAAGCACGCTCTTGCTTTCTAGAGTCTCTAATACAGCAGGCAATCTGATTGTGCCCAGAACAAAAGAACAGAGTTTCCTACACATACGGACCATATGTAGACCAACTCTTCTTCTGAAACTGATACAAAGCAGTAGTCCTCTAACATCCAATGCTTGTCAGTTAAGATGGGAAACTTGTGAGCTTCGTGAACGATGAAGATCGTTTAAGCAGAAAAGTGACTGCCCTTACCTGAATCGAAGTCTTGCTTCTAGGAAGACACAGAGATTGAGATTTAACTCCATTTATGGAGGGAAACACACAGCATAGTTCTCACCCATGGATCACACTCTGCTTTAGAGCGAGAAGCACGCTCTTGCTTTCTGGAGTCTCAAACACAGCAGGAAACGTGAGTGCTCTGAGAACAAAAGAACGGTGTTTCCTACACATACGGACCATATCTAGTCCAACGCTGCTTCTGAAAGTGATACAAATCACTGGTCCTCTAACATCCAATGCTTGTCAGTTAAGATGGGAAATGTGTGAGCTTCATGAACGATGTAGTTCGTTTGAGCAGAAAAGTGACTGCCCTTACCTGAAACGAATTCTTGCTTGTAGGAAGACTCAGAGCCTGGGATTTAACTCCACTTCTGAAATGAAACACACAGCAGTGTTCTCATCCATTGGTCATACTCTGCTTTAGAACAAGAAGCACGCTCTTGCTTGCTAGAGTCTCTAAGACAGCAGGAAACTTGAGTTTGCTGAGAACAAAAGAACGGTGTTTCCTACACATACGGACCATATCTAGTCCAACTCTGTTTCTGAAACTGACACAAAGCACTGGTCCTCTAACATCCCATGCTTGTATGTAAAGAAGAGAAATGTGTGAGCTCAGTGAACGATGTAGTTCGTTTGAGCTGAAAAGTGACTGCCGTTACCTGAAACGAAGTCTTGCTTCTAGGAAGACACAGAGATTGAGATTTAACTCCATTTATGAAGGGAAACACACAGCATAGTTCTCATCCATGGATCACACTCTGCTTTAGAGCGAGATGCACGCTCTTGCTTTCTGGAGTCTCTAACACAGCATGAAACGTGAGAGCGCTGAGAACCATAGAATGGTGTTTCCTACTCATACGGACCATATCTAGTCCAACTCCTCTTCTGAAACTGATACAAATCACTGGTCCTCTAACATCCAATGCTTGTCAGTTACGATGGGAAATGTGTGAGCTTCATGAACGATGTAGTTCTTTTGAGCAGAAAAGTGACTGCCCTTACCTGAAACGAATTCTTGCTTGTAGGAAGACTCAGAGCCTGGGATTTAACTCCACTTCTGAAGGGAAACACACAGCATAGTTCTCATCCATGGATCACACTCTGCTTTAGAGCGAGAAGCACGCTCTTGCTTTCTGGAGTCTCTAACACAGCAGGAAACGTGAGTGCGCTGAGAACCATAGAATGGTGTTTCCTACACATACGGACCATATCTAGTCCAAAACTTCTTCTGAAACAGATACAAATCACTGGTCCTCTAACATCCAATGCTTGTCAGTTACGATGGGAAACTTGTGAGCTTCGTGAACGATGTAGATCGTTTGAGCAGAAAAGTGACTGCCCTTACCTGAATCGAAGTCTTGCTTGTAGGAAGACTCAGAGCCTGGGATTTAACTCCATTTCTGGAGTGAAACACACAGCAGTGTAATCATCCATTGATCACACTCTGCTTTAGAACAAGAAGCACGCTCTTGCTTTCTAGAGTCTCTAAGACAGCAGGAAACGTGTGTGTGCTGAGAACAAAAGAACGGTGTTTCCTACACTTACGGACCATATCTAGTTCAACTCTGTTTCTGAAACTGATATAAAGCACTGGTCCTCTAACATCCAATGCTTGTATGTAAAGAAGAGAAATGTGTGAGCTCAGTGAACGATGTAGTTCGTTTGAGCTGAAAAGTGACTGCCGTTACCTGAAACGAAGTCTTGCTTCTAGGAAGACTCAGAGCCTGGGATTTAACTCCATTTCTGAAATGAAACACACAGCAGTGTTCTCATCCATTGATCATACTCTGCTTTAGAACAAGAAGCACGCTCTTGCTTGCTAGAGTCTCTAAGACAGCAGGAAACGTGAGTGCGCTGAGAACAAAAGAACGGTGTTTCCTACACATACGGACCATATCTAGTCCAACTCTTCTTCTGAAACTGATACAATTCAGTGGTCCTCTAACATCCAATGCTTGTCAGTTAAGATGGGAAACGTGTGAGCTTCATAAACAATGTAGTTCGTTTGAGCAGAAAAGTGACTGCCCTTACCTGAAACGAATTCTTGCTTGTAGGAAGACTCAGAGCCTGGGATTTAACTCCATTTCTGAAGTGAAACACACAGCAGTGTAATCATCCATTGATCACACTCTGCTTTAGAACAAGAAGCACGCTCTTGCTTTCTAGAGTCTCTAAGACAGCAGGAAACATGTGTGTGCTGAGAACAAAAGAACGGTGTTTCCTAAACATACGGACCATATCTAGTTCAACTCTGCTTCTGAAACTGATACAAAGCACTGGTCCTCTAACATCCAATGCTTGTATGTAAAGAAGAGAAATGTGTGAGCTCAGTGAACGATGTAGTTCTTTTGAGCTGAAAAGTGACTGCCGTTACCTGAAACGAAGTCTTGCTTCTAGGAAGACACAGAGATTGAGATTTAACTCCATTTATGAAGGGAAACACACAGCATAGTTCTCATCTATGGATCACACTCTGCTTTAGAGCGAGAAGCACGCTCTTGCTTTCTGGAGTCTCTAACACAGCAGGAAACGTGAGTGCGCTGAGAACCATAGAATGGTGTTGCCTACACATACGGACCATATCTAGTCCAACTCTTCTTCTGAAACTGATACAAATCACTGGTCCTCTAACATCCAATGCTTGTCAGTTACGATAGGAAATGTGTGAGCTTCATGAACGATGTAGTTCATTTGAGCAGAAAAGTGACTGCCCTTACCTGAAAGGAATTCTTGCTTGTAGGAAGACTCAGAGCCTGGGATTTAACTCCACTTCTGAAGGGAAACACACAGCATAGTTCTCATCCATGGATCACACTCTGCTTTAGAGCGAGAAGCATGCTCTTGCTTTCTAAAGTCTCTAAGACAGCAGGAAACGTGAGTGCGCTGAGAACAAAAGAACGGTGTTTCCTACACATACGGACCATATCTAGTCCAACTCTTTTTCTGAAACTGACACAAAGCACTGGTCCTCTAACATCCAATGTTTGTCAGTTAAGATGAGAAACGTGTGAGCTTTGAGAATGATGTAGTTCCTTTGAACTGAAAAGTGACTGCCCTTACCTGTAACGAAGTCTTGCTTGTAGTAAGACACAGAGCCTGGGATTTAACTCCATCTCTGAAGGGAAACACACAGCAGAGTTCTCATCCATGGATCACACTCTGCTTTAGAGCGAGAAGCACGCTCTTGCTTTCTAGAGTCTCTAATACAGCAGGCAATCTGAGTGTGCCCAGAACAAAAGAACGGAGTTTCCTACACATATGGACCATATGTAGTCCAACTCTTCTTCTGAAACTGACACAAAGCAGTAGTCCTCTAACATCCAATCCTTGTCAGTTAAGATGGGAAACGTGTGAGCTTCGTGAACGATGTAGATCGTTTGAGCAGAAAAGTGACTGCCCTTACCTGAATCGAAGTCTTGCTTGTAGGAAGACTCAGAGCCTGGGATTTAACTCCATTTCTGGAGTGAAACACACAGCAGTGTAATCATCCATGATCACACTCTGCTTTAGAACAAGAAGCACGCTCTTGCTTTCTAGAGTCTCTAAGACAGCAGGAAACCTGTGTGGGCTGAGAACAAAAGAACGGTGTTTCCTACACATACGGACCATATCTAGTTCAACTCAGTTTCTGAAACTGATATAAAGCACTGGTCCTCTAACATCCAATGCTTGTATGTAAAGAAGAGAAATGTGTGAGCTCAGTGAACGATGTAGTTCGTTTGAGCTGAAAAGTGACTGCCGGTACCTGAAACGAAGTCTTGCTTCTAGGAAGACACAGAGATTGAGATTTAACTCCATTTATGAAGGGAAACACACAGCATAGTTCTCACCCATGGATCACACTCTGCTTTAGAGCGAGAAGCACGCTCTTGCTTTCTGGAGTCTCTAACACAGCAGGAAACGTGAGTGCGATGAGAACAAAAGAACGGTGTTTCCTACACATACGGACCATATCTAGTCCAACGCTTCTTCTGAAAGTGATACAAATCACTGGTCCTCTAACATCCAATGCTTGTCAGTTAAGATGGCAAATGTGTGAGCTTCATGAACGATGTAGTTCGTTTGAGCAGAAAAGTGACTGCCCTTACCTGAAACGAATTCTTGCTTGTAGGAAGACTCAGAGCCTGGGATTTAACTCCACTTCT
Organism: Onychomys leucogaster; assembly: GCA_949786385.1. Lineage (NCBI taxonomy): Eukaryota > Metazoa > Chordata > Mammalia > Rodentia > Cricetidae > Onychomys > Onychomys leucogaster. The sequence goes on along the minus strand of CATKUP010000129.1, from coordinate 481,661 downwards.
GAAATGAAACATACAGCAGTGTTCTCATCCATTGGTCATACTCTGCTTTAGATCAAGAAGCACGCTTTTGCTTGCTAGAGTCTCTAAGACAGCAGGAAACGTGAGTGCGCTGAGAACAAAAGAACGGTGTTTCCTACACATACGGACCATATCTAGTCCAACTCTTCTTCTGAAACTGATACAAATCACTGGTCCTCTAACATCCAATGCTTGTCAGTTACGATGGGAAATGTGTGAGCTTCATGAACGATGTAGTTCTTTTGAGCAGAAAAGTGACTGCCCTTACCTGAAACGAATTCTTGCTTGTAGGAAGACTCAGAGCCTGGGATTTAACTCCACTTCTGAAGGGAAACACACAGCATAGTTCTCATCCATGGATCACACTCTGCTTTAGAGCGAGAAGCACGCTCTTGCTTTCTAAAGTCTCTAAGACAGCAGGAAACGTGAGTGCGCTGAGAACAAAAGAACGGTGTTTCCTACACATACGGACCATATCTAGTCCAACTCTGTTTCTGAAACTGACACAAAGCACTGGTCCTCTAACATCCAATGTTTGTCAGTTAAGATGAGAAACGTGTGAGATTTGAGAATGATGTAGTTCCTTTGAACTGAAAAGTGACTGCCCTTACCTGTAACGAAGTCTTGCTTGTAGTAAGACACAGAGCCTGGGATTTAACTCCATCTCTGAAGGGAAACACACAGCAGAGTTCTCATCCATGGATCACACTCTGCTTTAGAGCGAGAAGCACGCTCTTGCTTTCTAGAGTCTCTAATACAGCAGGCAATCTGAGTGTGCCCAGAACAAAAGAACAGAGTTTCCTACACATACGGACCATATGTAGACCAACTCTTCTTCTGAAACTGATACAAAGTAGTAATCCTCTAACATCCAATGCTTGTCAGTTAAGATGGGAAACTTGTGAACTTCGTGAACGATGAAGATCGTTTAAGCAGAAAAGTGACTGCCCTTACCTGAATCGAAGTCTTGCTTCTAGGAAGACACAGAGATTGAGATTTAACTCCATTTATGGAGGGAAACACACAGCATAGTTCTCACCCATGGATCACACTCTGCTTTAGAGCGAGAAGCACGCTCTTGCTTTCTGGAGTCTCTAACACAGCAGGAAACGTGAGTGCTCTGAGAACAAAAGAACGGTGTTTCCTACACATACGGACCATATCTAGTCCAACGCTTCTTCTGAAAGTGATACAAATCACTGGTCCTCTAACATCCAATGCTTGTCAGTTAAGATGGGAAATGTGTGAGCTTCATGAACGATGTAGTTCGTTTGAGCAGAAAAGTGACTGCCCTTACCTGAAACGAATTCTTGCTTGTAGGAAGACTCAGAGGCTGGGATTTAACTCCACTTCTGAAATGAAACACACAGCAGTGTTCTCATCCATTGGTCATACTCTGCTTTAGAACAAGAAGCACGCTCTTGCTTGCTAGAGTCTCTAAGACAGCAGGAAACTTGAGTTTGCTGAGAACAAAAGAACGGTGTTTCCTACACATACGGACCATATCTAGTCCAACTCTGTTTCTGAAACTGACACAAAGCACTGGTCCTCTAACATCCCATGCTTGTATGTAAAGAAGAGAAATGTGTGAGCTCAGTGAACGATGTAGTTCGTTTGAGCTGAAAAGTGACTGCCGTTACCTGAAACGAAGTCTTGCTTCTAGGAAGACACAGAGATTGAGATTTAACTCCATTTATGAAGGGAAACACACAGCATAGTTCTCATCCATGGATCACACTCTGCTTTAGAGCGAGAAGCACGCTCTTGCTTTCTGGAGTCTCTAACACAGCATGAAACGTGAGAGCGCTGAGAACCATAGAATGGTGTTTCCTACTCATACGGACCATATCTAGTCCAACTCTTCTTCTGAAACTGATACAAATCACTGGTCCTCTAACATCCAATGCTTGTCAGTTACGATGGGAAATGTGTGAGCTTCATGAACGATGTAGTTCTTTTGAGCAGAAAAGTGACTGCCCTTACCTGAAACGAATTCTTGCTTATAGGAAGACTCAGAGCCTGGGATTTAACTCCACTTCTGAAGGGAAACACACAGCATAGTTCTCATCCATGGATCACACTCTGCTTTAGAGCGAGAAGCACGCTCTTGCTTTCTAAAGTCTCTAAGACAGCAGGAAACGTGAGTGCGCTGAGAACAAAAGAACGGTGTTTCCTACACATACAGACCATATCTAGTCCAACTCTCTTTCTGAAACTGACACAAAGCACTGGTCCTCTAACATCCAATGTTTGTCAGTTAAGATGAGAAACGTGTGAGATTTGAGAATGATGTAGTTCCTTTGAACTGAAAAATGACTGCCCTTACCTGTAACGAAGTCTTGCTTGTAGTAAGACACAGAGCCTGGGATTTAACTCCATCTCTGAAGGGAAACACACAGCAGAGTTCTCATCCATGGATCACACTCTGCTTTAGAGCGAGAAGCACGCTCTTGCTTTCTAGAGTCTCTAATACAGCAGGCAATCTGATTGTGCCCAGAACAAAAGAACAGAGTTTCCTACACATACGGACCATATGTAGACCAACTCTTCTTCTGAAACTGATACAAAGCAGTAGTCCTCTAACATCCAATGCTTGTCAGTTAAGATGGGAAACTTGTGAGCTTCGTGAACGATGAAGATCGTTTAAGCAGAAAAGTGACTGCCCTTACCTGAATCGAAGTCTTGCTTCTAGGAAGACACAGAGATTGAGATTTAACTCCATTTATGGAGGGAAACACACAGCATAGTTCTCACCCATGGATCACACTCTGCTTTAGAGCGAGAAGCACGCTCTTGCTTTCTGGAGTCTCAAACACAGCAGGAAACGTGAGTGCTCTGAGAACAAAAGAACGGTGTTTCCTACACATACGGACCATATCTAGTCCAACGCTTCTTCTGAAAGTGATACAAATCACTGGTCCTCTAACATCCAATGCTTGTCAGTTAAGATGGGAAATGTGTGAGCTTCATGAACGATGTAGTTCGTTTGAGCAGAAAAGTGACTGCCCTTACCTGAAACGAATTCTTGCTTGTAGGAAGACTCAGAGCCTGGGATTTAACTCCACTTCTGAAATGAAACACACAGCAGTGTTCTCATCCATTGGTCATACTCTGCTTTAGAACAAGAAGCACGCTCTTGCTTGCTAGAGTCTCTAAGACAGCAGGAAACTTGAGTTTGCTGAGAACAAAAGAACGGTGTTTCCTACACATACGGACCATATCTAGTCCAACTCTGTTTCTGAAACTGACACAAAGCACTGGTCCTCTAACATCCCATGCTTGTATGTAAAGAAGAGAAATGTGTGAGCTCAGTGAACGATGTAGTTCGTTTGAGCTGAAAAGTGACTGCCGTTACCTGAAACGAAGTCTTGCTTCTAGGAAGACACAGAGATTGAGATTTAACTCCATTTATGAAGGGAAACACACAGCATAGTTCTCATCCATGGATCACACTCTGCTTTAGAGCGAGATGCACGCTCTTGCTTTCTGGAGTCTCTAACACAGCATGAAACGTGAGAGCGCTGAGAACCATAGAATGGTGTTTCCTACTCATACGGACCATATCTAGTCCAACTCCTCTTCTGAAACTGATACAAATCACTGGTCCTCTAACATCCAATGCTTGTCAGTTACGATGGGAAATGTGTGAGCTTCATGAACGATGTAGTTCTTTTGAGCAGAAAAGTGACTGCCCTTACCTGAAACGAATTCTTGCTTGTAGGAAGACTCAGAGCCTGGGATTTAACTCCACTTCTGAAGGGAAACACACAGCATAGTTCTCATCCATGGATCACACTCTGCTTTAGAGCGAGAAGCACGCTCTTGCTTTCTGGAGTCTCTAACACAGCAGGAAACGTGAGTGCGCTGAGAACCATAGAATGGTGTTTCCTACACATACGGACCATATCTAGTCCAAAACTTCTTCTGAAACAGATACAAATCACTGGTCCTCTAACATCCAATGCTTGTCAGTTACGATGGGAAACTTGTGAGCTTCGTGAACGATGTAGATCGTTTGAGCAGAAAAGTGACTGCCCTTACCTGAATCGAAGTCTTGCTTGTAGGAAGACTCAGAGCCTGGGATTTAACTCCATTTCTGAAGTGAAACACACAGCAGTGTAATCATCCATTGATCACACTCTGCTTTAGAACAAGAAGCACGCTCTTGCTTTCTAGAGTCTCTAAGACAGCAGGAAACATGTGTGTGCTGAGAACAAAAGAACGGTGTTTCCTAAACATACGGACCATATCTAGTTCAACTCTGCTTCTGAAACTGATACAAAGCACTGGTCCTCTAACATCCAATGCTTGTATGTAAAGAAGAGAAATGTGTGAGCTCAGTGAACGATGTAGTTCTTTTGAGCTGAAAAGTGACTGCCGTTACCTGAAACGAAGTCTTGCTTCTAGGAAGACACAGAGATTGAGATTTAACTCCATTTATGAAGGGAAACACACAGCATAGTTCTCATCTATGGATCACACTCTGCTTTAGAGCGAGAAGCACGCTCTTGCTTTCTGGAGTCTCTAACACAGCAGGAAACGTGAGTGCGCTGAGAACCATAGAATGGTGTTGCCTACACATACGGACCATATCTAGTCCAACTCTTCTTCTGAAACTGATACAAATCACTGGTCCTCTAACATCCAATGCTTGTCAGTTACGATAGGAAATGTGTGAGCTTCATGAACGATGTAGTTCGTTTGAGCAGAAAAGTGACTGCCCTTACCTGAAAGGAATTCTTGCTTGTAGGAAGACTCAGAGCCTGGGATTTAACTCCACTTCTGAAGGGAAACACACAGCATAGTTCTCATCCATGGATCACACTCTGCTTTAGAGCGAGAAGCATGCTCTTGCTTTCTAAAGTCTCTAAGACAGCAGGAAACGTGAGTGCGCTGAGAACAAAAGAACGGTGTTTCCTACACATACGGACCATATCTAGTCCAACTCTGTTTCTGAAACTGACACAAAGCACTGGTCCTCTAACATCCAATGTTTGTCAGTTAAGATGAGAAACGTGTGAGCTTTGAGAATGATGTAGTTCCTTTGAACTGAAAAGTGACTGCCCTTACCTGTAACTAAGTCTTGCTTGTAGTAAGACACAGAGCCTGGGATTTAACTCCATCTCTGAAGGGAAACACACAGCAGAGTTCTCATCCATGGATCACACTCTGCTTTAGAGCGAGAAGCACGCTCTTGCTTTCTAGAGTCTCTAATACAGCAGGCAATCTGAGTGTGCCCAGAACAAAAGAACGGAGTTTCCTACACATATGGACCATATGTAGTCCAACTCTTCTTCTGAAACTGACACAAAGCAGTAGTCCTCTAACATCCAATCCTTGTCAGTTAAGATGGGAAACGTGTGAGCTTCGTGAACGATGTAGATCGTTTGAGCAGAAAAGTGACTGCCCTTACCTGAATCGAAGTCTTGCTTGTAGGAAGACTCAGAGCCTGGGATTTAACTCCATTTCTGGAGTGAAACACACAGCAGTGTAATCATCCATGATCACACTCTGCTTTAGAACAAGAAGCACGCTCTTGCTTTCTAGAGTCTCTAAGACAGCAGGAAACGTGTGTGGGCTGAGAACAAAAGAACGGTGTTTCCTACACATACGGACCATATCTAGTTCAACTCAGTTTCTGAAACTGATATAAAGCACTGGTCCTCTAACATCCAATGCTTGTATGTAAAGAAGAGAAATGTGTGAGCTCAGTGAACGATGTAGTTCGTTTGAGCTGAAAAGTGACTGCCGTTACCTGAAACGAAGTCTTGCTTCTAGGAAGACACAGAGATTGAGATTTAACTCCATTTATGAAGGGAAACACACAGCATAGTTCTCACCCATGGATCACACTCTGCTTTAGAGCGAGAAGCACGCTCTTGCTTTCTGGAGTCTCTAACACAGCAGGAAACGTGAGTGCGCTGAGAACCATAGAATGGTGTTTCCTACACATACGGACCATATCTAGTCCAAAACTTCTTCTGAAACAGATACAAATCACTGGTCCTCTAACATCCAATGCTTGTCAGTTACGATGGGAAACTTGTGAGCTTCGTGAACGATGTATATCGTTTGAGCAGAAAAGTGACTGCCCTTACCTGAATCGAAGTCTTGCTTGTAGGAAGACTCAGAGCCTGGGATTTAACTCCATTTCTGAAGTGAAACACACAGCAGTGTAATCATCCATTGATCACACTCTGCTTTAGAACAAGAAGCACGCTCTTGCTTTCTAGAGTCTCTAAGACAGCAGGAAACATGTGTGTGCTGAGAACAAAAGAACGGTGTTTCCTAAACATACGGACCATATCTAGTTCAACTCTGCTTCTGAAACTGATACAAAGCACTGGTCCTCTAACATCCAATGCTTGTATGTAAAGAAGAGAAATGTGTGAGCTCAGTGAACGATGTAGTTCTTTTGAGCTGAAAAGTGACTGCCGTTACCTGAAACGAAGTCTTGCTTCTAGGAAGACACAGAGATTGAGATTTAACTCCATTTATGAAGGGAAACACACAGCATAGTTCTCATCTATGGATCACACTCTGCTTTAGAGCGAGAAGCACGCTCTTGCTTTCTGGAGTCTCTAACACAGCAGGAAACGTGAGTGCGCTGAGAACCATAGAATGGTGTTGCCTACACATACGGACCATATCTAGTCCAACTCTTCTTCTGAAACTGATACAAATCACTGGTCCTCTAACATCCAATGCTTGTCAGTTACGATAGGAAATGTGTGAGCTTCATGAACGATGTAGTTCGTTTGAGCAGAAAAGTGACTGCCCTTACCTGAAAGGAATTCTTGCTTGTAGGAAGACTCAGAGCCTGGGATTTAACTCCACTTCTGAAGGGAAACACACAGCATAGTTCTCATCCATGGATCACACTCTGCTTTAGAGCGAGAAGCATGCTCTTGCTTTCTAAAGTCTCTAAGACAGCAGGAAACGTGAGTGCGCTGAGAACAAAAGAACGGTGTTTCCTACACATACGGACCATATCTAGTCCAACTCTTTTTCTGAAACTGACACAAAGCACTGGTCCTCTAACATCCAATGTTTGTCAGTTAAGATGAGAAACGTGTGAGCTTTGAGAATGATGTAGTTCCTTTGAACTGAAAAGTGACTGCCCTTACCTGTAACGAAGTCTTGCTTGTAGTAAGACACAGAGCCTGGGATTTAACTCCATCTCTGAAGGGAAACACACAGCAGAGTTCTCATCCATGGATCACACTCTGCTTTAGAGCGAGAAGCACGCTCTTGCTTTCTAGAGTCTCTAATACAGCAGGCAATCTGAGTGTGCCCAGAACAAAAGAACGGAGTTTCCTACACATATGGACCATATGTAGTCCAACTCTTCTTCTGAAACTGACACAAAGCAGTAGTCCTCTAACATCCAATCCTTGTCAGTTAAGATGGGAAACGTGTGAGCTTCGTGAACGATGTAGATCGTTTGAGCAGAAAAGTGACTGCCCTTACCTGAATCGAAGTCTTGCTTGTAGGAAGACTCAGAGCCTGGGATTTAACTCCACTTCTGAAATGAAACATACAGCAGTGTTCTCATCCATTGGTCATACTCTGCTTTAGATCAAGAAGCACGCTTTTGCTTGCTAGAGTCTCTAAGACAGCAGGAAACGTGAGTGCGCTGAGAACAAAAGAACGGTGTTTCCTACACATACGGACCATATCTAGTCCAACTCTTCTTCTGAAACTGATAAAAATCACTGGTCCTCTAACATCCAATGCCTGTCAGTTAAGATGGGAAACGTGTGAGCTTCATGAACGATGTACTTCGTTTGAGCAGAAAAGTGACTGCCCTTACCTGAAACGAATTCTTGCTTGTAGGAAGACTCAGAGCCTGGGATTTAACTCCATTTCTGAAGTGAAACACACAGCAGTGTAATCATCCATTGATCACACTCTGCTTTAGAACAAGAAGCACGCTCTTGCTTTCTAGGGTCTCTAAGACAGCAGGAAACGTGTGTGTGCTGAGAACAAAAGAACGGTATTTCCTAAACATACAGACCATATCTAGTTCAACTCTGCTTCTGAAACTGATACAAAGCACTGGTCCTCCAACATCCAATGCTTTTATGTAAAGAAGAGAAATGTGTGAGCTCAGTGAACGATGTAGTTCGTTTGAGCTGAAAAGTGACTGCCGTTACCTGAAACGAAGTCTTGCATCTAGGAAGACACAGAGATTGAGATTTAACTCCATTTATGAAGGGAAACACACAGCATAGTTCTCATCCATGGATCACACTCTGCTTTAGAGCGAGAAGCACGCTCTTGCTTTCTGGAGTCTCTAACACAGCAGGAAACGTGAGTGCGCTGAGAACCATAGAATGGTGTTTCCTACTCATACGGACCATATCTAGTCCAACTCTTCTTCTGAAACTGATACAAATCACTGGTCCTCTAACATCCAATGCTTATCAGTTACAATGGGAAATGTGTGAGCTTCATGAACGATGTAGATCGTTTGATCAGAAAAGTGACTGCCCTTACCTGAAACGAATTCTTGCTTGTAGGAAGACTCAGAGCCTGGGATTTAACTCCACTTCTGAAGGGAAACACACAGCATAGTTCTCATCCATGGATCACACTCTGCTTTAGAGCGAGAAGCACGCTCTTGCTTTCTAAAGTCTCTAAGACAGCAGGAAACGTGAGTGCGCTGAGAACAAAAGAACGGTGTTTCCTACACATACGGACCATATCTAGTCCAACTCTGTTTCTGAAACTGACACAAAGCACTGGTCCTCTAACATCCCATGTTTGTCAGTTAAGATGAGAAACGTGTGAGCTTTGAGAATGATGTAGTTCCTTTGAACTGAAAAGTGACTGCCCTTACCTGTAACGAAGTCTTGCTTGTAGTAAGACACAGAGCCTGGGATTTAACTCCATCTCTGAAGGGAAACACACAGCAGAGTTCTCATCCATGGATCACACTCTGCTTTAGAGCGAGAAGCACGCTCTTGCTTTCTAGAGTCTCTAATACAGCATGCAATCTGAGTGTGCCCAGAACAAAAGAACGGAGTTTCCTACACATACGGACCATATCTAGTCCAACTCTTCTTCTGAAACTGATACAAAGCAGTAGTCCTCTAACATCCAATGCTTGTCAGTTAAGATGGGAAATGTGTGAGCTTCATGAACGATGTAGTTAGTTTGAGCAGAAAAGTGACTGCCCTTACCTGAAACGAAGTCTTGCTTGTAGGAAGACACAGAATCTGGGATTTAACTCCATCTTTGAAGGGAAACACACAGCATAGTTCTCTTCCATGGATCACACTCTGCTTTAGAGCGAGAAGCACGCTCTTGCTTTCTAAAGTCTCTAAGACAGCAGGAAACTTGAGTGCGCTGAGAACAAAAGAACGGTGTTTCCTACACATAGGGACCATATCTAGTCCAACTCTGCTTCTGAAACTGACACAAAGCACTGGTCCTCTAACATCCAATGCTTGTCAGTTAAGATGGGAAACGTGTGAGCTTCATGAACGATGTAGTTCGTTTGAGCAGAAAAGTGACTGCCCTTACCTGAAACGAATTCTTGCTTGTAGGAAGACTCAGAGCCTGGGATTTAACTCCATTTCTGAAGTGAAACACACAGCAGTGTAATCATCCATTGATCACACTCTGCTTTAGAACAAGAAGCACGCTCTTGCTCTCTAGAGTCTCTAAGACAGCAGGAAACGTGTGTGTGCTGAGAACAAAAGAACGGTGTTTCCTACACATACGGACCATATCTAGTCCAACTCTTCTTCTGAAACTCATACAAATCACTGGTCCTCTAACATCCAATGCTTGTCAGTTAAGATGGGAAATGTGTGAACTTCATGAACGATGTAGTTCGTTTGAGCAGAAAAGTGACTGCCCTTACCTGAAACGAATTCTTGCTTGTAGGAAGACTCAGAGCCTCGGATTTAACTCCACCTCTGAAGGGAAACACACAGCATAGTTCTCATCCATGGATCACAGTCTGCTTTAGAGCGAGAAGCACGCTATTGCTTTCTAAAGTCTCTAAGACAGCAGGAAACGTGAGTGCGCTGAGAACAAAAGAACGGTGTTTCCTACACATACGGACCATATCTAGTCCAACTCTGTTTCTGAAACTGACACAAAGCACTGGTCCTCTAACATAAATGTTTGTCAGTTAAGATGAGAAACGTGTGAGCTTTGAGAATGATGTAGTTCCTTTGAACTGATAAGTGACTGCCCTTACCTGTAACGAAGTCTTGCTTGTAGTAAGACACAGAGCCTGGGATTTAACTCCATCTCTGAAGGGAAACACACAGCAGAGTTCTCATCCATGGATCACACTCTGCTTTAGAGCGAGAAGCACGCTCTTGCTTTCTAGAGTCTCTAATACAGCAGGCAATCTGAGTGTGCCCAGAACAAAAGAACGGAGTTTCCTACACATACGGACCATATGTAGTCCTACTCTTCTTCTGAAACTGACACAAAGCAGTAGTCCTCTAACATCCAATGCTTGTCAGTTAAGATGGGAAACGTGTGAGCTTCGTGAACGATGTAGATCGTTTGAGCAGAAAAGTGACTGCCCTTACCTGAATCGAAGTCTTGCTTGTAGGAAGACTCAGAGCCTGGGATTTAACTCCATTTCTGGAGTGAAACACACAGCAGTGTAATCATCCATTGATCACACTCTGCTTTAGAACAAGAAGCACGCTCTTGCTTTCTAGAGTCTCTAAGACAGCAGGAAACGTGTGTGTGCTGAGAACAAAAGAACGGTGTTTCCTACACATACGGACCATATCTAGTTCAACTCTGTTTCTGAAACTGATATAAAGCAGTGGTCCTCTAACATCCAATGCTTGTATGTAAAGAAGAGAAATGTGTGAGCTCAGTGAACGATGTAGTTCGTTTGAGCTGAAAAGTGACTGCCGTTACCTGAAACGAAGTCTTGCTTCTAGGAAGACACAGAGATTGAGATTTAACTCCATTTATGAAGGGAAACACACAGCATAGTTCTCACCCATGGATCACACTCTGCTTTAGAGCGAGAAGCACGCTCTTGCTTTCTGGAGTCTAACACAGCAGGAAACGTGAGTGCGCTGAGAACAAAAGAACGGTGTTTCCTACACATACGGACCATATCTAGTCCAACGCTTCTTCTGAAACTGATACAAATCACTGGTCCTCTAACATCCAATGCTTGTCAGTTAAGATGGGAAATGTGTGAGCTTCATGAACGATGTAGTTCGTTTGAGCAGAAAAGTGACTGCCCTTACCTGAAACGAATTCTTGCTTGTAGGAAGACTCAGAGGCTGGGATTTAACTCCACTTCTGAAATGAAACACACAGCAGTGTTCTCATCCATTGGTCATACTCTGCTTTAGAACAAGAAGCACGCTCTTGCTTGCTAGAGTCTCTAAGACAGCAGGAAACTTGAGTGCGCTGAGAACAAAAGAACGGTGTTTCCTACACATACGGACCATATCTAGTCCAACTCTTCTTCTGAAACTGATACAAATCACTGGTCCTCTAACATCCAATGCTTGTCAGTTAAGATGGGAAACGTGTGAGCTTCATGAACGATGTAGTTCGTTTGAGCAGAAAAGTGACTGCCCTTACCTGTAACGAAGTCTTGCTTGTAGTAAGACACAGAGCCTGGGATTTAACTCCATCTCTGAAGGGAAACACACAGCAGAGTTCTCATCCATGGATCACACTCTGCTTTAGAGCGAGAAGCACGCTCTTGCTTTCTAGAGTCTCTAATACAGCATGCAATCTGAGTGTGCCCAGAACAAAAGAACAGAGTTTCCTACACATACGGACCATATCCAGTCCAACTCTTCTTCTGAAACTGATACAAAGCAGTAGTCCTCTAACATCCAATGCTTGTCAGTTAAGATGGGAAATGTGTGAGCTTCATGAACGATGTAGTTAGTTTGAGCAGAAAAGTGACTGCCCTTACCTGAAACGAAGTCTTGCTTGTAGGAAGACACAGAATCTGGGATTTAACTCCATCTTTGAAGGGAAACACACAGCATAGTTCTCTTCCATGGATCACACTCTGCTTTAGAGCGAGAAGCACGCTCTTGCTTTCTAAAGTCTCTAAGACAGCAGGAAACTTGAGTACGCTGAGAACAAAAGAACGGTGTTTCCTACACATAGGGACCATATCTAGTCCAACTCTGCTTCTGAAACTGACACAAAGCAGTGGTCCTCTAACATCCAATGCTTGTCTGTTAAGATGAGAAACGTGTGAGCTCCGTGAACGATGTAGTTCGTTTGAGCTGAAAAGTGACTGCCCATACCTAAAACGAAGTCTTGCTTGTAGGAAGACACAGAGCCTGGAATTTAACTCCATTTCTGAAGGGAAACACACAGCATAGTTCTCATCCATGGATCACACTCTGCTTTAGAGCGAGAAGCACGCTCTTGCTTTCTAGAATCTCTAAGACAGCAGGAAACGTGTGTGTGCTGAGAACAAAAGAACGGTGTTTCCTAAACATACGGACCATATCTAGTCCAACTCTTCTTCTCAAACTGATACAAATCACTGGTCCTCTAACATAAAATGCTTGTCAGTTAAGATGGGAAACGTGTGAGCTTCATGAACGATGTAGTTCGTTTGAGCAGAAAAGTGACTGCCCTTAAATGAAACGAATTCTTGCTTGTAGGAAGACTCAGAGCCTGGGATTTAACTCCACTTCTGAAATGAAACACACAGCAGTGTTCTCATCCATTGATCATACTCTGCTTTAGAACAAGAAGCACGCTCTTGCTTGCTAGAGTCTCTAAAACAGCAGGAATCGTGAGTGCGCTGAGAACAAAAGAACGGTGTTTCCTACACATACGGACAATATCTAGTCCAACACTTCTTCTGAAACTGATACAAATCACTGGTACTCTAACATCCAATGCTTGTCAGTTAAGATGGGAAACGTGTGAGCTTCATGAACGATGTAGTTCGTTTGAGCAGAAAAGTGACTGCCCTTACCTGAAACGAATTCTTGCTTGTAGGAAGACTCAGAGCCTGGGATTTAACTCCATTTCTGAAGTGAAACACACAGCAGTGTAATCATCCATTGATCACACTCTGCTTTAGAACAAGAAGCACGCTCTTGCTCTCTAGAGTCTCTAAGACAGCAGGAAACGTGTGTGTGCTGAGAACAAAAGAACGGTGTTTCCTACACATACGGACCATATCTAGGCCAACTCTTCTTCTGAAACTCATACAAATCACTGGTCCTCTAACATCCAATGCTTGTCAGTTAAGATGGGAAATGTGTGAACTTCATGAACGATGTAGTTCGTTTGAGCAGAAAAGTGACTGCCCTTACCTGAAACGAATTCTTGCTTGTAGGAAGACTCAGAACCTCGGATTTAACTCCACCTCTGAAGGGAAACACACAGCATAGTTCTCATCCATGGATCACAGTCTGCTTTAGAGCGAGAAGCACGCTCTTGCTTTCTAAAGTCTCTAAGACAGCAGGAAACGTGAGTGCGCTGAGAACAAAAGAACGGTGTTTCCTACACATACGGACCATATCTAGTCCAACTCTGTTTCTGAAACTGACACAAAGCACTGGTCCTCTAACATAAATGTTTGTCAGTTAAGATGAGAAACGTGTGAGCTTTGAGAATGATGTAGTTCCTTTGAACTGATAAGTGACTGCCCTTACCTGTAACGAAGTCTTGCTTGTAGTAAGACACAGAGCCTGGGATTTAACTCCATCTCTGAAGGGAAACACACAGCAGAGTTCTCATCCATGGATCACACTCTGCTTTAGAGCGAGAAGCACGCTCTTGCTTTCTAGAGTCTCTAATACAGCAGGCAATCTGAGTGTGCCCAGAACAAAAGAACGGAGTTTCCTACACATACGGACCATATGTAGTCCTACTCTTCTTCTGAAACTGACACAAAGCAGTAGTCCTCTAACATCCAATGCTTGTCAGTTAAGATGGGAAATGTGTGAGCTTCGTGAACGATGTAGATCGTTTGAGCAGAAAAGTGACTGCCCTTACCTGAATCGAAGTCTTGCTTGTAGGAAGACTCAGAGCCTGGGATTTAACTCCATTTCTGGAGTGAAACACACAGCAGTGTAATCATCCATTGATCACACTCTGCTTTAGAACAAGAAGCACGCTCTTGATTTCTAGAGTCTCTAAGACAGCAGGAAACGTGTGTGTGCTGAGAACAAAAGAACGGTGTTTCCTACACATACGGACCATATCTAGTTCAACTCTGTTTCTGAAACTGATATAAAGCAGTGGTCCTCTAACATCCAATGCTTGTATGTAAAGAAGAGAAATGTGTGAGCTCAGTGAACGATGTAGTTCGTTTGAGCTGAAAAGTGACTGCCGTTACCTGAAACGAAGACTTGCTTCTAGGAAGACACAGAGATTGAGATTTAACTCCATTTATGAAGGGAAACACACAGCATAGTTCTCACCCATGGATCACACTCTGCTTTAGAGCGAGAAGCATGCTCTTGCTTTCTGGAGTCTCTAACACAGCAGGAAACGTGAGTGCGCTGAGAACAAAAGAACGGTGTTTCCTACACATACGGACCATATCTAGTCCAACGCTTCTTCTGAAACTGATACAAATCACTGGTCCTCTAACATCCAATGCTTGTCAGTTAAGATGGGAAATGTGTGAGCTTCATGAACGATGTAGTTCGTTTGAGCAGAAAAGTGACTGCCCTTACCTGAAACGAATTCTTGCTTGTAGGAAGACTCAGAGGCTGGGATTTAACTCCACTTCTGAAATGAAACACACAGCAGTGTTCTCATCCATTGGTCATACTCTGCTTTAGAACAAGAAGCACGCTCTTGCTTGCTAGAGTCTCTAAGACAGCAGGAAACTTGAGTGCGCTGAGAACAAAAGAACGGTGTTTCCTACACATACGGACCATATCTAGTCCAACTCTTCTTCTGAAACTGATACAAATCACTGGTCCTCTAACATCCAATGCTTGTCAGTTAAGATGGGAAACGTGTGAGCTTCATGAACGATGTAGTTCGTTTGAGCAGAAAAGTGACTGCCCTTACCTGAAACGAATTCTTGCTTGTAGGAAGACTCAGAGCCTGGGATTTAACTCCATTTCTGAAGTGAAACACACAGCAGTGTAATCATCCATTGATCACACTCTGCTTTAGAACAAGAAGCACGCTCTTGCTTTCTAGAGTCTCTAAGACAGCAGGAAACGTGTGTGTGCTGAGAACAAAAGAACGGTGTTTCCTAAACATACGGACCATATCTAGTTCAACTCTGCTTCTGAAACTGATACAAAGCACTGGTCCTCTAACATCCAATGCTTGTATGTAAAGAAGAGAAATGTGTGAGCTCAGTGAACGATGTAGTTCGTTTGAGCTGAAAAGTGACTGCCGTTACCTGAAACGAAGTCTTGCTTCTAGGAAGACACAGAGATTGAGATTTAACTCCATTTATGAAGGGAAACACACAGCATAGTTCTCATCCATGGATCACACTCTGCTTTAGAGCGAGAAGCACGCTCTTGCTTTCTGGAGTCTCTAACACAGCAGGAAACGTGAGTGCGCTGAGAACCATAGAATGGTGTTTCCTACACATAGGGACCATATCTAGTCCAACTCTGCTTCTGAAACTGACACAAAGCACTGGTCCTCTAACATCCAATGCTTGTCTGTTAAGATGAGAAACGTGTGAGCTCCGTGAACGATGTAGTTCGTTTGAGCTGAAAAGTGACTGCCCATACCTAAAACGAAGTCTTGCTTGTAGTAAGACAGAGAGCCTGGAATTTAACTCCATTTCTGAAGGGAAACACACAGCATAGTTCTCATCCATGGATCACACTCTGCTTTAGAGCGAGAAGCACGCTCTTGCTTTCTAGAATCTCTAAGACAGCAGGAAACGTGTGTGTGCTGAGAACAAAAGAACGGTGTTTCCTAAACATACGGACCATATCTAGTCCAACTCTTCTTCTCAAACTGATACAAATCACTGGTCCTCTAACATAAAATGCTTGTCAGTTAAGATGGGAAACGTGTGAGCTTCATGAACGATGTAGTTCGTTTGAGCAGAAAAGTGACTGCCCTTAAATGAAACGAATTCTTGCTTGTAGGAAGACTCAGAGCCTGGGATTTAACTCCACTTCTGAAATGAAACACACAGCAGTGTTCTCATCCATTGATCATACTCTGCTTTAGAACAAGAAGCACGCTCTTGCTTGCTAGAGTCTCTAAGACAGCAGGAATCGTGAGTGCGCTGAGAACAAAAGAACGGTGTTTCCTACACATACGGACAATATCTAGTCCAACACTTCTTCTGAAACTGATACAAATCACTGGTCCTCTAACATCCAATGCTTGTCAGTTAAGATGGGAAACGTGTGAGCTTCATGAATGATGTAGTTCGTTTGAGCAGAAAAGTGACTGCCCTTACCTGAATCGAAGTCTTGCTTGTAGGAAGACTCAGAGCCTGGGATTTAACTCCATTTCTGAAGTGAAACACACAGCAGTGTAATCATCCATTGATCACACTCTGCTTTAGAACAAGAAGCACGCTCTTGCTCTCTAGAGTCTCTAAGACAGCAGGAAACGTGTGTGTGCTGAGAACAAAAGAACGGTGTTTCCTAAACATACTGACCATATCTAGTTCAACTCTGCTTCTGAAACTGATACAAAGCACTGGTCCTCTAACATCCAATGCTTGTATATAAAGAAGAGAAATGTGTGAGCTCAGTGAAGGATGTAGTTCTTTTGAGCTGAAAAGTGACTGCCGTTACCTGAAACGAGTCTTGCTTCTAGGAAGACACAGAGATTGAGATTTAACTCCATTTATGAAGGGAAACACACAGCATAGTTCTCATCCATGGATCACACTCTGCTTTAGAGCGAGAAGCACGCTCTTGCTTTCTGGAGTCTCTAACACAGCAGGAAACGTGAGTGCGCTGAGAACCATAGAATGGTGTTTCCTACACATACGGACCATATCTAGTCCAACTCTTCTTCTGAAACTGATACAAATCACTGGTCCTCTAACATCCAATTCTTGTCAGTTAAGATGGGAAATGTGTGAGCTTCATGAATGATGTAGTTCTTTTGAGCAGAAAAGTGACTGCCCTTACCTGAAACGAATTCTTGCTTGTAGGAAGACTCAGAGCCTGGGATTTAACTCCACTTCTGAAGGGAAACACACAGCATAGTTCTCATCCATGGATCACACTCTGCTTTAGAGCGAGAAGCACGCTCTTGCTTTCTAAAGTCTCTAAGACAGCAGGAAACGTGAGTGCGCTGAGAACAAAAGAACGGTGTTTCCTACACATACGGACCATATCTAGTCCAACTCTGTTTCTGAAACTGACACAAAGCACTGGTCCTCTAACATCCCATGTTTGTCAGTTAAGATGAGAAACGTGTGAGCTTTGAGAATGATGTAGTTCCTTTGAACTGAAAAGTGACTGCCCTTACCTGTAACGAAGTCTTGCTTGTAGTAAGACACAGAGCCTGGGATTTAACTCCATCTCTGAAGGGAAACACACAGCAGAGTTCTCATCCATGGATCACACTCTGCTTTAGAGCGAGAAGCACGCTCTTGCTTTCTAGAGTCTCTAATACAGCAGGCAATCTGAGTGTGCCCAGACAAAAGAACGGAGTTTCCTACACATACGGACCATATGTAGTCCAACTCTTCTTCTGAAACTGACACAAAGCAGTAGTCCTCTAACATCCAATACTTGTCAGTTAAGATGGGAAACGTGTGAGCTTCGTGAACGATGTAGATCGTTTGAGCAGAAAAGTGACTGCCCTTACCTGAATCGAAGTCTTGCTTGTAGGAAGACTCAGAGCCTGGGATTTAACTCCATTTCTGGAGTGAAACACACAGCAGTGTAATCATCCATTGATCACACTCTGCTTTAGAACAAGAAGCACGCTCTTGCTTTCTAGAGTCTCTAAGACAGCAGGAAACGTGTGTGTGCTGAGAACAAAAGAACGGTGTTTCCTACACATACGGACCATATCTAGTTCAACTCTGTTTCTGAAACTGATATAAAGCACTGGTCCTCTAACATCCAATGCTTGTATGTAAAGAAGAGAAATGTGTGAGCTCAGTGAACGATGTAGTTCGTTTGAGCTGAAAAGTGACTGCCGTTACCTGAAACGAAGTCTTGCTTCTAGGAAGACACAGAGATTGAGATTTAACTCCATTTATGAAGGGAAACACACAGCATAGTTCTCACCCATGGATCACACTCTGCTTTAGAGCGAGAAGCACGCTCTTGCTTTCTGGAGTCTCTAACACAGCAGGAAACGTGAGTGCGCTGAGAACAAAAGAACGGTGTTTCCTACACATACGGACCATATCTAGTCCAACGCTTCTTCTGAAACTGATACAAATCACTGGTCCTCTAACATCCAATGCTTGTCAGTTAAGATGGGAAATGTGTGAGCTTCATGAACGATGTAGTTCGTTTGAGCAGAAAAGTGACTGCCCTTACTTGAAACGAATTCTTGCTTGTAGGAAGACTCAGAGCCTGGGATTTAACTCCACTTCTGAAATGAAACACACAGCAGTGTTCTCATCCATTGGTCATACTCTGCTTTAGAACAAGAAGCACGCTCTTGCTTGCTAGAGTCTCTAAGACAGCAGGAAACTTGAGTGCGCTGAGAACAAAAGAACGGTGTTTCCTACACATACGGACCATATCTAGTCCAACTCTTCTTCTGAAACTGATACAAATCACTGGTCCTCTAACATCCAATGCTTGTCAGTTAAGATGGGAAACGTGTGAGCTTCATGAACGATGTAGTTCGTTTGAGCAGAAAAGTGACTGCCCTTACCTGAAACGAATTCTTGCTTGTAGGAAGACTCAGAGCCTGGGATTTAACTCCATTTCTGAAGTGAAACACACAGCAGTGTAATCATCCATTGATCACACTCTGCTTTAGAACAAGAAGCATGCTCTTGCTTTCTAGAGTCTCTAAGACAGCAGGAAACGTGTGTGTGCTGAGAACAAAAGAACGGTGTTTCCTAAACATACTGACCATATCTAGTTCAACTCTGCTTCTGAAACTGATACAAAGCACTGGTCCTCTAACATCCAATGCTTGTATGTAAAGAAGAGAAATGTGTGAGCTCAGTGAACGATGTAGTTCGTTTGAGCTGAAAAGTGACTGCCGTTACCTGAAACGAAGTCTTGCTTCTAGGAAGACACAGAGATTGAGATTTAACTCCATTTATGAAGGGAAACACACAGCATAGTTCTCATCCATGGATCACACTCTGCTTTAGAGCGAGAAGCACGCTCTTGCTTTCTGGAGTCTCTAACACAGCATGAAACGTGAGTGCGCTGAGAACCATAGAATGGTGTTTCCTACTCATACGGACCATATCTAGTCCAACTCTTCTTCTGAAACTGATACAAATCACTGGTCCTCTAACATCCAATGCTTGTCAGTTACGATGGGAAATGTGTGAGCTTCATGAACGATGTAGTTCGTTTGATCAGAAAAGTGACTGCCCTTACCTGAAACGAATTCTTGCTTGTATGAAGACTCAGAGCCTGGGATTTAACTCCACTTCTGAAGGGAAACACACAGCATAGTTCTCATCCATGGATCACACTCTGCTTTAGAGCGAGAATCACGCTCTTGCTTTCTAAAGTCTCTAAGACAGCAGGAAACGTGAGTGCGCTGAGAACAAAAGAACGGTGTTTCCTACACATACGGACCATATCTAGTCCAACTCTGTTTCTGAAACTGACACAAAGCACTGGTCCTCTAACATCCCATGTTTGTCAGTTAAGATGAGAAACGTGTGAGCTTTGAGAATGATGTAGTTCCTTTGAACTGAAAAGTGACTGCCCTTACCTGTAACGAAGTCTTGCTTGTAGTAAGACACAGAGCCTGGGATTTAACTCCATCTCTGAAGGGAAACACACAGCAGAGTTCTCATCCATGGATCACACTCTGCTTTAGAGCGAGAAGCACGCTCTTGCTTTCTAGAGTCTCTAATACAGCAGGCAATCTGAGTGTGCCCAGACAAAAGAACGGAGTTTCCTACACATACGGACCATATGTAGTCCAACTCTTCTTCTGAAACTGACACAAAGCAGTAGTCCTCTAACATCCAATACTTGTCAGTTAAGATGGGAAACGTGTGAGCTTCGTGAACGATGTAGATCATTTGAGCAGAAAAGTGACTGCCCTTACCTGAATCGAAGTCTTGCTTGTAGGAAGACTCAGAGCCTGGGATTTAACTCCATTTCTGGAGTGAAACACACAGCAGTGTAATCATCCATTGATCACACTCTGCTTTAGAACAAGAAGCACGCACTTGCTTTCTAGAGTCTCTAAGACAGCAGGAAACGTGTGTGTGCTGAGAACAAAAGAACGGTGTTTCTTACACATACGGACCATATCTAGTTCAACTCTGTTTCTGAAACTGATATAAAGCACTGGTCCTCTAACATCCAATGCTTGTATGTAAAGAAGAGAAATGTGTGAGCTCAGTGAACGATGTAGTTCGTTTGAGCTGAAAAGTGACTGCCGTTACCTGAAACGAAGTCTTGCTTCTAGGAAGACACAGAGATTGAGATTTAACTCCATTTATGAAGGGAAACACACAGCATAGTTCTCACCCATGGATCACACTCTGCTTTAGAGCGAGAAGCACGCTCTTGCTTTCTGGAGTCTCTAACACAGCAGGAAACGTGAGTGCGCTGAGAACAAAAGAACGGTGTTTCCTACACATACGGACCATATCTAGTCCAACGCTTCTTCTGAAACTGATACAAATCACTGGTCCTCTAACATCCAATGCTTGTCAGTTAAGATGGGAAATGTGTGAGCTTCATGAATGATGTAGTTCGTTTGAGCAGAAAAGTGACTGCCCTTACCTGAAACGAATTCTTGCTTGTAGGAAGACTCAGAGCCTGGGATTTAACTCCACTTCTGAAATGAAACACACAGCAGTGTTCTCATCCATTGGTCATACTCTGCTTTAGAACAAGAAGCACACTCTTGCTTGCTAGAGTCTCTAAGACAGCAGGAAACTTGAGTGCGCTGAGAACAAAAGAACGGTGTTTCCTACACATACGGACCATATCTAGTCCAACTCTTCTTCTGAAACTGATACAAATCACTGGTCCTCTAACATCCAATGCTTGTCAGTTAAGATGGGAAACGTGTGAGCTTCATGAACGATGTAGTTCGTTTGAGCAGAAAAGTGACTGCCCTTACCTGAAACGAATTCTTGCTTGTAGGAAGACTCAGAGCCTGGGATTTAACTCCATTTATGAAGTGAAACACACAGCAGTGTAATCATCCATTGATCACACTCTGCTTTAGAACAAGAAGCATGCTCTTGCTTTCTAGAGTCTCTAAGACAGCAGGAAACGTGTGTGTGCTGAGAACAAAAGAACGGTGTTTCCTAAACATACGGACCATATCTAGTTCAACTCTGCTTCTGAAACTGATACAAAGCACTGGTCCTCTAACATCCAATGCTTGTATGTAAAGAAGAGAAATGTGTGAGCTCAGTGAACGATGTAGTTCGTTTGAGCTGAAAAGTGACTGCCGTTACCTGAAACGAAGTCTTGCTTCTAGGAAGACACAGAGATTGAGATTTAACTCCATTTATGAAGGGAAACACACAGCATAGTTCTCATCCATGGATCACACTCTGCTTTAGAGCGAGAAGCACGCTCTTGCTTTCTGGAGTCTCTAACACAGCATGAAACGTGAGTGCGCTGAGAACCATAGAATGGTGTTTCCTACTCATACGGACCATATCTAGTCCAACTCTTCTTCTGAAACTGATACAAATCACTGGTCCTCTAACATCCAATGCTTGTCAGTTACGATGGGAAATGTGTGAGCTTCATGAACGATGTAGTTCGTTTGATCAGAAAAGTGACTGCCCTTACCTGAAACGAATTCTTGCTTGTATGAAGACTCAGAGCCTGGGATTTAACTCCACTTCTGAAGGGAAACACACAGCATAGTTCTCATCCATGGATCACACTCTGCTTTAGAGCGAGAATCACGCTCTTGCTTTCTAAAGTCTCTAAGACAGCAGGAAACGTGAGTGCGCTGAGAACAAAAGAACGGTGTTTCCTACACATACGGACCATATCTAGTCCAACTCTGTTTCTGAAACTGACACAAAGCACTGGTCCTCTAACATCCCATGTTTGTCAGTTAAGATGAGAAACGTGTGAGCTTTGAGAATGATGTAGTTCCTTTGAACTGAAAAGTGACTGCCCTTACCTGTAACGAAGTCTTGCTTGTAGTAAGACACAGAGCCTGGGATTTAACTCCATCTCTGAAGGGAAACACACAGCAGAGTTCTCATCCATGGATCACACTCTGCTTTAGAGCGAGAAGCACGCTCTTGCTTTCTAGAGTCTCTAATACAGCAGGCAATCTGAGTGTGCCCAGACAAAAGAACGGAGTTTCCTACACATACGGACCATATGTAGTCCAACTCTTCTTCTGAAACTGACACAAAGCAGTAGTCCTCTAACATCCAATACTTGTCAGTTAAGATGGGAAACGTGTGAGCTTCGTGAACGATGTAGATCATTTGAGCAGAAAAGTGACTGCCCTTACCTGAAACGAATTCTTGCTTGTAGGAAGACTCAGAGCCTGGGATTTAACTCCACTTCTGAAATGAAACACACAGCAGTGTTCTCATCCATTGGTCATACTCTGCTTTAGAACAAGAAGCACGCTCTTGCTTGCTAGAGTCTCTAAGACAGCAGGAAACTTGAGTGCGCTGAGAACAAAAGAACGGTGTTTCCTACACATACGGACCATATCTAGTCCAACTCTTCTTCTGAAACTGATACAAATCACTGGTCCTCTAACATCCAATGCTTGTCAGTTAAGATGGGAAACGTGTGAGCTTCATGAACGATGTAGTTCGTTTGAGCAGAAAAGTGACTGCCCTTACCTGAAACGAATTCTTGCTTGTAGGAAGACTCAGAGCCTGGGATTTAACTCCATTTCTGAAGTGAAACACACAGCAGTGTAATCATCCATTGATCACACTCTGCTTTAGAACAAGAAGCATGCTCTTGCTTTCTAGAGTCTCTAAGACAGCAGGAAACGTGTGTGTGCTGAGAACAAAAGAACGGTGTTTCCTAAACATACGGACCATATCTAGTTCAACTCTGCTTCTGAAACTGATACAAAGCACTGGTCCTCTAACATCCAATGCTTGTATGTAAAGAAGAGAAATGTGTGAGCTCAGTGAACGATGTAGTTCGTTTGAGCTGAAAAGTGACTGCCGTTACCTGAAACGAAGTCTTGCTTCTAGGAAGACACAGAGATTGAGATTTAACTCCATTTATGAAGGGAAACACACAGCATAGTTCTCATCCATGGATCACACTCTGCTTTAGAGCGAGAAGCACGCTCTTGCTTTCTGGAGTCTCTAACACAGCAGGAAACGTGAGTGCGCTGAGAACCATAGAATGGTGTTTCCTACTCATACGGACCATATCTAGTCCAACTCTTCTTCTGAAACTGATACAAATCACTGGTCCTCTAACATCCAATGCTTGTCAGTTACGATGGGAAATGTGTGAGCTTCATGAACGATGTAGTTCGTTTGATCAGAAAAGTGACTGCCCTTACCTGAAACGAAGTCTTGCTTGTAGGAAGACTCAGAGCCTGGGATTTAACTCCACTTCTGAAGGGAAACACACAGCATAGTTCTCATCCATGGATCACACTCTGCTTTAGAGCGAGAAGCACGCTCTTGCTTTCTAAAGTCTCTAAGACAGCAGGAAACGTGAGTGCGCTGAGAACAAAAGAACGGTGTTTCCTACACATACGGACCATATCTAGTCCAACTCTGTTTCTGAAACTGACACAAAGCACTGGTCCTCTAACATCCCATGTTTGTCAGTTAAGATGAGAAACGTGTGAGCTTTGAGAATGATGTAGTTCCTTTGAACTGAAAAGTGACTGCCCTTACCTGTAACGAAGTCTTGCTTGTAGTAAGACACAGAGCCTGGGATTTAACTCCATCTCTGAAGGGAAACACACAGCATAGTTCTCATCCATGGATCACACTCTGCTTTAGAGCGAGAATCACGCTCTTGCTTTCTAGAGTCTCTAATACAGCATGCAATCTGAGTGTGCCCAGAACAAAAGAACGGAGTTTCCTACACATACGGACCATATCTAGTCCAACTCTTCTTCTGAAACTGATACAAAGCAGTAGTCCTCTAACATCCAATGCTTGTCAGTTAAGATGGGAAATGTGTGAGCTTCATGAACGATGTAGTTAGTTTGAGCAGAAAAGTGACTGCCCTTACCTGAAACGAAGTCTTGCTTGTAGGAAGACACAGAATCTGGGATTTAACTCCATTTTTGAAGGGAAACACACAGCATAGTTCTCTTCCATGGATCACACTCTGCTTTAGAGCGAGAAGCACGCTCTTGCTTTCTAAATTATCTAAGACAGCAGGAAACTTGAGTGCGCTGAGAACAAAAGAACGGTGTTTCCTACACATAGGGACCATATCTAGTCCAACTCTGTTTCTGAAACTGACACAAAGCACTGGTCCTCTAACATCCAATGCTTGTCTGTTAAGATGAGAAACGTGTGAGCTCCGTGAACGATGTAGTTCGTTTGAGCTGAAAAGTGACTGCCGTTACCTGAAACGAAGTCTTGCTTCTAGGAAGACACAGAGATTGAGATTTAACTCCATTTATGAAGGGAAACACACAGCATAGTTCTCACCCATGGATCACACTCTGCTTTAGAGCGAGAAGCACGCTCTTGCTTTCTGGAGTCTCTAACACAGCAGGAAACGTGAGTGCGCTGAGAACCATAGAATGGTGATTCCTACTTATACGGACCATATCTAGTCCAACTCTTCTTCTGAAACTGATACAAAGCAGTAGTCCTCTAACATCCAATGCTTGTCAGTTAAGATGGGAAACGTGTGAGCTTCGTGAACTATGTAGATCGTTTGAGCAGAAAAGTGACTGCCCTTACCTGAATCGAAGTCTTGCTTGTAGGAAGACTCAGAGCCTGGGATTTAACTCCATTTCTGGAGTGAATCACACAGCAGTGTAATCATTCATTGATCACACTCTGCTTTAGAACAAGAAGCACGCTCTTGCTTTCTAGAGTCTCTAAGACAGCATGAAACGTGTATGTGCTGAGAACAAAAGAACGGTGTTTCCCACACATACGGACCATATCTAGTTCAACTCTGCTTCTGAAACTGATACAAAGCACTGGTCCTCTAACATCCAATGCTTGTATGTAAAGAAGAGAAATGTGTGAGCTCAGTGAACGATGTAGTTCGTTTGAGCTGAAAAGTGACTGCCGTTACCTGAAACGAAGTCTTGCTTCTAGGAAGACACAGAGATTGAGATTTAACTCCATTTATGAAGGGAAACACACAGCATAGTTCTCATCCATGGATCACACTCTGCTTTAGAGCGAGAAGCACGCTCTTGCTTTCTGGAGTCTCTAACACAGCAGGAAACGTGAGTGCGCTGAGAACCATAGAATGGTGTTTCCTACTCATACGGACCATATCTAGTCCAACTCTTCTTCTGAAACTGATACAAATCACTGGTCCTCTAACATCCAATGCTTGTCAGTTACGATGGGAAATGTGTGAGCTTCATGAACGATGTAGTTCGTTTGATCAGAAAAGTGACTGCCCTTACCTGAAACGAATTCTTGCTTGTAGGAAGACTCAGAGCCTGGGATTTAACTCCACTTCTGAAGGGAAACACACAGCATAGTTCTCATCCATGGATCACACTCTGCTTTAGAGCGAGAAGCACGCTCTTGCTTTCTAAAGTCTCTAAGACAGCAGGAAACGTGAGTGCGCTGAGAACAAAAGAACGGTGTTTCCTACACATACGGACCCTATCTAGTCCAACTCTGTTTCTGAAACTGACACAAAGCACTGGTCCTCTAACATCCCATGTTTGTCAGTTAAGATGAGAAACGTGTGAGCTTTGAGAATGATGTAGTTCCTTTGAACTGAACAGTGACTGCCCTTACCTGTAACGAAGTCTTGCTTGTAGTAAGACACAGACCCTGGGATTTAACTCCATCTCTGAAGGGAAACACACAGCATAGTTCTCATCCATGGATCACACTCTGCTTTAGAGCGAGAAGCACGCTCTTGCTTTCTAGAGTCTCTAATACAGCATGCAATCTGAGTGTGCCCAGAACAAAAGAACGGAGATTCCTACACATACGGACCATATCTAGTCCAACTATTCTTCTGAAACTGATACAAAGCAGTAGTCCTCTAACATCCAATGCTTGTCAGTTAAGATGGGAAATGTGTGAGCTTCATGAACGATGTAGTTAGTTTGAGCAGAAAAGTGACTGCCCTTACCTGAAACGAAGTCTTGCTTGTAGGAAGACACAGAATCTGGGATTTAACTCCATTTTTGAAGGGAAACACACAGCATAGTTCTCTTCCATGGATCACACTCTGCTTTAGAGCGAGAAGCACGCTCTTGCTTTCTAAATTCTCTAAGACAGCAGGAAACTTGAGTGCGCTGAGAACAAAAGAACGGTGTTTCCTACACATAGGGACCATATCTAGTCCAACTCTGTTTCTGAAACTGACACAAAGCACTGGTCCTCTAACATCCAATGCTTGTCTGTTAAGATGAGAAACGTGTGAGCTCCGTGAACGATGTAGTTCGTTTGAGCTGAAAAGTGACTGCCGTTACCTGAAACGAAGTCT
The DNA here is from genome assembly GCA_949786385.1 of Onychomys leucogaster. Taxonomy (NCBI): domain Eukaryota; kingdom Metazoa; phylum Chordata; class Mammalia; order Rodentia; family Cricetidae; genus Onychomys; species Onychomys leucogaster. The sequence continues at coordinate 454,959 of CATKUP010000129.1, read as the reverse complement.
TGCTTCTAGGAAGACACAGAGATTGAGATTTAACTCCATTTATGAAGGGAAACACACAGCATAGTTCTCACCCATGGATCACACTCTGCTTTAGAGCGAGAAGCACGCTCTTGCTTTCTGGAGTCTCTAACACAGCAGGAAACGTGAGTGCGCTGAGAACCATAGAATGGTGATTCCTACTTATACGGACCATATCTAGTCCAACTCTTCTTCTGAAACTGATACAAAGCAGTAGTCCTCTAACATCCAATGCTTGTCAGTTAAGATGGGAAACGTGTGAGCTTCGTGAACTATGTAGATCGTTTGAGCAGAAAAGTGACTGCCCTTACCTGAATCGAAGTCTTGCTTGTAGGAAGACTCAGAGCCTGGGATTTAACTCCATTTCTGGAGTGAATCACACAGCAGTGTAATCATTCATTGATCACACTCTGCTTTAGAACAAGAAGCACGCTCTTGCTTTCTAGAGTCTCTAAGACAGCAGGAAACGTGAGTGTGCTGAGAACAAAAGGACGGTGTTTCCCACACATACGGACCATATCTAGTTCAAATCTGCTTCTGAAACTGATACAAAGCACTGGTCCTCTAACATCCAATGCTTGTATGTAAAGAAGAGAAATGTGTGAGCTCAGTGAACGATGTAGTTCGTTTGAGCTGAAAAGTGACTGCCGTTACCTGAAACGAAGTCTTGCTTCTAGGAAGACACAGAGATTGAGATTTAACTCCATTTATGAAGGGAAACACACAGCATAGTTCTCATCCATGGATCACACTCTGCTTTAGAGCGAGAATCACGCTCTTGCTTTCTAAAGTCTCTAAGACAGCAGGAAACGTGAGTGCGCTGAGAACAAAAGAACGGTGTTTCCTACACATACGGACCATATCTAGTCCAACTCTGTTTCTGAAACTGACACAAAGCACTGGTCCTCTAACATCCCATGTTTGTCAGTTAAGATGAGAAACGTGTGAGCTTTGAGAATGATGTAGTTCCTTTGAACTGAAAAGTGACTGCCCTTACCTGTAACGAAGTCTTGCTTGTAGTAAGACACAGAGCCTGGGATTTAACTCCATCTCTGAAGGGAAACACACAGCAGAGTTCTCATCCATGGATCACACTCTGCTTTAGAGCGAGAAGCACGCTCTTGCTTTCTAGAGTCTCTAATACAGCAGGCAATCTGAGTGTGCCCAGACAAAAGAACGGAGTTTCCTACACATACGGACCATATGTAGTCCAACTCTTCTTCTGAAACTGACACAAAGCAGTAGTCCTCTAACATCCAATACTTGTCAGTTAAGATGGGAAACGTGTGAGCTTCGTGAACGATGTAGATCGTTTGAGCAGAAAAGTGACTGCCCTTACCTGAATCGAAGTCTTGCTTGTAGGAAGACTCAGAGCCTGGGATTTAACTCCATTTCTGGAGTGAAACACACAGCAGTGTAATCATCCATTGATCACACTCTGCTTTAGAACAAGAAGCACGCTCTTGCTTTCTGGAGTCTCTAAGACAGCAGGAAATGTGTGTGTGCAGAGAACAAAAGAACGGTGTTTCCTACACATATGGACCATATCTAGTTCAACTCTCTTTCTGAAACTGATATAAAGCACTGGTCCTCTAACATCCAATGCTTGTATGTAAAGAAGAGAAATGTGTGAGCTCAGTGAACGATGTAGTTCGTTTGAGCTGAAAAGTGACTGCCGTTACCTGAAACGAAGTCTTGCTTCTAGGAAGACACAGAGATTGAGATTTAACTCCATTTATGAAGGGAAACACACAGCATAGTTCTCACCCATGGATCACACTCTGCTTTAGAGCGAGAAGCACGCTCTTGCTTTCTGGAGTCTCTAACACAGCAGGAAACGTGAGTGCGCTGAGAACAAAAGAACGGTGTTTCCTACACATACGGACCATATCTAGTCCAACGCTTCTTCTGAAACTGATACAAATCACTGGTCCTCTAACATCCAATGCTTGTCAGTTAAGATGGGAAATGTGTGAGCTTCATGAACGATGTAGTTCGTTTGAGCAGAAAAGTGACTGCCCTTACCTGAAACGAATTCTTGCTTGTAGGAAGACTCAGAGCCTGGGATTTAACTCCACTTCTGAAATGAAACACACAGCAGTGTTCTCATCCATTGGTCATACTCTGCTTTAGAACAAGAAGCACGCTCTTGCTTGCTAGAGTCTCTAAGACAGCAGGAAACTTGAGTGCGCTGAGAACAAAAGAACGGTGTTTCCTACACATACGGACCATATCTAGTCCAACTCTTCTTCTGAAACTGATACAAATCACTGGTCCTCTAACATCCAATGCTTGTCAGTTAAGATGGGAAACGTGTGAGCTTCATGAACGATGTAGTTCGTTTGAGCAGAAAAGTGACTGCCCTTACCTGAAACGAATTCTTGCTTGTAGGAAGACTCAGAGCCTGGGATTTAACTCCATTTCTGAAGTGAAACACACAGCAGTGTAATCATCCATTGATCACACTCTGCTTTAGAACAAGAAGCATGCTCTTGCTTTCTAGAGTCTCTAAGACAGCAGGAAACGTGTGTGTGCTGAGAACAAAAGAACGGTGTTTCCTAAACATACGGACCATATCTAGTTCAACTCTGCTTCTGAAACTGATACAAAGCACTGGTCCTCTAACATCCAATGCTTGTATGTAAAGAAGAGAAATGTGTGAGCTCAGTGAACGATGTAGTTCGTTTGAGCTGAAAAGTGACTGCCGTTACCTGAAACGAAGTCTTGCTTCTAGGAAGACACAGAGATTGAGATTTAACTCCATTTATGAAGGGAAACACACAGCATAGTTCTCATCCATGGATCACACTCTGCTTTAGAGCGAGAAGCACGCTCTTGCTTTCTGGAGTCTCTAACACAGCAGGAAACGTGAGTGCGCTGAGAACCATAGAATGGTGTTTCCTACTCATATGGACCATATCTAGTCCAACTCTTCTTCTGAAACTGATACAAATCACTGGTCCTCTAACATCCAATGCTTGTCAGTTACGATGGGAAATGTGTGAGCTTCATGAACGATGTAGTTAGTTTGAGCAGAAAAGTGACTGCCCTTACCTGAAACGAAGTCTTGCTTGTAGGAAGACTCAGAGCCTGGGATTTAACTCCACTTCTGAAGGGAAACACACAGCATAGTTCTCATCCATGGATCACACTCTGCTTTAGAGCGAGAAGCACGCTCTTGCTTTCTAAAGTCTCTAAGACAGCAGGAAACGTGAGTGCGCTGAGAACAAAAGAACGGTGTTTCCTACACATACGGACCATATCTAGTCCAACTCTGTTTCTGAAACTGACACAAAGCACTGGTCCTCTAACATCCCATGTTTGTCAGTTAAGATGAGAAACGTGTGAGCTTTGAGAATGATGTAGTTCCTTTGAACTGAAAAGTGACTGCCCTTACCTGTAACGAAGTCTTGCTTGTAGTAAGACACAGAGCCTGGGATTTAACTCCATCTCTGAAGGGAAACACACAGCATAGTTCTCATCCATGGATCACACTCTGCTTTAGAGCGAGAATCACGCTCTTGCTTTCTAGAGTCTCTAATACAGCATGCAATCTGAGTGTGCCCAGAACAAAAGAACGGAGTTTCCTACACATACGGACCATATCTAGTCCAACTCTTCTTCTGAAACTGATACAAAGCAGTAGTCCTCTAACATCCAATGCTTGTCAGTTAAGATGGGAAATGTGTGAGCTTCATGAACGATGTAGTTAGTTTGAGCAGAAAAGTGACTGCCCTTACCTGAAACGAAGTCTTGCTTGTAGGAAGACACAGAATCTGGGATTTAACTCCATTTTTGAAGGGAAACACACAGCATAGTTCTCTTCCATGGATCACACTCTGCTTTAGAGCGAGAAGCACGCTCTTGCTTTCTAAATTCTCTAAGACAGCAGGAAACTTGAGTGCGCTGAGAACAAAAGAACGGTGTTTCCTACACATAGGGACCATATCTAGTCCAACTCTGTTTCTGAAACTGACACAAAGCACTGGTCCTCTAACATCCAATGCTTGTCTGTTAAGATGAGAAACGTGTGAGCTCCGTGAACGATGTAGTTCGTTTGAGCTGAAAAGTGACTGCCGTTACCTGAAACGAAGTCTTGCTTCTAGGAAGACACAGAGATTGAGATTTAACTCCATTTATGAAGGGAAACACACAGCATAGTTCTCACCCATGGATCACACTCTGCTTTAGAGCGAGAAGCACGCTCTTGCTTTCTGGAGTCTCTAACACAGCAGGAAACGTGAGTGCGCTGAGAACAAAAGAACGGTGTTTCCTACACATACGGACCATATCTAGTCCAACGCTTCTTCTGAAACTGATACAAATCACTGGTCCTCTAACATCCAATGCTTGTCAGTTAAGATGGGAAATGTGTGAGCTTCATGAACGATGTAGTTCGTTTGAGCAGAAAAGTGACTGCCCTTACCTGAAACGAATTCTTGCTTGTAGGAAGACTCAGAGCCTGGGATTTAACTCCACTTCTGAAATGAAACACACAGCAGTGTTCTCATCCATTGGTCATACTCTGCTTTAGAACAAGAAGCACGCTCTTGCTTGCTAGAGTCTCTAAGACAGCAGGAAACTTGAGTGCGCTGAGAACAAAAGAACGGTGTTTCCTACACATACGGACCATATCTAGTCCAACTCTTCTTCTGAAACTGATACAAATCACTGGTCCTCTAACATCCAATGCTTGTCAGTTAAGATGGGAAACGTGTGAGCTTCATGAACGATGTAGTTCGTTTGAGCAGAAAAGTGACTGCCCTTACCTGAAACGAATTCTTGCTTGTAGGAAGACTCAGAGCCTGGGATTTAACTCCATTTCTGAAGTGAAACACACAGCAGTGTAATCATCCATTGATCACACTCTGCTTTAGAACAAGAAGCATGCTCTTGCTTTCTAGAGTCTCTAAGACAGCAGGAAACGTGTGTGTGCTGAGAACAAAAGAACGGTGTTTCCTAAACATACGGACCATATCTAGTTCAACTCTGCTTCTGAAACTGATACAAAGCACTGGTCCTCTAACATCCAATGCTTGTATGTAAAGAAGAGAAATGTGTGAGCTCAGTGAACGATGTAGTTCGTTTGAGCTGAAAAGTGACTGCCGTTACCTGAAACGAAGTCTTGCTTCTAGGAAGACACAGAGATTGAGATTTAACTCCATTTATGAAGGGAAACACACAGCATAGTTCTCATCCATGGATCACACTCTGCTTTAGAGCGAGAAGCACGCTCTTGCTTTCTGGAGTCTCTAACACAGCAGGAAACGTGAGTGCGCTGAGAACCATAGAATGGTGTTTCCTACTCATATGGACCATATCTAGTCCAACTCTTCTTCTGAAACTGATACAAATCACTGGTCCTCTAACATCCAATGCTTGTCAGTTACGATGGGAAATGTGTGAGCTTCATGAACGATGTAGTTAGTTTGAGCAGAAAAGTGACTGCCCTTACCTGAAACGAAGTCTTGCTTGTAGGAAGACTCAGAGCCTGGGATTTAACTCCACTTCTGAAGGGAAACACACAGCATAGTTCTCATCCATGGATCACACTCTGCTTTAGAGCGAGAAGCACGCTCTTGCTTTCTAAAGTCTCTAAGACAGCAGGAAACGTGAGTGCGCTGAGAACAAAAGAACGGTGTTTCCTACACATACGGACCATATCTAGTCCAACTCTGTTTCTGAAACTGACACAAAGCACTGGTCCTCTAACATCCCATGTTTGTCAGTTAAGATGAGAAACGTGTGAGCTTTGAGAATGATGTAGTTCCTTTGAACTGAAAAGTGACTGCCCTTACCTGTAACGAAGTCTTGCTTGTAGTAAGACACAGAGCCTGGGATTTAACTCCATCTCTGAAGGGAAACACACAGCATAGTTCTCATCCATGGATCACACTCTGCTTTAGAGCGAGAATCACGCTCTTGCTTTCTAGAGTCTCTAATACAGCATGCAATCTGAGTGTGCCCAGAACAAAAGAACGGAGTTTCCTACACATACGGACCATATCTAGTCCAACTCTTCTTCTGAAACTGATACAAAGCAGTAGTCCTCTAACATCCAATGCTTGTCAGTTAAGATGGGAAATGTGTGAGCTTCATGAACGATGTAGTTAGTTTGAGCAGAAAAGTGACTGCCCTTACCTGAAACGAAGTCTTGCTTGTAGGAAGACACAGAATCTGGGATTTAACTCCATTTTTGAAGGGAAACACACAGCATAGTTCTCTTCCATGGATCACACTCTGCTTTAGAGCGAGAAGCACGCTCTTGCTTTCTAAATTCTCTAAGACAGCAGGAAACTTGAGTGCGCTGAGAACAAAAGAACGGTGTTTCCTACACATAGGGACCATATCTAGTCCAACTCTGTTTCTGAAACTGACACAAAGCACTGGTCCTCTAACATCCAATGCTTGTCTGTTAAGATGAGAAACGTGTGAGCTCCGTGAACGATGTAGTTCGTTTGAGCTGAAAAGTGACTGCCGTTACCTGAAACGAAGTCTTGCTTCTAGGAAGACACAGAGATTGAGATTTAACTCCATTTATGAAGGGAAACACACAGCATAGTTCTCACCCATGGATCACACTCTGCTTTAGAGCGAGAAGCACGCTCTTGCTTTCTGGAGTCTCTAACACAGCAGGAAACGTGAGTGCGCTGAGAACCATAGAATGGTGATTCCTACTTATACGGACCATATCTAGTCCAACTCTTCTTCTGAAACTGATACAAAGCAGTAGTCCTCTAACATCCAATGCTTGTCAGTTAAGATGGGAAACGTGTGAGCTTCGTGAACTATGTAGATCGTTTGAGCAGAAAAGTGACTGCCCTTACCTGAATCGAAGTCTTGCTTGTAGGAAGACTCAGAGCCTGGGATTTAACTCCATTTCTGGAGTGAATCACACAGCAGTGTAATCATTCATTGATCACACTCTGCTTTAGAACAAGAAGCACGCTCTTGCTTTCTAGAGTCTCTAAGACAGCAGGAAACGTGTATGTGCTGAGAACAAAAGAACGGTGTTTCCCACACATACGGACCATATCTAGTTCAACTCTGCTTCTGAAACTGATACAAAGCACTGGTCCTCTAACATCCAATGCTTGTATGTAAAGAAGAGAAATGTGTGAGCTCAGTGAACGATGTAGTTCGTTTGAGCTGAAAAGTGACTGCCGTTACCTGAAACGAAGTCTTGCTTCTAGGAAGACACAGAGATTGAGATTTAACTCCATTTATGAAGGGAAACACACAGCATAGTTCTCATCCATGGATCACACTCTGCTTTAGAGCGAGAAGCACGCTCTTGCTTTCTGGAGTCTCTAACACAGCAGGAAACGTGAGTGCGCTGAGAACCATAGAATGGTGTTTCCTACTCATACGGACCATATCTAGTCCAACTCTTCTTCTGAAACTGATACAAATCACTGGTCCTCTAATATCCAATGCTTGTCAGTTACGATGGGAAATGTGTGAGCTTCATGAACGATGTAGTTCGTTTGATCAGAAAAGTGACTGCCCTTACCTGAAACGAATTCTTGCTTGTAGGAAGACTCAGAGCCTGGGATTTAACTCCACTTCTGAAGGGAAACACACAGCATAGTTCTCATCCATGGATCACACTCTGCTTTAGAGCGAGAAGCACGCTCTTGCTTTCTAAAGTCTCTAAGACAGCAGGAAACGTGAGTGCGCTGAGAACAAAAGAACGGTGTTTCCTACACATACGGACCCTATCTAGTCCAACTCTGTTTCTGAAACTGACACAAAGCACTGGTCCTCTAACATCCCATGTTTGTCAGTTAAGATGAGAAACGTGTGAGCTTTGAGAAGGATGTAGTTCCTTTGAACTGAACAGTGACTGCCCTTACCTGTAACGAAGTCTTGCTTGTAGTAAGACACAGACCCTGGGATTTAACTCCATCTCTGAAGGGAAACACACAGCAGAGTTCTCATCCATGGATCACACTCTGCTTTAGAGCGAGAAGCACGCTCTTGCTTTCTAGAGTCTCTAATACAGCATGCAATCTGAGTGTGCCCAGAACAAAAGAACGGAGTTTCCTACACATACGGACCATATCTAGTCCAACTATTCTTCTGAAACTGATACAAAGCAGTAGTCCTCTAACATCCAATGCTTGTCAGTTAAGATGGGAAATGTGTGAGCTTCATGAACGATGTAGTTAGTTTGAGCAGAAAAGTGACTGCCCTTACCTGAAACGAAGTCTTGCTTGTAGGAAGACACAGAATCTGGGATTTAACTCCATTTTTGAAGGGAAACACACAGCATAGTTCTCTTCCATGGATCACACTCTGCTTTAGAGCGAGAAGCACGCTCTTGCTTTCTAAATTCTCTAAGACAGCAGGAAACTTGAGTGCGCTGAGAACAAAAGAACGGTGTTTCCTACACATAGGGACCATATCTAGTCCAACTCTGTTTCTGAAACTGACACAAAGCACTGGTCCTCTAACATCCAATGCTTGTCTGTTAAGATGAGAAACGTGTGAGCTCCGTGAACGATGTAGTTCGTTTGAGCTGAAAAGTGACTGCCCATACCTAAAACGAAGTCTTGCTTGTAGGAAGACACAGAGCCTGGAATTTAACTCCATTTCTGAAGGGAAACACACAGCATAGTTCTCATCCATGGATCACACTCTGCTTTAGAGCGAGAAGCACGCTCTTGCTTTCTAAAGTCTCTAAGACAGCAGGAAACGTGTGTGTGCTGAGAACAAAAGAACGATGTTTCCTAAACATACGGACCATATCTAGTTCAACTCTGCTTCTGAAACTGATACAAAGCACTGGTCCTCTAACATCCAATGCTTGTATGTAAAGAAGAGAAATGTGTGAGCTCAGTGAACGATGTAGTTCGTTTGAGCTGAAAAGTGACTGCCGTTACCTGAAACGAAGTCTTGCTTCTAGGAAGACACAGAGATTGAGATTTAACTCCATTTATGAAGGGAAACACACAGCATAGTTCTCATCCATGGATCACACTCTGCTTAGAGCGAGAAGCACGCTCTTGCTTTCTGGAGTCTCTAACACAGCAGGAAACGTGAGTGCGCTGAGAACCATAGAATGGTGTTTCCTACTCATACGGACCATATCTAGTCCAACTCTTCTTCTGAAACTGATACAAATCACTGGTCCTCTAACATCCAATGCTTGTCAGTTACGATGGGAAATGTGTGAGCTTCATGAACGATGTAGTTCGTTTGATCAGAAAAGTGACTGCCCTTACCTGAAACGAATTCTTGCTTGTAGGAAGACTCAGAGCCTGGGATTTAACTCCACTTCTGAAGGGAAACACACAGCATAGTTCTCATCCATGGATCACACTCTGCTTTAGAGCGAGAAGCACGCTCTTGCTTTCTAAAGTCTCTAAGACAGCAGGAAACGTGAGGGCGCTGAGAACAAAAGAACGGTGTTTCCTACACATACGGACCATATCTAGTCCAACTCTGTTTCTGAAACTGACACAAAGCACTGGTCCTCTAACATCCCATGTTTGTCAGTTAAGATGAGAAACGTGTGAGCTTTGAGAATGATGTAGTTCCTTTGAACTGAAAAGTGACTGCCCTTACCTGTAACGAAGTCTTGCTTGTAGTAAGACACAGAGCCTGGGACTTAACTCCATCTCTGAAGGGAAACACACAGCAGAGTTCTCATCCATGGATCACACTCTGCTTTAGAGCAAGAAGCACGCTCTTGCTTTCTAGAGTCTCTAATACAGCAGGCAATCTGAGTGTGCCCAGAACAAAAGAACGGAGTTTCCTACACATACGGACCATATCTAGTCCAACTCTTCTTCTGAAACTGATACAAAGCAGTAGTCCTCTAACATCCAATGCTTGTCTGTTAAGATGAAAAACGTGTGAGCTCAGTGAACGATGTAGTTCGTTTGAGCTGAAAAGTGACTGCCCATACCTAAAACGAAGTCTTGCTTGTAGGAAGACACAGAGCCTGGAATTTAACTCCATTTCTGAAGGGAAACACACAGCATAGTTCTCATCCATTGATCATACTCTGCTTTAGAACAAGAAGCACGCTCTTGCTTTCTAGAGTCTCTAAGACAGCAGGAAATGTGATTTTGCTGAGAACAAAAGAACGGTGTTTCCTACACATACGGACCATAACAAGTCCAACTCTGCTTCTTAAACTGACACAAAGCACTGGTCCTCTAACATCCAATGCTTGTCTGTTAAGATGAGAAACGTGTGAGCTCCGTGAACGATGTAGTTCGTTTGAGCTGAAAAGTGACTGCCCATACCTAAAACGAAGTCTTGCTTGTAGGAAGACACAGAGCCTGGAATTTAACTCCATTTCTGAAGGGAAACACACAGCATAGTTCTCATCCATGGATCACACTCTGCTTTAGAGCGAGAAGCACGCTCTTGCTTTCTAAAGTCTCTAAGACAGCAGGAAACGTGTGTGTGCTGAGAACAAAAGAACGATGTTTCCTAAACATACGGACCATATCTAGTTCAACTCTGCTTCTGAAACTGATACAAAGCACTGGTCCTCTAACATCCAATGCTTGTATGTAAAGAAGAGAAATGTGTGAGCTCAGTGAACGATGTAGTTCGTTTGAGCTGAAAAGTGACTGCCGTTACCTGAAACGAAGTCTTGCTTCTAGGAAGACACAGAGATTGAGATTTAACTCCATTTATGAAGGGAAACACACAGCATAGTTCTCATCCATGGATCACACTCTGCTTAGAGCGAGAAGCACGCTCTTGCTTTCTGGAGTCTCTAACACAGCAGGAAACGTGAGTGCGCTGAGAACCATAGAATGGTGTTTCCTACTCATACGGACCATATCTAGTCCAACTCTTCTTCTGAAACTGATACAAATCACTGGTCCTCTAACATCCAATGCTTGTCAGTTACGATGGGAAATGTGTGAGCTTCATGAACGATGTAGTTCGTTTGATCAGAAAAGTGACTGCCCTTACCTGAAACGAATTCTTGCTTGTAGGAAGACTCAGAGCCTGGGATTTAACTCCACTTCTGAAGGGAAACACACAGCATAGTTCTCATCCATGGATCACACTCTGCTTTAGAGCGAGAAGCACGCTCTTGCTTTCTAAAGTCTCTAAGACAGCAGGAAACGTGAGGGCGCTGAGAACAAAAGAACGGTGTTTCCTACACATACGGACCATATCTAGTCCAACTCTGTTTCTGAAACTGACACAAAGCACTGGTCCTCTAACATCCCATGTTTGTCAGTTAAGATGAGAAACGTGTGAGCTTTGAGAATGATGTAGTTCCTTTGAACTGAAAAGTGACTGCCCTTACCTGTAACGAAGTCTTGCTTGTAGTAAGACACAGAGCCTGGGACTTAACTCCATCTCTGAAGGGAAACACACAGCAGAGTTCTCATCCATGGATCACACTCTGCTTTAGAGCAAGAAGCACGCTCTTGCTTTCTAGAGTCTCTAATACAGCAGGCAATCTGAGTGTGCCCAGAACAAAAGAACGGAGTTTCCTACACATACGGACCATATCTAGTCCAACTCTTCTTCTGAAACTGATACAAAGCAGTAGTCCTCTAACATCCAATGCTTGTCTGTTAAGATGAGAAACGTGTGAGCTCCGTGAACGATGTAGTTCGTTTGAGCTGAAAAGTGACTGCCCATACCTAAAACGAAGTCTTGCTTGTAGGAAGACACAGAGCCTGGAATTTAACTCCATTTCTGAAGGGAAACACACAGCATAGTTCTCATCCATGGATCACACTCTGCTTTAGAGCGAGAAGCACGCTCTTGCTTTCTAAAGTCTCTAAGACAGCAGGAAACGTGTGTGTGCTGAGAACAAAAGAACGATGTTTCCTAAACATACGGACCATATCTAGTTCAACTCTGCTTCTGAAACTGATACAAAGCACTGGTCCTCTAACATCCAATGCTTGTATGTAAAGAAGAGAAATGTGTGAGCTCAGTGAACGATGTAGTTCGTTTGAGCTGAAAAGTGACTGCCGTTACCTGAAACGAAGTCTTGCTTCTAGGAAGACACAGAGATTGAGATTTAACTCCATTTATGAAGGGAAACACACAGCATAGTTCTCATCCATGGATCACACTCTGCTTAGAGCGAGAAGCACGCTCTTGCTTTCTGGAGTCTCTAACACAGCAGGAAACGTGAGTGCGCTGAGAACCATAGAATGGTGTTTCCTACTCATACGGACCATATCTAGTCCAACTCTTCTTCTGAAACTGATACAAATCACTGGTCCTCTAACATCCAATGCTTGTCAGTTACGATGGGAAATGTGTGAGCTTCATGAACGATGTAGTTCGTTTGATCAGAAAAGTGACTGCCCTTACCTGAAACGAATTCTTGCTTGTAGGAAGACTCAGAGCCTGGGATTTAACTCCACTTCTGAAGGGAAACACACAGCATAGTTCTCATCCATGGATCACACTCTGCTTTAGAGCGAGAAGCACGCTCTTGCTTTCTAAAGTCTCTAAGACAGCAGGAAACGTGAGGGCGCTGAGAACAAAAGAACGGTGTTTCCTACACATACGGACCATATCTAGTACAACTCTGTTTCTGAAACTGACACAAAGCACTGGTCCTCTAACATCCCATGTTTGTCAGTTAAGATGAGAAACGTGTGAGCTTTGAGAATGATGTAGTTCCTTTGAACTGAAAAGTGACTGCCCTTACCTGTAACGAAGTCTTGCTTGTAGTAAGACACAGAGCCTGGGACTTAACTCCATCTCTGAAGGGAAACACACAGCAGAGTTCTCATCCATGGATCACACTCTGCTTTAGAGCAAGAAGCACGCTCTTGCTTTCTAGAGTCTCTAATACAGCAGGCAATCTGAGTGTGCCCAGAACAAAAGAACGGAGTTTCCTACACATACGGACCATATCTAGTCCAACTCTTCTTCTGAAACTGATACAAAGCAGTAGTCCTCTAACATCCAATGCTTGTCTGTTAAGATGAAAAACGTGTGAGCTCAGTGAACGATGTAGTTCGTTTGAGCTGAAAAGTGACTGCCCATACCTAAAACGAAGTCTTGCTTGTAGGAAGACACAGAGCCTGGAATTTAACTCCATTTCTGAAGGGAAACACACAGCATAGTTCTCATCCATTGATCATACTCTGCTTTAGAACAAGAAGCACGCTCTTGCTTTCTAGAGTCTCTAAGACAGCAGGAAATGTGATTTTGCTGAGAACAAAAGAACGGTGTTTCCTACACATACGGACCATAACAAGTCCAACTCTGCTTCTTAAACTGACACAAAGCACTGGTCCTCTAACATCCAATGCTTGTCTGTTAAGATGAGAAACGTGTGAGCTCCGTGAATGATGTAGTTTGTTTGAGAAGATAAGTGACTGCCCTTACCTGAATCGAAGTCTTGCTTGTAGGAAGACTCAGAGCCTGGGATTTAACTCCATTTCTGAAGTGAAACACACAGCAGTGTAATCATCCATTGATCACACTCTGCTTTAGAACAAGAAGCAAGCTCTTGCTTTCTAGAGTCTCTAAGACAGGATAAAACGTGTATGTGCTGAGAACAAAGAATGGTGTTTCCTAAACATACGGACCATATCTAGTTCAACTCTGCTTCTGAAACTGATACAGAGCACTGGTCCTCTAACATCCAATGCTTGTCTGTTAAGAAGAGAAATGTGTGAGCTCAGTGAACGATGTAGTTCGTTTGAGCTGAAAAGTGACTGCCGTTACCTGAAACGAAGTCTTGCTTGTAGGAAGACACAGAGATTGAGTTTTAACTCCATTTATGAAGGGAAACACACAGCATAGTTCTCATCCATGGATCACACTCTGCTTTAGAGCGAGAAGCACGCTCTTGCTTTCTGGAGTCTCCAACACAGCAGGAAACGTGAGTGTGCTGAGAACAAAAGAACGGTGTTTCCTACACATACAGACCATATCTAGTCCAACTCTTCTTCTGAAACTGATACAAATCACTGGTCCTCTAACATCCAATGCTTGTCAGTTAAGATGGGAAACGTGTGAGCTTCATGAACGATGTAGATCGTTTGAGCAGAAAAGTGACTGCCCTTACCTTAAACGAAGTCTTGCTTGTAGGAAGACTCAGAGCCTGGGATTTAACTCCATTTCTAAAGTGAAACACACAGCATTTTTCTCATCCATTGATCATACTCTGCTTTAGAACAAGAAGCACGCTCTTGCTTTCTAGAGTCTCTAAGACAGCAGGAAATGTGATTTTGCTGAGAACAAAAGAACGATGTTTCCTACACATACGGACCATATCTAGTCCAACTCTGCTTCTTAAACTGACACAAAGCAGTGGTCCGCTAACATCCAATGCTTGTCTGTTAAGATGAGAAACGTGTGAGCTCCGTGAAAGATGTAGTTCGTTTGAGCTGAAAATTGACTGCCCTTACCTGAAACGAAGTCTTGCTTGTAGGAAGACACAGAGCCTGGGATTTAACTCCATTTCTGAAAGGAAACACACAGCATTTTTCTCATCCATGGATCACACTCTGCTTTAGAGCGAGAAGCACACTCTTGCTTTTAGAGTCTCTAATAGAGCAGGTAATCTGAGTGTGCCCAGAACAAAAGAACGGTGTTTCCTACACATACAGACCATATGTAGTCCAAATCTGCTTCTGAAACTGATACAAAGCACTGACCCTCTAACATCCAATGCTTGTCACTTAAGATGAGAAACGTGTGAGCTTCGTGAACGATGTAGTTCATTTGAGCAGAAAAGTGACTGCCCTTACCTGAATCGAAGTCTTGCTTGTAGGAAGACTCAGAGCCTGGGATGTAACTCCATTTCTCAAGTGAAACACACAGCAGTGTAATCACCCATTGATCACACTCTGCTTTAGAATAAGAAGCACGCTCTTGCTTTCTAGACTCTCTAAGACAGCAGGAAAGGTGAGTGTGCTGAGAACAAAAGAATGGTGTTTCCTACACATACGGACATTATATAGTCCAACTCTGCTTCTGAAACTGATAAAAAGCACTGGACCTCTAAAATCTAATGCTTGTCTGTTAAGATGAGATACGTGTGAGCTTCGTGAAAGATGAAGATCGTTTGAGCTGAAAAGTGACTGCCCTTACCTGAAACGAAGTCTTGCCTGTAGGAAGACACAGAGCCTGGGATTTAACTCCATTTCTGAAGGGAAACACACAGCATAGTTTTCATCCATGGATCACATTCTGCTTTAGAGCAAGAAGCACGCTCTTGCTTTCTAGATTCTCTAATACAGCAGGAAATCTGAGTGTGCCCAGAACAAAAGAACGGTGTATCCTACACATACGGACTATATGTAGTCCAAAACTTCTTCTGAAACTGATACAATGCACTGGTCCTCTAACATCCAATTCTTGTCAGTTAAGATGAGAAACGTGTGAGCTTCGTGAATGATGTAGTTCCTTTGAGCAGAAGAGTGACTGCCCTTACCTGAAACGAAGTCTTGCTTGTAGGGAGACTCAGAGCCTGGGATTTAACTCCATTTCTGAAGTGAAACACACAGCATTGTCTTATCCATTGATCACACTCTGCCTTAGAACAAGAAGCACGCTCTTGCTTTCTAGAGTCTCTAAGACAGCAGGAAACGTGAGTGTGCTGAGAACAAAAGAACGGTGTTTCCTACACATACAGACCATATCTGGTCCAACTCTGCTTCTGAAACTGATACAAACCAGTGGTCCTCTAACATCCAATGCTTGTCAGTTAAGATGAGAAACGTGTAAGCTTTGTGAATGATGTAGTTCCTTTGAACTGAAAAGTGACTGCCCTTACCTGAAAAGAATTCTTGCTTGTAGTAAGACACAGAGCCTGGGATTTAACTCCATTTCTGAGGGGAAACACACAGCATAGTTCTCATCCATGGATCACACTCTGCTTTAGAGCAAGAAGCACGCTCTTGCTTTCTAGAGTCTTTAATACAGCAGGAAATATAAGTGTGCTGAGAACAAAAGAACGGTGTTTCCTACACATACAGACCATATCTAGTCCAACTCTTCTTCTGAAACTGATACAAATCACTGGTCCTTTAACATCCAATGCTTGTCAGTTAAGATGAGAAACGTGTGAGCTTCGTGAAGGATGTAGTTCGTTTGAGCAGAAAAGAGACTGCCATTACCTGAATTGAAGTCTTGCTTGTAGGAAGACTCAGAGCCTGGGATTTAACTCCATTTCTGAAGTAAAACACACAGCTGTGTAATCATCCATTGATCACACTCTGCTTTAGAACAAGAAGCACGCTCTTGCTTGCTAGAGTCTCTAAGACAGCAGGAAACGTGAGTGTGCTGAGAACAAAAGAACGGTGTTTCCTACACATACGGACATTATATAGTCCAACTCTGCTTCTGAAACTGATAAAAAGCACTGGTCCTCTAAAATCTAATGCTTCTCTATTAAGATGAGAAACGTGTGAGCTTCGCGAACGATGTAGTTCGTTTGAGCTGAAAAGTGACTGAACTTACCTGAAACGAAGTCTTGCTTGTAGGAAGACTCAGAGCCTGGGATTTAACTCCATTTCTGAATTGAAAAACACAGCATAGTTCTCATCCATTGATCACACTCTGCTTTAGAACAAGAAGCACGCTCTTGCTTTCTAGAATCTCTAAGACAGCAGGAAACATGAGTATGCTGAGAACAAAAGAACGGTGTTTCCTACACATACGGACATTATATAGTCCAACTCTGCTTCTGAAACTGATACAAAGCACTGGTCCTCTAACATCCAATGCTTGTCTGTTAAGATGAGAAACGTGTGAGCTCCGTGAAAGATGTAGTTCGTTTGAGCTGAAAAGTGACTGCCCTTACCTGAAACGAAGTCTTGCTTGTAGGAAGACTCAGAGCCTGGGATTTAACTCCATTTCTGAAAGGAAACACACAGCAGTGTAATCATCCATTGATCACACTCTGCTTTAGAATAAGAAGCACGCTCTTGCTTTCTAGACTCTCTAAGACAGCAGGAAACGTGAGTGTGCTGAACAAAAGAACGGTGTTTCCTACACATACGGACATTATATAGTCCAACTCTGCTTCTGAAACTGATAAAAAGCACTGGTCCTCTAAAATCTAATGCTTGTCTGTTAAGAAGAGAAATGTGTGAGCTTCGTGAACGATGTAGTTCGTTTGAGCTGAAAAGAGACTGCCCTTACCTGAAACGAAGTCTTGCCTGTAGGGAGACCCAGAGAATGGGATTTCACTCCATTTCGGAAATGAAACACACAGCATTGTCTCATCCATTGATCACACTCTGCTTTAGAACAAGAAGCACGCTCTTGCTTTCTAGATTCTCTAATACAGCAGGAAATCTGAGTGTGCCCAGAACAAAAGAACGGTGTTTCCTACAGATACGGACTAAATGTAGTCCAAATCTTCTTCTGAAACTGATACAATGCACTGGTCCTCTAACATCCAATGCTTGTCAGTTAAGATGAGAAACGTGTGAGCTTTGTGAATGATGTAGTTCCTCGGAACTGAAAAGTGACTGCCCTTACCTGAAACGAATTGTTGCTTGTAGTAAGACACAGAGCCTGGGATTTAAGACCATTTCTGAAGGGAAACAGACAGCATAGTTCTCATCCATGGATCACACTCTGCTTTAGAGCAAGAAGCACGCTCTTGCTTTCTAGAGTCTCTAATACAGCAGGAAATCTGAGTGTGCCCAGAACAAAAGAACGGTGTTTCCTACACTTACGGCCCATATCTAGTCCAACTCTTCTTCTGAAACTGATACAAAGCAGTAGTCCTCTAACATCAAATGCTTGTCTGTTAAGATGAAAAACGTGTGAGCTCCGTGAACGATGTAGTTCGTTTGAGCTGAAAAGTGACTGCCCATACCTAAAACGAAGTCTTGCTTGTAGGAAGACACAGAGCCTGGAATTTAACTCCATTTCTGAAGGGAAACACACAGCATAGTTCTCATCCATTGATCATACTCTGCTTTAGAACAAGAAGCACGCTCTTGCTTTCTAGAGTCTCTAAGACAGCAGGAAATGTGATTTTGCAGAGAACAAAAGAATGGTGTTTCCTATACATAGGGACCATATCTAGTCCAACTCTGCTTCTTAAACTGACACAACGCACTGGTCCTCTAACATCCAATGCTTGTCTGTTAAGATGAGAAACGTGTGAGCTCCGTGAATGATGTAGTTTGTTTGAGAAGATAAGTGACTGCCCTTACCTGAATCGAAGTCTTGCTTGTAGGAGGACTCAGAGCCTGGGATTTAACTCCATTTCTGAAGTGAAACACACAGCAGTGTAATCATCCATTGATCACACTCTGCTTTAGAACAAGAAGCACGCTCTTGCTTGCTAGACTCTCTAAGACAGCAGGAAACGTGAGTGTGCTGAACAAAAGAACGGTGTTTCCTACACATACGGACTAAATGTAGTCCAAATCTTCTTCTGAAACTGATACAATGCACTGGTCCTCTAACATCCAATGCTTGTCAGTTAAGATGAGAAACGTTTGAGCTCAGTGAACGATGTAGTTCGTTTGAGCTGAAAAGTGACTGCCCTTACATGAAACGAAGTCTTGTTTGTAGGAAGACATAGATCCTGGGATTTAACTACTTTTCTGAAGGGAAACACACAACATAGTTTTCATCCATGGATCACACTCTGCTTTAGAGCGAGAAGCACACTATTGCTTTCTAAGTCTCTAAGACAGCAGGAAACGTGAGTGTGCTGAGAACAAAAGAACGGTGTTTCCTACACATAGGGACATTATATAGTCCAACTCTGCTTCTGAAACAGATACAAAGCACTGGTACTCTACCATCCAATGCTTGTCTGTTAAGATGAGAAACAGGTGAGCTCCGTGAACGATGTAGTTCGTTTGAGCTGAAAACTGACTGCCCTTACCTGAAACGAAGTCTTGCTTGTAGGAAGACTCAGAGCCTTGGATTTAACTCTATTTCTGAGGTAAAACACACAGCAGTGTAATCTTCCATTGATCACACTCTGCTTTAGAACAAGAAGCACGCTCTTGCTTTCTAGACTCTCTAAGACAGCAGGAAACTTGAGTTTGCTGAGAACAAAAGAACGGTGTTTCCTACACATACAGACCATATCTAGTCCAACTCTGCCTCTGAAACTGATACAAAGCACTGGTCCTCTACCATCCAATGCTTGTCTGTTAAGATGAGAAACGTGTGAGCTCCGTGAACGATGTAGTTCGTTTGAGCTGAAAAGTGACTGCCCTTACCTGAAACGAAGTCTTGCTTGTAGGGAGACTCAGAGCCTGGGATTTAACTCCATTTCTGAAGGGAAACACACAGCATAGTTCTCATCCATGGATCACACTCTGCTTTAGAGCGAGAAGCACGCTCTTGCTTTCTAGAGTCTCTAAGACAGCAGGAAACATGAGTGTGCTGAGAACAAAAGAACGGTGTTTCCTACACATACAGACCATATCTAGTCCAACACTGCTTCTGAAACTGATACAAAGCACTGGTCCTCTAACATCCAATGCTTGTCTGTTAAGAAGAGAAACGTGTGAGCTCAGTGAACGATGTAGTTCGTTTGAGCTGAAAAGTGACTGCCCTTACATGAAATGAAGTCTTGCTTGTAGGAAGACATAGATCCTGAGATTTAACTACTTTTCTGAAGGGAAACACACAGCATAGTTTTCATCCATGGATCACACTCTGCTTTAGAGCAAGAAGCATGCTCTTGCTTTCTAAATTCTCTAAGACAGCAGGAAACGTGAGTGCGCTGAGAACAAATAACGGTGTTTCCTACACATACGGACCATATCTAGTCCAACTCTGCTTCGAAAACAGATACAAAGCACTGGGATTTTAACATCCAATGCTTGTCAGTTAAGATGAGAAACGTGTGAGCTCAGTGTACGATGTAGTTCGTTTGAGCTGAAAAGTGACTGCCCTTACCTGAAACGAAGTCTTGCTTGTAGGGAGATTCAGAGCATGGGATTTAACTCCATTTCTGAAGTGAAACACACAGCATTGTCTCATCCATTGATCACACTCTGCTTTAGAACAAGAAGCACGCTCTTGCTTTCTAGAGTCTCTAAGACAGCAGGAAATCTGAGTGTGCCCAGAACAAAAGAACTGTGTTTTCTACACATACCGACCATATCTAGTCCAACTCTTCTTCTGAAACTGATACAAAGCACTGGTCCTGTAACATCCAATGCTTGTCAGTTAAGATGAGAAACGTGTGAGCTTCGTGAACGATGTAATTCGCTTGAGCAGAAAAGGGAATGCCCTTACTTGATTTGAAGTCTTGCTTGTAGGGAGACTCAGAGCCTGGGATTTAACTCCATTTCTGAAGTAAAACACACAGCATGTAATCATCCATTGATCACACTCTGCTTTAGAACAAGAAGCACGCTCTTGCTTTCTAGCCTCTCCAAGACAGCAGGAAACGTGAGTTTGCTGAGAACAAAAGAACGGTGTTTCCTACACATACGGACATTATATAGTCCAACTCTGCTTCTGAAACTGATAAAAAGCACTGGTCTTCTAAAATCTAATGCTTGTCTGTTAAGATGAGAAACGTGTGAGCTCAGTGAACGATGTAGTTCGTTTGAGCAGAAAAGTGACTGCCCTTACCTGAATTGAAGTCTTGCTTGTAGGAAGACTCAGAGCCTGGGATTTAACTCCATTTCTGAAGTAAAACACACAGCAGTGTAATCATCCATTGATCACACTCTGCTTTAGAATAAGAAGCACGCTCTTGTTTTCTAGACTCTCTAAGACAGCAGGAAACGTGAGTGTGCTGAGAACAAAAGAATGGTGTTTCCTGCACATACGGACATTATATAGTCCAACTCTGCTTCTGAAACTGATACAAAGCACTGGTCCTCTAACATCCAATGCTTGTCAGTTAAGATGAGAAACGTGTGAGCTTTGTGAATGATGTAGTTCCTCTGAACTGAAAAGTGACTGCCCTTACCTGAAATGAAGTCTTGCTTGTAGGAAGACATAGATCCTGGGATTTAACTACTTTTCTGAAGGGAAACACACAACATAGTTTTCTTCCATGGATCACACTCTGCTTTAGAGCGAGAAGCATGCTCTTGCTTTCTAAAGTCTCTAAGACAGCAGGAAACGTGAGTGTGCTGAGAAAAAAAGAACAGTGTTTCCTACACATGCGGACCATATCTAGTCCAACTCTGCTTCTGAAACAGATACAAAGCACTGGTACTCTAACATCCAATGCTTGTCTGTTAAGATGAGAAACGGGTGAGCTCCGTGAACGATGTAGTTCGTTTGAGCTGAAAAGTGACTGCCCTTACCTGAAACGAAGTCTTGCTTGTAGGAAGACTCAGAGCCTTGGATTTAACTCTATTTCTGAGGTAAAACACACAGCAGTGTAATCATCCATTGATCACACTCTGCTTTAGAACAAGAAGCACGCTCTTGCTTTCTAGACTCTCTAAGACAGCAGGAAACGTGAGTGTGCTGAGAACAAAAGAACAGTGTTTCCTACACATACATACATTATATAGTCCAACACTGCTTCTGAAACTGATAAAAAGCACTGGTAATCTAAAATCTAATGTTTATCTGTTAAGAAGAGAAACGTGTGAGCTTCGTGAAGGATGTAGTTCGTTTGAGGTGAAAAGTGACTGGCCTTACCTGAAACGAAGTCTTGCTTGTAGGAAGACTCAGAGCCTGGAATTTAACTCCATTTCTGAAGTGAAACACACAGCATAGTTCTCATCCATTGATCACACTCTGCCTTAGAACAAGAAGCACGCTCTTGCTTTCTAGAATCTCTAAGACAGCAGGAAACTTGAGTTTGCTGAGAACAAAAGAACGGTGTTTCCTACACATACAGACCATATCTAGTCCAACTCTGCCTCTGAAACTGATACAAAGCACTGGTCTTCTACCATCCAATGCTTGTCTGTTAAGATGAGAAACGTGTGAGCTCCGTGAACAATGTAGTTCGTTTGAGCTGAAAAGTGACTGCCCTTACCTGAAACGAAATCTTGCTTGTAGGGAGACTCAGAGCCTGGGATTTAACTCCATTTCTGAAGGGAAACACACAGGATAGTTCTCATCCATGGATCACACTCTGCTTTAGAGCGAGAAGCACGCTCTTGCTTTCTAGATTCTCTAAGACAGCAGGAAACGTGAGTGTGCTCAGAACAAAAGAACGGTGTTTCCTACACATACAGACCATATCTAGTCCAACACTGCTTCTGAAACTGATAAAAAGCACTGGTCCTCTAACATCCAATGCTTGTCTGTTAAGATGAGAAACGTGTGAGCTCAGTGAACGATGTAGTTCGTTTGAGCTGAAAAGTGACTGCCCTTACATGAAATGAAGTCTTGCTTGTAGGAAGAAATAGATCCTGAGATTTAACTACTTTTCTGAAGGGAAACACACAGCATAGTTTTCATCCATGGATCACACTCTGCTTTAGAGCAAGAAGCATGCTCTTGCTTTCTAAAGTCTCTAAGACAGCAGGAAACATGAGTGTGCTGAGAACAAAAGAACGGTGTTTCCTACACATACGGACTATATCTAGTCCAACTCTGCTTCTAAAACAGATACAAAGCACTGGGACTCTAACATCCAATGCTTGTCAGTTAAGATGAGAAACGTGTGAGATCAGTGAACGATGTAGTTCATTTGAGCTGAAAAGTGACTGCCCTTACCTGAAACGAAGTCTTGCTTGTAGGAAGACTCAGAGCCTGGAATTTAACTCCATTTCTGAAGTGAAACACACAGCATAGTTCTCATCCATTGATCACACTCTGCCTTAGAACAAGAAGCACGCTCTTGCTTTCTAGAATCTCTAAGACAGCAGGAAACTTGAGTTTGCTGAGAACAAAAGAACGGTGTTTCCTACACATACAGACCATATCTAGTCCAACTCTGCCTCTGAAACTGATACAAAGCACTGGTCTTCTACCATCCAATGCTTGTCTGTTAAGATGAGAAACGTGTGAGCTCCGTGAACGATGTAGTTCGTTTGAGCTGAAAAGTGACTGCCCTTACCTGAAACGAAATCTTGCTTGTAGGGAGACTCAGAGCCTGGGATTTAACTCCATTTCTGAAGGGAAACACACAGGATAGTTCTCATCCATGGATCACACTCTGCTCTAGAGCGAGAAGCACGCTCTTGCTTTCTAGATTCTCTAAGACAGCAGGAAACGTGAGTGTGCTCAGAACAAAAGAACGGTGTTTCCTACACATACAGACCATATCTAGTCCAACACTGCTTCTGAAACTGATAAAAAGCACTGGTCCTCTAACATCCAATGCTTGTCTGTTAAGATGAGAAACGTGTGAGCTCAGTGAACGATGTAGTTCGTTTGAGCTGAAAAGTGACTGCCCTTACATGAAATGAAGTCTTGCTTGTAGGAAGAAATAGATCCTGAGATTTAACTACTTTTCTGAAGGGAAACACACAGCATAGTTTTCATCCATGGATCACACTCTGCTTTAGAGCAAGAAGCATGCTCTTGCTTTCTAAAGTCTCTAAGACAGCAGGAAACGTGAGTGTGCTGAGAACAAAAGAACGGTGTTTCCTACACATACGGACTATATCTAGTCCAACTCTGCTTCTAAAACAGATACAAAGCACTGGGACTCTAACATCCAATGCTTGTCAGTTAAGATGAGAAACGTGTGAGCTCAGTGAACGATGTAGTTCGTTTGAGCTGAAAAGTGACTGCCCTTACCTGAAACGAAGTCTTGCTTGTAGGGAGACTCAGAGCCTGGGATTTAACTCCATTTCTGAAGTGAAACACACAGCATTGTCTCATCCATTGATCACACTCTGCTTTAGAACAAGAAGCACGCTCTTGCTTTCTAGAGTCTCTAAGACAGCAGGAAATCTGAGTGTGCCCAGAACAAAAGAACTGTGTTTTCTACACATACCGACCATATCTAGTCCAACTCTTCTTCTGAAACTGATACAAAGCACTGGTCCTGTAACATCCAATGCTTGTCAGTTAAGATGACAAAAGTGTGAGCTTCGTGAACGATGTAGTTCGTTTGACCTGAAAAGGGAATGCCCTTACCTGATTTGAAGTCTTGCTTGTAGGGAGACTCAGAGCCTGGGATTTAACTCCATTTCTGAAGTAAAACACACAGCATGTAATCATCCATTGATCACACTCTGCTTTAGAACAAGAAGCACGCTCTTGCTTTCTAGACTCTCTAAGACAGCAGGAAACTTGAGTTTGCTGAGAACAAAAGAACGGTGTTTCCTACACATACGGACCATATCTAGTCCAACTCTGCCTCTGAAACTGATACAAAGCACTGGTCCTCTACCATCCAATGCTTGTCTGTTAAGATGAGAAACGTGTGAGCTCCGTGAACGATGTAGTTCGTTTGAGCTGAAAAGTGACTGCCCTTACCTGAAACGAAGTCTTGCTTGTAGGGAGACTCAGAGCCTGGGATTTAACTCCATTTCTGAAGGGAAACACACAGCATAGTTCTCATCCATGGATCACACTCTGCTTTAGAGCGAGAAGCACACTCTTGCTTTCTAGAGTCTCTAAGACAGCAGGAAACGTGAGTGTGCTGAGAACAAAAGAACGGTGTTTCCTACACATACAGACCATATCTAGTCCAACACTGCTTCCGAAACTGATACAAAGCACTGGTCCTCTAACATCCAATGCTTGTCTGTTAAGATGAGAAACGTGTGAGCTCAGTGAACGATGTAGTTCGTTTGAGCTGAAAAGTGACTGCCCTTACATGAAATGAAGTCTTGCTTGTAGGAAGACATAGATCCTGAGATTTAACTACTTTTCTGAAGGGAAACACACAGCATAGTTTTCATCCATGGATCACACTCTGCTTTAGAGCAAGAAGCATGCTCTTGCTTTCTAAATTCTCTAAGACAGTAGGAAACGTGAGTGTGCTGAGAACAAATAACGGTGTTTCCTACACATACGGACCATATCTAGTCCAACTCTGCTTCTAAAACAGATACAAAGCACTGGGACTCTAACATCCAATGCTTGTCAGTTAAGATGAGAAACGTGTGAGCTCAGTGAACGATGTAGTTCGTTTGAGCTGAAAAGTGACTGCCCTTACCTGAAACAAAGTCTTGCTTGTAGGGAGATTCAGAGCCTGGGATTTAACTCCATTTCTGAAGTGAAACACACAGCATTGTCTCATCCATTGATCACACTCTGCTTTAGAACAAGAAGCACGCTCTTGCTTTCTAGAGTCTCTAAGACAGCAGGAAATCTGAGTGTGCCCAGAACAAAAGAACTGTGTTTTCTACACATACCGACCATATCTAGTCCAACTCTTCTTCTGAAACTGATACAAAGCACTGGTCCTGTAACATCCAATGCTTGTCAGTTAAGATGAGAAACGTGTGAGCTTCGTGAACGATGTAGTTCGCTTGAGCAGAAAAGGGAATGCCCTTACCTGATTTGAAGTCTTGCTTGTAGGGAGACTCAGAGCCTGGGATTTAACTCCATTTCTGAAGTAAAACACACAGCATGTAATCATCCATTGATCACACTCTGCTTTAGAACAAGAACCACGCTCTTGCTTTCTAGCCTCTCCAAGACAGCAGGAAACGTGAGTTTGCTGAGAACAAAAGAACGGTGTTTCCTACACATACGGACATTATATAGTCCAACTCTGCTTCTGAAACTGATAAAAAGCACTGGTCTTCTAAAATCTAATGCTTGTCTGTTAAGATGAGAAACGTGTGAGCTCAGTGAACGATGTAGTTCGTTTGAGCAGAAAAGTGACTGCCCTTACCTGAATTGAAGTCTTGCTTGTAGGAAGATTCAGAGCCTGGGATTTAACTCCATTTCTGAAGTAAAACACACAGCAGTGTAATCATCCATTGATCACACTCTGCTTTAGAATAAGAAGCACGCTCTTGCTTTCTAGACTCTCTAAGACAGCAGGAAACGTGAGTGTGCTGAGAACAAAAGAACGGTGTTTCCTGCACATACGGACCATATCTAGTCCAACCCTGCTTCTGAAACTGATACAAAGCACTGGTCCTCTAACATCCAATGCTTGTCAGTTAAGATGAGAAACGTGTGAGCTTTGTGAATGATGTAGTTCCTCTGAACTGAAAAGTGACTGCCCTTACCTGAAACGAATTGTTGCTTGTAGTAAGACACAGAGCCTGGGATTTAAGTCCATTTCTGAAGGGAAACAGACAGCATAGTTCTCATCCATGGATCACACTCTGCTTTAGAGCAAGAAGCACGCTCTTGCTTTCTAGAGTCTCTAATACAGCAGGAAATCTGAGTGTGCCCAGAACAAAAGAACGGTGTTTCCTACACATACGGACCATATCTAGTCCAACTCTTCTTCTGAAACTGATACAAAGCACTGGTCCTTTAACATCCAATGCTTGTCAGTTAAGATGAGAAACGTGTGAGCTTCGTGAACGATGTAGTTCGTTTGAGCAGAAAAGTGACTGCCCTTACCTGAATTGAAGTCTTGCTTGTAGGAAGACTCAGAGCCTTGGATTTAACTCCATTTCTGAGGTAAAACACACAGCAGTGTAATCATCCCTTGATCACACTCTGCTTTAGAACAAGAAGCACGCTCTTGCTTTCTAGAATCTCTAAGACAGCAGGAAACGTGAGTTTGCTGAGAAAAAAAGAACGGTGTTTCCTACACATACGGACCATATCTAGTCCAACTCTTCTTCTGAAACTGATAGAATGCACTGGTCCTCTAACATCCAATGCTTGTCATTTAAGATGAAAAACGTGTGAGATTTGTGAATGATGTAGTTCCTTTGAACTGAAAAGTGACTGCCCTTACCTGAAACGAATTCTTGCTTCTAGTAAGACACAGAGCCTGGGATTTAAGTCCATTTCTGAAGGCAAACACACAGCATAGTTCTCATCCATGGATCACACTCTGCTTTAGAGCGAGAGGCACACTCTAGCTTTCTAGAGTCTCTAATACAGCAGAAAATCTGAGTGTGCCCAGAACAAAAGAACGGTGTTTCCTACACATATGGACCATATGTAGTCCAAATCTGCTTCTTAAACTGATACAAATCACTGACACTCTAACATCCAATGCTTGTCTGTTAAGATGAGAAACGTGTGAGCTCAGTGAACGATGTAGTTCGTTTGAGCTGAAAAGTGACTGCCCTTACCTGAAATGAAGTCTTGCTTGTAGGAAGACATAGATCCTGGGATTTAACTACTTTTCTGAAGGGAAACACACAACATAGTTTTCTTCCATGGATCACACTCTGCTTTAGAGCGAGAAGCATGCTCTTGCTTTCTAAAGTCTCTAAGACAGCAGGAAACGTGAGTGTGCTGAGAAAAACAGAACAGTGTTTCCTACACATGCGGACCATATCTAGTCCAACTCTGCTTCTGAAACAGATACAAAGCACTGGTACTCTAACATCCAATGCTTGTCTGTTAAGATGAGAAACGGGTGAGCTCCGTGAACGATGTAGTTCGTTTGAGCTGAAAAGTGACTGCCCTTACCTGAAACGAAGTCTTGCTTGTAGGAAGACTCAGAACCTTGGATTTAACTCTATTTCTGAGGTAAAACACACAGCAGTGTAATCATCCATTGATCACACTCTGCTTTAGAACAAGAAGCACGCTCTTGCTTTCTAGACTCTCTAAGACAGCAGGAAACGTGAGTGTGCTGAGAACAAAAGAACAGTGTTTCCTACACATACATACATTATATAGTCCAACACTGCTTCTGAAACTGATAAAAAGCACTGGTAATCTAAAATCTAATGTTTATCTGTTAAGAAGAGAAACGTGTGAGCTTCGTGAAGGATGTAGTTCGTTTGAGGTGAAAAGTGACTGGCCTTACCTGAAACGAAGTCTTGCTTGTAGGAAGACTCAGAGCCTGGAATTTAACTCCATTTCTGAAGTGAAACACACAGCATAGTTCTCATCCATTGATCACACTCTGCCTTAGAACAAGAAGCACGCTCTTGCTTTCTAGAATCTCTAAGACAGCAGGAAACTTGAGTTTGCTGAGAACAAAAGAACGGTGTTTCCTACACATACAGACCATATCTAGTCCAACTCTGCCTCTGAAACTGATACAAAGCACTGGTCTTCTACCATCCAATGCTTGTCTGTTAAGATGAGAAACGTGTGAGCTCCGTGAACGATGTAGTTCGTTTGAGCTGAAAAGTGACTGCCCTTACCTGAAACGAAATCTTGCTTGTAGGGAGACTCAGAGCCTGGGATTTAACTCCATTTCTGAAGGGAAACACACAGGATAGTTCTCATCCATGGATCACACTCTGCTTTAGAGCGAGAAGCACGCTCTTGCTTTCTAGATTCTCTAAGACAGCAGGAAACGTGAGTGTGCTCAGAACAAAAGAACGGTGTTTCCTACACATACAGACCATATCTAGTCCAACACTGCTTCTGAAACTGATACAAAGCACTGGTCCTCTAACATCCAATGCTTGTCTGTTAAGATGAGAAACGTGTGAGCTCAGTGAACGATGTAGTTCGTTTGAGCTGAAAAGTGACTGCCCTTACATGAAATGAAGTCTTGCTTGTAGGAAGAAATAGATCCTGAGATTTAACTACTTTTCTGAAGGGAAACACACAGCATAGTTTTCATCCATGGATCACACTCTGCTTTAGAGCAAGAAGCATGCTCTTGCTTTCTAAAGTCTCTAAGACAGCAGGAAACATGAGTGTGCTGAGAACAAAAGAACGGTGTTTCCTGCACATACGGACTATATCTAGTCCAACTCTGCTTCTAAAACAGATACAAAGCACTGGGACTCTAACATCCAATGCTTGTCAGTTAAGATGAGAAACGTGTGAGATCAGTGAACGATGTAGTTCGTTTGAGCTGAAAAGTGACTGCCCTTACCTGAAACGAAGTCTTGCTTGTAGGAAGACTCAGAGCCTGGAATTTAACTCCATTTCTGAAGTGAAACACACAGCATAGTTCTCATCCATTGATCACACTCTGCCTTAGAACAAAAAGCACGCTCTTGCTTTCTAGAATCTCTAAGACAGCAGGAAACTTGAGTTTGCTGAGAACAAAAGAACGGTGTTTCCTACACATACGGACCATATATAGTCCAACTCTGCCTCTGAAACTGATACAAAGCACTGGTCCTCTACCATCCAATGCTTGTCTGTTAAGATGAGAAACGTGTGAGCTCCGTGAACGATGTAGTTCGTTTGAGCTGAAAAGTGACTGCCCTTACCTGAAACGAAGTCTTGCTTGTAGGGAGACTCAGAGCCTGGGATTTAACTCCATTTCTGAAGGGAAACACACAGCATAGTTCTCATCCATGGATCACACTCTGCTTTAGAGCGAGAAGCACACTCTTGCTTTCTAGAGTCTCTAAGACAGCAGGAAACGTGAGTGTGCTGAGAACAAAAGAACGGTGTTTCCTACACATACAGACCATATCTAGTCCAACACTGCTTCTGAAACTGATACAAAGCACTGGTCCTCTAACATCCAATGCTTGTCTGTTAAGATGAGAAACGTGTGAGCTCAGTGAACGATGTAGTTCGTTTGAGCTGAAAAGTGACTGCCCTTACATGAAATGAAGTCTTGCTTGTAGGAAGACATAGATCCTGAGATTTAACTACTTTTCTGATGGGAAACACACAGCATAGTTTTCATCCATGGATCACACTCTGCTTTAGAGCAAGAAGCATGCTCTTGCTTTCTAAATTCTCTAAGACAGTAGTAAACGTGAGTGTGCTGAGAACAAATAACGGTGTTTCCTACACATACGGACCATATCTAGTCCAACTCTGCTTCTAAAACAGATACAAAGCACTGGGATTTTAACATCCAATGCTTGTCAGTTAAGATGAGAAACGTGTGAGCTCAGTGAACGATGTAGTTCGTTTGAGCTGAAAAGTGACTGCCCTTACCTGAAACAAAGTCTTGCTTGTAGGGAGATTCAGAGCCTGGGATTTAACTCCATTTCTGAAGTGAAACACACAGCATTGTCTCATCCATTGATCACACTCTGCTTTAGAACAAGAAGCACGCTCTTGCTTTCTAGAGTCTCTAAGACAGCAGGAAATCTGAGTGTGCCCAGAACAAAAGAACTGTGTTTTCTACACATACCGACCATATCTAGTCCAACTCTTCTTCTGAAACTGATACAAAGCACTGGTCCTGTAACATCCAATTCTTGTCAGTTAAGATGAGAAACGTGTGAGCTTCGTGATCGATGTAGTTCGCTTGAGCAGAAAAGGGAATGCCCTTACCTGATTTGAAGTCTTGCTTGTAGGGAGACTCAGAGCCTGGGATTTAACTCCATTTCTGAAGTAAAACACACAGCATGTAATCATCCATTGATCACACTCTGCTTTAGAACAAGAAGCACGCTCTTGCTTTCTAGCCTCTCCAAGACAGCAGGAAACGTGAGTTAGCTGAGAACAAAAGAACGGTGTTTCCTACACATACGGACATTATATAGTCCAACTCTGCTTCTGAAACTGATAAAAAGCACTGGTCTTCTAAAATCTAATGCTTGTCTGTTAAGATGAGAAACGTGTGAGCTCAGTGAACGATGTAGTTCGTTTGAGCAGAAAAGTGACTGCCCTTACCTGAATTGAAGTCTTGCTTGTAGGAAGATTCAGAGCCTGGGATTTAACTCCATTTCTGAAGTAAAACACACAGCAGTGTAATCATCCATTGATCACACTCTGCTTTAGAATAAGAAGCACGCTCTTGCTTTCTAGACTCTCTAAGACAGCAGGAAACGTGAGTGTGCTGAGAACAAAAGAACGGTGTTTCCTGCACATACGGACCATATCTAGTCCAACCCTGCTTCTGAAACTGATACAAAGCACTGGTCCTCTAACATCCAATGCTTGTCAGTTAAGATGAGAAACGTGTGAGCTTTGTGAATGATGTAGTTCCTCTGAACTGAAAAGTGACTGCCCTTACCTGAAACGAATTGTTGCTTGTAGTAAGACACAGAGCCTGGGATTTAAGTCCATTTCTGAAGGGAAACAGACAGCATAGTTCTCATCCATGGATCACACTCTGCTTTAGAGCAAGAAGCACGCTCTTGCTTTCTAGAGTCTCTAATACAGCAGGAAATCTGAGTGTGCCCAGAACAAAAGAACGGTGTTTCCTACACATACGGACCATATCTAGTCCAACTCTTCTTCTGAAACTGATACAAAGCACTGGTCCTTTAACATCCAATGCTTGTCAGTTAAGATGAGAAACGTGTGAGCTTCGTGAACGATGTAGTTCGTTTGAGCAGAAAAGTGACTGCCCTTACCTGAATTGAAGTCTTGCTTGTAGGAAGACTCAGAGCCTTGGATTTAACTCCATTTCTGAGGTAAAACACACAGCAGTGTAATCATCCCTTGATCACACTCTGCTTTAGAACAAGAAGCACGCTCTTGCTTTCTAGAATATCTAAGACAGCAGGAAACGTGAGTTTGCTGAGAAAAAAAGAACGGTGTTTCCTACACATACGGACCATATCTAGTCCAACTCTTCTTCTGAAACTGATAGAATGCACTGGTCCTCTAACATACAATGCTTGTCATTTAAGATGAAAAACGTGTGAGATTTGTGAATGATGTAGTTCCTTTGAACTGAAAAGTGACTGCCCTTACCTGAAACGAATTCTTGCTTCTAGTAAGACACAGAGCCTGGGATTTAAGTCCATTTCTGAAGGCAAACACACAGCATAGTTCTCATCCATGGATCACACTCTGCTTTAGAGAGAGACACACTCTAGCTTTCTAGAGTCTCTAATACAGCAGAAAATCTGAGTGTGCCCAGAACAAAAGAACGGTGTTTCCTACACATATGGACCATATGTAGTCCAAATCTGCTTCTTAAACTGATACAAATCACTGACACTCTAACATCCAATGCTTGTCAGTTAAGATGAGAAACATGTGAGCTCAGTGAACGATGTAGTTCGTTTGAGCTGAAAAGTGACTGCCCTTACATGAAACGAAGTCTTGCTTGTAGGAAGACATAGATCCTGGCATTTAACTACTTTTCTGAAGGGAAACACACAACATAGTTCTCATCCATGGATCACACTCTGCTTTAGAGCGAGAAGCACACTCTTGCTTTCTAAAGTCTCTAAGACAGCAGGAAACGTGAGTGTGCTGAGAACAAAAGAACGGTGTTTCCTACACATACGGACATTATATAGTCCAACTCTGCTTCTGAAACTGATACAAAGCACTGGTACTCTAACATCCAATGCTTGTCTGTTAAGATGAGAAACGGGTGAGCTCCGTGAACGATGTAGTTCGTTTGAGCTGAAAAGTGACTGCCCTTACCTGAAACGAAGTCTTGCTCGTAGGAAGACTCAGAGCCTTGGATTTAACTCTATTTCTGAGGTAAAACACACAGCAGTGTAATCATCCATTGATCACACTCTGCTTTAGAACAAGAAGCACGCTCTTGCTTTCTAGACTCTCTAAGACAGCAGGAAACGTGAGTGTGCTGAGAACAAAAGAACAGTGTTTCCTACACATACATACATTATATAGTCCAACACTGTTTCTGAAACTGATAAAAAGCACTGGTAATCTAAAATCTAATGTTTATCTGGTAAGAAGAGAAACGTGTGAGCTTTGTGAACGATGTAGTTCGTTTGAGGTGAAAAGTGACTGGCCTTACCTGAAACGAAGTCTTGCTCGTAGGAAGACTCAGAGCCTTGGATTTAACTCTATTTCTGAGGTAAAACACACAGCAGTGTAATCATCCATTGATCACACTCTGCTTTAGAACAAGAAGCACGCTCTTGCTTTCTGGAGTCTCTAAGACAGCAGGAAATCTGAGTTTGCCCAGAACAAAAGAACTGTGTTTTCTACACATACCGACCATATCTAGTCCAACTCTTCTTCTGAAACTGATACAAAGCACTGGTCCTGTAACATCCAATGCTTGTCAGTTAAGATGAGAAACGTGTGAGCTTCGTGAACGATGTAGTTCGTTTGAGCAGAAAAGGGAATGCCCTTACCTGATTTGATGTCTTGCTTGTAGGGAGACTCAGAGCCTGGGATTTAACTCCATTTCTGAAGTAAAACACACAGCATGTAATCATCCATTGATCACACTCTGCTTTAGAACAAGAAGCACGCTCTTGCTTTCTAGACTCTCCAAGACAGCAGGAAACGTGAGTGTGCTGAGAACAAAGAATGGTGTTTCCTACACATACGGACATTATATAGTCCAACTCTGCTTCTGAAACTGATAAAAAGCACTGGTCCTCTAAAATCTAATGCTTGTCTGTTAAGATGAGAAACGTGTGAGCTTCATGAACGATGTAGTTCGTTTGAGCTGAAAAGTGACTGCCCTTACCTGAAACGAAGTCTTGCTTGTAGTAAGTCACAGAGCCTGGGATTTTACTCCATTTCTGAAGGGAAACACACAGCATAGTTCTCATCCATGGATCACACTCTGCTTTAGAGCAAGAACCACGCTCTTGCTTTCTAGAGTCTCTAAGACAGCAGGAAACGTGAGTGTGCTGAGAACAAAAGAACGGTGTTTCCTACACATACAGACCATATCTAGTCCAACTCTGCTTCTGAAACTGAATCAAAGCACTGGTCCTCTAATATCCAATGCTTGTCTGTTAGATGAGAAACATGTGAGCTCAGTGAACGATGTAGTTCGTTTGAACTGAAAAGTGACTGCCCTTACCTGAAACGAAGTCTTGCTTTTAGGAAGACATAGATCCTGGGATTTAACTACTTTTCTGAAGGGCAACAGCATAGTTTTCATCCATGGATCACACTCTGCTTTAGAGCGAGAAGCACGCTCTTGCTTTCTAAAGTCTCTAAGACAGCAGGAAACGTGAGTGTGCTGAGAACAAAAGAACGGTGTTTTCTTCACATACGGACCATATCTAGTCCAACTCTGCTTCTGAAACTGATACAAAGCACTGGTACTCTAACATCCAATGCTTGTCAGTTAAGATGAGAAACGTGTGAGCTTCGTGAAAGATGTAGTTCGTTTGAGCAGAAAAGTGACTGCCCTTACCTGAAACGAAATCTTGCTTGTAGGAAGACTCAGAGCCTGGGATTTAACTCCATTTCTGAAGTGAAACACACAGCAGTGTTCTCATCCATTGATCACACTCTGCTTTAGAACAAGAAGCACGATCTTGCTTTCTAGAGTCTCTAAGACAGCAGGAAACGTGAGTTTGCTGAGAACAAAAGAACGGTGTTTCCTACACATACAGACCATATCTAGTCCAACCCTGCTTCTGAAACTGATACAAAGCACTGGTCCTCTAACATCCAATGCTTGTCAGTTAAAATGAGAAACGTGTGAGCTTTGTGAATGATGTAGTTCCTTTGAACTGAAAAGTGACTGCCCTTACCTGAAACAAATTGTTGCTTGTAGAAAGACACAGAGCCTGGGATTTAAGTCCATTTCTGAAGGGAAACAGACAGCATAGTTCTCATCCAAGGATCACACTGTGCTTTAGAGCAAGAAGCATGCTCTTGCTTTCTAGAGTCTCTAATACAGCAGGAAATCTGAGTGTGCCCAGAATAAAAGAACGGTGTTTCCTACACATACGGACCATATCTAGTCCAACTCTGCCTCTGAAACTGATACAAAGCACAGGTCCTTTAACATCCAATGCTTGTCAGTTAGGATGAGAAACGTGTGAGCTCAGTGAACGATGTAGTTCGTTTGAGCAGAAAAGTGACTGCCCTTAGATGAATTGAAGTCTTGCTTGTAGGAAGACTCAGAGCCTTGGATTTAACTCCATTTCTGAGGTAAAACACACAGCAGTGTAATCATCCATTGATCACACTCTGCTTTAGAACAAGAAGCACGCTCTTGCTTTCTAGACTCTCTAATACAGCAGGAAACGTGAGTTTGCTGAGAACAAAAGAACGGTGTTTCCTACACATATGGACCATATCTAGTCCAACTCTTCTTCTGAAACTGATAGAATGCACTGGTCCTCTAACATTCAATGCTTGTCATTTAAGATGAAAAACGGGTGAGATTTGTGAATGATGTAGTTCCTTTGAACTGAAAAGTGACTGCCCTTACCTGAAACGAATTCTTGCTTGTAGTAAGACACAGAGCCTGGGATTTAAGACCATTTCTGAAGGGAAACACACAGCATAGTTCTCATCCATGGATCACACTCTTCTTTAGAGCGAGAAGCACACTCTAGCTCTCTTGAGTCTCTAATACAGCAGGAAATGTGAGTGTGCTGAGAACAAAAGAACGGTGTTTCCTACACATACGGACCATATCTAGTCCAACTCTGCTTGTGAAACAGGTACAAAGCACTGGTACTCTAACATCCAATGCTTGTCAGTTAGGATGAGAAACGTGTGAGCTTCGTGAAAGATGTAGTACGTTTGAGCAGAAAAGTGACTGCCCTTACCTGAAACGAAGTCTTGCTTGTAGGAAGACTCAGAGCCTGGGATTTTACTCCATTTCTGAAGTGAAACACACAGCAGTGTTCTCATCCATTGATCACACTCTGCTATAGAACAAGAAGCACGATCTTGCTTTCTAGAGTCTCTAAGACAGCAGGAAACGTGAGTGTGCTGAGAACAAAAGAACGGTGTTTCCTACACATACAGACAATATCTAGTCCAACTCTGCTTCTGAAACTGATACAAAGCACTGGTACTCTAACATCCAATGTTTGTCAGTTAAGATGAGAAACGTGTGAGCTTCGTGAAAGATGTAGTTCGTTTGAGCAGAAAAGTGACTGCCCTTCCCTGAAACAAATTGTTGCTTGTAGTAAGACACAGAGCCTGGGATTTAAGTCCATTTCTGAAGGGAAACAGACAGCATAGTTCTCATCCAAGGATCACACTGTGCTTTATAGCAAGAAGAACGCTCTTGCTTTCTAGAGTCTCTAAGACAGCAGGAAACGTGAGTGTGCTGAGAACAAAAGAACGGTGTTTCCTACACATACGGACCATATCTAGTCCAACTCTGCTTCTGAAACAGATACAAAGCACTGGTAGTCTAACATCCAATGCTTGTCAGTTTAGATGAGAAACGTGTGAGCTTCGTGAAAGATGTAGTTCGTTTGAGCAGAAAAGTGACTGCCCTTACCTGAAACGAAGTCTTGCTTGTAGGAAGACTCAGAGCCTGGGATTTTACTCCATTTCTGGAGTGAAACACACAGCAGTGTTCTCATCCATTGATCACACTCTGCTTTAGAACAAGAAGCACGATCTTGCTTTCTAGAGTCTCTAAGACAGCAGGAAACGTGAGTTTCCTGAGAACAAAAGAACGGTGTTTCCTACAAATACAGACCATATCTAGTCCAACCCTGCTTCTGAAACTGATACAAAGCACTGGTCCTCTAACATCCAATGCTTGTCAGTTAAGATGAGAAACGTGTGAGCTTTGTGAATGATGTAGTTCCTTTGAACTGAAAAGTGACTGCCCTTACCTGAAACGAATTGTTGCTTGTAGTAAGACACAGAGCCTGGGATTTAAGTCCATTTCTGAAGGGAAACAGACAACATAGTTCTGATCCATGGATCACACTCTGCTTTAGAGCAAGAAGCACGCTCTTGCTTTCTAGAGTCTCTAATACAGCAGGAAACGTGAGTGTGCTGAGAACAAAAGAACGGTGTTTCCTACACATACGGACATTATATAGTCCAACTCTGCTTCTAAAACTGATACAAAGCACTGGTCCTCTAACATCCAATGCTTGTCTGTTAAGATGAGAAACGTGTGAGATCAGTGAACGATGTAGTTCGTTTGAGCTGAAAAGTGACTGCCCTTACATGAAATGAAGTCTTGCTTGTAGGAAGACATAGATCCTTGGATTTAACTACTTTTCTGAAGGGAAACACACAACACAGTTTTCTTCCATGGATCACACTCTGCTTTAGAGCGAGAAGCACGCTCTTGCTTTCTAAAGTCTCTAAGACAGCAGGAAACGTGAGTGTGCTGACAAAAAGGAACGGTGTTTCCTACACATGCGGAACATATCTAGTCAAACTCTGCTTCTGAAACAGATACAAAGCACTGGTACTCTAACATCCAATGCTTGTCTGTTAAGATGAGAAACGTGTGAGCTCCGTGAATGATGTAGTTCGTTTGAGCTGAAAAGTGACTGCCCTTACCTGAAACGAAGTCTTGCTTGTAGGAAGACTCAGAGCCTTGGATTTAACTCCATTTCTGAGGTAAAACACACAGCAGTGTAATCATCCATTGATCACACTCTGCTTTAGAACAAGAAGCACACTCTTGCTTTCTAGACTCTCTAAGACAGCATGAAACGTGAGTGTGCTGAGAACAAAAGAACGGTGTTTCCTACACATACGGACATTATATAGTCCAACTCTGCTTCTGAAACTGATAAAAAGCACTGGTAATCTAAAATCTAATGTTTGTCTGTTAAGATGAGAAACGTGTGAGCTTCGTGAACGATGTAGTTCGTTTGACCTGAAAAGTGACTGCCCTTACCTGAAACGAAGTCTTGCTTGTAGGAAGAGTCAGAGCCTGGGATTTAACTCCATTTCTGAAGTGAAACACACAGCAGTGTTCTCATCCATTGATCACAGTCTGCTTTAGAACAAGAAGCACGCTCTTGCTTTCTAGAATATCTAAGACAGCAGGAAACTTGAGTTTGCTGAGAACAAAAGAACGGTGTTTCCTACACATATGGACCATATCTAGTACAACTCTGCCTCTGAAACTGATACAAAGCACTGGTCCTCTACCATCCAATGCTTGTCTGTTAAGATGAGAAACGTGTGAGCTCCGTGAACGATGTAGTTCGTTAGAGCTGAAAAGTGACTGCCCTTACCTGAAACGAAGTCTTGCTTGTAGGGAGACTCAGATCCTGGGATTTAACTCCATTTCTGAAGGGAAACACACAGCATAGTTCTCATCCATGGATCACACTCTGCTTTAGAGCGAGAAGCACGCTCTTGCTTTCTAGAGTCTCTAAGACAGCAGGAAACGTGAGTGTGCTGAGAACAAAAGAACGGTGTTTCCTACACATACAGACCATATCTAGTCCAACACTGCTTCTGAAACTGATAGAAAGCACTGGTCCTCTAACATCCAATGCATGTCTGTTAAGATGAGAAACATGTGAGCTCAGTGAACGATGTAGTTCGTTTGAGCTGAAAAGTGACTGCCCTTACATGAAATGAAGTCTTGCTTGTAGGAAGACATAGATCCTGAGATTTAACTACTTTTCTGAAGGGAAACACACAGCATTGTCTCATCCATTGATCACACTCTGCTTTAGAACAAGAAGCACGCTCTTGCTTTCTAGAGTCTCTAAGACAGCAGGAAATCTGAGTGTGCCCAGAACAAAAGAAATGTGTTTCCTACACATACCGACCATATCTAGTCCAACTCTTCTTCTGAAACTGATACAAAGCACTGGTCCTGTAACATCCAATGCTTGTCTGTTAGATGAGAAACGTGTGAGCTCAGTGAACGATGTAGTTCGTTTGAGCTGAAAAGTGACTGCTCTTACCTGAAACGAAGTCTTGCTTGTAGGGAGACTCAGAGCCTGGGATTTAACTCCATTTCTGAAGTGAAACACACAGCATTGTCTCATCCATTGATCACACTCTGCTTTAGAACAAGAAGCACGCTCTTGCTTTCTAGAGTCTCTAAGACAGCAGGAAATCTGAGTGTGCCCAGAACAAAAGAACTGTGTTTCCTACACATACCGACCATATCTAGTCCAACTCTTCTTCTGAATCTGATACAAAGCACTGGTCCTGTAACATCCAATGCTTGTCAGTTAAGATGAGAAACGTGTGAGCTTCGTGAACGATGTAGTTCGTTTGAGCAGAAAAGGGAATGCCCTTACCTGATTTGAAGTCTTGCTTGTAGGAAGACTCAGATCCTGGGATTTAACTCCATTTCTGAAGTGAAACACACAGCAGTGTAATCATCCATTTATCACACTCTGCTTTAGAACAAGAAGCACGCTCTTGCTTTCTAGAATCTCTAAGACAGCAGGAAACGTGAGTTTGCTGAGAACAAAAGAACGGTTTTTCCTACACATATGGACCATATCTAGTCCAACTCTGCTTCTGAAACTGATACAAAGCACTGGTCCTCTACCATCCAATGCTTGTCTGTTAAGATGAGAAACGTGTGAGCTCCGTGAAAGATGTAGTTCGTTTGAGCTGAAAAGTGACTGCCCTTACCTGAAACGAAGTCTTGCTTGTAGGGAGACTCAGAGCCTGGGATTTAACTCCATTTCTGAAGGGAAACAAACAGCATTGTTCTCATCCATGGATCACACTCTGCTTTAGAGCGAGAAGCACACTCTTGCTTTCTAGAGTCTCTAAGACAGCAGGAAATGTGAGTGTGCTGAGAACAAAAGAACGGTGTTTCCTACACATACGGACCATATCTAGTCCAACTCTGCTTCTGAAACAGATACAAAGCACTGGTAGTCTAACATCCAATGCTTGTCAGTTTAGATGAGAAACGTGTGAGCTTCGTGAAAGATGTAGTTCGTTTGAGCAGAAAAGTGACTGCCCTTACCTGAAACGAAGTCTTGCTTGTAGGAAGACTCAGAGCCTGGGATTTTACTCCATTTCTGGAGTGAAACACACAGCAGTGTTCTCATCCATTGATCACACTCTGCTTTAGAACAAGAAGCACGATCTTGCTTTCTAGAGTCTCTAAGACAGCAGGAAACGTGAGTTTCCTGAGAACAAAAGAACGGTGTTTCCTACAAATACAGACCATATCTAGTCCAACCCTGCTTCTGAAACTGATACAAAGCACTGGTCCTCTAACATCCAATGCTTGTCAGTTAAGATGAGAAACGTGTGAGCTTTGTGAATGATGTAGTTCCTTTGAACTGAAAAGTGACTGCCCTTACCTGAAACGAATTGTTGCTTGTAGTAAGACACAGAGCCTGGGATTTAAGTCCATTTCTGAAGGGAAACAGACAACATAGTTCTGATCCATGGATCACACTCTGCTTTAGAGCAAGAAGCACGCTCTTGCTTTCTAGAGTCTCTAATACAGCAGGAAACGTGAGTGTGCTGAGAACAAAAGAACGGTGTTTCCTACACATACGGACATTATATAGTCCAACTCTGCTTCTAAAACTGATACAAAGCACTGGTCCTCTAACATCCAATGCTTGTCTGTTAAGATGAGAAACGTGTGAGATCAGTGAACGATGTAGTTCGTTTGAGCTGAAAAGTGACTGCCCTTACATGAAATGAAGTCTTGCTTGTAGGAAGACATAGATCCTTGGATTTAACTACTTTTCTGAAGGGAAACACACAACACAGTTTTCTTCCATGGATCACACTCTGCTTTAGAGCGAGAAGCACGCTCTTGCTTTCTAAAGTCTCTAAGACAGCAGGAAACGTGAGTGTGCTGACAAAAAGGAACGGTGTTTCCTACACATGCGGAACATATCTAGTCAAACTCTGCTTCTGAAACAGATACAAAGCACTGGTACTCTAACATCCAATGCTTGTCTGTTAAGATGAGAAACGTGTGAGCTCCGTGAATGATGTAGTTCGTTTGAGCTGAAAAGTGACTGCCCTTACCTGAAACGAAGTCTTGCTTGTAGGAAGACTCAGAGCCTTGGATTTAACTCCATTTCTGAGGTAAAACACACAGCAGTGTAATCATCCATTGATCACACTCTGCTTTAGAACAAGAAGCACACTCTTGCTTTCTAGACTCTCTAAGACAGCATGAAACGTGAGTGTGCTGAGAACAAAAGAACGGTGTTTCCTACACATACGGACATTATATAGTCCAACTCTGCTTCTGAAACTGATAAAAAGCACTGGTAATCTAAAATCTAATGTTTGTCTGTTAAGATGAGAAACGTGTGAGCTTCGTGAACGATGTAGTTCGTTTGACCTGAAAAGTGACTGCCCTTACCTGAAACGAAGTCTTGCTTGTAGGAAGAGTCAGAGCCTGGGATTTAACTCCATTTCTGAAGTGAAACACACAGCAGTGTTCTCATCCATTGATCACAGTCTGCTTTAGAACAAGAAGCACGCTCTTGCTTTCTAGAATATCTAAGACAGCAGGAAACTTGAGTTTGCTGAGAACAAAAGAACGGTGTTTCCTACACATATGGACCATATCTAGTACAACTCTGCCTCTGAAACTGATACAAAGCACTGGTCCTCTACCATCCAATGCTTGTCTGTTAAGATGAGAAACGTGTGAGCTCCGTGAACGATGTAGTTCGTTAGAGCTGAAAAGTGACTGCCCTTACCTGAAACGAAGTCTTGCTTGTAGGGAGACTCAGATCCTGGGATTTAACTCCATTTCTGAAGGGAAACACACAGCATAGTTCTCATCCATGGATCACACTCTGCTTTAGAGCGAGAAGCACGCTCTTGCTTTCTAGAGTCTCTAAGACAGCAGGAAACGTGAGTGTGCTGAGAACAAAAGAACGGTGTTTCCTACACATACAGACCATATCTAGTCCAACACTGCTTCTGAAACTGATAGAAAGCACTGGTCCTCTAACATCCAATGCATGTCTGTTAAGATGAGAAACATGTGAGCTCAGTGAACGATGTAGTTCGTTTGAGCTGAAAAGTGACTGCCCTTACATGAAATGAAGTCTTGCTTGTAGGAAGACATAGATCCTGAGATTTAACTACTTTTCTGAAGGGAAACACACAGCATTGTCTCATCCATTGATCACACTCTGCTTTAGAACAAGAAGCACGCTCTTGCTTTCTAGAGTCTCTAAGACAGCAGGAAATCTGAGTGTGCCCAGAACAAAAGAAATGTGTTTCCTACACATACCGACCATATCTAGTCCAACTCTTCTTCTGAAACTGATACAAAGCACTGGTCCTGTAACATCCAATGCTTGTCTGTTAGATGAGAAACGTGTGAGCTCAGTGAACGATGTAGTTCGTTTGAGCTGAAAAGTGACTGCTCTTACCTGAAACGAAGTCTTGCTTGTAGGGAGACTCAGAGCCTGGGATTTAACTCCATTTCTGAAGTGAAACACACAGCATTGTCTCATCCATTGATCACACTCTGCTTTAGAACAAGAAGCACGCTCTTGCTTTCTAGAGTCTCTAAGACAGCAGGAAATCTGAGTGTGCCCAGAACAAAAGAACTGTGTTTCCTACACATACCGACCATATCTAGTCCAACTCTTCTTCTGAATCTGATACAAAGCACTGGTCCTGTAACATCCAATGCTTGTCAGTTAAGATGAGAAACGTGTGAGCTTCGTGAACGATGTAGTTCGTTTGAGCAGAAAAGGGAATGCCCTTACCTGATTTGAAGTCTTGCTTGTAGGAAGACTCAGATCCTGGGATTTAACTCCATTTCTGAAGTGAAACACACAGCAGTGTAATCATCCATTTATCACACTCTGCTTTAGAACAAGAAGCACGCTCTTGCTTTCTAGAATCTCTAAGACAGCAGGAAACGTGAGTTTGCTGAGAACAAAAGAACGGTTTTTCCTACACATATGGACCATATCTAGTCCAACTCTGCTTCTGAAACTGATACAAAGCACTGGTCCTCTACCATCCAATGCTTGTCTGTTAAGATGAGAAACGTGTGAGCTCCGTGAAAGATGTAGTTCGTTTGAGCTGAAAAGTGACTGCCCTTACCTGAAACGAAGTCTTGCTTGTAGGGAGACTCAGAGCCTGGGATTTAACTCCATTTCTGAAGGGAAACAAACAGCATTGTTCTCATCCATGGATCACACTCTGCTTTAGAGCGAGAAGCACACTCTTGCTTTCTAGAGTCTCTAAGACAGCAGGAAATGTGAGTGTGCTGAGAACAAAAGAACGGTGTTTCTTACACATACGGACCATATCTAGTCCAACTCTGCTTGTGAAACAGATACAAAGCACTGGTACTCTAACATCCAATGCTTGTCAGTTAGGATGAGAAACGTGTGAGCTTCGTGAAAGATGTAGTACGTTTGAGCAGAAAAGTGACTGCCCTTACCTGAAACGAAGTCTTGCTTGTAGGAAGACTCAGAGCCTG
Source organism: Onychomys leucogaster (assembly GCA_949786385.1). Taxonomy (NCBI): domain Eukaryota; kingdom Metazoa; phylum Chordata; class Mammalia; order Rodentia; family Cricetidae; genus Onychomys; species Onychomys leucogaster. The sequence goes on along the minus strand of CATKUP010000129.1, from coordinate 412,100 downwards.
GGATTTTACTCCATTTCTGAAGTGAAACACACAGCAGTGTTCTCATCCATTGATCACACTCTGCTTTAGAACAAGAAGCACGATCTTGCTTTCTAGAGTCTCTAAGACAGCAGGAAACGTGAGTGTGCTGAGAACAAAAGAACGATGTTTCCTACACATACAGACCATATCTAGTCCAACCCTGCTTCTAAAACTGATACAAAGCACTGGTCCTCTAACATCCAATGCTTGTCTGTTAAGATGAGAAACGTGTGAGCTCCGTGAACGATGTAGTTCGTTTGAGCTTAAAAGTGACTGCCCTTACCTGAAACGAAGTCTTGCTTGTAGGAAGACTCAGAGCCTTGGATTTAACACCATTTCTGAGGTAAAACACACAGCAGTGTAATCATCCATGGATCACACTCTGCTTTAGAGCAAGAAGCACGCTCTTGCTTTCTAGATTCTCTAATATAGCAGGAAATCTGAGTGTGCCCAGAACAAAAGAACAGTGTTTCCTACACATACGGACTATATGTAGTCCAAATCTTCTTCTGAAACTGATACAATGCACTGGTCCTCTAACATCCAATTCTTGTAAATTAAGATGAGAAAGGTGTGAGATTGATAAACGATGTAGTTCCTTTGAGCAGAACAGTGAATGCCCTTACCTGAAACGAGGTCTTGCCTGTAGGAAGACACAGAGCCTGGGATTTAAGACCATTTCTGAAGGGAAACACACAGCATAGTTTTCATCCATGGATCACACTCTGCTTTAGAACAAGAAGCACGCTCTTGCTTTCTAGATTCTCTAATACAACAGGAAATCTGAATGTGCCCACAACAAAAGAACGGTGTTTCCTACACATACATACCATATCTAGTCCAACTCTGCTTCTGAAACTGATACAAAGCACTGGTCCTCTAATATCCAATGCTTTTCTGTTAGATGAGAAACGTGTGAGCTCAGTGAACGATGTAGTTCGTTTGAACTGAAAAGTGACTGCCCTTACGTGAAACGAAGTCTTGCTTCTAGGAAGACATAGATCCTGGGATTTAACTACTTTTCTGAAGGGAAACAGCATAGTTTTCATCCATGGATCACACTCTGCTTTAGAGCGAGAAGCACGCTCTTGCTTTCTAAAGTCTCTAAGACAGCAGGAAACGTGAGTGTGCTGAGAACAAAAGAACGGTGTTTCCTACACATACAGACCATATCTAGTCCAACTCTGCTTCTGAAACTGATACAAAGCACTGGTCCTCTAACATCCAATGTTTGTCAGTTAAGATGAGAAACGTGTGAGCTTCGTGAAAGATGTAGTTCGTTTGAGTAGAAAAGTGACTGCCCTTTCCTGAAACGAAGTCTTGCTTGTAGGAAGACTCAGAGCCTGGGATTTAACTCCATTTCTGAAGTGAAACACACAGCAGTGTTCTCATCCATTGATCACACCCTGCTTTAGAACAAGAAGCACGCTCTTGCTTTCTAGAGTCTCTAATACAGCAGGAAACGTGAGTTTGCTGAGAAAAAAAGAACGGTGTTTCCTACACATACAGACCATATCTAGTCCAACCCTGCTTCTGAAACTGATACAAAGCACTTGTCCTCTAACATCCAATGCTTGTCAGTTAAGATGAGAAACGTGTGAGCTTTGTGAATGATGTAGTTCCTTTGAACTGAAAAGTGACTGCCCTTACATGAAACAAATTGTTGCTTGTAGTAAGACACAGAGCCTGGGATTTAAGTCCATTTCTGAAGGGAAACAGACAGCATAGTTCTCATCCAAGGATCACACTGTGCTTTAGAGCAAGAAGCACGCTCTTGCTTTCTAGAGTCTCTAAGACAGCAGGAAACGTGAGTGTGCTGAGAACAAAAGAACGGTGTTTCCTACACATACGGACCATATCTAGTCCAACTCTGCTTCTGAAACAGATACAAAGCACTGGTAGTCTAACATCCAATGCTTGTCAGTTAAGATGAGAAACGTGTGAGCTTCGTGAAAGATGTAGTTCATTTGAGCAGAAAAGTGACTGCCCTTACCTGAAACGAAGTCTTGCTTGTAGGAAGACTCAGAGCCTGGGATTTTACTCCATTTCTGAAGTGAAACACACAGCAGTGTTCTCATCCATTGATCACACTCTGCTTTAGAACAAGAAGCACGATCTTGCTTTCTAGAGTCTCTAAGACAGCAGGAAACGTGAGTTTCCTGAGAACAAAAGAACGGTGTTTCCTACAAATACAGACCATATCTAGTCCAACCCTGCTTCTGAAACTGATACAAAGCACTGGTCCTCTAACATCCAATGCTTGTCAGTTAAGATGAGAAACGTGTGAGCTTTGTGAATGATGTAGTTCCTTTGAACTGAAAAGTGACTGCCATTACCTGAAACGAATTGTTGCTTGTAGTAAGACACAGAGCCTGGGATTTAAGTCCATTTCTGAAGGGAAACAGACAACATAGTTCTGATCCATGGATCACACTCTGCTTTAGAGCAAGAAGCACGCTCTTGCTTTCTAGAGTCTCTAATACAGCAGGAAACGTGAGTGTGCTGAGAACAAAAGAACGGTGTTTCCTACACATACGGACATTATATAGTCCAACTCTGCTTCTAAAACTGATACAAAGCACTGGTCCTCTAACATCCAATGCTTGTCTGTTAAGATGAGAAACGTGTGAGATCAGTGAACGATGTAGTTCGTTTGAGCTGAAAAGTGACTGCCCTTACATGAAATGAAGTCTTGCTTGTAGGAAGACATAGATCCTGGGATTTAACTACTTTTCTGAAGGGAAACACACATCATAGTTTTCTTCCATGGATCACACTCATCTTTAGAGCGAGAAGCACGCTCTTGCTTTCTAAAGTCTCTAAGATAGCAGGAAACGTGAGTGTGCTGACAAAAAGGAACGGTGTTTCCTACACATGCGGAACATATCTAGTCAAACTCTGCTTCTGAAACAGATACAAAGCACTGGTACTCTAACATCCAATGCTTGTCTGTTAAGATGAGAAACGTGTGAGCTCCGTGAACGATGTAGTTCGTTTGAGCTGAAAAGTGACTGCCCTTACCTGAAACGAAGTCTTGCTTGTAGGAAGACTCAGAGCCTTGGATTTAACTCCATTTCTGAGGTAAAACACACAGCAGTGTAATCATCCATTGATCACACTCTGCTTTAGAACAAGAAGCACACTCTTGCTTTCTAGACTCTCTAAGACAGCATGAAACGTGAGTGTGCTGAGAACAAAAGAACGGTGTTTCCTACACATACGGACATTATATAGTCCAACTCTGCTTCTGAAACTGATAAAAAGCACTGGTAATCTAAAATCTAATGTTTGTCTGTTAAGATGAGAAACGTGTGAGCTTCGTGAACGATGTAGTTCGTTTGAGCTGAAAAGTGACTGCCCTTACCTGAAACGAAGTCTTGCTTGTAGGGAGACTCAGAGCCTGGGATTTAACTCCATTTCTGAAGGGAAACACACAGCATAGTTCTCATCCATGGATCACACTCTGCTTTAGAGCGAGAAGCACGCTCTTGCTTTCTAGAGTCTCTAAGACAGCAGGAAACGTGAGTGTGCTGAGAACAAAAGAACGGTGTTTCCTACACATACAGACCATATCTAGTCCAACACTGCTTCTGAAACTGATAGAAAGCACTCGTCCTCTAACATCCAATGCATGTCTGTTAAGATGAGAAACATGTGAGCTCAGTGAACGATGTAGTTCGTTTGAGCTGAAAAGTGACTGCCCTTACATGAAATGAAGTCTTGCTTGTAGGAAGACATAGATCCTGAGATTTAACTACTTTTCTGAAGGGAAACACACAGCATTGTCTCATCCATTGATCACACTCTGCTTTAGAACAAGAAGCACGCTCTTGCTTTCTAGAGTCTCTAAGACAGCAGGAAATCTGAGTGTGCCCAGAACAAAAGAACTGTGTTTCCTACACATACCGACCATATCTAGTCCAACTCTTCTTCTGAAACTGATACAAAGCACTGGTCCTGTAAGTTCCAATGCTTGTCAGTTAAGATGAGAAACGTGTGAGCTTCGTGAACGATGTAGTTCGTTTGAGCAGAAAAGGGAATGCCCTTAACTGATTTGAAGTCATGCTTGTAGGAAGACTCAGATCCTGGGATTTAACTCCATTTCTGAAGTGAAACACACAGCAGTGTAATCATCCATTTATCACACTCTGCTTTAGAACAAGAAGCACGCTCTTGCTTTCTAGAATCTCTAAGACAGCAGGAAACGTGAGTTTGCTGAGAACAAAAGAACGGTGTTTCCTACACATATGGATCATATCTAGTCCAACTCTGCTTCTGAAACTGATACAAAGCACTGGTGCTCTACCATCCAATGCTTGTCTGTTAAGATGAGAAACGTGTGAGCTCCGTGAAAGATGTAGTTCGTTTGAGCTGAAAAGTGACTGCCCTTACGTGAAACGAAGTCTTGCTTGTAGGGAGACTCAGAGCCTGGGATTTAACTCCATTTCTGAAGAGAAACAAACAGCATTGTTCTCATCCATGGATCACACTCTGCTTTAGAGCGAGAAGCACACTCTTGCTTTCTAGAGTCTCTAAGAGAGCAGGAAATGTGAGTGTGCTGAGAACAAAAGAACGGTGTTTCCTACACATACGGACCATATCTAGTCCAACTCTGCTTGTGAAACAGATACAAAGCACTGGTACTCTAACATCCAATGCTTGTCAGTTAGGATGAGAAACGTGTGAGCTTCGTGAAAGATGTAGTTCGTTTGAGCAGAAAAGTGACTGCCCTTACCTGAAACGAAGTCTTGCTTGTAGGAAGACTCAGAGCCTGGGATTTTACTCCATTTCTGAAGTGAAACACACAGCAGTGTTCTCATCCATTGATCACACTCTGCTTTAGAACAAGAAGCACGATCTTGCTTTCTAGAGTCTCTAAGACAGCAGGAAACGTGAGTGTGCTGAGAACAAAAGAACGGTGTTTCCTACACATACAGACCATATCTAGTCCAACACTGCTTCTAAAATTGATACAAAGCACTGGTCCTCTAACATCCAATGCTTGTGTGTTAAGATGAGAAACGTGTGAGCTCAGTGAACGATGTAGTTCGTTTGAGCTGAAAAGTGACTGCCCTTACCTGAAACGAAGTCTTGCTTGTAGGGAGACTCAGAGCCTGGGATTTAACTCCATTTCTGAAGTGAAACACACAGCATTGTCTCATCCATTGATCACACTCTGCTTTAGAACAAGAAGCACGCTCTTGCTTTCTAGAGTCTCTAAGACAGCAGGAAATCTGAGTGTGCCCAGAACAAAAGAACTGTGTTTCCTACACATACCGACCATATCTAGTCCAACTCTTCTTCTGAAACTGATACAAAGCACTGGTCCTGTAACATCCAATGCTTGTCAGTTAAGATGAGAAACGTGTGAGCTTCGTGAACGATGTAGTTCGTTTGAGCAGAAAAGGGAATGCCCTTACCTGATTTGAAGTCTTGCTTGTAGGAAGACTCAGATCCTGGGATTTAACTCCATTTCTGAAGTGAAACACACAGCAGTGTAATCATCCATTTATCACACTCTGCTTTAGAACAAGAAGCACGCTCTTGCTTTCTAGAATCTCTAAGACAGCAGGAAACGTGAGTTTGCTGAGAACAAAAGAACGGTGTTTCCTACACATATGGACCATATCTAGTCCAACTCTGCTTCTGAAACTGATACAAAGCACTGGTCATCTACCATCCAATGCTTGTCTGTTACGATGAGAAACGTGTGAGCTCCGTGAAAGATGTAGTTCCTTTGAGCTGAAAAGTGACTGCCCTTACGTGAAACGAAGTCTTGCTTGTAGGGAGACTCAGAGCCTGGGATTTAACTCCATTTCTGAAGGGAAACAAACAGCATTGTTCTCATCCATGGATCACACTCTGCTTTAGAGCGAGAAGCACACTCTTGCTTTCTAGAGTCTCTAAGAGAGCAGGAAATGTGAGTGTGCTGAGAACAAAAGAACGGTGTTTCCTACACATACAGACCATATCTAGTCCAACTCTGCTTGTGAAACAGATACAAAGCACTGGTAATCTAACATCCAATGCTTGTCAGTTAGGATGAGAAACGTGTGAGCTTCGTGAAAGATGTAGTTCGTTTGAGCAGAAAAGTGACTGCACTTACCTGAAACGAAGTCTTGCTTGTAGGGAGACTCAGAGCCTGGGATTTAACTCCATTTCTGAAGGGAAACACACAGGATAGTTCTCATCCATGGATCACACTCTGCTTTAGAGCGAGAATCACGCTCTTGCTTTCTAGAGTCTCTAAGACAGCAGGAAACGTGAGTGTGCTGAGAACAAAAGAACGGTGTTTCCTACACATACAGACCATATCTAGTCCAACACTGCTTCTGAAACTGATAGAAAGCACTGGTCCTCTAACATCCAATGCTTGTCTGTTAACATGAGAAACGTGTGAGCTCAGTGAACGATGTAGTTCGTTTGAGCTGAAAAGTGACTGCCCTCACATGAAATGAAGTCTTGCTTGTAGGAAGACATAGATCCTGAGATTTAACTACTTTTCTGAAGGGAAACACACAGCATAGTTCTCATGCATGGATCACACTCTGCTTTAGAGCGAGAAGCACACTCTAGCTTTCTAGAGTCTCTAAAACAGCAGGAAATCTGAGTGTGCCCAGAACAAAAGAACGGTGTTTCCTACACAAATGGACCATATGTAGTCCAAATCTGCTTCTGAAACTGATAGAAAGCACTGACCCTCTAACATCCAATGCATGTCTGTTAAGATGAGAAACATGTGAGCTCAGTGAACGATGCAGTTTGTTTGAGCTGAAAAGTGACTGCCCTTACATGAAATGAAGTCTTGCTTGTAGGAAGACATAGATCCTGAGATTTAACTACTTTTCTGAAGGGAAACACACAGCATAGTTTTCATCCATGGATCACACTCTGCTTTAGAGCGAGAAGCACACTCTTGCTTTCTAGATTCTCTAATACAGCAGGAAATCTGAATGTGCCCAGAACAAAAGAACGGTGTTTCCTACACATACAGACCATATCTAGTCCAACTCTGCTTCTGAAACTGATACAAAGCACTGGTCCTCTAATATCCAATGCTTGTCTGTTAGATGAGAAACGTGTGAGCTTCGTGAACGATGTAGTTCGTTTGACCTGAAAAGTGACTGCCCTTACCTGAAACGAAGTCTTGCTTGTAGGAAGACTCAGAGCCTGGGATTTAACTCCATTTCTGAAGTGAAACACACAGCATAGTTCTCAATCATTGATCACACTCTGCTTTAGAACAAGAAGCACGCTCTTGCTTTCTAGAATCTCTAAGACAGCAGGAAACGTGAGTTTGCTGAGAACAAAAGAACGGTGTTTCCTACACATACGTACCATATCTAGTCCAACTCTACCTCTGAAACTGATACAAAGCACTGGTCCTCTACCATCCAATGCTTGTCTGTTAAGATGAGAAACGTGTGAGCTCCGTGAAAGATGTAGTTCGTTTGAGCTGAAAAGTGACTGCCCTTACGTGAAATGAAGTCTTGCTTGTAGGGAGACTCAGAGCCTGGGATTTAACTCCATTTCTGAAGGGAAACAAACAGCATTGTTCTAATCCATGGATCACACTCTGCTTTAGAGCGAGAAGCACACTCTTGCTTTCTAGAGTCTCTAAGACAGCAGGAAATGTGAGTGTGCTGAGAACAAAAGAACGGTGTTTCCTACACATACGGACCATATCTAGTCCAACTCTGCTTGTGAAACAGATACAAAGCACTGGTACTCTAACATCCAATGCTTGTCAGTTAGGATGAGAAACGTGTGAGCTTCGTGAAAGATGTAGTTCGTTTGAGCAGAAAAGTGACTGCCCTTACCTGGAACGAAGTCTTGCTTGTAGGAAGACTCAGAGCCTGGGATTTTACTCCATTTCTGAAGTGAAACACACAGCAGTGTTCTCATCCATTGATCACACTCTGCTTTAGAACAAGAAGCACGATCTTGCTTTCTAGAGTCTCTAAGACAGCAGGAAACGTGAGTTTGCTGAGAACAAAAGAACGGTGTTTCCTACACATACAGACCATATCTAGTCCAACCCTGCTTCTAAAACTGATACAAAGCACTGGTCCTCTAACATCCAATGCTTGTCTGTTAAGATGAGAAACGTGTGAGCTCCGTGAACGATGTAGTTCGTTTGAGCTTAAAAGTGACTGCCCTTACCTGAAACGAAGTCTTGCTTGTAGGAAGACTCAGAGCCTTGGATTTAACTCCATTTCTGAGGTAAAACACACAGCAGTGTAATCATCCTTGGATCACACTCTGCTTTAGAACAAGAAGCACACTCTTGTTTTCTGGACTCTCTAAGACAGCAGGAAACGTGAGTGTGCTGAGAACAAAAGAACGGTGTTTCCTACACATACGGACCATATCTAGTCCAACTCTGCCTCTGAAACTGATACAAAGCACTGGTCCTCTACCATCCAATGCTTGTCTGTTAAGATGAGAAACGTGTGAGCTCCGTGAAAGATGTAGTTCGTTTTGTGCTGAAAAGTGACTGCCCTTACGTGAAACGAAGTCTTGCTTGTAGGGAGACTCAGAGCCTGGGATTTAACTCCATTTCTGAAGGGAAACAAACAGCATTGTTCTCATCCATGGATCACACTCTGCTTTAGAGCGAGAAGCACACTCTTGCTTTCTAGAGTCTCTAAGAGAGCAGGAAATGTGAGTGTGCTGAGAACAAAAGAACGGTGTTTCCTACACATACGGACCATATCTAGTCCAACTCTGCTTGTGAAACAGATACAAAGCACTGGTACTCTAACATCCAATGCTTGTCAGTTAGGATGAGAAACGTGTGAGCTTCGTGAAAGATGTAGTTCGTTTGAGCAGAAAAGTGACTGCCCTTACCTGAAACGAAGTCTTGCTTGTAGGGAGACTCAGAGCCTGGGATTTAACTCCATTTCTGAAGGGAAACACACAGGATAGTTCTCATCCATGGATCACACTCTGCTTTAGAGCGAGAATCACGCTCTTGCTTTCTAGAGTCTCTAAGACAGCAGGAAACGTGAGTGTGCTGAGAACAAAAGAACGGTGTTTCCTACACATACAGACCATATCTAGTCCAACACTGCTTCTGAAACTGATAGAAAGCACTGGTCCTCTAACATCCAATGCTTGTCTGTTAAGATGAGAAACGTGTGAGCTCAGTGAACGATGTAGTTCGTTTGAGCTGAAAAGTGACTGCCCTCACATGAAATGAAGTCTTGCTTGTAGGAAGACATAGATCCTGAGATTTAACTACTTTTCTGAAGGGAAACACACAGCATAGTTCTCATCCATGGATCACACTCTGCTTTAGAGCGAGAAGCACACTCTAGCTTTCTAGAGTCTCTAAAACAGCAGGAAATCTGAGTGTGCCCAGAACAAAAGAACGGTGTTTCCTACACAAATGGACCATATGTAGTCCAAATCTGCTTCTGAAACTGATAGAAAGCACTGACCCTCTAACATCCAATGCATGTCTGTTAAGATGAGAAACATGTGAGCTCAGTGAACGATGCAGTTTGTTTGAGCTGAAAAGTGACTGCCCTTACATGAAATGAAGTCTTGCTTGTAGGAAGACATAGATCCTGAGATTTAACTACTTTTCTGAAGGGAAACACACAGCATAGTTTTCATCCATGGATCACACTCTGCTTTAGAGCGAGAAGCACACTCTTGCTTTCTAGATTCTCTAATACAGCAGGAAATCTGAATGTGCCCAGAACAAAAGAACGGTGTTTCCTACACATACATACCATATCTAGTCCAACTCTGCTTCTGAAACTGATACAAAGCACTGGTCCTCTAATATCCAATGCTTGTCTGTTAGATGAGAAACGTGTGAGCTTCGTGAACGATGTAGTTCGTTTGACCTGAAAAGTGACTGCCCTTACCTGAAACGAAGTCTTGCTTGTAGGAAGACTCAGAGCCTGGGATTTAACTCCATTTCTGAAGTGAAACACACAGCATAGTTCTCAATCATTGAACACTCTGCTTTAGAACAAGAAGCACGCTCTTGCTTTCTAGAATCTCTAAGACAGCAGGAAACGTGAGTTTGCTGAGAACAAAAGAACGGTGTTTCCTACACATACGGACCATATCAAGTCCAACTCTACCTCTGAAACTGATACAAAGCACTGGTCCTCTACCATCCAATGCTTGTCTGTTAAGATGAGAAACGTGTGAGCTCCGTGAAAGATGTAGTTCGTTTGAGCTGAAAAGTGACTGCCCTTACGGGAAATGAAGTCTTGCTTGTAGGGAGACTCAGAGCCTGGGATTTAACTCCATTTCTGAAGGGAAACAAACAGCATTGTTCTAATCCATGGATCACACTCTGCTTTAGAGCGAGAAGCACACTCTTGCTTTCTAGAGTCTCTAAGACAGCAGGAAATGTGAGTGTGCTGAGAACAAAAGAACGGTGTTTCCTACACATACGGACCATATCTAGTCCAACTCTGCTTGTGAAACAGATACAAAGCACTGGTACTCTAACATCCAATGCTTGTCAGTTAGGATGAGAAACGTGTGAGCTTCGTGAAAGATGTAGTTCGTTTGAGCAGAAAAGTGACTGCCCTTACCTGGAACGAAGTCTTGCTTGTAGGAAGACTCAGAGCCTGGGATTTTACTCCATTTCTGAAGTGAAACACACAGCAGTGTTCTCATCCATTGATCACACTCTGCTTTAGAACAAGAAGCACAATCTTGCTTTCTATAGTCTCTAAGACAGCAGGAAACGTGAGTTTGCTGAGAACAAAAGAACGGTGTTTCCTACACATACAGACCATATCTAGTCCAACCTTGCTTCTAAAACTGATACAAAGCACTGGTCCTCTAACATCCAATGCTTGTCTGTTAAGATGAGAAACGTGTGAGCTCCGTGAACAATGTAGTTCGTTTGAGCTTAAAAGTGACTGCCCTTACCTGAAATGAAGTCTTGCTTGTAGGAAGACACAGAGCCTTGGATTTAACTCCATTTCTGAGGTAAAACACACAGCAGTGTAATCATCCATGGATCACACTCTGCTTTAGAACAAGAAGCACACTCTTGCTTTCTAGACTCTCTAAGACAGCAGGAAACGTGAGTGTGCTGAGAACAAAAGAACGGTGTTTCCTACACATACGGACATTATATAGTCCAACTCTGCTTCTGAAACTGATAAAAAGCACTGGTAATCTAAAATCTAATGTTTGTCTGTTAAGATGAGAAACGTGTGAGCTTCGTGAACGATGTAGTTCGTTTGACCTGAAAAGTGACTGCCCTTACCTGAAACGAAGTCTTGCTTGTAGGAAGACTCAGAGCCTGGGATTTAACTCCATTTCTGAAGTGAAACACACAGCATAGTTCTCAATCATTGATCACACTCTGCTTTAGAACAAGAAGCACGCTCTTGCTTTCTAGAATCTCTAAGACAGCAGGAAACGTGAGTTTGCTGAGAACAAAAGAACGGTGTTTCCTACACATACGGACCATATCTAGTCCAACTCTGCCTCTGAAACTGATACAAAGCACTGGTCCTCTACCATCCAATGCTTGTCTGTTAAGATGAGAAACGTGTGAGCTCCGTGAAAGATGTAGTTCGTTTGAGCTGAAAAGTGACTGCCCTTACCTGAAACGAAGTCTTGCTTGTAGGGAGACTCAGAGCCTGGGATTTAACTCCATTTCTGAAGTGAAACACACAGCATTGTCTCATCCATTGATCACACTCTGCTTTAGAACAAGAAGCACGCTCTTGCTTTCTAGAGTCTCTAAGACAGCAGGAAATCTGAGTGTGCCCAGAACAAAAGAACTGTGTTTCCTACACATACCGACCATATCTAGTCCAACTCTTCTTCTGAAACTGATACAAAGCACTGGTCCTGTAACATCCAATGCTTGTCAATTAAGATGAGAAACGTGTGAGCTTCGTGAACGATGTAGTTCGTTTGAGCAGAAAAGGGAATGCCCTTACCTGATTTGAAGTCTTGCTTGTAGGAAGACTCAGATCCTGGGATTTAACTCCATTTCTGAAGTGAAACACACAGCAGTGTAATCATCCATTTATCACACTCTGCTTTAGAACAAGAAGCACGCTCTTGCTTTCTAGAATCTCTAAGACAGCAGGAAACGTGAGTTTGCTGAGAACAAAAGAACGGTGTTTCCTACACATATGGACCATATCTAGTCCAACTCTGCTTCTGAAACTGATACAAAGCACTGGTCCTCTACCATCCAATGCTTGTCTGTTACGATGAGAAACGTGTGAGCTCCGTGAAAGATGTAGTTCCTTTGGGCTGAAAAGTGACTGCCCTTACCTGAAACGAAGTCTTGCTTGTAGGGAGACTCAGAGCCTGGGATTTAACTCCATTTCTGAAGGGAAACAAACAGCATTGTAGTCATCCATGGATCACACTCTGCTTTAGAGCGAGAAGCACACTCTTGCTTTCTAGAGTCTCTAAGACAGCAGGAAATGTGAGTGTGCTGAGAACAAAAGAACGGTGTTTCCTACACATACGGACCATATCTAGTCCAACTCTGCTTGTGAAACAGATACAAGCACTGGTACTCTAACATCCAATGCTTGTCAGTTATGATGAGAAACGTGTGAGCTTCGTGAAAGATGTAGTTCGTTTGAGCAGAAAAGTGACTGCCCTTACCTGAAACGAAGTCTTGCTTGTAGGGAGACTCAGAGCCTGGGATTTAACTCCATTTCTGAAGGGAAACACACAGGATAGTTCTCATCCATGGATCACACTCTGCTTTAGAGCGAGAAGCACGCTCTTGCTTTCTAGAGTCTCTAAGACAGCAGGAAACGTGAGTGTGCTGAGAACAAAAGAACGGTGTTTCCTACACATACAGACCATATCTAGTCCAACACTGCTTCTGAAACTGATAGAAAGCACTGGTCCTCTAACATCCAATGCTTGTCTGTTAAGATGAGAAACGTGTGAGCTCAGTGAACGATGTAGTTCGTTTGAGCTGAAAAGTGACTGCCCTCACATGAAATGAAGTCTTGCTTGTAGGAAGACATAGATCCTGAGATTTAACTACTTTTCTGAAGGGAAACACACAGCATAGTTCTCATCCATGGATCACACTCTGCTTTAGAGCGAGAAGCACACTCTAGCTTTCTAGAGTCTCTAAAACAGCAGGAAATCTGAGTGTGCCCAGAACAAAAGAACGGTGTTTCCTACACAAATGCACCATATGTAGTCCAAATCTGCTTCTGAAACTGATAGAAAGCACTGACCCTCTAACATCCAATGCATGTCTGTTAAGATGAGAAACATGTGAGCTCAGTGAACGATGCAGTTTGTTTGAGCTGAAAAGTGACTGCCCTTACATGAAATGAAGTCTTGCTTGTAGGAAGACATAGATCCTGAGATTTAACTACTTTTCTGAAGGGAAACACACAGCATAGTTTTCATCCATGGATCACACTCTGCTTTAGAGCGAGAAGCACACTCTTGCTTTCTAGATTCTCTAATACAGCAGGAAATCTGAATGTGCCCAGAACAAAAGAACGGTGTTTCCTACACATACAGACCATATCTAGTCCAACTCTGCTTCTGAAACTGATACAAAGCACTGGTCCTCTAATATCCAATGCTTGTCTGTTAGATGAGACACGTGTGAGCTTCGTGAATGATGTAGTTCGTTTGACCTGAAAAGTGACTGCCCTTACCTGAAACGAAGTCTTGCTTGTAGGAAGACTCAGAGCCTGGGATTTAACTCCATTTCTGAAGTGAAACACACAGCATAGTTCTCAATCATTGATCACACTCTGCTTTAGAACAAGAAGCACGCTCTTGCTTTCTAGAATCTCTAAGACAGCAGGAAACGTGAGTTTGCTGAGAACAAAAGAACGGTGTTTCCTACACATACGGACCATATCTAGTCCAACTCTGCCTCTGAAACTGATACAAAGCACTGGTCCTCTACCATCCAATGCCTGTCAGTTAGGATGAGAAACGTGTGAGCTTCGTGAAAGATGTAGTTCGTTTGAGCAGAAAACTGACTGCCCTTACCTGAAACGAATTCTTGCTTGTAGTAAGACACAGAGCCTGGGATTTAACTCCATTTCTGAAGGGAAACACACAGCATAGTTCTCAACCATGGATCACACTCTGCTTTAGAGCGAGAAGCACACTCTAGCTTTCTAGAGTCTCTAATACAGCAGGAAATCTGAGTGTGCCCAGAACAAAAGAATGGTGTTTCCTACACATATGGACCATATGTAGTCCAGATCTGCTTCTGAAACTGATACAAAGCACTGACCCTCTAACATCCAATGCTTGTCAGTTAAGATGAGAAACGTGTGAGCTTCGTGAACGATGTAGTTCGTTTGAGCAGAAAAGTGACTGCCCTTACCTGGAACGAAGTCTTGCTTGTAGGAAGACTCAGAGCCTGGGATTTTACTCCATTTCTGAAGTGAAACACACAGCAGTGTTCTCATCCATTGATCACACTCTGCTTTAGAACAAGAAGCACGATCTTGCTTTCTAGAGTCTCTAAGACAGCAGGAAACGTGAGTTTGCTGAGAACAAAAGAACGGTGTTTCCTACACATACAGACCATATCTAGTCCAACCCTGCTTCTAAAACTGATACAAAGCACTGGTCCTCTAACATCCAATGCTTGTCTGTTAAGATGAGAAACGTGTGAGCTCCGTGAACGATGTAGTTCGTTTGAGCTTAAAAGTGACTGCCCTTACCTGAAACGAAGTCTTGCTTGTAGGAAGACTCAGAGCCTTGGATTTAACTCCATTTCTGAGGTAAAACACACAGCAGTGTAATCATCCATGGATCACACTCTGCTTTAGAACAAGAAGCACACTCTTGCTTTCTGGACTCTCTAAGACAGCAGGAAACGTGAGTGTGCTGAGAACAAAAGAAAGGTGTTTCCTACACATACGGACATTATATAGTCCAACTCTGCTTCTGAAACTGATAAAAAGCACTGGTAATCTAAAATCTAATGTTTGTCTGTTAAGATGAGAAACGTGTGAGCTTCGTGAACGATGTAGTTCGTTTGACCTGAAAAGTGACTGCCCTTACCTGAAACGAAGTCTTGCTTGTAGGAAGACTCAGAGCCTGGGATTTAACTCCATTTCTGAAGTGAAACACACAGCATAGTTCTCAATCATTGATCACACTCTGCTTTAGTACAAGAAGCACGCTCTTGCTTTCTAGAATCTCTAAGACAGCAGGAAACGTGAGTGTGCTGAGAACAAAAGAACGGTGTTTCCTACACATACGGACCATATCTAGTCCAACTCTGCCTCTGAAACTGATACAAAGCACTGGTCCTCTACCATCCAATGCTTGTCTGTTAAGATGAGAAACGTGTGAGCTCCGTGAACGATGTAGTTCGTTTGAGCTGAAAAGTGACTGCCCTTACATGAAATGAAGTCTTGCTTGTAGGAAGACATAGATCCTGAGATTTAACTACTTTTCTGAAGGGAAACACACAGCATAGTTTTCATCCATGGATCACACTCTTGCTTTCTAGATTCTCTAATACAGCAGGAAATCTGAATGTGCCCAGAACAAAAGAACGGTGTTTCCTACACATACATACCATATCTAGTCCAACTCTGCTTCTGAAACTGATACAAAGCACTGGTCCTCTAATATCCAATGCTTGTCTGTTAGATGAGAAACGTGTGAGCTTCGTGAACGATGTAGTTCATTTGACCTGAAAAGTGACTGCCCTTACCTGAAACGAAGTCTTGCTTGTAGGAAGACTCAGAGCCTGGGATTTAACTCCATTTCTGAAGTGAAACACACAGCATAGTTCTCAATCATTGATCACACTCTGCTTTAGAGCGAGAAGCACACTCTAGCTTTCTAGAGTCTCTAAAACAGCAGGAAATCTGAGTGTGCCCAGAACAAAAGAACGGTGTTTCCTACACAAATGGACCATATGTAGTCCAAATCTGCTTCTGAAACTGATAGAAAGCACTGACCCTCTAACATCCAATGCATGTCTGTTAAGATGAGAAACATGTGAGCTCAGTGAACGATGCAGTTTGTTTGAGCTGAAAAGTGACTGCCCTTACATGAAATGAAGTCTTGCTTGTAGGAAGACATAGATCCTGAGATTTAACTACTTTTCTGAAGGGAAACACACAGCATAGTTTTCATCCATGGATCACACTCTGCTTTAGAGCGAGAAGCACACTCTTGCTTTCTAGATTCTCTAATACAGCAGGAAATCTGAATGTGCCCAGAACAAAAGAACGGTGTTTCCTACACATACATACCATATCTAGTCCAACTCTGCTTCTGAAACTGATACAAAGCACTGGTCCTCTAATATCCAATGCTTGTCTGTTAGATGAGAAACGTGTGAGCTTCGTGAACGATGTAGTTCGTTTGACCTGAAAAGTGACTGCCCTTACCTGAAACGAAGTCTTGCTTGTAGGAAGACTCAGAGCCTGGGATTTAACTCCATTTCTGAAGTGAAACACACAGCATAGTTCTCAATCATTGAACACTCTGCTTTAGAACAAGAAGCACGCTCTTGCTTTCTAGAATCTCTAAGACAGCAGGAAACGTGAGTTTGCTGAGAACAAAAGAACGGTGTTTCCTACACATACGGACCATATCAAGTCCAACTCTACCTCTGAAACTGATACAAAGCACTGGTCCTCTACCATCCAATGCTTGTCTGTTAAGATGAGAAACGTGTGAGCTCCGTGAAAGATGTAGTTCGTTTGAGCTGAAAAGTGACTGCCCTTACGGGAAATGAAGTCTTGCTTGTAGGGAGACTCAGAGCCTGGGATTTAACTCCATTTCTGAAGGGAAACAAACAGCATTGTTCTAATCCATGGATCACACTCTGCTTTAGAGCGAGAAGCACCCTCTTGCTTTCTAGAGTCTCTAAGACAGCAGGAAATGTGAGTGTGCTGAGAACAAAAGAACGGTGTTTCCTACACATACGGACCATATCTAGTCCAACTCTGCTTGTGAAACAGATACAAAGCACTGGTACTCTAACATCCAATGCTTGTCAGTTAGGATGAGAAACGTGTGAGCTTCGTGAAAGATGTAGTTCGTTTGAGCAGAAAAGTGACTGCCCTTACCTGGAACGAAGTCTTGCTTGTAGGAAGACTCAGAGCCTGGGATTTTACTCCATTTCTGAAGTGAAACACACAGCAGTGTTCTCATCCATTGATCACACTCTGCTTTAGAACAAGAAGCACAATCTTGCTTTCTAGAGTCTCTAAGACAGCAGGAAACGTGAGTTTGCTGAGAACAAAAGAACGGTGTTTCTTACACATACAGACCATATCTAGTCCAACCTTGCTTCTAAAACTGATACAAAGCACTGGTCCTCTAACATCCAATGCTTGTCTGTTAAGATGAGAAACGTGTGAGCTCCGTGAACGATGTAGTTCGTTTGAGCTTAAAAGTGACTGCCCTTACCTGAAACGAAGTCTTGCTTGTAGGAAGACACAGAGCCTTGGATTTAACTCCATTTCTGAGGTAAAACACACAGCAGTGTAATCATCCATGGATCACACTCTGCTTTAGAACAAGAAGCACACTCTTGCTTTCTAGACTCTCTAAGACAGCAGGAAACGTGAGTGTGCTGAGAACAAAAGAACGGTGTTTCCTACACATACGGACATTATATAGTCCAACTCTGCTTCTGAAACTGATAAAAAGCACTGGTAATCTAAAATCTAATGTTTGTCTGTTAAGATGAGAAACGTGTGAGCTTCGTGAACGATGTAGTTCGTTTGACCTGAAAAGTGACTGCCCTTACCTGAAACGAAGTCTTGCTTGTAGGAAGACTCAGAGCCTGGGATTTAACTCCATTTCTGAAGTGAAACACACAGCATAGTTCTCAATCATTGATCACACTCTGCTTTAGAACAAGAAGCACGCTCTTGCTTTCTAGAATCTCTAAGACAGCAGGAAACGTGAGTTTGCTGAGAACAAAAGAACGGTGTTTCCTACACATACGGACCATATCTAGTCCAACTCTGCCTCTGAAACTGATACAAAGCACTGGTCCTCTACCATCCAATGCTTGTCTGTTAAGATGAGAAACGTGTGAGCTCCGTGAAAGATGTAGTTCGTTTGAGCTGAAAAGTGACTGCCCTTACCTGAAACGAAGTCTTGCTTGTAGGGAGACTCAGAGCCTGGGATTTAACTCCATTTCTGAAGTGAAACACACAGCATTGTCTCATCCATTGATCACACTCTGCTTTAGAACAAGAAGCACGCTCTTGCTTTCTAGAGTCTCTAAGACAGCAGGAAATCTGAGTGTGCCCAGAACAAAAGAACTGTGTTTCCTACACATACCGACCATATCTAGTCCAACTCTTCTTCTGAAACTGATACAAAGCACTGGTCCTGTAACATCCAATGCTTGTCAATTAAGATGAGAAACGTGTGAGCTTCGTGAACGATGTAGTTCGTTTGAGCAGAAAAGGGAATGCCCTTACCTGATTTGAAGTCTTGCTTGTAGGAAGACTCAGATCCTGGGATTTAACTCCATTTCTGAAGTGAAACACACAGCAGTGTAATCATCCATTTATCACACTCTGCTTTAGAACAAGAAGCACGCTCTTGCTTTCTAGAATCTCTAAGACAGCAGGAAACGTGAGTTTGCTGAGAACAAAAGAACGGTGTTTCCTACACATATGGACCATATCTAGTCCAACTCTGCTTCTGAAACTGATACAAAGCACTGGTCCTCTACCATCCAATGCTTGTCTGTTACGATGAGAAACGTGTGAGCTCCGTGAAAGATGTAGTTCCTTTGGGCTGAAAAGTGACTGCCCTTACCTGAAACGAAGTCTTGCTTGTAGGGAGACTCAGAGCCTGGGATTTAACTCCATTTCTGAAGGGAAACAAACAGCATTGTAGTCATCCATGGATCACACTCTGCTTTAGAGCGAGAAGCACACTCTTGCTTTCTAGAGTCTCTAAGACAGCAGGAAATGTGAGTGTGCTGAGAACAAAAGAACGGTGTTTCCTACACATACGGACCATATCTAGTCCAACTCTGCTTGTGAAACAGATACAAAGCACTGGTACTCTAACATCCAATGCTTGTCAGTTATGATGAGAAACGTGTGAGCTTCGTGAAAGATGTAGTTCGTTTGAGCAGAAAAGTGACTGCCCTTACCTGAAACGAAGTCTTGCTTGTAGGGAGACTCAGAGCCTGGGATTTAACTCCATTTCTGAAGGGAAACACACAGGATAGTTCTCATCCATGGATCACACTCTGCTTTAGAGCGAGAAGCACGCTCTTGCTTTCTAGAGTCTCTAAGACAGCAGGAAACGTGAGTGTGCTGAGAACAAAAGAACGGTGTTTCCTACACATACAGACCATATCTAGTCCAACACTGCTTCTGAAACTGATAGAAAGCACTGGTCCTCTAACATCCAATGCTTGTCTGTTAAGATGAGAAACGTGTGAGCTCAGTGAACGATGTAGTTCGTTTGAGCTGAAAAGTGACTGCCCTCACATGAAATGAAGTCTTGCTTGTAGGAAGACATAGATCCTGAGATTTAACTACTTTTCTGAAGGGAAACACACAGCATAGTTCTCATCCATGGATCACACTCTGCTTTAGAGCGAGAAGCACACTCTAGCTTTCTAGAGTCTCTAAAACAGCAGGAAATCTGAGTGTGCCCAGAACAAAAGAACGGTGTTTCCTACACAAATGCACCATATGTAGTCCAAATCTGCTTCTGAAACTGATAGAAAGCACTGACCCTCTAACATCCAATGCATGTCTGTTAAGATGAGAAACATGTGAGCTCAGTGAACGATGCAGTTTGTTTGAGCTGAAAAGTGACTGCCCTTACATGAAATGAAGTCTTGCTTGTAGGAAGACATAGATCCTGAGATTTAACTACTTTTCTGAAGGGAAACACACAGCATAGTTTTCATCCATGGATCACACTCTGCTTTAGAGCGAGAAGCACACTCTTGCTTTCTAGATTCTCTAATACAGCAGGAAATCTGAATGTGCCCAGAACAAAAGAACGGTGTTTCCTACACATACAGACCATATCTAGTCCAACTCTGCTTCTGAAACTGATACAAAGCACTGGTCCTCTAATATCCAATGCTTGTCTGTTAGATGAGACACGTGTGAGCTTCGTGAATGATGTAGTTCGTTTGACCTGAAAAGTGACTGCCCTTACCTGAAACGAAGTCTTGCTTGTAGGAAGACTCAGAGCCTGGGATTTAACTCCATTTCTGAAGTGAAACACACAGCATAGTTCTCAATCATTGATCACACTCTGCTTTAGAACAAGAAGCACGCTCTTGCTTTCTAGAATCTCTAAGACAGCAGGAAACGTGAGTTTGCTGAGAACAAAAGAACGGTGTTTCCTACACATACGGACCATATCTAGTCCAACTCTGCCTCTGAAACTGATACAAAGCACTGGTCCTCTACCATCCAATGCCTGTCAGTTAGGATGAGAAACGTGTGAGCTTCGTGAAAGATGTAGTTCGTTTGAGCAGAAAACTGACTGCCCTTACCTGAAACGAATTCTTGCTTGTAGTAAGACACAGAGCCTGGGATTTAACTCCATTTCTGAAGGGAAACACACAGCATAGTTCTCAACCATGGATCACACTCTGCTTTAGAGCGAGAAGCACACTCTAGCTTTCTAGAGTCTCTAATACAGCAGGAAATCTGAGTGTGCCCAGAACAAAAGAATGGTGTTTCCTACACATATGGACCATATGTAGTCCAGATCTGCTTCTGAACTGATACAAAGCACTGACCCTCTAACATCCAATGCTTGTCAGTTAAGATGAGAAACGTGTGAGCTTCGTGAACGATGTAGTTCGTTTGAGCAGAAAAGTGACTGCCCTTACCTGGAACGAAGTCTTGCTTGTAGGAAGACTCAGAGCCTGGGATTTTACTCCATTTCTGAAGTGAAACACACAGCAGTGTTCTCATCCATTGATCACACTCTGCTTTAGAACAAGAAGCACACTCTTGCTTTCTAGAGTCTCTAAGACAGCAGGAAACGTGAGTTTGCTGAGAACAAAAGAACGGTGTTTCCTACACATACAGACCATATCTAGTCCAACCCTGCTTCTAAAACTGATACAAAGCACTGGTCCTCTAACATCCAATGCTTGTCTGTTAAGATGAGAAACGTGTGAGCTCCGTGAACGATGTAGTTCGTTTGAGCTTAAAAGTGACTGCCCTTACCTGAAACGAAGTCTTGCTTGTAGGAAGACTCAGAGCCTTGGATTTAACTCCATTTCTGAGGTAAAACACACAGCAGTGTAATCATCCATGGATCACACTCTGCTTTAGAACAAGAAGCACACTCTTGCTTTCTGGACTCTCTAAGACAGCAGGAAACGTGAGTGTGCTGAGAACAAAAGAAAGGTGTTTCCTACACATACGGACATTATATAGTCCAACTCTGCTTCTGAAACTGATAAAAAGCACTGGTAATCTAAAATCTAATGTTTGTCTGTTAAGATGAGAAACGTGTGAGCTTCGTGAACGATGTAGTTCGTTTGACCTGAAAAGTGACTGCCCTTACCTGAAACGAAGTCTTGCTTGTAGGAAGACTCAGAGCCTGGGATTTAACTCCATTTCTGAAGTGAAACACACAGCATAGTTCTCAATCATTGATCACACTCTGCTTTAGTACAAGAAGCACGCTCTTGCTTTCTAGAATCTCTAAGACAGCAGGAAACGTGAGTGTGCTGAGAACAAAAGAACGGTGTTTCCTACACATACGGACCATATCTAGTCCAACTCTGCCTCTGAAACTGATACAAAGCACTGGTCCTCTACCATCCAATGCTTGTCTGTTAAGATGAGAAACGTGTGAGCTCCGTGAACGATGTAGTTCGTTTGAGCTGAAAAGTGACTGCCCTTACATGAAATGAAGTCTTGCTTGTAGGAAGACATAGATCCTGAGATTTAACTACTTTTCTGAAGGGAAACACACAGCATAGTTTTCATCCATGGATCACACTCTTGCTTTCTAGATTCTCTAATACAGCAGGAAATCTGAATGTGCCCAGAACAAAAGAACGGTGTTTCCTACACATACATACCATATCTAGTCCAACTCTGCTTCTGAAACTGATACAAAGCACTGGTCCTCTAATATCCAATGCTTGTCTGTTAGATGAGAAACGTGTGAGCTTCGTGAACGATGTAGTTCATTTGACCTGAAAAGTGACTGCCCTTACCTGAAACGAAGTCTTGCTTGTAGGAAGACTCAGAGCCTGGGATTTAACTCCATTTCTGAAGTGAAACACACAGCATAGTTCTCAATCATTGATCACACTCTGCTTTAGAACAAGAAGCACGCTCTTGCTTACTAGAATCTCTAAGACAGCAGGAAACGTGAGTTTGCTGAGAACAAAAGAACGGTGTTTCCTACACATACGGACCATATCTAGTCCAACTCTGCCTCTGAAACTGATACAAAGCACTGGTCCTCTACCATCCAATGCTTGTCTGTTAAGATAGGAAACGTGTGAGCTCCGTGAACAATGTAGTTCGTTTGAGCTGAAAAGTGACTGCCCTTTCCTGAAAAGAAGTCTTGCTTGTAGGGAGACTCAGAGCCTGGGATTTAACTCCATTTCTGAAGGGAAACACACAGGATAGTTCTCATCCATGGATCACACTCTGCTTTAGAGCGAGAAGCACGCTCTTGCTTTCTAGAGTCTCTAAGACAGCAGGAAACGTGAGTGTGCTGAGAACAAAAGAACGGTGTTTCCTACACATACAGACCATATCTAGTCCAACACTGCTTCTGAAACTGATAGAAAGCACTGGTCCTCTAACATCCAATGCTTGTCTGTTAAGATGAGAAACGTGTGAGCTCAGTGAACGATGTAGTTCGTTTGAGCTGAAAAGTGACTGCCCTCACATGAAATGAAGTCTTGCTTGTAGGAAGACATAGATCCTGAGATTTAACTACTTTTCTGAAGGGAAACACACAGCATAGTTCTCATCCATGGATCACACTCTGCTTTAGAGCGAGAAGCACACTCTAGCTTTCTAGAGTCTCTAAAACAGCAGGAAATCTGAGTGTGCCCAGAACAAAAGAACGGTGTTTCCTACACAAATGCACCATATGTAGTCCAAATCTGCTTCTGAAACTGATAGAAAGCACTGACCCTCTAACATCCAATGCATGTCTGTTAAGATGAGAAACATGTGAGCTCAGTGAACGATGCAGTTTGTTTGAGCTGAAAAGTGACTGCCCTTACATGAAATGAAGTCTTGCTTGTAGGAAGACATAGATCCTGAGATTTAACTACTTTTCTTAAGGGAAACACACAGCATAGTTTTCATCCATGGATCACACTCTGCTTTAGAGCGAGAAGCACACTCTTGCTTTCTAGATTCTCTAATACAGCAGGAAATCTGAATGTGCCCAGAACAAAAGAACGGTGTTTCCTACACATACAGACCATATCTAGTCCAACTCTGCTTCTGAAACTGATACAAAGCACTGGTCCTCTAATATCCAATGCTTGTCTGTTAGATGAGAAACGTGTGAGCTTCGTGAACGATGTAGTTCGTTTGACCTGAAAAGTGACTGCCCTTATCTGAAACGAAGTCTTGCTTGTAGGAAGACTCAGAGCCTGGGATTTAACTCCATTTCTGAAGTGAAACACACAGCATAGTTCTCAATCATTGATCACACTCTGCTTTAGAACAAGAAGCACGCTCTTGCTTTCTAGAATCTCTAAGACAGCAGGAAACGTGAGTTTGCTGAGAACAAAAGAACGGTGTTTCCTACACATACGGACCATATCTAGTCCAACTCTGCCTCTGAAACTGATACAAAGCACTGGTCCTCTACCATCCAATGCTTGTCAGTTAGGATGAGAAACGTGTGAGCTTCGTGAAAGATGTAGTTCGTTTGAGCAGAAAACTGACTGCCCTTACCTGAAACGAATTCTTGCTTGTAGTAAGACACAGAGCCTGGGATTTAACTCCATTTCTGAAGGGAAACACACAGCATAGTTCTCAACCATGGATCACACTCTGCTTTAGAGCGAGAAGCACACTCTAGCTTTCTAGAGTCTCTAATACAGCAGGAAATCTGAGTGTGCCCAGAACAAAAGAATGGTGTTTCCTACACATATGGACCATATGTAGTCCAGATCTGCTTCTGAAACTGATACAAAGCACTGACCCTCTAACATCCAATGCTTGTCAGTTAAGATGAGAAACGTGTGAGCTTCGTGAACGATGTAGTTCGTTTGAGCAGAAAAGTGACTGCCCTTACCTGGAACGAAGTCTTGCTTGTAGGAAGACTCAGAGCCTGGGATTTTACTCCATTTCTGAAGTGAAACACACAGCAGTGTTCTCATCCATTGATCACACTCTGCTTTAGAACAAGAAGCACGATCTTGCTTTCTAGAGTCTCTAAGACAGCAGGAAACGTGAGTTTGCTGAGAACAAAAGAACGGTGTTTCCTACACATACAGACCATATCTAGTCCAACCCTGCTTCTAAAACTGATACAAAGCACTGGTCCTCTAACATCCAATGCTTGTCTGTTAAGATGAGAAACGTGTGAGCTCCGTGAACGATGTAGTTCGTTTGAGCTTAAAAGTGACTGCCCTTACCTGAAACGAAGTCTTGCTTGTAGGAAGACTCAGAGCCTTGGATTTAACTCCATTTCTGAGGTAAAACACACAGCAGTGTAATCATCCATGGATCACACTCTGCTTTAGAACAAGAAGCACACTCTTGCTTTCTGGACTCTCTAAGACAGCAGGAAACGTGAGTGTGCTGAGAACAAAAGAACGGTGTTTCCTACACATACGGACATTATATAGTCCAACTCTGCTTCTGAAACTGATAAAAAGCACTGGTAATCTAAAATCTAATGTTTGTCTGTTAAGATGAGAAACGTGTGAGCTTCGTGAACGATGTAGTTCGTTTGACCTGAAAAGTGACTGCCCTTACCTGAAACGAAGTCTTGCTTGTAGGAAGACTCAGAGCCTGGGATTTAACTCCATTTCTGAAGGGAAACACACAGGATAGTTCTCATCCATGGATCACACTCTGCTTTAGAGCGAGAAGCACGCTCTTGCTTTCTAGAGTCTCTAAGACAGCAGGAAACGTGAGTGTGCTGAGAACAAAAGAACGGTGTTTCCTACACATACAGACCATATCTAGTCCAACACTGCTTCTGAAACTGATAGAAAGCACTGGTCCTCTAACATCCAATGCTTGTCTGTTAAGATGAGAAACGTGTGAGCTCAGTGAACGATGTAGTTCGTTTGAGCTGAAAAGTGACTGCCCTCACATGAAATGAAGTCTTGCTTGTAGGAAGACATAGATCCTGAGATTTAACTACTTTTCTGAAGGGAAACACACAGCATAGTTCTCATCCATGGATCACACTCTGCTTTAGAGCGAGAAGCACACTCTAGCTTTCTAGAGTCTCTAAAACAGCAGGAAATCTGAGTGTGCCCAGAACAAAAGAACGGTGTTTCCTACACAAATGGACCATATGTAGTCCAAATCTGCTTCTGAAACTGATAGAAAGCACTGACCCTCTAACATCCAATGCATGTCTGTTAAGATGAGAAACATGTGAGCTCAGTGAACGATGTAGTTCGTTTGAGCTGAAAAGTGACTGCCCTTACATGAAATGAAGTCTTGCTTGTAGGAAGACATAGATCCTGAGATATAACTACTTTTCTGAAGGGAAACACACAGCATAGTTTTCATCCATGGATCACACTCTCCTTTAGAGTGAGAAGCACACTCTTGCTTTCTAGATTCTCTAATACAGCAGGAAATCTGAATGTGCCCAGAACAAAAGAACGGTGTTTCCTACACATACAGACCATATCTAGTCCAACTCTGCTTCTGAAACTGATACAAAGCACTGGTCCTCTAATATCCAATGCTTGTCTGTTAGATGAGAAACGTGTGAGCTCAGTGAACGATGTAGTTCGTTTGAGCTGAAAAGTGACTGCTCTTACCTGAAACGAAGTCTTGCTTGTAGGGAGACTCAGAGCCTGGGATTTAACTCCATTTCTGAAGTGAAACACACAGCATTGTCTCATCCATTGATCACACTCTGCTTTAGAACAAGAAGCATCCTCTTGCTTTCTAGAGTCTCTAAGACAGCAGGAAATCTGAGTGTGCCCAGAACAAAAGAACTGTGTTTCCTACACATACCGACCATATCTAGTCCAACTCTTCTTCTGAAACTGATACAAAGCACTGGTCCTGTAACATCCAATGCTTGTCAGTTAAGATGAGAAACGTGTGAGCTTCGTGAATGATGTAGTTCGTTTGAGCAGAAAAGGGAATGCCCTTACCTGATTTGAAGTCTTGCTTGTAGGAAGACTAAGATCCTGGGATTTAACTCCATTTCTGAAGTGAAACACACAGCAGTGTAATCATCCATTTATCACACTCTGCTTTAGAACAAGAAGCACGCTCTTGCTTTCTAGAATCTTTAAGACAGCAGGAAACGTGAGTTTGCTGAGACCAAAGAACGGTGTTTCCTACACATATGGACCATATCTAGTCCAACTCTGCTTCTGAAACTGATACAAAGCACAGGTCCTCTACCATCCAATGCTTGTCTGTTAAGATGAGAAACGTGTGAGCTCCGTGAAAGATGTAGTTCGTTTGAGCTGAAAAGTGACTGCCCTTACGTGAAATGAAGTCTTGCTTGTAGGGAGACTCAGAGCCTGGGATTTAACTCCATTTCTGAAGGGAAACAAACAGCATTGTTCTCATCCATGGATCACACTCTGCTTTAGAGCGAGAAGCACACTCTTGTTTTCTAGAGTCTCTAAGACAGCAGGAAATGTGAGTGTGCTGAGAACAAAAGAACGGTGTTTCCTACACATACGGACCATATCTAGTCCAACTCTGCTTGTGAAACAGATACAAAGCACTGGTACTCTAACATCCAATGCTTGTCAGTTAGGATGAGAAACGTGTGAGCTTCGTGAAAGATGTAGTTCGTTTGAGCAGAAAAGTGACTGCCCTTACCTGAAACGAAGTCTTGCTTGTAGGAAGACTCAGAGCCTGGGATTTTACTCCATTTCTGAAGTGAAACACACAGCAGTGTTCTCATCCATTGATCACACTCTGCTTTAGAACAAGAAGCACGATCTTGCTTTCTAGAGTCTCTAAGACAGCAGGAAACGTGAGTTTGCTGAGAACAAAAGAACGGTGTTTCCTACACATACAGACCATATCTAGTCCAACCCTGCTTCTAAAACTGATACAAAGCACTGGTCCTCTAACATCCAATGCTTGTCTGTTAAGATGAGAAACGTGTGAGCTCCGTGAACGATGTAGTTCGTTTGAGCTTAAAAGTGACTGCCCTTACCTGAAACGAAGTCTTGCTTGTAGGAAGATTCAGAGCCTTGGATTTAACTCCATTTCTGAGGTAAAACACACAGCAGTGTAATCATCCATGGATCACACTCTGCTTTAGAACAAGAAGCACACTCTTGCTTTCTAGACTCTCTAAGACAGCAGGAAACGTGAGTGTGCTGAGAACAAAAGAACGGTGTTTCCTACACATACGGACATTATATAGTCCAACTCTGCTTCTGAAACTGATAAAAAGCACTGGTAATCTAAAATCTAATGTTTGTCTGTTAAGATGAGAAACGTGTGAGCTCCGTGAACGATGTAGTTCGTTTGACCTGAAAAGTGACTGCCCTTACCTGAAACGAAGTCTTGCTTGTAGGAAGACTCAGAGCCTGGGATTTAACTCCATTTCTGAAGTGAAACACACAGCATAGTTCTCAATCATTGATCACACTCTGCTTTAGAACAAGAAGCACGCTCTTGCTTTCTAGAATCTCTAAGACAGCAGGAAACGTGAGTTTGCTGAGAACAAAAGAACGGTGTTTCCTACACATACAGACCATATCTAGTCCAACTCTGCCTCTGAAACTGATACAAAGCACTGGTCCTCTACCATCCAATGCTTGTCTGTTAAGATGAGAAACGTGTGAGCTCAGTGAACGATGTAGTTCGTTTGAGCTGAAAAGTGACTGCCCTCACATGAAATGAAGTCTTGCTTGTAGGAAGACATAGATCCTGAGATTTAACTACTTTTCTGAAGGGAAACACACAGCATAGTTCTCATCCATGGATCACACTCTGCTTTAGAGCGAGAAGCACACTCTAGCTTTCTAGAGTCTCTAAAACAGCAGGAAATCTGAGTGTGCCCAGAACAAAAGAACGGTGTTTCCTACACAAATGGACCATATGTAGTCCAAATCTGCTTCTGAAACTGATAGAAAGCTCTGACCCTCTAACATCCAATGCATGTCTGTTAAGTTGAGAAACATGTGAGCTCAGTGAACGATGTAGTTCGTTTGAGCTGAAAAGTGACTGCCCTTACATGAAATGAAGTCTTGCTTGTAGGAAGACATAGATCCTGAGATATAACTACTTTTCTGAAGGGAAACACACAGCATAGTTTTCATCCATGGATCACACTCTGCTTTAGAGCGAGAAGCACACTCTTGCTTTCTAGATTCTCTAATACAGCAGGAAATCTGAATGTGCCCAGAACAAAAGAACGGTGTTTCCTACACATACAGACCATATCTAGTCCAACTCTGCTTCTGAAACTGATACAAAGCACTGGTCCTCTAATATCCAATGCTTGTCAGTTAAGATGAGAAACGTGTGAGCTCAGTGAACGATGTAGTTCGTTTGAGCTGAAAAGTGACTGCTCTTACCTGAAACGAAGTCTTGCTTGTAGGGAGACTCAGAGCCTGGGATTTAACTCCATTTCTGAAGTGAAACACACAGCATTGTCTCATCCATTGATCACACTCTGCTTTAGAACAAGAAGCACGCTCTTGCTTTCTAGAGTCTCTAAGACAGCAGGAAATCTGAGTGTGCCCAGAACAAAAGAACTGTGTTTCCTACACATACCGACCATATCTAGTCCAACTCTTCTTCTGAAACTGATACAAAGCACTGGTCCTGTAACATCCAATGCTTGTCAGTTAAGATGAGAAACGTGTGAGCTTCGTGAACGATGTAGTTCGTTTGAGCAGAAAAGGGAATGCCCTTACCTGATTTGAAGTCTTGCTTGTAGGAAGACTAAGATCCTGGGATTTAACTCCATTTCTGAAGTGAAACACACAGCAATGTAATCATCCATTTATCACACTCTGCTTTAGAACAAGAAGCACGCTCTTGCTTTCTAGAATCTCTAAGACAGCAGGAAACGTGAGTTTGCTGAGAACAAAAGAACGGTGTTTCCTACACATATGGACCATATCGAGTCCAACTCTGCTTCTGAAACTGATACAAAGCACAGGTCCTCTACCATCCAATGCTTGTCTGTTAAGATGAGAAACGTGTGAGCTCCGTGAAAGATGTAGTTCGTTTGAGCTGAAAAGTGACTGCCCTTACGTGAAACGAAGTCTTGCTTGTAGGGAGACTCAGAGCCTGGGATTTAACTCCATTTCTGAAGGGAAACAAACAGCATTGTTCTCATCCATGGATCACACTCTGCTTTAGAGCGAGAAGCACACTCTTGCTTTCTAGAGTCTCTAAGACAGCAGGAAATGTGAGTGTGCTGAGAACAAAAGAACGGTGTTTCCTACACATACGGACCATATCTAGTCCAACTCTGCTTGTGAAACAGATACAAAGCACTGGTACTCTAACATCCAATGCTTGTCAGTTAGGATGAGAAACGTGTGAGCTACGTGAAAGATGTAGTTCGTTTGAGCAGAAAAGTGACTGCCCTTACCTGAAACGAAGTCTTGCTTGTAGGAAGACTCAGAGCCTGGGATTTTACTCCATTTCTGAAGTGAAACACACAGCAGTGTTCTCATCCATTGATCACACTCTGCTTTAGAACAAGAAGCACGCTCTTGCTTTCTAGAGTCTCTAAGAAAGCAGGAAACGTGAGTTTGCTGAGAACAAAAGAACGGTGTTTCCTACACGTACAGACCATATCTAGTCCAACCCTGCTTCTGAAACTGATACAAAGCACTGGTCCTCTACCATCCAATGCTTGTCTGTTAAGATGAGAAACGTGTGAGCTCCGTGAACGATGTAGTTCGTTTGAGCTTAAAAGTGACTGCCCTTACCTGAAACGAAGTCTTGCTTGTAGGAAGACTCAGAGCCTTGGATTTAACTCCATTTCTGAGGTAAAACACACAGCAGTGTAATCATCCATGGATCACACTCTGCTTTAGAACAAGAAGCACACTCTTGCTTTCTAGACTCTCTAAGACAGCAGGAAACGTGAGTGTGCTGAGAACAAAAGAACGGTGTTTCCTACACATACGGACATTATATAGTCCAACTCTGCTTCTGAAACTGATAAAAAGCACTGGTAATCTAAAATCTAATGTTTGTCTGTTACGATGAGAAACGTGTGAGCTTCGTGAACGATGTAGTTCGTTTGACCTGAAAAGTGACTGCCCTTACCTGAAACGAAGTCTTGCTTGTAGGAAGACTCAGAGCCTGGGATTTAACTCCATTTCTGAAGTGAAACACACAGCATAGTTCTGAATCATTGATCACACTCTGCTTTAGAACAAGAAGCACGCTCTTGCTTTCTAGAATCTCTAAGACAGCAGGAAACGTGAGTTTGCTGAGAACAAAAGAACGGTGTTTCCTACACATATGGACCATATCGAGTCCAACTCTGCCTCTGAAACTGATACAAAGCACTGGTCCTCTACCATCCAATGCTTGTCTGTTAAGATGAGAAACGTGTGAGCTCCGTGAACGATGTAGTTCGTTTGAGCTGAAAAGTGACTGCCCTTTCCTGAAACGAAGTCTTGCTTGTAGGGAGACTCAGAGCCTGGGATTTAACTCCATTTCTGAATGGAAACACACAGGATAGTTCTCATCCATGGATCACACTCTGCTTTAGAGCGAGAAGCACGCTCTTGCTTTCTAGATTCTCTAAGACAGCAGGAAACGTGAGTGTGCTGAGAACAAAAGAACGGTGTTTCCTACACATACAGACCATATCTAGTCCAACTCTGCTTCTGAAACTGATACAAAGCACAGGTCCTCTACCATCCAATGCTTGTCTGTTAAGATGAGAAACGTGTGAGCTCCGTGAAAGATGTAGTTCGTTTGAGCTGAAAAGTGACTGCCCTTACGTGAAACGAAGTCTTGCTTGTAGGGAGACTCAGAGCCTGGGATTTAACTCCATTTCTGAAGGGAAACAAACAGCATTGTTCTCATCCATGGATCACACTCTGCTTTAGAGCGAGAAGCACACTCTTGCTTTCTAGAGTCTCTAAGACAGCAGGAAATGTGAGTGTGCTGAGAACAAAAGAACGGTGTTTCCTACACATACGGACCATATCTAGTCCAACTCTGCTTGTGAAACAGATACAAAGCACTGGTACTCTAACATCCAATGCTTGTCAGTTAGGATGAGAAACGTGTGAGCTACGTGAAAGATGTAGTTCGTTTGAGCAGAAAAGTGACTGCCCTTACCTGAAACGAAGTCTTGCTTGTAGGAAGACTCAGAGCCTGGGATTTTACTCCATTTCTGAAGTGAAACACACAGCAGTGTTCTCATCCATTGATCACACTCTGCTTTAGAACAAGAAGCACGCTCTTGCTTTCTAGAGTCTCTAAGAGAGCAGGAAACGTGAGTTTGCTGAGAACAAAAGAACGGTGTTTCCTACACATACAGACCATATCTAGTCCAACCCTGCTTCTGAAACTGATACAAAGCACTGGTCCTCTACCATCCAATGCTTGTCTGTTAAGATGAGAAACGTGTGAGCTCCGTGAACGATGTAGTTCGTTTGAGCTTAAAAGTGACTGCCCTTACCTGAAACGAAGTCTTGCTTGTAGGAAGACTCAGAGCCTTGGATTTAACTCCATTTCTGAGGTAAAACACACAGCAGTGTAATCATCCATGGATCACACTCTGCTTTAGAACAAGAAGCACACTCTTGCTTTCTAGACTCTCTAAGACAGCAGGAAACGTGAGTGTGCTGAGAACAAAAGAACGGTGTTTCCTACACATACGGACATTATATAGTCCAACTCTGCTTCTGAAACTGATAAAAAGCACTGGTAATCTAAAATCTAATGTTTGTCTGTTACGATGAGAAACGTGTGAGCTTCGTGAACGATGTAGTTCGTTTGACCTGAAAAGTGACTGCCCTTACCTGAAACGAAGTCTTGCTTGTAGGAAGACTCAGAGCCTGGGATTTAACTCCATTTCTGAAGTGAAACACACAGCATAGTTCTGAATCATTGATCACACTCTGCTTTAGAACAAGAAGCACGCTCTTGCTTTCTAGAATCTCTAAGACAGCAGGAAACGTGAGTTTGCTGAGAACAAAAGAACGGTGTTTCCTACACATATGGACCATATCGAGTCCAACTCTGCCTCTGAAACTGATACAAAGCACTGGTCCTCTACCATCCAATGCTTGTCTGTTAAGATGAGAAACGTGTGAGCTCCGTGAACGATGTAGTTCGTTTGAGCTGAAAAGTGACTGCCCTTTCCTGAAACGAAGTATTGCTTGTAGGGAGACTCAGAGCCTGGGATTTAACTCCATTTCTGAATGGAAACACACAGGATAGTTCTCATCCATGGATCACACTCTGCTTTAGAGCGAGAAGCACGCTCTTGCTTTCTAGAGTCTCTAAGACAGCAGGAAACGTGAGTGTGCTGAGAACAAAAGAACGGTGTTTCCTACACATACAGACCATATCTAGTCCAACACTGCTTCTGAAACTGATAGAAAGCACTGGTCCTCTAACATCCAATGCTTGTCTGTTAAGATGAGAAACGTGTGAGCTCAGTGAACGATGTAGTTCGTTTGAGCTGAAAAGTGACTGCCCTCACATGAAATGAAGTCTTGCTTGTAGGAAGACATAGATCCTGAGATTTAACTACTTTTCTGAAGGGAAACACACAGCATAGTTCTCATCCATGGATCACACTCTGCTTTAGAGCGAGAAGCACACTCTAGCTTTCTAGAGTCTCTAAAACAGCAGGAAATCTGAGTGTGCCAAGAACAAAAGAACGGTGTTTCCTACACAAATGGACCATATGTAGTCCAAATCTGCTTCTGCAACTGATAGAAAGCACTGACCCTCTAACATCCAATGCTTCTCAGTTAAGATGAGAAATGTGTGAGCTCAGTGAACGATGTAGTTCGTTTGAGCAGAAAAGTGACTGCCCTTACCTGAAACGAAGTCTTGCCTGTAGGAAGACACAGAGCCTGGGATTTAACTCCATTTCTGAAGGGAAACACACAGCATAGTTTTCATCCATGGATCACACTCTGCTTTAGAACAAGAAGCACGCTCTTGCTTTCTAGATTCTCTAATACAGCAGGAAATCTGAATGTGCCCAGAACAAAAGAACGGTGTTTCCTACACATACAGACCATATCTAGTCCAACTCTGCTTCTGAAACTGATACAAAGCACTGGTCCTCTAATATCCAATGCTTGTCTGTTAGATGAGAAACGTGTGAGCTCAGTGAACGATGTAGTTCGTTTGAACTGAAAAGTGACTGCCCTTACATGAAACGAAGTCTTGCTTTTAGGAAGACATAGATCCTGGGATTTAACTACTTTTCTGAAGGGAAACAGCATAGTTTTCATCCATGGATCACACTCTGCTTTAGAGCGAGAAGCACGCTCTTGCTTTCTAAAGTCTCTAAGACAGCAGGAAACGTGAGTGTGCTGAGAACAAAAGAACGGTGTTTCCTACACATACGGACCATATCTAGTCCAACTCTGCTTCTGAAACTGATACAAAGCACTGGTACTCTAACATCCAATGCTTGTCAGTTAAGATGAGAAACGTGTGAGCTTCGTGAAAGATGTAGTTCGTTTGAGCAGAAAAGTGACTGCCCTTACCTGAAACGAAGTCTTGCTTGTAGGAAGACTCAGAGCCTGGGATTTAACACCATTTCTGAAGTGAAACACACAGCAGTGTTCTCATCCATTGATCACACTCTGCTTTAGAACAAGAAGCACGATCTTGCTTTCTAGAGTCTCTAAGACAGCAGGAAACGTGAGTTTGCTGAGAACAAAAGAACGGTGTTTCCTACACATACAGACCATATCTAGTCCAACCCTGCTTCTGAAACTGATACAAAGCACTGGTCCTCTAATATCCAATGCTTGTCAGTTAAGATGAGAAACGTGTGAGCTTTGTGAATGATGTAGCTCCTTTGAACTGAAAAGTGACTGCCCTTACCTGAAACAAATTGTTGCTTGTAGTAAGACACAGAGCCTGGGATTTAAGTCCATTTCTGAAGGGAAACAGACAGCATAGTTCTCATCCATGGATCACACTGTGCTTTAGAGCAAGAAGCACGCTCTTGCTTTCTAGAGTCTCTAATACAGCAGGAAATCTGAGTGTGCCCAGAATAAAAGAACGGTGTTTCCTACACATACAGACCATATCTAGTCCAACTCTGCCTCTGAAACTGATACAAAGCACTGGTCCTTTAACATCCAATGCTTGTCAGTTAAGATGAGAAACGTGTGAGTTCCGTGAACGATGTAGTTCGTTTGAGCAGAAAAGTGACTGCCCTTACCTGAATTGAAGTCTAGCTTGTAGGAAGACTCAGAGCCTTGGATTTAACTCCATTTCTGAGGTAAAACACACAGCAGTGTAATCATCCATTGATCACACTCTGCTTTAGAACAAGAAGCACGCTCTTGCTTTCTAGACTCTCTAAGACAGCAGGAAACGTGAGTTTGCTGAGAACAAAAGAACGGTGTTTCCTACACATATGGACCATATCTAGTCCAACTCTTCTTCTGAAACTGATAGAATTCGCTGGTCCTCTAACATTCAATGCTTGTCATTTAAGATGAAAAACGTGTGAGATTTGTGAATGATGTAGTTCCTTTGAACTGAAAAGTGACTGCTCTTACCTGAAACGAATTCTTGCTTGTAGTAAGACACAGAGCCTGGGATTTAAGTCCATTTCTGAAGGGAAACACACAGCATAGTTCTCATCCATGGATCACACTCTTCTTTAGAGCGAGAAGCACACTCTAGCTTTCTTGAGTCTCTAATACAGCATGAAATCTGAGTGTGCCCAGAACAAATGAACGGTGTTTCCTACACCTATGGACCATATCTAGTCCAACTCTGCTTCTGAAATTGATACAAAGCACTGGTCCTCTAACATCCAATGCATGTCTGTTAAGATGAGAAACATGTGAGCTCAGTGAACGATGTAGTTCGTTTGAGCTGAAAAGTGACTGCCCTTACATGAAATGAAGTCTTGCTTGTAGGAAGACATAGATCCTGAGATTTAACTACTTTTCTGAAGGGAAACACACAGCATAGTTTTCATCCATGGATCACACTCTGCTTTAGAGCGAGAAGCACACTCTTGCTTTCTAGATTCTCTAATACAGCAGGAAATCTGAATGTGCCCAGAACAAAAGAACGGTGTTTCCTACACATACAGACCATATCTAGTACAACTCTGCTTCTGAAACTGATACAAAGCACTGGTCCTCTAATATCCAATGCTTGTCAGTTAAGATGAGAAACGTGTGAGCTTTGTGAATGATGTAGCTCCTTTGAACTGAAAAGTGACTGCCCTTACCTTAAACAAATTGTTGCTTGTAGTAAGACACAGAGCCTGGGATTTAAGTCCATTTCTGAAGGGAAACAGACAGCATAGTTCTCATCCATGGATCACACTGTGCTTTAGAGCAAGAAGCACGCTCTTGCTTTCTAGAATCTCTAATACAGCAGGAAACGTGAGTGTGCCCAGAATAAAAGAACGGTGTTTCCTACACATACAGACCATATCTAGTCCAACTCTGCCTCTGAAACTGATACAAAGCACTGGTCCTTTAACATCCAATGCTTGTCAGTTAAGATGAGAAACGTGTGAGTTCCGTGAACGATGTAGTTCGTTTGAGCAGAAAAGTGACTGCCCTTACCTGAATTGAAGTCTTGCTTGTAGGAAGACTCAGATCCTGGGATTTAACTCCATTTCTGAAGTGAAACACACAGCAGTGTAATCATCCATTTATCACACTCTGCTTTAGAACAAGAAGCACGCTCTTGCTTTCTAGAATCTCTAAGACAGCAGGAAACGTGAGTTTGCTGAGAACAAAAGAACGGTGTTTCCTACACATATGGACCATATCTAGTCCAACTCTGCTTCTGAAACTGATACAAAGCACTGGTCCTCTACCATCCAATGCTTGTCTGTTAAGATGAGAAATGTGTGAGCTCCGTGAAAGATGTAGTTCGTTTGAGCAGAAAAGTGACTGCCCTTACCTGAAAGGAAGTCTTGCTTGTAGGAAGACTCAGAACCTGGGATTTTACTCCATTTCTGAAGTGAAACACACAGCAGTGTTCTCATCCATTGATCACACTCTGCTTTAGAACAAGAAGCACGGTCTTGCTTTCTAGAGTCTCTAAGACAGCAGGAAACGTGAGTTTGCTGAGAACAAAAGAACGGTGTTTCCTACACATACAGACCATATCTAGTCCAACCCTGCTTCTAAAACTGATACAAAGCACTGGTCCTCTAACATCCAATGCTTGTCTGTTAAGATGAGAAACGTGTGAGCTCCGTGAACGATGTAGTTCGTTTGAGCTTAAAAGTGACTGCCCTTACCTGAAACGAAGTCTTGCTTGTAGGAAGACTCAGAGCATTGGATTTAACTCCATTTCTGAGGTAAAACGCACAGCAGTGTAATCATCCATGGATCACACTCTGCTTTAGAACAAGAAGCACACTCTTGCTTTCTAGACTCTCTAAGACAGCAGGAAACGTGAGTGTGCTGAGAAAAAAAGAACGGTGTTTCCTACACATACGGACATTATATAGTCCAACTCTGCTTCTGAAACTGATAAAAAGCACTGGTAATCTAAAATCTAATGTTTGTCTGTTAAGATGAGAAACGTGTGAGCTTCGTGAACGATGTAGTTCGTTTGACCTGAAAAGTGACTGCCCTTACCTGAAACGAAGTCTTGCTTGTAGGAAGACTCAGAGCCTGGGATTTAACTCCATTTCTGAAGTGAAACACACAGCATAGTTCTCAATCATTGATCACACTCTGCTTTAGAACAAGAAGCACGCTCTTGCTTTCTATAATCTCTAAGACAGCAGGAAACGTGAGTTTGCTGAGAACAAAAGAACGGTGTTTCCTACACATACGGACCATATCTAGTCCAACTCTGCCTCTGAAACTGATACAAAGCACTGGTCCTCTACCATCCAATGCTTGTCTGTTAAGATGAGAAACGTGTGAGCTCCGTGAACGATGTAGTTCGTTTGAGCTGAAAAGTGACTGCCCTTTCCTGAAACGAAGTCTTGCTTGTAAGGAGACTCAGAGCCTGGGATATAACTCCATTTCTGAAGGGAAACACACAGGATAGTTCTCATCCATGGATCACACTCTGCTTTAGAGCGAGAAGCACGCTCTTGCTTTCTAGAGTCTCTAAGACAGCAGGAAACGTGAGTGTGCTGAGAACAAAAGAACGGTGTTTCCTACACATACAGACCATATGTAGTCCAACACTGCTTCTGAAACTGATAGAAAGCACTGGTCCTCTAACATCCAATGCTTGTCTGTTAAGATGAGAAACGTGTGAGCTCAGTGAACGATGTAGTTCTTTTGAGCTGAAAAGTGACTGCCCTCACATGAAATGAAGTCTTGCTTGTAGGAAGACATAGATCCTGAGATTTAACTACTTTTCTGAAGGGAAACACACAGCATAGTTCTCATCCATGGATCACACTCTGCTTTAGAGCGAGAAGCACACTCTAGCTTTCTAGAGTCTCTAAAACAGCAGGAAATCTGAGTGTGCCCAGAACAAAAGAACGGTGTTTCCTACACAAATGGACCATATGTAGTCCAAATCTGCTTCTGAAACTGATAGAAAGCACTGACCCTCTAACATCCAATGCTTGTCAGTTAAGATGAGAAATGTGTGAGCACAGTGAACAATGTAGTTCGTTTGAGCAGAAAAGTGACTGCCCTTACCTGAAACGAAGTCTTGCCTGTAGGAAGACACAGAGCCTGGGATTTAACTCCATTTCTGAAGGGAAACACACAGCATAGTTTTCATCCATGGATCACACTCTGCTTTAGAACAAGAAGCACGCTCTTGCTTTCTAGATTCTCTAATACAGCAGGAAATCTGAATGTGCCCAGAACAAAAGAACGGTGTTTGCTACACATACAGACCATATCTAGTCCAACTCTGCTTCTGAAACTGATACAAAGCACTGGTCCTCTAATATCCAATGCTTGTCTGTTAGATGAGAAACGTGTGAGCTCAGTGAACGATGTAGTTCGTTTGAACTGAAAAGTGACTGCCCTTACATGAAACGAAGTCTTGCTTTTAGGAAGACATAGATCCTGGGATTTAACTACTTTTCTGAAGGAAAACAGCATAGTTTTCATCCATGGATCACACTCTGCTTTAGAGCGAGAAGCACGCTCTTGCTTTCTAAAGTCTCTAAGACAGCAGGAAACGTGAGTGTGCTGAGAACAAAAGAACGGTGTTTCCTACACATACGGACCATATCTAGTCCAACTCTGCTTCTGAAACTGATACAAAGCACTGGTACTCTAACATCCAATGCTTGTCAGTTAAGATGAGAAACGTGTGAGCTCCGTGAAAGATGTAGTTCGTTTGAGCAGAAAAGTGACTGCCCTTACGTGAAACGAAGTCTTGCTTGTAGGGAGACTCAGAGCCTGGGATTTAACTCCATTTCTGAAGGGAAACAAACAGCATTGTTCTCATCCATGGATCACACTCTGCTTTAGAGCGAGAAGCACACTCTTGCTTTCTAGAGTCTCTAAGACAGCAGGAAATGTGAGTGGGCTGAGAACAAAAGAACGGTGTTTCCTACACATACGGACCATATCTAGTCCAACTCTACTTGTGAAACAGATACAAAGCACTGGTACTCTAACATCCAATGCTTGTCAGTTAGGATGAGAAACGTGTGAGCTTCGTGAAAGATGTAGTTCGTTTGAGCAGAAAAGTGACTGCCCTTACCTGAAAGGAAGTCTTGCTTGTAGGAAGACTCAGAGCCTGGGATTTTACTCCATTTCTGAAGTGAAACACACAGCAGTGTTCTCATCCATTGATCACACTCTGCTTTAGAACAAGAAGCACGATCTTGCTTTCTAGAGTCTCTAAGACAGCAGGAAACGTGTGTTTGCTGAGAACAAAAGAACGGTGTTTCCTACACATACAGACCATATCTAGTCCAACCCTGCTTCTAAAACTGATACAAAGCACTGGTCCTCTAACATCCAATGCTTGTCTGTTAAGATGAGAAACGTGTGGCTCCGTGAACGATGTAGTTTGTTTGAGCTTAAAAGTGACTGCCCTTACCTGAAACGAAGTCTTGCTTGTAGGAAGACTCAGAGCCTTGGATTTAACTCCATTTCTGAGGTAAAACACACAGCAGTGTAATCATCCATGGATCACACTCTGCTTTAGAACAAGAAGCACACTCTTGCTTTCTAGACTCTCTAAGACAGCAGGAAACGTGAGTGTGCTGAGAACAAAAGAACGGTGTTTCCTACACATACGGACATTATATAGTCCAACTCTGCTTCTGAAACTGATAAAAAGCACTGGTAATCTAAAATCTAATGTTTGTCTGTTAAGATGAGAAACGTGTGAGCTTCGTGAACGCTGTAGTTCGTTTGACCTGAAAAGTGACTGCCCTTACCTGAAACGAAGTCTTGCTTGTAGGAAGACTCAGAGCCTGGGATTTAACTCCATTTCTGAAGTGAAACACACAGCATAGTTCTCAATCATTGATCACACTCTGCTTTAGAACAAGAAGCACGCTCTTGCTTTCTAGAATCTCTAAGACAGCAGGAAACGTGAGTTTGCTGAGAACAAAAGAACGGTGTTTCCTACACATACAGACCATATCTAGTCCAACTCTGCCTCTGAAACTGATACAAAGCACTGGTCCTCTACCATCCAATGCTTGTCTGT
Source organism: Onychomys leucogaster (assembly GCA_949786385.1). Taxonomy (NCBI): domain Eukaryota; kingdom Metazoa; phylum Chordata; class Mammalia; order Rodentia; family Cricetidae; genus Onychomys; species Onychomys leucogaster. Next base: position 372,162 of record CATKUP010000129.1, on the reverse strand, counting down.
TAAGATGAGAAACGTGTGAGCTCCGTGAACGATGTAGTTCGTTTGAGCTGAAAAGTGACTGCCCTTTCCTGAAACGAAGTCTTGCTTGTAAGGAGACTCAGAGCCTGGGATTTAACTCCATTTCTGAAGGGAAACACACAGGATAGTTCTCATCCATGGATCACACTCTGCTTTAGAGCGAGAAGCACGCTCTTGCTTTCTAGAGTCTCTAAGACAGCAGGAAACGTGAGTGTGCTGAGAACAAAAGAACGGTGTTTCCTACACATACAGACCATATCTAGTCCAACACTGCTTCGGAAACTGATAGAAAGCACTGGTCCTCTAACATCCAATGCTTGTCTGTTAAGATGAGAAACGTGTGAGCTCAGTGAACGATGTAGTTCTTTTGAGCTGAAAAGTGACTGCCCTCACATGAAATGAAGTCTTGCTTGTAGGAAGACATAGATCCTGAGATTTAACTACTTTTCTGAAGGGAAACACACAGCATAGTTCTCATCCATGGATCACACTCTGCTTTAGAGCGAGAAGCACACTCTAGCTTTCTAGAGTCTCTAAAACAGCAGGAAATCTGAGTGTGCCCAGAAAAAAAGAACGGTGTTTCCTACACAAATGGACCATATGTAGTCCAAATCTGCTTCTGAAACTGATAGAAAGCACTGACCCTCTAACATCCAATGCTTGTCAGTTAAGATGAGAAATGTGTGAGCACAGTGAACAATGTAGTTCGTTTGAGCAGAAAAGTGACTGCCCTTACCTGAAACGAAGTCTTGCCTGTAGGAAGACACAGAGCCTGGGATTTAACTCCATTTCTGAAGGGAAACACAAAGCATAGTTTTCATCCATGGATCACACTCTGCTTTAGAACAAGAAGCACGCTCTTGCTTTCTAGATTCTCTAATAGAGCAGGAAATCTGAATGTGCCCAGAAAAAAAGAACGGTGTTTGCTACACATACAGACCATATCTAGTCCAACTCTGCTTCTGAAACTGATACAAAGCACTGGTCCTCTAATATCCAATGCTTGTCTGTTAGATGAGAAACGTGTGAGCTCAGTGAACGATGTAGTTCGTTTGAACTGAAAAGTGACTGCCCTTACATGAAACGAAGTCTTGCTTTTAGGAAGACATAGATCCTGGGATTTAACTACTTTTCTGAAGGAAAACAGCATAGTTTTCATCCATGGATCACACTCTGCTTTAGAGCGAGAAGCACGCTCTTGCTTTCTAAAGTCTCTAAGACAGCAGGAAACGTGAGTGTGCTGAGAACAAAAGAACGGTGTTTCCTACACATACGGACCATATCTAGTCCAACTCTGCTTCTGAAACTGATACAAAGCACTGGTACTCTAACATCCAATGCTTGTCAGTTAAGATGAGAAACGTGTGAGCTTCGTGAAAGATGTAGTTCTTTTGAGCAGAAAAGTGACTGCCCTTACCTGAAACGAAGTCTTGCTTGTAGGAAGACTCAGAGCCTGGGATTTAACTCCATTTCTGAAGTGAAACACACAGCAGTGTTCTCATCCATTGATCACACTCTGCTTTAGAACAAGAAGCACGATCTTGCTTTCTAGAGTCTCTAAGACAGCAGGAAACGTGAGTTTGCTGAGAACAAAAGAACGGTGTTTCCTACACATACAGACCATATCTAGTCCAACCCTGCTTCTGAAACTGATACAAAGCACTGGTGCTCTAACATCCAATGCTTGTCAGTTAAGATGAGAAACGTGTGAGCTTTGTGAATGATGTAGTTCCTTTGAACTGAAAAGTGACTGCCCTTACCTTAAACAAATTGTTGCTTGTAGTAAGACACAGAGCCTGGGATTTAAGTCCATTTCTGAAGGGAAACAGACAGGATAGTTCTCATCCATGGATCACACTGTGCTTTAGAGCAAGAAGCACGCTCTTGCTTTCTAGAGTCTCTAATACAGCAGGAAATCTGAGTGTGCCCAGAATAAAAGAACGGTGTTTCCTACACATACAGACCATATCTAGTCCAACTCTGCCTCTGAAACTGATACAAAGCACTGGTCCTTTAACATCCAATGCTTGTCAGTTAAGATGAGAAACGTGTGAGCTCAGTGAACGATGTAGTTAATTTGAGCAGAAAAGTGACTGCCATTACCTGAATTGAAGTCTTGCTTGTAGGAAGACTCAGAGCCTTGGATTTAACTCCATTTCTGAGGTAAAACACACAGCAGTGTAATCATCCATTGATCACACTCTGCTTTAGAACAAGAAGCACGCTCTTGCTTTCTAGACTCTCTAAGACAGCAGGAAACGTGAGTTTGCTGTGAACAAAAGAACGGTGTTTCCTACACATATGGACCATATCTAGTCCAACTCTTCTTCTGAAACTGATAGAATTCGCTGGTCCTCTAACATTCAATGCTTGTCATTTAAGATGAAAAACGTGTGAGATTTGTGAATGATGTAGTTCCTTTGAACTGAAAAGTGACTGCCCTTACCTGAAACGAATTCTTGCTTGTAGTAAGACACAGAGCCTGGGATTTAAGTCCATTTCTGAAGGGAAACACACAGCATAGTTCTCATCCATGGATCACACTCTTCTTTAGAGCGAGAAGCACACTCTAGCTTTCTTGAGTCTCTAATACAGCATGAAATCTGAGTGTGCCCAGAACAAATGAACGGTGTTTCCTACACCTATGGACCATATCTAGTCCAACTCTGCTTCTGAAATTGATACAAAGCACTGGTCCTCTAATATCCAATGCTTGTCTGTTAGATGAGAAACGTGTGAGCTCAGTGAACGATGTAGTTCGTTTGAGCTGAAAAGTGACAGCCCTTACATGAAACGAAGTCTTGCTTGTAGTAAGACATAGATCCTGGGATTTAACTACTTTTCTGAAGGGAAACAGCATAGTTTTCATCCATGGATCACACTCTGCTTTAGAGCGAGAAGCACGCTCTTGCTTTCTAAAGTCTCTAAGACAGCAGGAAACGTGAGTGTGCTGAGAACAAAAAACGGTGTTTCCTACACATACGGACATTATATAGTCCAACTCTGCTTCTAAAACTGATACAAAGCACTGGTCCTCTAACATCCAATGCTTGTCTGTTAAGATGAGAAACGTGTGAGATCAGTGAACGATGTAGTTCGTTTGAGCTGAAAAGTGACTGCCCTTACATGAAATGAAGTCTTGCTTGTAGGAAGACATAGATCCTGGGATTTAACTACTTTTCTGAAGGGAAACACACAACATAGTTTTCTTCCATGGATCACACTCTGCTTTAGAGCGAGAAGCACGCTCTTGCTTTCTAAAGTCTCTAAGACAGCAGGAAACGTGAGTGTGCTGACAAAAAGGAACGGTGTTTCCTACACATGCGGACCATATCTACTCCAACTCTGCTTCTGAAACAGATACAAAGCACTGGTACTCTAACATCCAATGCTTGTCTGTTAAGATGAGAAACGTGTGAGCTCCGTGAAAGATGTAGTTCGTTTGAGCTGAAAAGTGACTGCCCTTACCTGAAACGAATTCTTGCTTGTAGGAAGACTCAGAGCCTTGGATTTAACTCCATTTCTGAGGTAAAACACACAGCAGTGTAATCATCCATTGATCACACTCTGCTTTAGAACAAGAAGCACACTCTTGCTTTCTAGACTCTCTAAGACAGCAGGAAACGTGAGTGTGCTGAGAACAAAAGAACGGTGTTTCCTACACATACGGACATTATATAGTCCAACTCTGCTTCTGAAACTGATAGAATTCGCCGGTCCTCTAACATTCAATGCTTGTCATTTAACATGAAAAACGTGTGAGCTCAGTGAACGATGTAGTTCTTTTGAGCTGAAAAGTGACTGCCCTCACATGAAATGAAGTCTTGCTTGTAGGAAGACATAGATCCTGAGATTTAACTACTTTTCTGAAGGGAAACACACAGCATAGTTCTCATCCATGGATCACACTCTGCTTTAGAGCGAGAAGCACACTCTAGCTTTCTAGAGTCTCTAAAACAGCAGGAAATCTGAGTGTGCCCAGAACAAAAGAACGGTGTTTCCTACACAAATGGACCATATGTAGTCCAAATCTGCTTCTGAAACTGATAGAAAGCACTGACCCTCTAACATCCAATGCTTGTCAGTTAAGATGAGAAATGTGTGAGCTCAGTGAACGATGTAGTTCGTTTGAGCAGAAAAGTGACTGCCCTTACCTGAAACGAAGTCTTGCCTGTAGGAAGACACAGAGCCTGCGATTTAACTCCATTTCTGAAGGGAAACACACAGCATAGTTTTCATCCATGGATCACAATCTGCTTTAGAACAAGAAGCACGCTCTTGCTTTCTAGATTCTCTAATACAGCAGGAAATCTGAATGTGCCCAGAACAAAAGAACGGTGTTTGCTAGACATACAGACCATATCTAGTCCAACTCTGCTTCTGAAACTGATACAAAGCACTGGTCCTCTAATATCCAATGCTTGTCTGTTAGATGAGAAACGTGTGAGCTCAGTGAACGATGTAGTTCGTTTGAACTGAAAAGTGACTGCCCTTACATGAAACGAAGTCTTGCTTTTAGGAAGACATAGATCCTGGGATTTAACTACTTTTCTGAAGGAAAACAGCATAGTTTTCATCCATGGTTCACACTCTGCTTTAGAGCGAGAAGCACGCTCTTGCTTTCTAAAGTCTCTAAGACAGCAGGAAACGTGAGTGTGCTGAGAACAAAAGAACGGTGTTTCCTACACATACGGACCATATCTAGTCCAAATCTGCTTCTGAAACTGATACAAAGCACTGGTACTCTAACATCCAATGCTTGTCAGTTAAGATGAGAAACGTGTGAGCTTCGTGAAAGATGTAGTTCTTTTGAGCAGAAAAGTGACTGCCCTTACCTGAAACGAAGTCTTGCTTGTAGGAAGACTCAGAGCCTGGGATTTAACTCCATTTCTGAAGTGAAACACACAGCAGTGTTCTCATCCATTGATCACACTCTGCTTTAGAACAAGAAGCACGATCTTGCTTTCTAGAGTCTCTAAGACAGCAGGAAACGTGAGTTTGCTGAGAACAAAAGAACGGTGTTTCCTACACATACAGACCATATCTAGTCCAACCCTGCTTCTGAAACTGATACAAAGCACTGGTGCTCTAACATCCAATGCTTGTCAGTTAAGATGAGAAACGTGTGAGCTTTGTGAATGATGTACTTCCTTTGAACTGAAAAGTGACTGCCCTTACCTTAAACAAATTGTTGCTTGTAGTAAGACAGAGAGCCTGGGATTTAAGTCCATTTCTGAAGGGAAACAGACAGGATAGTTCTCATCCATGGATCACACTGTGCTTTAGAGCAAGAAGCACCCTCTTGCTTTCTAGAGTCTCTAATACAGCAGGAAATCTGAGTGTGCCCAGAATAAAAGAACGGTGTTTCCTACACATACAGACCATATCTAGTCCAACTCTGCCTCTGAAACTGATACAAAGCACTGGTCCTTTAACATCCAATGCTTGTCAGTTAAGATGAGAAACGTGTGAGCTCAGTGAACGATGTAGTTCGTTTGAGCAGAAAAGTGACTGCCCTTACCTGAATTGAAGTCTTGCTTGTAGGAAGACTCAGAGCCTTGGATTTAACTCCATTTCTGAGGTAAAACACACAGCAGTGTAATCATCCATTGATCACACTCTGCTTTAGAACAAGAAGCACGCTCTTGCTTTCTAGACTCTCTAAGACAGCAGGAAACGTGAGTTTGCTGAGAACAAAAGAACGGTGTTTCCTACACATATGGACCATATCTAGTCCAACTCTTCTTCTGAAACTGATAGAATTCGCTGGTCCTCTAACATTCAATGCTTGTCATTTAAGATGAAAAACGTGTGAGATTTGTGAATGATGTAGTTCCTTTGAACTGAAAAGTGACTGCCCTTACCTGAAACGAATTCTTGCTTGTAGTAAGACACAGAGCCTGGGATTTAAGTCCATTTCTGAAGGGAAACACACAGCATAGTTCTCATCCATGGATCACACTCTTCTTTAGAGCGAGAAGCACACTCTAGCTTTCTTGAGTCTCTAATACAGCATGAAATCTGAGTGTGCCCAGAACAAATGAACGGTGTTTCCTACACCTATGGACCATATCTAGTCCAACTCTGCTTCTGAAATTGATACAAAGCACTGGTCCTCTAATATCCAATGCTTGTCTGTTAGATGAGAAACGTGTGAGCTCAGTGAACGATGTAGTTCTTTTGAGCTGAAAAGTGACAGCCCTTACATGAAACGAAGTCTTGCTTGTAGTAAGACATAGATCCTGGGATTTAACTACTTTTCTGAAGGGAAACAGCATAGTTTTCATCCATGGATCACACTCTGCTTTAGAGCGAGAAGCACGCTCTTGCTTTCTAAAGTCTCTAAGACAGCAGGAAACGTGAGTGTGCTGACAAAAAGGAACGGTGTTTCCTACACATGCGGACCATATCTACTCCAACTCTGCTTCTGAAACAGATACAAAGCACTGGTACTCTAACATCCAATGCTTGTCTGTTAAGATGAGAAACGTGTGAGCTCCGTGAAAGATGTAGTTCGTTTGAGCTGAAAAGTGACTGCCCTTACCTGAAACGAATTCTTGCTTGTAGGAAGACTCAGAGCCTTGGATTTAACTCCATTTCTGAGGTAAAACACACAGCAGTGTAATCATCCATTGATCACACTCTGCTTTAGAACAAGAAGCACACTCTTGCTTTCTAGACTCTCTAAGACAGCAGGAAACGTGAGTGTGCTGAGAACAAAAGAACGGTGTTTCCTACACATACGGACATTATATAGTCCAACTCTGCTTCTGAAACTGATAGAATTCGCTGGTCCTCTAACATTCAATGCTTGTCATTTAACATGAAAAACGTGTGAGCTCAGTGAACGATGTAGTTCTTTTGAGCTGAAAAGTGACTGCCCTCACATGAAATGAAGTCTTGCTTGTAGGAAGACATAGATCCTGAGATTTAACTACTTTTCTGAAGGGAAACACACAGCATAGTTCTCATCCATGGATCACACTCTGCTTTAGAGCGAGAAGCACACTCTAGCTTTCTAGAGTCTCTAAAACAGCAGGAAATCTGAGTGTGCCCAGAACAAAAGAACGGTGTTTCCTACACAAATGGACCATATGTAGTCCAAATCTGCTTCTGAAACTGATAGAAAGCACTGACCCTCTAACATCCAATGCTTGTCAGTTAAGATGAGAAATGTGTGAGCTCAGTGAACGATGTAGTTCGTTTGAGCAGAAAAGTGACTGCCCTTACCTGAAACGAAGTCTTGCCTGTAGGAAGACACAGAGCCTGCGATTTAACTCCATTTCTGAAGGGAAACACACAGCATAGTTTTCATCCATGGATCACACTCTGCTTTAGAACAAGAAGCAGGCTCTTGCTTTCTAGATTCTCTAATACAGCAGGAAATCTGAATGTGCCCAGAACAAAAGAACGGTGTTTGCTACACATACAGACCATATCTAGTCCAACTCTGCTTCTGAAACTGATACAAAGCACTGGTCCTCTAATATCCAATGCTTGTCTGTTAGATGAGAAACGTGTGAGCTCAGTGAACGATGTAGTTCGTTTGAACTGAAAAGTGACTGCCCTTACATGAAACGAAGTCTTGCTTTTAGGAAGACATAGATCCTGGGATTTAACTACTTTTCTGAAGGAAAACAGCATAGTTTTCATCCATGGATCACACTCTGCTTTAGAGCGAGAAGCATGCTCTTGCTTTCTAAAGTCTCTAAGACAGCAGGAAACGTGAGTGTGCTGAGAACAAAAGAACGGTGTTTCCTACACATACGGACCATATCTAGTCCAAATATGCTTCTGAAACTGATACAAAGCACTGGTACTCTAACATCCAATGCTTGTCAGTTAAGATGAGAAACGTGTGAGCTTCGTGAAAGATGTAGTTCTTTTGAGCAGAAAAGTGACTGCCCTTACCTGAAACGAAGTCTTGCTTGTAGGAAGACTCAGAGCCTGGGATTTAACTCCATTTCTGAAGTGAAACACACAGCAGTGTTCTCATCCATTGATCAAACTCTGCTTTAGAACAAGAAGCACAATCTTGCTTTCTAGAGTCTCTAAGACAGCAGGAAACGTGAGTTTGCTGAGAACAAAAGAACGGTGTTTCCTACACATACAGACCATATCTAGTCCAACCCTGCTTCTGAAACTGATACAAAGCACTGGTGCTCTAACATCCGATGCTTGTCAGTTAAGATGAGAAACGTGTGAGCTTTGTGAATGATGTAGTTCCTTTGAACTGAAAAGTGACTGCCCTTACCTTAAACAAATTGTTGCTTGTAGTAAGACACAGAGCCTGGGATTTAAGTCCATTTCTGAAGGGAAACAGACAGGATAGTTCTCATCCATGGATCACACTGTGCTTTAGAGCAAGAAGCACGCTCTTGCTTTCTAGAGTCTCTAATACAGCAGGAAATCTGAGTGTGCCCAGAATAAAAGAACAGTGTTTCCTACACATACAGACCATATCTAGTCCAACTCTGCCTCTGAAACTGATACAAAGCACTGGTCCTTTAACATCCAATGCTTGTCAGTTAGGATGAGAAACGTGTGAGCTTCGTGAAAGATGTAGTTCGTTTGAGCAGAAAAGTGACTGCCCTTACCTGAAAGGAAGTCTTGCTTGTAGGAAGACTCAGAGCCTGGGATTTTACTCCATTTCTGAAGTGAAACACACAGCAGTGTTCTCATCCATTGATCACACTCTGCTTTAGAACAAGAAGCACGATCTTGCTTTCTAGAGTCTCTAAGACAGCAGGAAACGTGAGTTTGCTGAGAACAAAAGAACGGTGTTTCCTACACATACAGACCATATCTAGTCCAACCCTGCTTCTAAAACTGATACAAAGCACTGGTCCTCTAACATCCAATGCTTGTCTGTTAAGATGAGAAACGTGTGAGCTCCGTGAACGATGTAGTTCGTTTGAGCTTAAAAGTGACTGCCCTTACCTGAAATGAAGTCTTGCTTGTAGGAAGACTCAGAGCCTTGGATTTAACTCCATTTCTGAGGTAAAACACACAGCAGTGTAATCATCCATGGATCACACTCTGCTTTAGAACAAGAAGCACACTCTTGCTTTCTAGACTCTCTAAGACACCAGGAAACGTGAGTGTGCAGAGAACAAAAGAACGGTGTTTCCTACACATACAGACATTATATAGTCCGACTCTGCTTCTGAAACTGATAAAAAGCACTGGTAATCTAAAATCTAATGTTTGTCTGTTAAGATGAGAAACGTGTGAGCTTCGTGAACGATGTAGTTCGTTTGACCTGAAAACTGACTGCCCTTACCTGAAACGAAGTCTTGCTTGTAGGAAGACTCAGAGCCTGGGATTTAACTCCATTTCTGAAGTGAAACACACAGCATAGTTCTCAATCATTGATCACACTCTGCTTTAGAACAAGAAGCACGCTCTTGCTTTCTAGAATCTCTAAGACAGCAGGAAACGTGAGTTTGCTGAGAACAAAAGAACGGTGTTTCCTACACATACGGACCATATCTAGTCCAACTCTGCCTCTGAAACTGATACAAAGCACTGGTCCTCTACCATCCAATGCTTGTCTGTTAAGATGAGAAACGTGTGAGCTCCGTGAACGATGTAGTTCGTTTGAGCTGAAAAATGACTGCCCTTTCCTGAAACGAAGTCTTGCTTGTAGGGAGACTCAGAGCCTGGGATTTAACTCCATTTCTGAATGGAAACACACAGGATAGTTCTCATCCATGGATCACACTCTGCTTTAGAGCGAGAAGCACGCTCTTGCTTTCTAGAGTCTCTAAGACAGCAGGAAACGTGAGTGTGCTGAGAACAAAAGAACGGTGTTTCCTACACATACAGACCATATCTAGTCCAACACTGCTTCTGAAACTGATAGAAAGCACTGGTCCTCTAACATCCAATGCTTGTCTGTTAAGATGAGAAACGTGTGAGCTCAGTGAACGATGTAGTTCGTTTGAGCTGAAAAGTGACTGCCCTCACATGAAATGAAGTCTTGCTTGTAGGAAGACATAGATCCTGAGATTTAACTACTTTTCTGAAGGGAAACACACAGCATAGTTCTCATCCATGGATCACACTCTGCTTTAGAGCGAGAAGCACACTCTAGCTTTCTAGAGTCTCTAAAACAGCAGGAAATCTGAGTGTGCCAAGAACAAAAGAACGGTGTTTCCTACACAAATGGACCATATGTAGTCCAAATCTGCTTCTGAACCTGATAGAAAGCACTGACCCTCTAACATCCAATGCTTCTCAGTTAGGATGAGAAATGTGTGAGCTCAGTGAACGATGTAGTTCGTTTGAGCAGAAAAGTGACTGCCCTTACCTGAAACGAAGTCTTGCCTGTAGGAAGACACAGAGCCTGGGATTTAACTCCATTTCTGAAGGGAAACACACAGCATAGTTTTCATCCATGGATCACACTCTGCTTTAGAACAAGAAGCACGCTCTTGCTTTCTAGATTCTCTAATACAGCAGGAAATCTGAATGTGCCCAGAACAAAAGAACGGTGTTTCCTACACATACAGACCATATCTAGTCCAACTCTGCTTCTGAAACTGATACAAAGCACTGGTCCTCTAATATCCAATGCTTGTCAGTTAAGATGAGAAATGTGTGAGCTCAGTGAACGATGTAGTTCGTTTGAGCAGAAAAGTGACTGCCCTTACCTGAAACGAAGTCTTGCCTGTAGGAAGACACAGAGCCTGCGATTTAACTCCATTTCTGAAGGGAAACACACAGCATAGTTTTCATCCATGGATCACACTCTGCTTTAGAACAAGAAGCACGCTCTTGCTTTCTAGATTCTCTAATACAGCAGGAAATCTGAATGTGCCCAGAACCAAAGAACGGTGTTTGCTACACATACAGACCATATCTAGTCCAACTCTGCTTCTGAAACTGATACAAAGCACTGGTCCTCTAATATCCAATGCTTGTCTGTTAGATGAGAAACGTGTGAGCTCAGTGAACGATGTAGTTCGTTTGAACTGAAAAGTGACTGCCCTTACATGAAACGAAGTCTTGCTTTTAGGAAGACATAGATCCTGGGATTTAACTACTTTTCTGAAGGAAAACAGCATAGTTTTCATCCATGGATCACACTCTGCTTTAGAGCGAGAAGCATGCTCTTGCTTTCTAAAGTCTCTAAGACAGCAGGAAACGTGAGTGTGCTGAGAACAAAAGAACGGTGTTTCCTACACATACGGACCATATCTAGTCCAAATCTGCTTCTGAAACTGATACAAAGCACTGGTACTCTAACATCCAATGCTTGTCAGTTAAGATGAGAAACGTGTGAGCTTCGTGAAAGATGTAGTTCTTTTGAGCAGAAAAGTGACTGCCCTTACCTGAAAGGAAGTCTTGCTTGTAGGAAGACTCAGAGCCTGGGATTTAACTCCATTTCTGAAGTGAAACACACAGCAGTGTTCTCATCCATTGATCAAACTCTGCTTTAGAACAAGAAGCACGATCTTGCTTTCTAGAGTCTCTAAGACAGCAGGAAACGTGAGTTTGCTGAGAACAAAAGAACGGTGTTTCCTACACATACAGACCATATCTAGTCCAACCCTGCTTCTGAAACTGATACAAAGCACTGGTGCTCTAACATCCGATGCTTGTCAGTTAAGATGAGAAACGTGTGAGCTTTGTGAATGATGTAGTTCCTTTGAACTGAAAAGTGACTGCCCTTACCTTAAACAAATTGTTGCTTGTAGTAAGACACAGAGCCTGGGATTTAAGTCCATTTCTGAAGGGAAACAGACAGGATAGTTCTCATCCATGGATCACACTGTGCTTTAGAGCAAGAAGCACGCTCTTGCTTTCTAGAGTCTCTAATACAGCAGGAAATCTGAGTGTGCCCAGAATAAAAGAACGGTGTTTCCTACACATACAGACCATATCTAGTCCAACTCTGCCTCTGAAACTGATACAAAGCACTGGTCCTTTAACATCCAATGCTTGTCAGTTAGGATGAGAAACGTGTGAGCTTCGTGAAAGATGTAGTTCGTTTGAGCAGAAAAGTGACTGCCCTTACCTGAAAGGAAGTCTTGCTTGTAGGAAGACTCAGAGCCTGGGATTTTACTCCATTTCTGAAGTGAAACACACAGCAGTGTTCTCATCCATTGATCACACTCTGCTTTAGAACAAGAAGCACGATCTTGCTTTCTAGAGTCTCTAAGACAGCAGGAAACGTGAGTTTGCTGAGAACAAAAGAACGGTGTTTCCTACACATACAGACCATATCTAGTCCAACCCTGCTTCTAAAACTGATACAAAGCACTGGTCCTCTAACATCCAATGCTTGTCTGTTAAGATGAGAAACGTGTGAGCTCCGTGAACGATGTAGTTCGTTTGAGCTTAAAAGTGACTGCCCTTTCCTGAAACGAAGTCTTGCTTGTAGGGAGACTCAGAGCCTGGGATTTAACTCCATTTCTGAATGGAAACACACAGGATAGTTCTCATCCATGGATCACACTCTGCTTTAGAGCGAGAAGCACGCTCTTGCTTTCTAGAGTCTCTAAGACAGCAGGAAACGTGAGTGTGCTGAGAACAAAAGAACGGTGTTTCCTACACATACAGACCATATCTAGTCCAACACTGCTTCTGAAACTGATAGAAAGCACTGGTCCTCTAACATCCAATGCTTGTCTGTTAAGATGAGAAACGTGTGAGCTCAGTGAACGATGTAGTTCGTTTGAGCTGAAAAGTGACTGCCCTCACATGAAATGAAGTCTTGCTTGTAGGAAGACATAGATCCTGAGATTTAACTACTTTTCTGAAGGGAAACACACAGCATAGTTCTCATCCATGGATCACACTCTGCTTTAGAGCGAGAAGCACACTCTAGCTTTCTAGAGTCTCTAAAACAGCAGGAAATCTGAGTGTGCCAAGAACAAAAGAACGGTGTTTCCTACACAAATGGACCATATGTAGTCCAAATCTGCTTCTGAAACTGATAGAAAGCACTGACCCTCTAACATCCAATGCTTCTCAGTTAAGATGAGAAATGTGTGAGCTCAGTGAACGATGTAGTTCGTTTGAGCAGAAAAGTGACTGCCCTTACCTGAAACGAAGTCTTGCCTGTAGAAAGACACAGAGCCTGGGATTTAACTCCATTTCTGAAGGGAAACACACAGCATAGTTTTCATCCATGGATCACACTCTGCTTTAGAACAAGAAGCACGCTCTTGCTTTCTAGATTCTCTAATACAGCAGGAAATCTGAATGTGCCCAGAACAAAAGAACGGTGTTTCCTACACATACAGACCATATCTAGTCCAACTCTGCTTCTGAAACTGATACAAAGCACTGGTCCTCTAATATCCAATGCTTGTCTGTTAGATGAGAAACGTGTGAGCTCAGTGAACGATGTAGTTCGTTTGAACTGAAAAGTGACTGCCCTTACATGAAACGAAGTCTTGCTTTTAGGAAGACATAGATCATGGGATTTAACTACTTTTCTGAAGGGAAACAGCATAGTTTTCATCCATGGATCACACTCTGCTTTAGAGCGAGAAGCACGCTCTTGCTTTCTAAAGTCTCTAAGACAGCAGGAAACGTGAGTGTGCTGAGAACAAAAGAACGGTGTTTCCTACACATACGGACCATATCTAGTCCAACTCTGCTTCTGAAACTGATACAAAGCACTGGTACTCTAACATCCAATGCTTGTCAGTTAAGATGAGAAACGTGTGAGCTTCGTGAAAGATGTAGTTCGTTTGAGCAGAAAAGTGACTGCCCTTACCTGAAACGAAGTCTTGCTTGTAGGAAGACTCAGAGCCTGGGATTTAACACCATTTCTGAAGTGAAACACACAGCAGTGTTCTCATCCATTGATCACACTCTGCTTTAGAACAAGAAGCACGATCTTGCTTTCTAGAGTCTCTAAGACAGCAGGAAACGTGAGTTTGCTGAGAACAAAAGAACGGTGTTTCCTACACATACAGACCATATCTAGTCCAACCCTGCTTCTGAAACTGATACAAAGCACTGGTCCTCTAATATCCAATGCTTGTCAGTTAAGATGAGAAACGTGTGAGCTTTGTGAATGATGTAGCTCCTTTGAACTGAAAAGTGACTGCCCTTACCTGAAACAAATTGTTGCTTGTAGTAAGACACAGAGCCTGGGATTTAAGTCCATTTCTGAAGGGAAACAGACAGCATAGTTCTCATCCATGGATCACACTGTGCTTTAGAGCAAGAAGCACGCTCTTGCTTTCTAGAGTCTCTAATACAGCAGGAAATCTGAGTGTGCCCAGAATAAAAGAACGGTGTTTCCTACACATACAGACCATATCTAGTCCAACTCTGCCTCTGAAACTGATACAAAGCACTGGTCCTTTAACATCCAATGCTTGTCAGTTAAGATGAGAAACGTGTGAGTTCCGTGAACGATGTAGTTCGTTTGAGCAGAAAAGTGACTGCCCTTACCTGAATTGAAGTCTTGCTTGTAGGAAGACTCAGAGCCTTGGATTTAACTCCATTTCTGAGGTAAAACACACAGCAGTGTAATCATCCATTGATCACACTCTGCTTTAGAACAAGAAGCACGCTCTTGCGTTCTAGACTCTCTAAGACAGCAGGAAACGTGAGTTTGCTGAGAACAAAAGAACGGTGTTTCCTACACATACAGACCATATCTAGTCCAACACTGCTTCTGAAACTGATAGAAAGCACTGGTCCTCTAACATCCAATGCTTGTCTGTTAAGATGAGAAACGTGTGAGCTCAGTGAACGATGTAGTTCGTTTGAGCTGAAAAGTGACTGCCCTCACATGAAACGAAGTCTTGCTTGTAGGAAGACATAGATCCTGAGATTTAACTACTTTTCTGAAGGGAAACACACAGCATAGTTCTCATCCATGGATTACACTCTGCTTTAGAGCGAGAAGCACACTCTAGCTTTCTAGAGTCTCTAAAACAGCAGGAAATCTGAGTGTGCCAAGAACAAAAGAACGGTGTTTCCTACACAAATGGACCATATGTAGTCCAAATCTGCTTCTGAAACTGATAGAAAGCACTGACCCTCTAACATCCAATGCTTCTCAGTTAAGATGAGAAATGTGTGAGCTCAGTGAACGATGTAGTTCGTTTGAGCAGAAAAGTGACTGCCCTTACCTGAAACGAAGTCTTGCCTGTAGGAAGACACAGAGCCTGGGATTTAACTCCATTTCTGAAGGGAAACACACAGCATAGTTTTCATCCATGGATCACACTCTGCTTTAGAACAAGAAGCACGCTCTTGCTTTCTAGATTCTCTAATACAGCAGGAAATCTGAATGTGCCCAGAACAAAAGAACGGTGTTTCCTACACATACAGACCATATCTAGTCCAACTCTGCTTCTGAAACTGATACAAAGCACTGGTCCTCTAATATCCAATGCTTGTCAGTTAAGATGAGAAATGTGTGAGCTCAGTGAACGATGTAGTTCGTTTGAGCAGAAAAGTGACTGCCCTTACCTGAAACGAAGTCTTGCTGTAGGAAGACACAGAGCCTGCGATTTAACTCCATTTCTGAAGGGAAACACACAGCATAGTTTTCATCCATGGATCACACTCTGCTTTAGAACAAGAAGCACGCTCTTGCTTTCTAGATTCTCTAATACAGCAGGAAATCTGAATGTGCCCAGAACCAAAGAACGGTGTTTGCTACACATACAGACCATATCTAGTCCAACTCTGCTTCTGAAATTGATACAAAGTACTGGTCCTCTAATATCCAATGCTTGTCTGTTAGATGAGAAACGTGTGAGCTCAGTGAACGATGTAGTTCGTTTGAACTGAAAAGTGACTGCCCTTACATGAAACGAAGTCTTGCTTTTAGGAAGACATAGATCCTGGGATTTAACTACTTTTCTGAAGGAAAACAGCATAGTTTTCATCCATGGATCACACTCTGCTTTAGAGCGAGAAGCATGCTCTTGCTTTCTAAAGTCTCTAAGACAGCAGGAAACGTGAGTGTGCTGAGAACAAAAGAACGGTGTTTCCTACACATACGGACCATATCTAGTCCAAATCTGCTTCTGAAACTGATACAAAGCACTGGTACTCTAACATCCAATGCTTGTCAGTTAAGATGAGAAACGTGTGAGCTTCGTGAAAGATGTAGTTCTTTTGAGCAGAAAAGTGACTGCCCTTACCTGAAACGAAGTCTTGCTTGTAGGAAGACTCAGAGCCTGGGATTTAACTCCATTTCTGAAGTGAAACACACAGCAGTGTTCTCATCCATTGATCAAACTCTGCTTTAGAACAAGAAGCACGATCTTGCTTTCTAGAGTCTCTAAGACAGCAGGAAACGTGAGTTTGCTGAGAACAAAAGAACGGTGTTTCCTACACATACAGACCATATCTAGTCCAACCCTGCTTCTGAAACTGATACAAAGCACTGGTGCTCTAACATCCGATGCTTGTCAGTTAAGATGAGAAACGTGTGAGCTTTGTGAATGATGTAGTTCCTTTGAACTGAAAAGTGACTGCCCTTACCTTAAACAAATTGTTGCTTGTAGTAAGACACAGAGCCTGGGATTTAAGTCCATTTCTGAAGGGAAACAGACAGGATAGTTCTCATCCATGGATCACACTGTGCTTTAGAGCAAGAAGCACGCTCTTGCTTTCTAGAGTCTCTAATACAGCAGGAAATCTGAGTGTGCCCAGAATAAAAGAACGGTGTTTCCTACACATACAGACCATATCTAGTCCAACTCTGCCTCTGAAACTGATACAAAGCACTGGTCCTTTAACATCCAATGCTTGTCAGTTAGGATGAGAAACGTGTGAGCTTCGTGAAAGATGTAGTTCGTTTGAGCAGAAAAGTGACTGCCCTTACCTGAAAGGAAGTCTTGCTTGTAGGAAGACTCAGAGCCTGGGATTTTACTCCATTTCTGAAGTGAAACACACAGCAGTGTTCTCATCCATTGATCACACTCTGCTTTAGAACAAGAAGCACGATCTTGCTTTCTAGAGTCTCTAAGACAGCAGGAAACGTGAGTTTGCTGAGAACAAAAGAACGGTGTTTCCTACACATACAGACCATATCTAGTCCAACCCTGCTTCTAAAACTGATACAAAGCACTGGTCCTCTAACATCCAATGCTTGTCTGTTAAGATGAGAAACGTGTGAGCTCCGTGAACGATGTAGTTCGTTTGAGCTTAAAAGTGACTGCCCTTTCCTGAAACGAAGTCTTGCTTGTAGGGAGACTCAGAGCCTGGGATTTAACTCCATTTCTGAATGGAAACACACAGGATAGTTCTCATCCATGGATCACACTCTGCTTTAGAGCGAGAAGCACGCTCTTGCTTTCTAGAGTCTCTAAGACAGCAGGAAACGTGAGTGTGCTGAGAACAAAAGAACGGTGTTTCCTACACATACAGACCATATCTAGTCCAACACTGCTTCTGAAACTGATAGAAAGCACTGGTCCTCTAACATCCAATGCTTGTCTGTTAAGATGAGAAACGTGTGAGCTCAGTGAACGATGTAGTTCGTTTGAGCTGAAAAGTGACTGCCCTCACATGAAATGAAGTCTTGCTTGTAGGAAGACATAGATCCTGAGATTTAACTACTTTTCTGAAGGGAAACACACAGCATAGTTCTCATCCATGGATCACACTCTGCTTTAGAGCGAGAAGCACACTCTAGCTTTCTAGAGTCTCTAAAACAGCAGGAAATCTGAGTGTGCCAAGAACAAAAGAACGGTGTTTCCTACACAAATGGACCATATGTAGTCCAAATCTGCTTCTGAAACTGATAGAAAGCACTGACCCTCTAACATCCAATGCTTCTCAGTTAAGATGAGAAATGTGTGAGCTCAGTGAACGATGTAGTTCGTTTGAGCAGAAAAGTGACTGCCCTTACCTGAAACGAAGTCTTGCCTGTAGGAAGACACAGAGCCTGGGATTTAACTCCATTTCTGAAGGGAAACACACAGCATAGTTTTCATCCATGGATCACACTCTGCTTTAGAACAAGAAGCACGCTCTTGCTTTCTAGATTCTCTAATACAGCAGGAAATCTGAATGTGCCCAGAACAAAAGAACGGTGTTTCCTACACATACAGACCATATCTAGTCCAACTCTGCTTCTGAAACTGATACAAAGCACTGGTCCTCTAATATCCAATGCTTGTCTGTTAGATGAGAAACGTGTGAGCTCAGTGAACGATGTAGTTCGTTTGAACTGAAAAGTGACTGCCCTTACATGAAACGAAGTCTTGCTTTTAGGAAGACATAGATCCTGGGATTTAACTACTTTTCTGAAGGGAAACAGCATAGTTTTCATCCATGGATCACACTCTGCTTTAGAGCGAGAAGCACGCTCTTGCTTTCTAAAGTCTCTAAGACAGCAGGAAACGTGAGTGTGCTGAGAACAAAAGAACGGTGTTTCCTACACATACGGACCATATCTAGTCCAACTCTGCTTCTGAAACTGATACAAAGCACTGGTACTCTAACATCCAATGCTTGTCAGTTAAGATGAGAAACGTGTGAGCTTCGTGAAAGATGTAGTTCGTTTGAGCAGAAAAGTGACTGCCCTTACCTGAAACGAAGTCTTGCTTGTAGGAAGACTCAGAGCCTGGGATTTAACACCATTTCTGAAGTGAAACACACAGCAGTGTTCTCATCCATTGATCACACTCTGCTTTAGAACAAGAAGCACGATCTTGCTTTCTAGAGTCTCTAAGACAGCAGGAAACGTGAGTTTGCTGAGAACAAAAGAACGGTGTTTCCTACACATACAGACCATATCTAGTCCAACCCTGCTTCTGAAACTGATACAAAGCACTGGTCCTCTAATATCCAATGCTTGTCAGTTAAGATGAGAAACGTGTGAGCTTTGTGAATGATGTAGCTCCTTTGAACTGAAAAGTGACTGCCCTTACCTGAAACAAATTGTTGCTTGTAGTAAGACACAGAGCCTGGGATTTAAGTCCATTTCTGAAGGGAAACAGACAGCATAGTTCTCATCCATGGATCACACTGTGCTTTAGAGCAAGAAGCACGCTCTTGCTTTCTAGAGTCTCTAATACAGCAGGAAATCTGAGTGTGCCCAGAATAAAAGAACGGTGTTTCCTACACATACAGACCATATCTAGTCCAACTCTGCCTCTGAAACTGATACAAAGCACTGGTCCTTTAACATCCAATGCTTGTCAGTTAAGATG
Source organism: Onychomys leucogaster (assembly GCA_949786385.1). NCBI lineage: Eukaryota > Metazoa > Chordata > Mammalia > Rodentia > Cricetidae > Onychomys > Onychomys leucogaster. Next base: position 352,996 of record CATKUP010000129.1, on the reverse strand, counting down.
AGAAACGTGTGAGTTCCGTGAACGATGTAGTTCGTTTGAGCAGAAAAGTGACTGCCCTTACCTGAATTGAAGTCTTGCTTGTAGGAAGACTCAGAGCCTTGGATTTAACTCCATTTCTGAGGTAAAACACACAGCAGTGTAATCATCCATTGATCACACTCTGCTTTAGAACAAGAAGCACGCTCTTGCTTTCTAGACTCTCTAAGACAGCAGGAAACGTGAGTTTGCTGAGAACAAAAGAACGGTGTTTCCTACACATACAGACCATATCTAGTCCAACACTGCTTCTGAAACTGATAGAAAGCACTGGTCCTCTAACATCCAATGCTTGTCTGTTAAGATGAGAAACGTGTGAGCTCAGTGAACGATGTAGTTCATTTGAGCTGAAAAGTGACTGCCCTCACATGAAACGAAGTCTTGCTTGTAGGAAGACATAGATCCTGAGATTTAACTACTTTTCTGAAGGGAAACACACAGCATAGTTCTCATCCATGGATTACACTCTGCTTTAGAGCGAGAAGCACACTCTAGCTTTCTAGAGTCTCTAAAACAGCAGGAAATCTGAGTGTGCCAAGAACAAAAGAACGGTGTTTCCTACACAAATGGACCATATGTAGTCCAAATCTGCTTCTGAAACTGATAGAAAGCACTGACCCTCTAACATCCAATGCTTCTCAGTTAAGATGAGAAATGTGTGAGCTCAGTGAACGATGTAGTTCGTTTGAGCAGAAAAGTGACTGCCCTTACCTGAAACGAAGTCTTGCCTGTAGGAAGACACAGAGCCTGGGATTTAACTCCATTTCTGAAGGGAAACACACAGCATAGTTTTCATCCATGGATCACACTCTGCTTTAGAACAAGAAGCACGCTCTTGCTTTCTAGATTCTCTAATACAGCAGGAAATCTGAATGTGCCCAGAACAAAAGAACGGTGTTTCCTACACATACAGACCATATCTAGTCCAACTCTGCTTCTGAAACTGATACAAAGCACTGGTCCTCTAATATCCAATGCTTGTCAGTTAAGATGAGAAATGTGTGAGCTCAGTGAACGATGTAGTTCGTTTGAGCAGAAAAGTGACTGCCCTTACCTGAAACGAAGTCTTGCTGTAGGAAGACACAGAGCCTGCGATTTAACTCCATTTCTGAAGGGAAACACACAGCATAGTTTTCATCCATGGATCACACTCTGCTTTAGAACAAGAAGCACGCTCTTGCTTTCTAGATTCTCTAATACAGCAGGAAATCTGAATGTGCCCAGAACCAAAGAACGGTGTTTGCTACACATACAGACCATATCTAGTCCAACTCTGCTTCTGAAATTGATACAAAGCACTGGTCCTCTAATATCCAATGCTTGTCTGTTAGATGAGAAACCTGTGAGCTCAGTGAACGATGTAGTTCGTTTGAACTGAAAAGTGACTGCCCTTACATGAAACGAAGTCTTGCTTTTAGGAAGACATAGATCCTGGGATTTAACTACTTTTCTGAAGGAAAACAGCATAGTTTTCATCCATGGATCACACTCTGCTTTAGAGCGAGAAGCATGCTCTTGCTTTCTAAAGTCTCTAAGACAGCAGGAAACGTGAGTGTGCTGAGAACAAAAGAACGGTGTTTCCTACACATACGGACCATATCTAGTCCAACTCTGCTTCTGAAACTGATACAAAGCACTGGTACTCTAACATCCAATGCTTGTCAGTTAAGATGAGAAACGTGTGAGCTTCGTGAAAGATGTAGTTCTTTTGAGCAGAAAAGTGACTGCCCTTACCTGAAACGAAGTCTTGCTTGTAGGAAGACTCAGAGCCTGGGATTTAACTCCATTTCTGAAGTGAAACACACAGCAGTGTTCTCATCCATTGATCAAACTCTGCTTTAGAACAAGAAGCACGATCTTGCTTTCTAGAGTCTCTAAGACAGCAGGAAACGTGAGTTTGCTGAGAACAAAAGAACGGTGTTTCCTACACATACAGACCATATCTAGTCCAACCCTGCTTCTGAAACTGATACAAAGCACTGGTGCTCTAACATCCGATGCTTGTCAGTTAAGATGAGAAACGTGTGAGCTTTGTGAATGATGTAGTTCCTTTGAACTGAAAAGTGACTGCCCTTACCTTAAACAAATTGTTGCTTGTAGTAAGACACAGAGCCTGGGATTTAAGTCCATTTCTGAAGGGAAACAGACAGGATAGTTCTCATCCATGGATCACACTGTGCTTTAGAGCAAGAAGCACGCTCTTGCTTTCTAGAGTCTCTAATACAGCAGGAAATCTGAGTGTGCCCAGAATAAAAGAACGGTGTTTCCTACACATACAGACCATATCTAGTCCAACTCTGCCTCTGAAACTGATACAAAGCACTGGTCCTTTAACATCCAATGCTTGTCAGTTAGGATGAGAAACGTGTGAGCTTCGTGAAAGATGTAGTTCGTTTGAGCAGAAAAGTGACTGCCCTTACCTGAAAGGAAGTCTTGCTTGTAGGAAGACTCAGAGCCTGGGATTTTACTCCATTTCTGAAGTGAAACACACAGCAGTGTTCTCATCCATTGATCACACTCTGCTTTAGAACAAGAAGCACGATCTTGCTTTCTAGAGTCTCTAAGACAGCAGGAAACGTGAGTTTGCTGAGAACAAAAGAACGGTGTTTCCTACACATACAGACCATATCTAGTCCAACCCTGCTTCTAAAACTGATACAAAGCACTGGTCCTCTAACATCCAATGCTTGTCTGTTAAGATGAGAAACGTGTGAGTTCCGTGAACGATGTAGTTCGTTTGAGCAGAAAAGTGACTGCCCTTACCTGAAACGAAGTCTTTCTTGTAGGAAGACTCAGAGCCTTGGATTTAACTCCATTTCTGAGGTAAAACACACAGCAGTGTAATCATCCATTGATCACACTCTGCTTTAGAACAAGAAGCACGCTCTTGCTTTCTAGACTCTCTAAGACAGCAGGAAACGTGAGTTTGCTGAGAACAAAAGAACGGTGTTTCCTACACATACAGACCATATCTAGTCCAACACTGCTTCTGAAACTGATACAAAGCACTGGTCCTCTAACATCCAATGCTTGTCTGTTAAGATGAGAAACGTGTGAGCTCAGTGAACGATGTAGTTCATTTGAGCTGAAAAGTGACTGCCCTCACATGAAACGAAGTCTTGCTTGTAGGAAGACATAGATCCTGAGATTTAACTACTTTTCTGAAGGGAAACACACAGCATAGTTCTCATCCATGGATTACACTCTGCTTTAGAGCGAGAAGCACACTCTAGCTTTCTAGAGTCTCTAAAACAGCAGGAAATCTGAGTGTGCCAAGAACAAAAGAACGGTGTTTCCTACACAAATGGACCATATGTAGTCCAAATCTGCTTCTGAAACTGATAGAAAGCACTGACCCTCTAACATCCAATGCTTCTCAGTTAAGATGAGAAATGTGTGAGCTCAGTGAACGATGTAGTTCGTTTGAGCAGAAAAGTGACTGCCCTTACCTGAAACGAAGTCTTGCCTGTAGGAAGACACAGAGCCTGGGATTTAACTCCATTTCTGAAGGGAAACACACAGCATAGTTTTCATCCATGGATCACACTCTGCTTTAGAACAAGAAGCACGCTCTTGCTTTCTAGATTCTCTAATACAGCAGGAAATCTGAATGTGCCCAGAACAAAAGAACGGTGTTTCCTACACATACAGACCATATCTAGTCCAACTCTGCTTCTGAAACTGATACAAAGCACTGGTCCTCTAATATCCAATGCTTGTCAGTTAAGATGAGAAATGTGTGAGCTCAGTGAACGATGTAGTTCGTTTGAGCAGAAAAGTGACTGCCCTTACCTGAAACGAAGTCTTGCTGTAGGAAGACACAGAGCCTGCGATTTAACTCCATTTCTGAAGGGAAACACACAGCATAGTTTTCATCCATGGATCACACTCTGCTTTAGAACAAGAAGCACGCTCTTGCTTTCTAGATTCTCTAATACAGCAGGAAATCTGAATGTGCCCAGAACCAAAGAACGGTGTTTGCTACACATACAGACCATATCTAGTCCAACTCTGCTTCTGAAATTGATACAAAGCACTGGTCCTCTAATATCCAATGCTTGTCTGTTAGATGAGAAACCTGTGAGCTCAGTGAACGATGTAGTTCGTTTGAACTGAAAAGTGACTGCCCTTACATGAAACGAAGTCTTGCTTTTAGGAAGACATAGATCCTGGGATTTAACTACTTTTCTGAAGGAAAACAGCATAGTTTTCATCCATGGATCACACTCTGCTTTAGAGCGAGAAGCATGCTCTTGCTTTCTAAAGTCTCTAAGACAGCAGGAAACGTGAGTGTGCTGAGAACAAAAGAACGGTGTTTCCTACACATACGGACCATATCTAGTCCAACTCTGCTTCTGAAACTGATACAAAGCACTGGTACTCTAACATCCAATGCTTGTCAGTTAAGATGAGAAACGTGTGAGCTTCGTGAAAGATGTAGTTCTTTTGAGCAGAAAAGTGACTGCCCTTACCTGAAACGAAGTCTTGCTTGTAGGAAGACTCAGAGCCTGGGATTTAACTCCATTTCTGAAGTGAAACACACAGCAGTGTTCTCATCCATTGATCAAACTCTGCTTTAGAACAAGAAGCACGATCTTGCTTTCTAGAGTCTCTAAGACAGCAGGAAACGTGAGTTTGCTGAGAACAAAAGAACGGTGTTTCCTACACATACAGACCATATCTAGTCCAACCCTGCTTCTGAAACTGATACAAAGCACTGGTGCTCTAACATCCGATGCTTGTCAGTTAAGATGAGAAACGTGTGAGCTTTGTGAATGATGTAGTTCCTTTGAACTGAAAAGTGACTGCCCTTACCTTAAACAAATTGTTGCTTGTAGTAAGACACAGAGCCTGGGATTTAAGTCCATTTCTGAAGGGAAACAGACAGGATAGTTCTCATCCATGGATCACACTGTGCTTTAGAGCAAGAAGCACGCTCTTGCTTTCTAGAGTCTCTAATACAGCAGGAAATCTGAGTGTGCCCAGAATAAAAGAACGGTGTTTCCTACACATACAGACCATATCTAGTCCAACTCTGCCTCTGAAACTGATACAAAGCACTGGTCCTTTAACATCCAATGCTTGTCAGTTAGGATGAGAAACGTGTGAGCTTCGTGAAAGATGTAGTTCGTTTGAGCAGAAAAGTGACTGCCCTTACCTGAAAGGAAGTCTTGCTTGTAGGAAGACTCAGAGCCTGGGATTTTACTCCATTTCTGAAGTGAAACACACAGCAGTGTTCTCATCCATTGATCACACTCTGCTTTAGAACAAGAAGCACGATCTTGCTTTCTAGAGTCTCTAAGACAGCAGGAAACGTGAGTTTGCTGAGAACAAAAGAACGGTGTTTCCTACACATACAGACCATATCTAGTCCAACCCTGCTTCTAAAACTGATACAAAGCACTGGTCCTCTAACATCCAATGCTTGTCTGTTAAGATGAGAAACGTGTGAGTTCCGTGAACGATGTAGTTCGTTTGAGCAGAAAAGTGACTGCCCTTACCTGAAACGAAGTCTTTCTTGTAGGAAGACTCAGAGCCTTGGATTTAACTCCATTTCTGAGGTAAAACACACAGCAGTGTAATCATCCATTGATCACACTCTGCTTTAGAACAAGAAGCACGCTCTTGCTTTCTAGACTCTCTAAGACAGCAGGAAACGTGAGTTTGCTGAGAACAAAAGAACGGTGTTTCCTACACATACAGACCATATCTAGTCCAACACTGCTTCTGAAACTGATACAAAGCACTGGTCCTCTAACATCCAATGCTTGTCTGTTAAGATGAGAAACGTGTGAGCTCAGTGAACGATGTAGTTCATTTGAGCTGAAAAGTGACTGCCCTCACATGAAACGAAGTCTTGCTTGTAGGAAGACATAGATCCTGAGATTTAACTACTTTTCTGAAGGGAAACACACAGCATAGTTCTCATCCATGGATTACACTCTGCTTTAGAGCGAGAAGCACACTCTAGCTTTCTAGAGTCTCTAAAACAGCAGGAAATCTGAGTGTGCCAAGAACAAAAGAACGGTGTTTCCTACACAAATGGACCATATGTAGTCCAAATCTGCTTCTGAAACTGATAGAAAGCACTGACCCTCTAACATCCAATGCTTCTCAGTTAAGATGAGAAATGTGTGAGCTCAGTGAACGATGTAGTTCGTTTGAGCAGAAAAGTGACTGCCCTTACCTGAAACGAAGTCTTGCCTGTAGGAAGACACAGAGCCTGGGATTTAACTCCATTTCTGAAGGGAAACACACAGCATAGTTTTCATCCATGGATCACACTCTGCTTTAGAACAAGAAGCACGCTCTTGCTTTCTAGATTCTCTAATACAGCAGGAAATCTGAATGTGCCCAGAACAAAAGAACGGTGTTTCCTACACATACAGACCATATCTAGTCCAACTCTGCTTCTGAAACTGATACAAAGCACTGGTCCTCTAATATCCAATGCTTGTCAGTTAAGATGAGAAATGTGTGAGCTCAGTGAACGATGTAGTTCGTTTGAGCAGAAAAGTGACTGCCCTTACCTGAAACGAAGTCTTGCTGTAGGAAGACACAGAGCCTGCGATTTAACTCCATTTCTGAAGGGAAACACACAGCATAGTTTTCATCCATGGATCACACTCTGCTTTAGAACAAGAAGCACGCTCTTGCTTTCTAGATTCTCTAATACAGCAGGAAATCTGAATGTGCCCAGAACCAAAGAACGGTGTTTGCTACACATACAGACCATATCTAGTCCAACTCTGCTTCTGAAATTGATACAAAGCACTGGTCCTCTAATATCCAATGCTTGTCTGTTAGATGAGAAACCTGTGAGCTCAGTGAACGATGTAGTTCGTTTGAACTGAAAAGTGACTGCCCTTACATGAAACGAAGTCTTGCTTTTAGGAAGACATAGATCCTGGGATTTAACTACTTTTCTGAAGGAAAACAGCATAGTTTTCATCCATGGATCACACTCTGCTTTAGAGCGAGAAGCATGCTCTTGCTTTCTAAAGTCTCTAAGACAGCAGGAAACGTGAGTGTGCTGAGAACAAAAGAACGGTGTTTCCTACACATACGGACCATATCTAGTCCAACTCTGCTTCTGAAACTGATACAAAGCACTGGTACTCTAACATCCAATGCTTGTCAGTTAAGATGAGAAACGTGTGAGCTTCGTGAAAGATGTAGTTCTTTTGAGCAGAAAAGTGACTGCCCTTACCTGAAACGAAGTCTTGCTTGTAGGAAGACTCAGAGCCTGGGATTTAACTCCATTTCTGAAGTGAAACACACAGCAGTGTTCTCATCCATTGATCAAACTCTGCTTTAGAACAAGAAGCACGATCTTGCTTTCTAGAGTCTCTAAGACAGCAGGAAACGTGAGTTTGCTGAGAACAAAAGAACGGTGTTTCCTACACATACAGACCATATCTAGTCCAACCCTGCTTCTGAAACTGATACAAAGCACTGGTGCTCTAACATCCGATGCTTGTCAGTTAAGATGAGAAACGTGTGAGCTTTGTGAATGATGTAGTTCCTTTGAACTGAAAAGTGACTGCCCTTACCTTAAACAAATTGTTGCTTGTAGTAAGACACAGAGCCTGGGATTTAAGTCCATTTCTGAAGGGAAACAGACAGGATAGTTCTCATCCATGGATCACACTGTGCTTTAGAGCAAGAAGCACGCTCTTGCTTTCTAGAGTCTCTAATACAGCAGGAAATCTGAGTGTGCCCAGAATAAAAGAACGGTGTTTCCTACACATACAGACCATATCTAGTCCAACTCTGCCTCTGAAACTGATACAAAGCACTGGTCCTTTAACATCCAATGCTTGTCAGTTAGGATGAGAAACGTGTGAGCTTCGTGAAAGATGTAGTTCGTTTGAGCAGAAAAGTGACTGCCCTTACCTGAAAGGAAGTCTTGCTTGTAGGAAGACTCAGAGCCTGGGATTTTACTCCATTTCTGAAGTGAAACACACAGCAGTGTTCTCATCCATTGATCACACTCTGCTTTAGAACAAGAAGCACGATCTTGCTTTCTAGAGTCTCTAAGACAGCAGGAAACGTGAGTTTGCTGAGAACAAAAGAACGGTGTTTCCTACACATACAGACCATATCTAGTCCAACCCTGCTTCTAAAACTGATACAAAGCACTGGTCCTCTAACATCCAATGCTTGTCTGTTAAGATGAGAAACGTGTGAGCTCCGTGAACGATGTAGTTCGTTTGAGCTTAAAAGTGACTGCCCTTACCTGAAACGAAGTCTTTCTTGTAGGAAGACTCAGAGCCTTGGATTTAACTCCATTTCTGAGGTAAAACACACAGCAGTGTAATCATCCATGGATCACACTCTGCTTTAGAACAAGAAGCACACTCTTGCTTTCTAGACTCTCTAAGACAGCAGGAAACGTGAGTGTGCTGAGAACAAAAGAACGGTGTTTCCTACACATACAGACATTATATAGTCCGACTCTGCTTCTGAAACTGATAAAAAGCACTGGTAATCTAAAATCTAATGTTTGTCTGTTAAGATGAGAAACGTGTGAGCTTCGTGAACGATGTAGTTCGTTTGACCTGAAAAGTGACTGCCCTTACCTGAAACGAAGTCTTGCTTGTAGGAAGACTCAGAGCCTGGGATTTAACTCCATTTCTGAAGTGAAACACACAGCATAGTTCTCAATCATTGATCACACTCTGCTTTAGAACAAGAAGCACGCTCTTGCTTTCTAGAGTCTCTAAGACAGCAGGAAACGTGAGTGTGCTGAGAACAAAAGAACGGTGTTTCCTACACATACAGACCATATCTAGTCCAACACTGCTTCTGAAACTGATAGAAAGCACTGGTCCTCTAACATCCAATGCTTGTCTGTTAAGATGAGAAACGTGTGAGCTCAGTGAACGATGTAGTTCGTTTGAGCTGAAAAGTGACTGCCCTCACATGAAATGAAGTCTTGCTTGTAGGAAGACATAGATCCTGAGATTTAACTACTTTTCTGAAGGGAAACACACAGCATAGTTCTCATCCATGGATCACACTCTGCTTTAGAGCGAGAAGCACACTCTAGCTTTCTAGAGTCTCTAAAACAGCAGGAAATCTGAGTGTGCCAAGAACAAAAGAACGGTGTTTCCTACACAAATGGACCATATGTAGTCCAAATCTGCTTCTGAAACTGATAGTAAGCACTGACCCTCTAACATCCAATGCTTCTCAGTTAAGATGAGAAATGTGTGAGCTCAGTGAACGATGTAGTTCGTTTGAGCAGAAAAGTGACTGCCCTTACCTGAAACGAAGTCTTGCCTGTAGGAAGACACAGAGCCTGGGATTTAACTCCATTTCTGAAGGGAAACACACCGCATAGTTTTCATCCATGGATCACACTCTGCTTTAGAACAAGAAGCACGCTCTTGCTTTCTAGATTCTCTAATACAGCAGGAAATCTGAATGTGCCCAGAACAAAAGAACGGTGTTTCCTACACATACAGACCATATCTAGTCCAACTCTGCTTCTGAAACTGATACAAAGCACTGGTCCTCTAATATCCAATGCTTGTCTGTTAGATGAGAAACGTGTGAGCTCAGTGAACGATGTAGTTCGTTTGAACTGAAAAGTGACTGCCCTTACATGAAACGAAGTCTTGCTTTTAGGAAGACATAGATCCTGGGATTTAACTACTTTTCTGAAGGGAAACAGCATAGTTTTCATCCATGGATCACACTCTGCTTTAGAGCGAGAAGCACGCTCTTGCTTTCTAAAGTCTCTAAGACAGCAGGAAACGTGAGTGTGCTGAGAACAAAAGAACGGTGTTTCCTACACATACGGACCATATCTAGTCCAACTCTGCTTCTGAAACTGATACAAAGCACTGGTACTCTAACATCCAATGCTTGTCAGTTAAGATGAGAAACGTGTGAGCTTCGTGAAAGATGTAGTTCTTTTGAGCAGAAAAGTGACTGCCCTTACCTGAAACGAAGTCTTGCTTGTAGGAAGACTCAGAGCCTGGGATTTAACACCATTTCTGAAGTGAAACACACAGCAGTGTTCTCATCCATTGATCACACTCTGCTTTAGAACAAGAAGCACGATCTTGCTTTCTAGAGTCTCTAAGACAGCAGGAAACGTGAGTGTGCTGAGAACAAAAGAACGGTGTTTCCTACACATACGGACATTATATAGTCCAACTCTGCTTCTGAAACTGATAAAAAGCACTGGTCCTCTAAAATCTAATGCTTGTCTGTTAAGATGAGAAACGTGTGAGCATCGTGAAAGATGTAGTTCGTTTGAGCTGAAAAGTGACTGCCCTTACCTGAAACGAAGTCTTGCCTGTAGGAAGACACAGAGCCTGGGATTTAACTCCATTTCTGAAGGGAAACACACAGCATAGTTTTCATCCATGGATCACATTCTGCTTTAGAGCAAGAAGCACGCTCTTGCTTTCTAGATTCTCTAATACAGCAGGAAATCTGAGTGTGCCCAGAACAAAAGAACGGTGTATCCTACACATACGGACTATATGTAGTCCAAATCTTCTTCTGAAATTGATACAATGCACTGGTCCTCTAACATCCAATTCTTGTCAGTTAAGATGAGAAACGTGTGAGCTTCGTGAATGATGTAGTTCCTTTGAGCAGAAAAGTGATTGCCCTTACCTGAAACGAAGTCTTGCTTGTAGGGAGACTCAGAGCATGGGATTTAACTCCATTTCTGAAGTGAAACACACAGCATTGTCTTATCCATTGATCACACTCTGCCTTAGAACAAAAAGCACGCTCTTGCTTTCTAGAGTCTCTAAGACAGCAGGAAACGTGAGTGTGCTCAGAACAAAAGAACGGTGTTTCCTACACATACGGACATTATATAGTCCAACTCTGCTTCTGAAACTGATAAAAAGCACTGGTCCTCTAAAATCTACTGCTTGTCTATTAAGATGAGAAATGTGTGAGCTCCGTGAACGATGTAGTTCGTTTGAGCTGAAAAGTGACTGCCCTTACCTGAAACGAAGTCTTGCTTGTAGGAAGACTCAGAGCCTGGGATTTAACTCCATTTCTGAAGTGAAACACACAGCATAGTTCTCATCCATTGATCACACTCTGCTTTAGAACAAGAAGCACGCTCTTGCTTTCTAGAATCTCTAAGACAGCAGGAAACGTGAGTTTGCTGAGAACAAAAGAACGGTGTTTCCTACACATACGGACCATATCTAGTCCAACTCTGCTTCTGAAACTGATACAAAGCACTGGTCCTCTAACATCCAATGCTTGTCTGTTAAGATGAGAAACGTGTGAGCTCCGTTAAAGATGTAGTTCGTTTGAGCTGAAAAGTGACTGCCCTTACCTGAAACGAAGACTTGCTTGTAGGGAGACTCAGAGCCTGGGATTTAACTCCATTTCTGAAGGGAAACACACAGCGTAGTTTTCATCCACTGATCACACTCTTCTTTAGAGCGAGAAGCACACTCTAGCTTTCTTGAGTCTCTAATACAGCATGAAATCTGAGTGTGCCCAAAACAAAAGAACGGTGTTTCCTACACCTATGGACCATATCTAGTCCAACTCTGCTTCTGAAATTGATACAAAGCACTGGTCCTCTAATATCCAATGCTTGTCTGTTAGATGAGAAACGTGTGAGCTCAGTGAACGATGTAGTTCGTTTGAGCTGAAAAGTGACAGCCCTTACATGAAACGAAGTCTTGCTTGTAGTAAGACATAGATCCTGGGATTTAACTACTTTTCTGAAGGGAAACAGCATAGTTTTCATCCATGGATCACACTCTGCTTTAGAGCGAGAAGCACGCTCTTGCTTTCTAAAGTCTCTAAGACAGCAGGAAACGTGAGTGTGCTGAGAACAAAAGAACGGTGTTTCCTAAACATACGGACCATATCTAGTCCAACTCTGCTTCTGAAACTGATACAAAGCACTGGTAGTCTAACATCCAATGCTTGTCAGTTAAGATGAGAAATGTGTGAGCTTCGTGAAAGATGTAGTTCGTTTGAGCAGAAAAGTGACTGCCCTTACCTGAAACGAAGTCTTGCTTGTAGGAAGACTCAGAGCCTGGGATTTTACTCCATTTCTGAAGTGAAACACACAGCAGTGTTCTCATACATGGATCACACTCTGCTTTAGAGCAAGAAGCACACTCTTGCTTTCTAGAGTCTCTAATACAGCAGGAAACGTGAGTGTGCTGAGAACAAAAAACGGTGTTTCCTACACATATGGACATTATATAGTCCAACTCTGCTTCTAAAACTGATACAAAGCACTGGTCCTCTAACATCCAATGCTTGTCTGTTAAGATGAGAAACGTGTGAGATCAGTGAACGATGTAGTTCGTTTGAGCTGAAAAGTGACAGCCCTTACATGAAATGAAGTCTTGCTTGTAGGAAGACATAGATCCTGGGATTTAACTACTTTTCTGAAGGGAAACACACAACATAGTTTTCTTCCATGGATCACACTCTGCTTTAGAGCGAGAAGCACGCTCTTGCTTTCTAAAGTCTCTAAGACAGCAGGAAACGTGAGTGTGCTGACAAAAAGGAACGGTGTTTCCTACACATGCGGACCATATCTAGTCCAACTCTGCTTCTGAAACAGATACAAAGCACTGGTACTCTAACATCCAATGCTTGTCTGTTAAGATGAGAAACGTGTGAGCTCCGTGAACGATGTAGTTCGTTTGAGCTGAAAAGTGACTGCCTTTACCTGAAACGAATTCTTGCTTGTAGGAAGACTCAGAGCCTTGGATTTAACTCCATTTCTGAGGTAAAACACACAGCATAGTTCTCATCCATGGATCACACTCTGCTTTAGAACAAGAAGCACGCTCTTGCTTTCTAGAATCTCTAAGACAGCAGGAAACTTGAGTTTGCTGAGAACAAATGAACGGTGTTTCGTACACATACGGACCATATCTAGTACAACTCTGCCTCTGAAACTGATACAAAGCACTGGTCCTCTACCATCCAATGCTTGTCTGTTAAGATGAGAAACATGTGAGCTCTGTGAACGATGTAGTTCGTTTGAGCTGAAAAGTGACTGCCCTTACCTGAAACGAAGTCTTGCATGTTGGGAGACTCAGAGCCTGGGATTTAACTCCATTTCTGAAGGGAAACACACAGCATAGTTCTCATCCATGGATCACACTCTGCTTTAGAGCAAGAAGCACGCTCTTGGTTTCTAGAGTCTCTAAGACAGCAGGAAACGTGAGTGTGCTGAGAACAAAAGAACGGTGTTTCCTACACATACAGACCATATCTAGTCCAACACTGCTTCTGAAACTGAGAGAAAGCACTGGTCCTCTAACATCCAATGCATGTCTGTTAAGATGAGAAACATGTGAGCTCAGTGAATGATGTAGTTCGTTTGAGCTGAAAAGTGACTGCCCTTACATGAAATGAAGTCTTGCTTGTAGGAAGACATAGATCCTGAGATTTAACTACTTTTCTGAAGTGAAACACACAGCATAGTTTTCATCCATGGATCACACTCTGCTTTAGAGCGAGAAGCACACTCTTGCTTTCTAGATTCTCTAATACAGCAGGAAATCTGAATGTGCCCAGAACAAAAGAACGGTGTTTCCTACACATACAGACCATATCTAGTCCAACTCTGCTTCTGAAACTGATACAAAGCACTGGTCCTCTAATATCCAATGCTTGTCTGTTAGATGAGAAACGTGTGAGCTCAGTGAACGATGTAGTTCGTTTGAGCTGAAAAGTGACTGCCACTACCTGAAACGAAGTCTTGCTTGTAGGGAGACACAGAGCCTGGGATTTAACTCCATTTCTGAAGTGAAACACACAGCATTGTCTCATCCATTGATCACACTCTGCTTTAGAACAAGAAGCACGCTCTTGCTTTCTAGAGTCTCTAAGACAGCAGGAAATCTGAGTGTGCCCAGAACAAAAGAACTGTGTTTCCTACACATACCGACCATATCTAGTCCAACGCTTCTTCTGAAACTGATACAAAGCACTGACCCTCTAACATCCAATGCTTGTCAGTTAAGATGATAAATGTGTGAGCTCAGTGAACGATGTAGTTCGTTTGAGCAGAAAAGTGACTGCCCTTACCTGAAACGAAGTCTTGCTTGTAGGAAGACTCAGAGCCTGGGATTTAACTCCATTTCTGAAGTGAAACACACAGCATAGTTCTCATCCATTGATCACACTCTGCTTTAGAACAAGAAGTACGCTCTTGCTTTCTAGAATCTCTAAGACAGCAGGAAACGTGAGTTTGCTGAGAACAAAAGAACGGTGTTTCCTACACATACGGACCATATCTAGTCCAACTCTGCTTCTGAAACTGACACAAAGCACTGGTCCTCTAACATCCAATGCTTGTCTGTTAAGATGAGAAACGTGTGAGCTCCGTGAAAGATGTAGTTCGTTTGAGCTTAAAAGTGACTGCCCTTACCTGAAACGAAGTCTTGCTTGTAGGGAGACTCAGAGCCTGGGATTTAACTCCATTTCTGAAGGGAAACACACAGCATAGTTTTCATCCATTGATCACACTCTGCTTTAGAATAAGAAGCACGCTCTTGCTTTCTAGACTCTCTAAGACAGCAGGAAACGTGAGTTTGCTGAGAACAAAAGAACGGTGTTTCCTACACATACAGACCATATCTAGTCCAACCCTGCTTCTGAAACTGATACAAAGCACTGGTCCTCTAACATCCAATGCTTGTCAGTTAAGATGAGAAACGTGTGAGCTTTGTGAATGATGTAGTTCCTTTGAACTGAAAAGTGACTGCCCTTACCTTAAACAAATTGTTGCTTGTAGTAAGACACAGAGCCTGGGATTTAAGTCCATTTCTGAAGGGAAACAGACAGCATAGTTCTCATCCATGGATCACACTGTGCTTTAGAGCAAGAAGCACGCTCTTGCTTTCTAGAGTCTCTAGTACAGCAGGAAATCTGAGTGTGCCCACAATAAAAGAACGGTGTTTCCTACACATACAGACCATATCTAGTCCAACTCTGCCTCTGAAACTGATACAAAGCACTGGTCCTTTAACATCCAATGCTTGTCAGTTCAGATGAGAAACGTGTGAGCTCAGTGAACGATGTAGTTCGTTTGAGCTGAAAAGTGACTGCCCTTACCTGAATTGAAGTCTTGCTTGTAGGAAGACTCAGAGCCTTGGATTTAACTCCATTTCTGAGGTAAAACATACAGCAGTGTAATCATCCATTGATCACACTCTGCTTTAGAACAAGAAGCACGCTCTTGCTTTCTAGACTCTCTACGACAGCAGGAAACGTGAGTTTGCTGAGAACAAAAGAACGGTGTTTCCTACACATATGGACCATATCTAGTCCAACTCTTCTTCTGAAACTGATAGAATTCGCTGGTCCTCTAACATTCAATGCTTGTCATTTAAGATGAAAAACGTGTGAGATTTGTGAATGATGTAGTTCCTTTGAACTGAAAAGTGACTGCCCTTACCTGAAACGAATTCTTGCTTGTAGTAAGACACAGAGCCTGGGATTTAAGTCCATTTCTGAAATGAAACACACAGCATAGTTCTCATCCATGGATCACACTCTTCTTTAGAGCGAGAAGCACACTCTAGCTTTCTTGAGTCTCTAATACAGCATGAAATCTGAGTGTGCCCAGAACAAATGAACGGTGTTTCCTACACCTATGGACCATATCTAGTCCAACTCTGCTTCTGAAATTGATACAAAGCACTGGTCCTCTAATATCCAATGCCTGTCTGTTAGATGAGAAACGTGTGAGCTCAGTGAACGATGTAGTTCGTTTGAGCTGAAAAGTGACAGCCCTTACATGAAACGAAGTCTTGCTTGTAGTAAGACATAGATCCTGGGATTTAACTACTTTTCTGAAGGGAAACAGCATAGTTTTCATCCATGGATCACACTCTGCTTTAGAGCGAGAAGCACGCTCTTGCTTTCTAAAGTCTCTAAGACAGCAGGAAACGTGAGTGTGCTGAGAACAAAAGAACGGTGTTTCCTAAACATACGGACCATATGTAGTCCAACTCTGCTTCTGAAACTGATACAAAGCACTGGTAGTCTAACATCCAATGCTTGTCAGTTAAGATGAGAAATGTGTGAGCTTCGTGAAAGATGTAGTTCGTTTGAGCAGAAAAGTGACTGCCCTTACCTGAAACGAAGTCTTGCTTGTAGGAAGACTCAGAGCCTGGGATTTTACTCCATTTCTGAAGTGAAACACACAGCAGTGTTCTCATACATGGATCACACTCTGCTTTAGAGCAAGAAGCACACTCTTGCTTTCTAGAGTCTCTAATACAGCAGGAAACGTGAGTGTGCTGAGAACAAAAAACGGTGTTTCCTACACATACGGACATTATATAGTCCAACTCTGCTTCTAAAACTGATAAAAAGCACTGGTCCTCTAACATCCAATGCTTGTCTGTTAAGATGAGAAACGTGTGAGATCAGTGAACGATGTAGTTCGTTTGAGCTGAAAAGTGACAGCCCTTACATGAAATGAAGTCTTGCTTGTAGGAAGACATAGATCCTGGGATTTAACTACTTTTCTGAAGGGAACACACAACATAGTTTTCTTCCATGGATCACACTCTGCTTTAGAGCGAGAAGCACGCTCTTGCTTTCTAAAGTCTCTAAGACAGCAGGAAACGTGAGTGTGCTGACAAAAAGGAACGGTGTTTCCTACACATGCGGACCATATCTAGTCCAACTCTGCTTCTGAAACAGATACAAAGCACTGGTCCTCTAATATCCAATGCTTGTCTGTTAGATGAGAAACGTGTGAGCTCAGTGAACGATGTAGTTCGTTTGAGCTGAAAAGTGACTGCCCTTACCTGAAACAAAGTCTTGCTTGTAGGGAGACTCAGAGCCTGGGATTTAACTCCATTTCTGAAGTGAAACACACAGCATTGTCTCATCCATTGATCACACTCTGCTTTAGAACAAGAAGCACGGTCTTGCTTTCTAGACTCTCTAAGACAGTAGGAAATCTGAGTATGCCCAGAACAAAAGAACTGTGTTTCCTACACATACCGACCATATCTAGTCCAAATCTGCTTCAGAAACTGATACAAAGCACTGGTCCTGTAACATCCAATGCTTGTCAGTTAAGATGAGAAACGTGTGAGCTTCGTGAACGATGTAGTTCTTTGAGCAGAAAATGGAATGCCCTTACGTGATTTGAAGTCTTGCTTGTAGGAAGACTCAGATCCTGGGATTGAACTCCATTTCTGAAGTGAAACACACAGCAGTGTAATCATCCATTTATCACACTCTGCTTTAGAACAAGAAGCACGCTCTTGCTTTCTAGAATCTCTAAGACAGCAGGAAACGTGAGTTTGCTGAGAACAAAATAACGGTGTTACCTACACATATGGACCATATCTAGTCCAACTCTGCTTCTGAAAATGATACAAAGCACTGGTCCTCTACCATCCAATGCTTGTCTGTTAAGATGAGAAACGTGTGAGCTCCGTGAAAGATGTAGTTCGTTTGAGCTGAAAAGTGACTGCCCTTAGGTGAAACGAAGTCTTGCTTGTAGGGAGACTCAGAGCCTGGGATTTAACTCCATTTCTGAAGGGAAACAAACAGCATTGTTCTCATCCATGGATCACACTCTGCTTTAGAGCGAGAAGCACACTCTTGCTTTCTAGAGTCTCTAAGACAGCAGGAAATGTGAGTGTGCTGAGAACAAAAGAACGGTGTTTCCTACACATATGGACAATATCTAGTCGAACTCTGCTTCTAAAACTGATACAAAGCACTGGTCCTCTAACATCCAATGCTTGTCTGTTAAGATGAGAAACGTGTGAGATCAGTGAACGATGTAGTTCGTTTGAGCTGAAAAGTGACAGCCCTTACATGAAATGAAGTCTTGCTTGTAGGAAGACATAGATCCTGGGATTTAACTACTTTTCTGAAGGGAAACACACAACATAGTTTTCTTCCATGGATCACACTCTGCTTTAGAGCGAGAAGCACGCTCTTGCTTTCTAAAGTCTCTAAGACAGCAGGAAACGTGAGTGTGCTGACAAAAAGGAACGGTGTTTCCTACACATGCGGACCATATCTAGTCCAACTCTGCTTCTGAAACAGATACAAAGCACTGGTACTCTAACATCCAATGCTTGTCTGTTAAGATGAGAAACGTGTGAGCTCCGTGAACGATGTAGTTCGTTTGAGCTGAAAAGTGACTGCCTTTACCTGAAACGAATTCTTGCTTGTAGGAAGACTCAGAGCCTTGGATTTAACTCCATTTCTGAGGTAAAACACACAGCATAGTTCTCATCCATGGATCACACTCTGCTTTAGAACAAGAAGCACGCTCTTGCTTTCTAGAATCTCTAAGACAGCAGGAAACTTGAGTTTGCTGAGAACAAATGAACGGTGTTTCGTACACATACGGACCATATCTAGTACAACTCTGCCTCTGAAACTGATACAAAGCACTGGTCCTCTACCATCCAATGCTTGTCTGTTAAGATGAGAAACATGTGAGCTCTGTGAACGATGTAGTTCGTTTGAGCTGAAAAGTGACTGCCCTTACCTGAAACGAAGTCTTGCATGTTGGGAGACTCAGAGCCTGGGATTTAACTCCATTTCTGAAGGGAAACACACAGCATAGTTCTCATCCATGGATCACACTCTGCTTTAGAGCAAGAAGCACGCTCTTGGTTTCTAGAGTCTCTAAGACAGCAGGAAACGTGAGTGTGCTGAGAACAAAAGAACGGTGTTTCCTACACATACAGACCATATCTAGTCCAACACTGCTTCTGAAACTGAGAGAAAGCACTGGTCCTCTAACATCCAATGCATGTCTGTTAAGATGAGAAACATGTGAGCTCAGTGAATGATGTAGTTCGTTTGAGCTGAAAAGTGACTGCCCTTACATGAAATGAAGTCTTGCTTGTAGGAAGACATAGATCCTGAGATTTAACTACTTTTCTGAAGTGAAACACACAGCATAGTTTTCATCCATGGATCACACTCTGCTTTAGAGCGAGAAGCACACTCTTGCTTTCTAGATTCTCTAATACAGCAGGAAATCTGAATGTGCCCAGAACAAAAGAACGGTGTTTCCTACACATACAGACCATATCTAGTCCAACTCTGCTTCTGAAACTGATACAAAGCACTGGTCCTCTAATATCCAATGCTTGTCTGTTAGATGAGAAACGTGTGAGCTCAGTGAACGATGTAGTTCGTTTGAGCTGAAAAGTGACTGCCACTACCTGAAACGAAGTCTTGCTTGTAGGGAGACACAGAGCCTGGGATTTAACTCCATTTCTGAAGTGAAACACACAGCATTGTCTCATCCATTGATCACACTCTGCTTTAGAACAAGAAGCACGCTCTTGCTTTCTAGAGTCTCTAAGACAGCAGGAAATCTGAGTGTGCCCAGAACAAAAGAACTGTGTTTCCTACACATACCGACCATATCTAGTCCAACGCTTCTTCTGAAACTGATACAAAGCACTGACCCTCTAACATCCAATGCTTGTCAGTTAAGATGATAAATGTGTGAGCTCAGTGAACGATGTAGTTCGTTTGAGCAGAAAAGTGACTGCCCTTACCTGAAACGAAGTCTTGCTTGTAGGAAGACTCAGAGCCTGGGATTTAACTCCATTTCTGAAGTGAAACACACAGCATAGTTCTCATCCATTGATCACACTCTGCTTTAGAACAAGAAGTACGCTCTTGCTTTCTAGAATCTCTAAGACAGCAGGAAACGTGAGTTTGCTGAGAACAAAAGAACGGTGTTTCCTACACATACGGACCATATCTAGTCCAACTCTGCTTCTGAAACTGACACAAAGCACTGGTCCTCTAACATCCAATGCTTGTCTGTTAAGATGAGAAACGTGTGAGCTCCGTGAAAGATGTAGTTCGTTTGAGCTTAAAAGTGACTGCCCTTACCTGAAACGAAGTCTTGCTTGTAGGGAGACTCAGAGCCTGGGATTTAACTCCATTTCTGAAGGGAAACACACAGCATAGTTTTCATCCATTGATCACACTCTGCTTTAGAATAAGAAGCACGCTCTTGCTTTCTAGACTCTCTAAGACAGCAGGAAACGTGAGTTTGCTGAGAACAAAAGAACGGTGTTTCCTACACATACAGACCATATCTAGTCCAACCCTGCTTCTGAAACTGATACAAAGCACTGGTCCTCTAACATCCAATGCTTGTCAGTTAAGATGAGAAACGTGTGAGCTTTGTGAATGATGTAGTTCCTTTGAACTGAAAAGTGACTGCCCTTACCTTAAACAAATTGTTGCTTGTAGTAAGACACAGAGCCTGGGATTTAAGTCCATTTCTGAAGGGAAACAGACAGCATAGTTCTCATCCATGGATCACACTGTGCTTTAGAGCAAGAAGCACGCTCTTGCTTTCTAGAGTCTCTAGTACAGCAGGAAATCTGAGTGTGCCCACAATAAAAGAACGGTGTTTCCTACACATACAGACCATATCTAGTCCAACTCTGCCTCTGAAACTGATACAAAGCACTGGTCCTTTAACATCCAATGCTTGTCAGTTCAGATGAGAAACGTGTGAGCTCAGTGAACGATGTAGTTCGTTTGAGCTGAAAAGTGACTGCCCTTACCTGAATTGAAGTCTTGCTTGTAGGAAGACTCAGAGCCTTGGATTTAACTCCATTTCTGAGGTAAAACATACAGCAGTGTAATCATCCATTGATCACACTCTGCTTTAGAACAAGAAGCACGCTCTTGCTTTCTAGACTCTCTACGACAGCAGGAAACGTGAGTTTGCTGAGAACAAAAGAACGGTGTTTCCTACACATATGGACCATATCTAGTCCAACTCTTCTTCTGAAACTGATAGAATTCGCTGGTCCTCTAACATTCAATGCTTGTCATTTAAGATGAAAAACGTGTGAGATTTGTGAATGATGTAGTTCCTTTGAACTGAAAAGTGACTGCCCTTACCTGAAACGAATTCTTGCTTGTAGTAAGACACAGAGCCTGGGATTTAAGTCCATTTCTGAAATGAAACACACAGCATAGTTCTCATCCATGGATCACACTCTTCTTTAGAGCGAGAAGCACACTCTAGCTTTCTTGAGTCTCTAATACAGCATGAAATCTGAGTGTGCCCAGAACAAATGAACGGTGTTTCCTACACCTATGGACCATATCTAGTCCAACTCTGCTTCTGAAATTGATACAAAGCACTGGTCCTCTAATATCCAATGCCTGTCTGTTAGATGAGAAACGTGTGAGCTCAGTGAACGATGTAGTTCGTTTGAGCTGAAAAGTGACAGCCCTTACATGAAACGAAGTCTTGCTTGTAGTAAGACATAGATCCTGGGATTTAACTACTTTTCTGAAGGGAAACAGCATAGTTTTCATCCATGGATCACACTCTGCTTTAGAGCGAGAAGCACGCTCTTGCTTTCTAAAGTCTCTAAGACAGCAGGAAACGTGAGTGTGCTGAGAACAAAAGAACGGTGTTTCCTAAACATACGGACCATATGTAGTCCAACTCTGCTTCTGAAACTGATACAAAGCACTGGTAGTCTAACATCCAATGCTTGTCAGTTAAGATGAGAAATGTGTGAGCTTCGTGAAAGATGTAGTTCGTTTGAGCAGAAAAGTGACTGCCCTTACCTGAAACGAAGTCTTGCTTGTAGGAAGACTCAGAGCCTGGGATTTTACTCCATTTCTGAAGTGAAACACACAGCAGTGTTCTCATACATGGATCACACTCTGCTTTAGAGCAAGAAGCACACTCTTGCTTTCTAGAGTCTCTAATACAGCAGGAAACGTGAGTGTGCTGAGAACAAAAAACGGTGTTTCCTACACATACGGACATTATATAGTCCAACTCTGCTTCTAAAACTGATAAAAAGCACTGGTCCTCTAACATCCAATGCTTGTCTGTTAAGATGAGAAACGTGTGAGATCAGTGAACGATGTAGTTCGTTTGAGCTGAAAAGTGACAGCCCTTACATGAAATGAAGTCTTGCTTGTAGGAAGACATAGATCCTGGGATTTAACTACTTTTCTGAAGGGAACACACAACATAGTTTTCTTCCATGGATCACACTCTGCTTTAGAGCGAGAAGCACGCTCTTGCTTTCTAAAGTCTCTAAGACAGCAGGAAACGTGAGTGTGCTGACAAAAAGGAACGGTGTTTCCTACACATGCGGACCATATCTAGTCCAACTCTGCTTCTGAAACAGATACAAAGCACTGGTCCTCTAATATCCAATGCTTGTCTGTTAGATGAGAAACGTGTGAGCTCAGTGAACGATGTAGTTCGTTTGAGCTGAAAAGTGACTGCCCTTACCTGAAACAAAGTCTTGCTTGTAGGGAGACTCAGAGCCTGGGATTTAACTCCATTTCTGAAGTGAAACACACAGCATTGTCTCATCCATTGATCACACTCTGCTTTAGAACAAGAAGCACGGTCTTGCTTTCTAGACTCTCTAAGACAGTAGGAAATCTGAGTATGCCCAGAACAAAAGAACTGTGTTTCCTACACATACCGACCATATCTAGTCCAAATCTGCTTCAGAAACTGATACAAAGCACTGGTCCTGTAACATCCAATGCTTGTCAGTTAAGATGAGAAACGTGTGAGCTTCGTGAACGATGTAGTTCTTTGAGCAGAAAATGGAATGCCCTTACGTGATTTGAAGTCTTGCTTGTAGGAAGACTCAGATCCTGGGATTGAACTCCATTTCTGAAGTGAAACACACAGCAGTGTAATCATCCATTTATCACACTCTGCTTTAGAACAAGAAGCACGCTCTTGCTTTCTAGAATCTCTAAGACAGCAGGAAACGTGAGTTTGCTGAGAACAAAATAACGGTGTTACCTACACATATGGACCATATCTAGTCCAACTCTGCTTCTGAAAATGATACAAAGCACTGGTCCTCTACCATCCAATGCTTGTCTGTTAAGATGAGAAACGTGTGAGCTCCGTGAAAGATGTAGTTCGTTTGAGCTGAAAAGTGACTGCCCTTAGGTGAAACGAAGTCTTGCTTGTAGGGAGACTCAGAGCCTGGGATTTAACTCCATTTCTGAAGGGAAACAAACAGCATTGTTCTCATCCATGGATCACACTCTGCTTTAGAGCGAGAAGCACACTCTTGCTTTCTAGAGTCTCTAAGACAGCAGGAAATGTGAGTGTGCTGAGAACAAAAGAACGGTGTTTCCTACACATATGGACAATATCTAGTCGAACTCTTCTTCTGAAACAGATACAAAGCACTGGTACTATAACATCCAATGCTTGTCAGTTAAGATGAGAAACGTGTGAGCTCAGTGAACGATGTAGTTCGTTTGAGCTGAAAAGTGACTGCCCTTACCTGAAACGAAGTCTTGCTTGTAGGGAGACTCAGAGCCTGGGATTTAACTCCATTTCTGAAGTGAAACACACAGCATAGTTCTCATCCATTGATCACACTCTGCTTTAGAACAAGAAGCACGCTCTTGCTTTCTAGAATCTCTAAGACAGCAGGAAACGTGAGTTTGCTGAGAACAAAAGAACGGTGTTTCCTACACATACAGACCATATCTAGTCCAACTCTTCTTCTGAAACTGATAGAATGCACTGGTCCTTTAACATCCAATGCTTGTCTGTTAAGATGAGAAACGTTTGAGCTCAGTGAACGATGTAGTTCGTTTGAGCTGAAAAGTGACTGCCCTTACCTGAAACGAAGTCTTGCTTGTAGGGAGACTCAGAGCCTGGGATTTAACTCCATTTCTGAAGGGAAACACACAGCAGTGTAATCATCCATTGATCACACTCTGCTTTAGAATAAGAAGCACGCTCTTGCTTTCTAGACTCTCTAAGACAGCAGGAAACGTGAGTGTGCTGAGAACAAAAGAACGGTGTTTCCTACACATACGGACATTATATAGTCCAACTCTGCTTCTGAAACTGATAAAAAGCACTGGTCCTCTAAAATCTAATGCTTGTCTGTTAAGATGAGAAACGTGTGAGCATCGTGAAAGATGTAGTTCGTTTGAGCTGAAAAGTGACTGCCCTTACCTGAAACGAAGTCTTGCCTGTAGGAAGACACAGAGCCTGGGATTTAACTCCATTTCTGAAGGGAAACACACAGCATAGTTTTCATCCATGGATCACATTCTGCTTTAGAGCAAGAAGCACGCTCTTGCTTTCTAGATTCTCTAATACAGCAGGAAATCTGAGTGTGCCCAGAACAAAAGAACGGTGTATCCTACACATACGGACTATATGTAGTCCAAATCTTCTTCTGAAATTGATACAATGCACTGGTACTCTAACATCCAATTCTTGTCAGTTAAGATGAGAAACGTGTGAGCTTCGTGAATGATGTAGTTCCTTTGAGCAGAAAAGTGATTGCCCTTACCTGAAACGAAGTCTTGCTTGTAGGGAGACTCAGAGCATGGGATTTAACTCCATTTCTGAAGTGAAACACACAGCATTGTCTTATCCATTGATCACACTCTGCCTTAGAACAATAAGCACGCTCTTGCTTTCTAGAGTCTCTAAGACAGCAGGAAACGTGAGTTTGCTGAGAACAAAAGAACGGTGTTTCCTACACATACGGACCATATCTAGTCCAACTCTGCTTCTGAAACTGATACAAAGCACTGGTCCTCTAACATCCAATGCTTGTCTGTTAAGATGAGAAACGTGTGAGCTCCGTGAAAGATGTAGTTCGTTTGAGCTGAAAAGTGACTGCCCTTACCTGAAACGAAGTCTTGCTTGTAGGGAGACTCAGAGCCTGGGATTTAACTCCATTTCTGAAGGGAAACACACAGCGTAGTTTTCATCCACTGATCACACTCTGCTTTAGAGCGAGAAGCACACTCTAGCTTTCTTGAGTCTCTAATACAGCATGAAATCTGAGTGTGCCCAAAACAAAAGAACGGTGTTTCCTACACCTATGGACCATATCTAGTCCAACTCTGCTTCTGAAATTGATACAAAGCACTGGTCCTCTAATATCCAATGCTTGTCTGTTAGATGAGAAATGTGTGAGCTCAGTGAACGATGTAGTTCGTTTGAGCTGAAAAGTGACAGCCCTTACATGAAATGAAGTCTTGCTTGTAGGAAGACATAGATCCTGAGATTTAACTACTTTTCTGAAGGGAAACACACAGCATAGTTTTCATCCATGGATCACACTCTGCTTTAGAGCGAGAAGCACACTCTTGCTTTCTAGATTCTCTAATACAGCAGGAAATCTGAATGTGCCCAGAACAAAAGAACGGTGTTTCCTACACATACAGACCATATCTAGTCCAACTCTGCTTCTGAAACTGATACAAAGCACTGGTCCTCTAATATCCAATGCTTGTCTGTTAGATGAGAAACGTGTGAGCTCAGTGAACGATGTAGTTCGTTTCAGCTGAAAAGTGACTGCCCTTACCTGAAACGAAGTCTTGCTTGTAGGGAGACTCAGAGCCTGGTATTTAACTCCATTTCTGAAGTGAAACACACAGCATTGTCTCATCCATTGATCACACTCTGCTTTAGAACAAGAAGCACGCTCTTGCTTTCTAGAGTCTCTAAGACAGCAGGAAATCTGAGTGTGCCCAGAACAAAAGAACGGTGTTTCCTACACATACGGACCATATCTAGTCCAACTCTGCTTCTGAAACTGACACAAAGCACTGGTCCTCTAACATCCAATGCTTGTCTGTTAAGATGAGAAACGTGTGAGCTCCGTGAAAGATGTAGTTCGTTTGAGCTTAAAAGTGACTGCCCTTACCTGAAACGAAGTCTTGCTTGTAGGGAGACTCAGAGCCTGGGATTTAACTCCATTTCTGAAGGGAAACACACAGCATAGTTTTCATCCATTGATCACACTCTGCTTTAGAATAAGAAGCACGCTCTTGCTTTCTAGACTCTCTAAGACAGCAGGAAACGTGAGTTTGCTGAGAACAAAAGAACGGTGTTTCCTACACATACAGACCATATCTAGTCCAACCCTGCTTCTGAAACTGATACAAAGCACTGGTCCTCTAACATCCAATGCTTGTCAGTTAAGATGAGAAACGTGTGAGCTTTGTGAATGATGTAGTTCCTTTGAACTGAAAAGTGACTGCCCTTACCTTAAACAAATTGTTGCTTGTAGTAAGACACAGAGCCTGGGATTTAAGTCCATTTCTGAAGGGAAACAGACAGCATAGTTCTCATCCATGGATCACACTGTGCTTTAGAGCAAGAAGCACGCTCTTGCTTTCTAGAGTCTCTAGTACAGCAGGAAATCTGAGTGTGCCCACAATAAAAGAACGGTGTTTCCTACACATACAGACCATATCTAGTCCAACTCTGCCTCTGAAACTGATACAAAGCACTGGTCCTTTAACATCCAATGCTTGACAGTTAAGATGAGAAACGTGTGAGCTCAGTGAACGATGTAGTTCGTTTGAGCAGAAAAGTGACTGCCCTTACCTGAATTGAAGTCTTGCTTGTAGGAAGACTCAGAGCCTTGGATTTAACTCCATTTCTGAGGTAAAACATACAGCAGTGTAATCATCCATTGATCACACTCTGCTTTAGAACAAGAAGCACGCTCTTGCTTTCTAGACTCTCTAAGACAGCAGGAAACGTGAGTTTGCTGAGAACAAAAGAACGGTGTTTCCTACACATATGGACCATATCTAGTCCAACTCTTCTTCTGAAACTGATAGAATTCGCTGGTCCTCTAACATTCAATGCTTGTCATTTAAGATGAAAAACGTGTGAGATTTGTGAATGATGTAGTTCCTTTGAACTGAAAAGTGACTGCCCTTACCTGAAACGAATTCTTGCTTGTAGTAAGACACAGAGCCTGGGATTTAAGGCCATTTCTGAAATGAAACACACAGCATAGTTCTCATCCATGGATCACACTCTTCTTTAGAGCGAGAAGCACACTCTAGCTTTCTTGAGTCTCTAATACAGCATGAAATCTGAGTGTGCCCAGAACAAATGAACGGTGTTTCCTACACCTATGGACCATATCTAGTCCAACTCTGCTTCTGAAATTGATACAAAGCACTGGTCCTCTAATATCCAATGCTTGTCTGTTAGATGAGAAACGTGTGAGCTCAGTGAACGATGTAGTTCGTTTGAGCTGAAAAGTGACAGCCCTTACATGAAACGAAGTCTTGCTTGTAGTAAGACATAGATCCTGGGATTTAACTACTTTTCTGAAGGGAAACAGCATAGTTTTCATCCATGGATCACACTCTGCTTTAGAGCGAGAAGCACGCTCTTGCTTTCTAAAGTCTCTAAGACAGCAGGAAACGTGAGTGTGCTGAGAACAAAAGAACGGTGTTTCCTAAACATGCGGACCATATGTAGTCCAACTCTGCTTCTGAAACTGATAAAAAGCACTGGTAATCTAAAATCTAATGTTTGTCTGTTAAGATGAGAAGTGTGTGAGCTTCGTGAACGATGTAGTTCGTTAGACCTGAAAAGTGACTGCCCTTAACTGAAACGAAGTCTTGCTTGTAGGAAGACTCAGAGCCTGGGATTTAACTCCATTTCTGAAGTGAAACACACAGCATAGTTCTCATCCATGGATCACACTCTGCTTTAGAACAAGAAGCACGCTCTTGCTTTCTAGAATCTCTAAGACAGCAGGAAACTTGAGTTTGCTGAGAACAAAAGAACGGTGTTTCCTACACATACGGACCATATCTAGTACAACTCTGCCTCTGAAACTGATACAAAGCACTGGTCCTCTACTATCCAATGCTTGTCTGTTAAGATGAGAAACATGTGAGGTCTGTGAACGATGTAGTTCGTTTGAGCTGAAAAGTGACTGCCCTTACCTGAAACGAAGTCTTGCATGTTGGGAGACTCAGAGCCTGGGATTTAACTCCATTTCTGAAGGGAAACACACAGCATAGTTCTCATCCATGGATCACACTGCTTTAGAGAGAGAAGCACGCTCTTGCTTTCTAGAGTCTCTAAGACAGCAGGAAACGTGAGTGTGCTGAGAACAAAAGAACGGTGTTTCCTACACATACAGACCATATCTAGTCCAACACTGCTTCTGAAACTGATAGAAAGCACTGGTCCTCTAACATCCAATGCATGTCTGTTAAGATGAGAAACATGTGAGCTCAGTGAACGATGTAGTTCGTTTGAGCTGAAAAGTGACTGCCCTTACATGAAATGAAGTCTTGCTTGTAGGAAGACATAGATCCTGAGATTTAACTACTTTTCTGAAGGGAAACACACAGCATAGTTTTCATCCATGGATCACACTCTGCTTTAGAGCAAGAAGCACACTCTTGCTTTCTAGATTCTCTAATACAGCAGGAAATCTGAATGTGCCCAGAACAAAAGAACGGTGTTTCCTACACATACAGACCATATCTAGTCCAACTCTGCTTCTGAAACTGATACAAAGCACTGGTCCTCTAATATCCAATGCTTGTCTGTTAGATGAGAAACGTGTGAGCTCAGTGAACGATGTAGTTCGTTTGAGCTGAAAAGTGACTGCCCTTACCTGAAACGAAGTCTTGCTTGTAGGGAGACTCAGAGCCTGGGATTTAACTCCATTTCTGAAGTGAAACACACAGCATTGTCTCATCCATTGATCACACTCTGCTTTAGAACAAGAAGCACGCTCTTGCTTTCTAGAGTCTCTAAGACAGCAGGAAATCTGAGTGTGCCCAGAACAAAAGAACTGTGTTTCCTACACATACCGACCATATCTAGTCCAACTCTTCTTCTAAAACTGATACAAAGCACTGACCCTCTAACATCCAATGCTTGTCAGTTAAGATGAGAAATGTGTGAGCTCAGTGAATGATGTAGTTCGTTTGAGCAGAAAAGTGACTGCCCTTACCTGAAACGAAGTCTTGCTTGTCGGAAGACTCAGAGCCTGGGATTTAACTCCATTTCTGAAGTGAAACACACAGCATAGTTCTCATCCATTGATCACACTCTGCTTTAGAACAAGAAGCATGCTCTTGCTTTCTAGAATCTCTAAGACAGCAGGAAACGTGAGTTTGCTGAGAACAAAAGAACGGTGTTTCCTACACATACGGACCATATCTAGTCCAACTCTGCTTCTGAAACTGACACAAAGCACTGGTCCTCTAACATCCAATGCTTGTCAGTTAAGATGAGAAACGTGTGAGCTTTGTGAATGATGTAGTTCCTTTGAACTGAAAAGTGACTGCCCTTACCTTAAACAAATTGTTGCTTGTAGTAAGACACAGAGCCTGGGATTTAAGTCCATTTCTGAAGGGAAACAGACAGCATAGTTCTCATCCATGGATCACACTGTGCTTTAGAGCAAGAAGCACGCTCTTGCTTTCTAGAGTCTCTAGTACAGCAGGAAATCTGAGTGTGCCCACAATAAAAGAACGGTGTTTCCTACACATACAGACCATATCTAGTCCAACTCTGCCTCTGAAACTGATACAAAGCACTGGTCCTTTAACATCCAATGCTTGTCAGTTAAGATGAGAAACGTGTGAGCTCAGTGAACGATGTAGTTCGTTTGAGCAGAAAAGTGACTGCCCTTACCTGAATTGAAGTCTTGCTTGTAGGAAGACTCAGAGCCTTGGATTTAACTCCATTTCTGAGGTAAAACAAACAGCAGTGTAATCATCCATTGATCACACTCTGCTTTAGAACAAGAAGCACGCTCTTGCTTTCTAGACTCTCTAAGACAGCAGGAAACGTGAGTTTGCTGAGAACAAAAGAACGGTGTTTCCTACACATATGGACCATATCTAGTCCAACTCTTCTTCTGAAACTGATAGAATTCGGGGGTCCTCTAACATTCAATGCTTGTCATTTAAGATGAAAAACGTGTGAGATTTGTGAATGATGTAGTTCCTTTGAACTGAAAAGTGACTGCCCTTACCTGAAACGAATTCTTGCTTGTAGTAAGACACAGAGCCTGGGATTTAAGTCCATTTCTGAAATGAAACACACAGCATAGTTCTCATCCATGGATCACACTCTTCTTTAGAGCGAGAAGCACACTCTAGCATTCTTGAGTCTCTAATACAGCATGAAATCTGAGTGTGCCCAGAACAAATGAACGGTGTTTCCTACACCTATGGATCATATCTAGTCCAACTCTGCTTCTGAAATTGATACAAAGCACTGGTCCTCTAATATCCAATGCTTGTCTGTTAGATGAGAAACGTGTGAGCTCAGTTAACGATGTAGTTCGTTTGAGCTGAAAAGTGACAGCCCTTACATGAAACGAAGTCTTGCTTGTAGTAAGACATAGATCCTGGGATTTAACTACTTTTCTGAAGGGAAACAGCATAGTTTTCATCCATGGATCACACTCTGCTTTAGAGCGAGAAGCACGCTCTTGCTTTCTAAAGTCTCTAAGACAGCAGGAAACGTGAGTGTGCTGAGAACAAAAGAACGGTGTTTCCTAAACATACGGACCATATCTAGTCCAACTCTGCTTCTGAAACTGATACAAAGCACTGGTAGTCTAACATCCAATGCTTGTCAGTTAAGATGAGAAATGTGTGAGCTTCGTGAAAGATGTAGTTCGTTTGAGCAGAAAAGTGACTGCCCTTACCTGAAACGAAGTCTTGCTTGTAGGAAGACTCAGAGCCTGGGATTTTACTCCATTTCTGAAATGGAAACACACAGCATAGTTTTCATCCATGGATCACACTCTGCTTTAGAGCAAGAAGCACACTCTTGCTTTCTAGAGTCTCTAATACAGCAGGAAACGTGAGTGTGCTGAGAACAAAAAACGGTGTTTCCTACACATACGGACATTATATAGTCCAACTCTGCTTCTAAAACTGATACAAAGCACTGGTCCTCTAACATCCAATGCTTGTCTGTTAAGATGAGAAACGTGTGAGATCAGTGAACGATGTAGTTCGTTTGAGCTGAAAAGTGACTGCCCTTACATGAAATGAAGTCTTGCTTGTAGGAAGACATAGATCCTGGGATTTAACTACTTTTCTGAAGGGAAACACACAACATAGTTTTCTTCCATGGATCACACTCTGCTTTAGAGCGAGAAGCATGCTCTTGCTTTCTAAAGTCTCTAAGACAGCAGGAAACGTGAGTGTGCTGACAAAAAGGAACGGTGTTTCCTACACATGCGGACCATATCTAGTCCAACTCTGCTTCTGAAACAGATACAAAGCACTGGTCCTCTAACATCCAATGCTTGTCTGTTAAGATGAGAAACGTGTGAGCTCCGTGAACGATGTAGTTCGTTTGAGCTGAAAAGTGACTGCCCTTACCTGAAACGAATTCTTGCTTGTAGGAAGACTCAGAGCCTTGGATTTAACTCCATTTCTGAGGTAAAACACACAGCAGTGTAATCATCCATTGGTCACACTCTGCTTTAGAACAAGAAGCACACTCTTGCTTTCTAGACTCTCTAAGACAGCATGAAACGTGAGTGTGCTGAGAACAAAAGAACGGTGTTTCCTACACATATGGAAATTATATAGTCCAACTCTGCTTCTGAAACTGATAAAAAGCACTGGTAATCTAAAATCTAATGTTTGTCTGTTAAGATGAGAAACGTGTGAGCTTCGTGAACGATGTAGTTCGTTTGACCTGAAAAGTGACTGCCCTTAACTGAAACGAAGTCTTGCTTGTAGGAAGACTCAGAGCCTGGGATTTAACTCCATTTCTGAAGTGAAACACACAGCATAGTTTTCATCCATGGATCACACTCTGCTTTAGAGCGAGAAGCACACTCTTGCTTTCTAGATTCTCTAATACAGCAGGAAATCTGAATGTGCCCAGAACAAAAGAACGGTGTTTCCTACACATACAGACCATATCTAGTCCAACTCTGCTTCTGAAACTGATACAAAGCACTGGTCCTCTAATATCCAATGCTTGTCTGTTAGATGAGAAACGTGTGAGCTCAGTGAACGATGTAGTTCGTTTGAGCTGAAAAGTGACTGCCCTTACCTGAAACGAAGTCTTGCTTGTAGGGAGACTCAGAGCCTGGGATTTAACTCCATTTCTGAAGTGAAACACACAGCATTGTCTCATCCATTGATCACACTCTGCTTTAGAACAAGAAGCACGCGCTTGCTTTCTAGAGTCTCTAAGACAGCAGGAAATCTGAGTGTGCCCAGAACAAAACAACTGTGTTTCCTACACATACCAACCATATATAGTCCAACTCTTCTTCTGAAACTGATACAAAGCACTGGTCCTGTAACATCCAATGCTTGTCAGTTAAGATGAGAAACGTGTGAGCTTCGTGAACGATGTAGTTCTTTGAGCAGAAAAGGGAATGCCCTTACGTGATTTGAAGTCTTGCTTGTAGGAAGACTCAGATCCTGGGATTTAACTCCATTTCTGAAGTGAAACACACAGCAGTGTAATTATCCATTTATCACACTCTGCTTTAGAACAAGAAGCACGCTCTTGCTTTCTAGAATCTCTAAGACAGCAGGAAACGTGAGTTTGCTGAGAACAAAAGAACGGTGTTTCCTACACATATGGACCATATCTAGTCCAACTCTGCTTCTGAAAATGATACAAAGCACTGGTCCTCTACCATCCAATGCTTGTCTGTTAAGATGAGAAACGTGTGAGCTCCGTGAAAGATGTAGTTCGTTTGAGCTGAAAAGTGACTGCCCTTAGGTGAAACGAAGTCTTGCTTGTAGGGAGACTCAGAGCCTGGGATTTAACTCCATTTCTGAAGGGAAACAAACAGCATTGTTCTCATCCATGGATCACACTCTGCTTTAGAGCGAGAAGCACACTCTTGCTTTCCTGAGTCTCTAAGACAGCAGGAAATGTGAGTGTGCTGAGAACAAAAGAACGTTGTTTCCTACACATACGGACCATATCTAGTCCAACTCTTCTTCTGAAACAGATACAAAGCACTGGTACTATAACATCCAATGCTTGTCAGTTAAGATGAGAAACGTGTGAGCTCAGTGAACGATGTAGTTCGTTTGAGCTGAAAAGTGACTGCCCTTACCTGAAACGAAGTCTTGCTTGTAGGGAGACTCAGAGCCTGGGATTTAACTCCATTTCTGAAGTGAAACACACAGCATAGTTCTCATCCATTGATCACACTCTGCTTTAGAACAAGAAGCACGCTCTTGCTTTCTAGAATCTCTAAGACAGCAGGAAAGGTGAGTTTGCTGAGAACAAAAGAACGGTGTTTCCTACACATACGGACCATATCTAGTCCAACTCTGCTTCTGAAACTGATACAAAGCACTGGTCCTCTAACATCCAATGCTTGTCTGTTAAGTTGAGAAACGTGTGAGCTCCGTGAAAGATGTAGTTCGTTTGAGCTGAAAAGTGACTGCCCTTACCTGAAACGAAGTCTTGCCTGTAGGAAGACACAGAGCCTGGGATTTAACTCCATTTCTGAAGGGAAACACACAGCATAGTTTTCATCCATAGATCACATTCTGCTTTAGAGCAAGAAACACGCTCTTGCTTTCTAGATTCTCTAATACAGCAGGAAATCTGAGTGTGCCCAGAACAAAAGAACTGTGTTTCCTACACATACGGACTATATGTAGTCCAAATATTCTTCTGAAACTGATACAATGCACTGGTCCTCTAACATCCAATTCTTGTCAGTTAAGATGAGAAACGTGTGAGATTTTTGAACGATGTAGTTCGTTTGAGCTGAAAAGTGACTGCCCTTACCTGAAACGAATTCTTGCTTGTAGTAAGACACAGAGCCTGGGATTTAACTCCATTTCTGAAGGGAAACACACAGCGTAGTTCTCATCCATGGATCACACTCTGCTTTAGAGCAAGAAGCACGCTCTTGCTTTCTAGAGTCTTTAATACAGCAGGAAATCTGAGTGTGCTGAGAACAAACGAACGGTGTTTCCTACACATAGGGACCATATCTAGTCCAACTCTTCTTCTGAAACTGATACAAAGCACTGGTCCTTTAACATCCAATGCTTGTCAGTTAAGATGAGAAACGTGTGAGATTCGTGAACGATGTAGTTCGTTTGAGCAGAAAAGTGACTGCCATTACCTGAATTGAAGTCTTGCTTGTAGGAAGACTCAGAGCCTGGGATTTAACTCCATTTCTGAAGTAAAACACACAGCAGTGTAATCATCTATTGATCACACTCTGCTTTAGAACAAGAAGCACACTCTTGCTTTCTAGACTCTCTAAGACAGCAGGAAAGTTGAGTGTGCTGAGAACAAAAGAACGGTGTTTCCTACACATACGGACATTATATAGTCCAACTCTGCTTCTGAAACTGATAAAAAGCACTGGTAATCTAAAATCTAATGTTTGTCTGTTAAGATGAGAAACGTGTGAGCTTCGTGAACGATGTAGTTCGTTTGACCTGAAAAGTGACTGCCCTTACCTGAAACGAAGTCTTGCTTGTAGGAAGACTCAGAGGCTGGGATTTAACTCCATTTCTGAAGTGAAACACACAGCATAGTTCTCATCCATGGATCACACTCTGCTTTAGAACAAGAAGCACGCTCTTGCTTTCTAGAATCTCTAAGACAGCATGAAACGTGAGTTTGCTGAGAACCAAAGAACGGTGTTTCCAACACATACGGACCATATCTAGTCCAACTCTACCTCTGAAACTGATACAAAGCACTGGTCCTCTACCATCCAATGCTTGTCTGTTAAGATGAGAAACGTGTGAGATCCGTGAACGATGTAGTTCTTTTGAGCTGAAAAGTGACTGCCCTTACCTGAAACGAAGTCTTGCTTTTAGGGAGACTCAGAGCCTGGGATTTAACTCCATATCTGAAGGGAAACACACAGCATAGTTCTCATCCATGGATCACACTCTGCTTTAGAGCGAGAAGCACGCTCTTGCTTTTTAGAGTCTCTAAGACAGCAGGAAACGTGAGTGAGCTAAGAACAAAAGAACGGTGTTTCCTACACATACAGACCATATCTAGTCCAACTCTGCTTCTGAAACAGATACAAAGCACTGGTACTCTAACACCCAATGCTTGTCAGTTAAGATGAGAAACGTGTGAGCTCAGTGAACGATGTAGTTCGTTTGAGCTGAAAAGTGACTGCCCTTACCTGAAACGAAGTCTTGCTTGTAGGGAGACTCAGAGCCTGGGATTTAACTCCATTTATGAAGGGAAACACACAGCATAGTTCTCATCAATGGATCACACTCTGCTTTAGAACAAGAAGCACGCTCTTGCTTTCTAGAGTCTCTAAGACAGCAGGAAACGTGAGTTTGCTGAGAACAATAGAACGGTGTTTCCTACACATACGGACCATATCTAGTCCAACACTGCTTCTGAAACTGATACAAAGCACTGGTCCTCTAACATCCAATGCTTGTCTGTTAAGATGAGAAACGTGTGAGCTCCGTGAATGATGTAGTTCGTTTGAGCTCAAAAGTGACTGCCCTTACCTGAAACGAAGTCTTGCCTGTAGGAAGACACAGAGCCTGGGATTTAACTCCATTTCTGAAGGGAAACACACAGCATAGTTTTCATCCATGGATCACACTCTGCTTTAGAGCGAGAAGCACGCTCTTGCTTTCTAGATTCTCTAATACAGCAGGAAATCTGAGTGTGCCCAGAACAAAAGAACGGTGTTTCCTAGACATACGGACTATATGTAGTCCAAATCTTCTTCTGAAACTGATACAATGCACTGGTCCTCTAACATCCAATTCTTGTAAGTTAAGATGAGAAAGGTGTGAGATTGATAAACGATGTTGTTACTTTGAGCAGAAAAGTGAATGCCCTTACCTGAAACGAAGTCTTGCTTGTAGGGAGACTCAGAGAATGGGATTTAACTCCATTTCTGAAATGAAACACATAGCATTGTCTCATCCATTGATCACACTCTGCTTTAGAACAAGAAGCATGCTATTGCTTTCTAGAGTCTCTAAGACAGCAGGAACCGTGAGTGTGCTGAGAACAAAAGAACGTTGTTTCCTACACATACGGACCATATCTAGTCCAACTCTGCTTCTGAAACTGATACAAAGCACTGGACCTCTACAATCCAATGCTTGTCTGTTAAGATGAGAAACGTGTGAGCTCCGTGAAAGATGTAGTTCGTTTGAGCTGAAAAGTGACTGCCCTTACCTGAAACGAATTCTTGCTTGTAGTAAGACACAGAGCCTGGGATTTAACTCCATTTCTGAAGTGAAACACACAGCATAGTTCTCATCCATGGATCAAACTCTGCTTTAGAGCAAGAAGCACGCTCTTGCTTTCTACAGTCTTTAATACAGCAGGAATTCTGAGTGTGCTGAGAACAAAAGAACGGTGTTTCCTACACATACGGACCATATCTAGTCCAACTCTTCTTCTGAAACTGATACAAAGCACTGGTCCTTTAACATCCAATGCTTGTCAATTAAGATGAGAAACGTGTGAGATTCGTGAACGATGTAGTTCGTTTGTGCAGAAACGTGACTGCCATTACCTGAATTGAAGTCTTGCTTGTAGGAAGACTCAGAGCCTGGGATTTAACTCCATTTCTGAAGTAAAACACACAGCAGTGTAATCATCCATTGATCACACTGTGCTTTAGAACAAGAAGCACGCTCTTGCTTTCTAGACTCTCTAATACAGCAGGAAATCTGAGTGTGCCCAGAACAAAAGAAAGGTGTTTCCTACACAAATGGACCATATGTAGTCCAAATCTGCTTCTGAAACTGATACAAAGCACTGACCCTCTAACATCCAATGCTTGTCAGTTAAGATGAGAAATGTGTGAGCTCAGTGAACGATGTAATTCGTTTGAGCAGAAAAGTGACTGCCCTTAAGTGAAACGAAGTCTTGCCTGTAGGAAGACACAGAGCCTGGGATTTAAGTCCATTTCTGAAGGGAAACAGACAGCATAGTTCTCATCCATGGATCACACTGTGCTTTAGAGCAAGAAGCACGCTCTTGCTTTCTAGAGTCTCTAATACAGCAGGAAATCTGAGTGTGCCCAGAATAAAAGAACGGTGTTTCCTAAACATACAGACCATATCTAGTCCAACTCTGCCTCTGAAACTGATACAAAGCACTGGTCCTCTAACATCCAATGCTTGTCTGTTAAGATGAGAAACGTGTGAGCTCAGTGAATGATGTAGTTCGTTTGAGCTGAAAAGTGACTGCCCTTACATGAAATGAAGACTTGCTTGTAGGAAGACATAGATCCTGGGATTTAACTACTTTTCTGACGGGAAACACACAACATAGTTTTCTTCCATGGATCACACTCTGCTTTAGAGCGAGAAGCACGCTCTTGCTTTCTAAAGTCTCTAAGACAGCAGGAAATGTGAGTATACTGAGAAAAAAATAATGGTGTTTCCTACACATGCGGACCATATCTAGTACAACTCTGCTTCTGAAACAGATACAAAGCACTGGTACTCTAACATCCAATGCTTGTCTGTTAAGATGAGAAACGTGTGAGCTCCTGAACGATGTAGTTCGTTTGAGCTGAAAAGTGACTGCCCTTACCTGAAACGAAGTCTTGCTTGTAGGAAGACTCAGAGCCTTGGATTTAACTCCATTTCTGAGGTAAAACACACAGCAGTGTAATCATCCATTGATCACACTCTGCTTTAGAACAAGAAGCACACTCTTGCTTTCTAGACTCTCTAAGACAGCAGGAAAGGTGAGTGTGCTGAGAACAAAAGAACGGTGTTTCCTACACATACGGACATTATATAGTCCAACTCTGCTTCTGAAACTGATAAAAAGCACTGGTAATCTAAAATCTAATGTTTGTCTGTTAAGATGAGAAACGTGTGAGCTTCGTGAACGATGTAGTTCGTTTGACCTGAAAAGTGACTGCCCTTACCTGAAACGAAGTCTTGCTTGTAGGAAGACTCAGAGCCTGGGATTTAACTCCATTTCTGAAGTGAAACACACAGCATAGTTCTCATCCATGGATCACACTCTGCTTTAGAACAAGAAGCACGCTCTTGCTTTCTAGAATCTCTAAGACAGCAGGAAACTTGAGTTTGCTGAGAACCAAAGAACGGTGTTTCCAACACATACGGACCATATCTAGTCCAACTCTACCTCTGAAACTGATACAAAGCACTGGTCCTCTACCATCCAATGCTTGTCTGTTAAGATGAGAAACGTGTGAGATCCGTGAACGATGTAGTTCGTTTGAGCTGAAAAGTGACTGCCCTTACCTGAAACGAAGTCTTGCTTTTAGGGAGACTCAGAGCCTGGGATTTAACTCCATATCTGAAGGGAAACACACAGCATAGTTCTCATCCATGGATCACACTCTGCTTTAGAGCGAGAAGCACGCTCTTGCTTTCTAGAGTCTCTAAGACAGCAGGAAACGTGAGTGTCCTGAGAACAAAAGAACGGTGTTTCCTACACATACAGACCATATCTAGTCCAACTCTGCTTCTGAAACAGATACAAAGCACTGGTACTCTAACACCCAATGCTTGTCAGTTAAGATGAGAAACGTGTGAGCTCAGTGAACAATGTAGTTCGTTTGAGCTGAAAAGTGACTGCCCTTACCTGAAACGAAGTCTTGCTTGTAGGGAGACTCAGAGCCTGGGATTTAACTCCATTTCTGAAGGGAAACACACAGCATAGTTCTCATCAATGGATCACACTCTGCTTTAGAACAAGAAGCACGCTCTTGCTTTCTAGAATCTGTAAGAAAGCAGGAAACGTGAGTTTGCTGAGAACAAT
Organism: Onychomys leucogaster; assembly: GCA_949786385.1. NCBI lineage: Eukaryota > Metazoa > Chordata > Mammalia > Rodentia > Cricetidae > Onychomys > Onychomys leucogaster. The sequence continues at coordinate 314,424 of CATKUP010000129.1, read as the reverse complement.
AGAACGGTGTTTCCTACACATACGGACCATATCTAGTCCAACTCTGCTTCTGAAACTGATACAAAGCACTGGTCCTCTAACATCCAATGCTTGTCTGTTAAGATGAGAAACGTGTGAGCTCCGTGAAAGATGTAGTTCGTTTGAGCTCAAAAGTGACTGCCCTTACCTGAAACGAATCTTGCCTGTAGGAAGACACAGAGCCTGGGATTTAACTCCATTTCTGAAGGGAAACACACAGCATAGTTTTCATCCATAGATCACATTCTGCTTTAGAGCAAGAAGCACGCTCTTGCTTTCTAGATTCTCTAATACAGCAGGAAATCTGAGTGTGCCCAGAACAAAAGAACGGTGTTTCCTAGACATACGGACTATATGTAGTCCAAATCTTCTTCTGAAACTGATACAATGCACTGGTCCTCTAACATCCAATTCTCGTAAGTTAAGATGAGAAAGGTGTGAGATTGATAAACGATGTTGTTACTTTGAGCAGAAAAGTGACTGCCCTTACCTGAAACGAAGTCTTGCTTGTAGGGAGACTCAGAGAATGGGATTTAACTCCATTTCTGAAATGAAACACATAGCAGTGTAATCATCCATTGATCACTCTCTGCTTTAGAACAAGAAGCATGCTCTTGCTTTCTAGAGTCTCTAAGACAGCAGGAACCGTGAGTGTGCTGAGAACAAAAGAACGTTGTTTCCTACACATACGGACCATATCTAGTCCAACTCTGCTTCTGAAACTGATACAAAGCACTGGACCTCTACGATCCAATGCTTGTCTGTTAAGATGAGAAACGTGTGAGCTCCGTGAAAGATGTAGTTCGTTTGAGCTGAAAAGTGACTGCCCTTACCTGAAACGAATTCTTGCTTGTAGTAAGACACAGAGCCTGGGATTTAACTCCATTTCTGAAGGGAAACACACAGCATAGTTCTCATCCATGGATCACACTCTGCTTTAGAGCAAGAAGCACGCTCTTGCTTTCTAGAGTCTTTAATACAGCAGGAATTCTGAGTGTGCTGAGAACAAAAGAACGGTGTTTCCTACACATACGGACCATATCTAGTCCAACTCTTCTTCTGAAACTGATACAAAGCACTGGTCCTTTAACATCCAATGCTTGTCAATTAAGATGAGAAACGTGTGAGATTCGTGAACGATGTAGTTCGTTTGTGCAGAAACGTGACTGCCATTACCTGAATTGAAGTCTTGCTTGTAGGAAGACTCAGAGCCTGGGATTTAACTCCATTTCTGAAGTAAAACACACAGCAGTGTAATCATCCATTGATCACACTGTGCTTTAGAACAAGAAGCACGCTCTTGCTTTCTAGACTCTCTAATACAGCAGGAAATCTGAGTGTGCCCAGAACAAAAGAAAGGTGTTTCCTACACAAATGGACCATATGTAGTCCAAATCTGCTTCTGAAACTGATACAAAGCACTGACCCTCTAACATCCAATGCTTGTCAGTTAAGATGAGAAATGTGTGAGCTCAGTGAACGATGTAATTCGTTTGAGCAGAAAAGTGTCTGCCCTTAAGTGAAACGAAGTCTTGCCTGTAGGAAGACACAGAGCCTGGGATTTAAGTCCATTTCTGAAGGGAAACAGACAGCATAGTTCTCATCCATGGATCACACTGTGCTTTAGAGCAAGAAGCACGCTCTTGCTTTCTAGAGTCTCTAATACAGCAGGAAATCTGAGTGTGCCCAGAATAAAAGAACGGTGTTTCCTAAACATACAGACCATATCTAGTCCAACTCTGCCTCTGAAACTGATACAAAGCACTGGTCCTCTAACATCCAATGCTTGTCTGTTAAGATGAGAAACGTGTGAGCTCAGTGAATGATGTAGTTCGTTTGAGCTGAAAAGTGACTGCCCTTACATGAAATGAAGTCTTGCTTGTAGGAAGACATAGATCCTGGGATTTAACTACTTTTCTGACGGGAAACACACAACATAGTTTTCTTCCATGGATCACACTCTGCTTTAGAGCGAGAAGCACGCTCTTGCTTTCTAAAGTCTCTAAGACAGCAGGAAATGTGAGTATACTGAGAAAAAAAGAATGGTGTTTCCTACACATGCGGACCATATCTAGTACAACTCTGCTTCTGAAACAGATACAAAGCACTGGTACTCTAACATCCAATGCTTGTCTGTTAAGATGAGAAACGTGTGAGCTCCTGAACGATGTAGTTCGTTTGAGCTGAAAAGTGACTGCCCTTACCTGAAACGAAGTCTTGCTTGTAGGAAGACTCAGAGCCTTGGATTTAACTCCATTTCTGAGGTAAAACACACAGCAGTGTAATCATCCATTGATCACACTCTGCTTTAGAACAAGAAGCACACTCTTGCTTTCTAGACTCTCTAAGACAGCAGGAAAGGTGAGTGTGCTGAGAACAAAAGAACGGTGTTTCCTACACATACGGACATTATATAGTCCAACTCTGCTTCTGAAACTGATAAAAAGCACTGGTAATCTAAAATCTAATGTTTGTCTGTTAAGATGAGAAACGTGTGAGCTTCGTGAACGATGTAGTTCGTTTGACCTGAAAAGTGACTGCCCTTACCTGAAACGAAGTCTTGCTTGTAGGAAGACTCAGAGCCTGGGATTTAACTCCATTTCTGAAGTGAAACACACAGCATAGTTCTCATCCATGGATCACACTCTGCTTTAGAACAAGAAGCACGCTCTTGCTTTCTAGAATCTCTAAGACAGCAGGAAACGTGAGTTTGCTGAGAACCAAAGAACGGTGTTTCCAACACATACGGACCATATCTAGTCCAACTCTACCTCTGAAACTGATACAAAGCACTGGTCCTCTACCATCCAATGCTTGTCTGTTAAGATGAGAAACGTGTGAGATCCGTGAACGATGTAGTTCGTTTGAGCTGAAAAGTGACTGCCCTTACCTGAAACGAAGTCTTGCTTTTAGGGAGACTCAGAGCCTGGGATTTAACTCCATTTCTGAAGGGAAACACACAGCATAGTTCTCATCAATGGATCACACTCTGCTTTAGAACAAGAAGCACGCTCTTGCTTTCTAGAATCTGTAAGAAAGCAGGAAACGTGAGTTTGCTGAGAACAATAGAACGGTGTTTCCTACACATACGGACCATATCTAGTCCAACTCTGCTTCTGAAACTGATACAAAGCACTGGTCCTCTAACATCCAATGCTTGTCTGTTAAGATGAGAAACGTGTGAGCTCCGTGAAAGATGTAGTTCGTTTGAGCTCAAAAGTGACTGCCCTTACCTGAAACGAATCTTGCCTGTAGGAAGACACAGAGCCTGGGATTTAACTCCATTTCTGAAGGGAAACACACAGCATAGTTTTCATCCATAGATCACATTCTGCTTTAGAGCAAGAAGCACGCTCTTGCTTTCTAGATTCTCTAATACAGCAGGAAATCTGAGTGTGCCCAGAACAAAAGAACGGTGTTTCCTAGACATACGGACTATATGTAGTCCAAATCTTCTTCTGAAACTGATACAATGCACTGGTCCTCTAACATCCAATTCTCGTAAGTTAAGATGAGAAAGGTGTGAGATTGATAAACGATGTTGTTACTTTGAGCAGAAAAGTGACTGCCCTTACCTGAAACGAAGTCTTGCTTGTAGGGAGACTCAGAGAATGGGATTTAACTCCATTTCTGAAATGAAACACATAGCAGTGTAATCATCCATTGATCACTCTCTGCTTTAGAACAAGAAGCATGCTCTTGCTTTCTAGAGTCTCTAAGACAGCAGGAACCGTGAGTGTGCTGAGAACAAAAGAACGTTGTTTCCTACACATACGGACCATATCTAGTCCAACTCTGCTTCTGAAACTGATACAAAGCACTGGACCTCTACGATCCAATGCTTGTCTGTTAAGATGAGAAACGTGTGAGCTCCGTGAAAGATGTAGTTCGTTTGAGCTGAAAAGTGACTGCCCTTACCTGAAACGAATTCTTGCTTGTAGTAAGACACAGAGCCTGGGATTTAACTCCATTTCTGAAGGGAAACACACAGCATAGTTCTCATCCATGGATCACACTCTGCTTTAGAGCAAGAAGCACGCTCTTGCTTTCTAGAGTCTTTAATACAGCAGGAATTCTGAGTGTGCTGAGAACAAAAGAACGGTGTTTCCTACACATACGGACCATATCTAGTCCAACTCTTCTTCTGAAACTGATACAAAGCACTGGTCCTTTAACATCCAATGCTTGTCAATTAAGATGAGAAACGTGTGAGATTCGTGAACGATGTAGTTCGTTTGTGCAGAAACGTGACTGCCATTACCTGAATTGAAGTCTTGCTTGTAGGAAGACTCAGAGCCTGGGATTTAACTCCATTTCTGAAGTAAAACACACAGCAGTGTAATCATCCATTGATCACACTGTGCTTTAGAACAAGAAGCACGCTCTTGCTTTCTAGACTCTCTAATACAGCAGGAAATCTGAGTGTGCCCAGAACAAAAGAAAGGTGTTTCCTACACAAATGGACCATATGTAGTCCAAATCTGCTTCTGAAACTGATACAAAGCACTGACCCTCTAACATCCAATGCTTGTCAGTTAAGATGAGAAATGTGTGAGCTCAGTGAACGATGTAATTCGTTTGAGCAGAAAAGTGTCTGCCCTTAAGTGAAACGAAGTCTTGCCTGTAGGAAGACACAGAGCCTGGGATTTAAGTCCATTTCTGAAGGGAAACAGACAGCATAGTTCTCATCCATGGATCACACTGTGCTTTAGAGCAAGAAGCACGCTCTTGCTTTCTAGAGTCTCTAATACAGCAGGAAATCTGAGTGTGCCCAGAATAAAAGAACGGTGTTTCCTAAACATACAGACCATATCTAGTCCAACTCTGCCTCTGAAACTGATACAAAGCACTGGTCCTCTAACATCCAATGCTTGTCTGTTAAGATGAGAAACGTGTGAGCTCAGTGAATGATGTAGTTCGTTTGAGCTGAAAAGTGACTGCCCTTACATGAAATGAAGTCTTGCTTGTAGGAAGACATAGATCCTGGGATTTAACTACTTTTCTGACGGGAAACACACAACATAGTTTTCTTCCATGGATCACACTCTGCTTTAGAGCGAGAAGCACGCTCTTGCTTTCTAAAGTCTCTAAGACAGCAGGAAATGTGAGTATACTGAGAAAAAAAGAATGGTGTTTCCTACACATGCGGACCATATCTAGTACAACTCTGCTTCTGAAACAGATACAAAGCACTGGTACTCTAACATCCAATGCTTGTCTGTTAAGATGAGAAACGTGTGAGCTCCTGAACGATGTAGTTCGTTTGAGCTGAAAAGTGACTGCCCTTACCTGAAACGAAGTCTTGCTTGTAGGAAGACTCAGAGCCTTGGATTTAACTCCATTTCTGAGGTAAAACACACAGCAGTGTAATCATCCATTGATCACACTCTGCTTTAGAACAAGAAGCACACTCTTGCTTTCTAGACTCTCTAAGACAGCAGGAAAGGTGAGTGTGCTGAGAACAAAAGAACGGTGTTTCCTACACATACGGACATTATATAGTCCAACTCTGCTTCTGAAACTGATAAAAAGCACTGGTAATCTAAAATCTAATGTTTGTCTGTTAAGATGAGAAACGTGTGAGCTTCGTGAACGATGTAGTTCGTTTGACCTGAAAAGTGACTGCCCTTACCTGAAACGAAGTCTTGCTTGTAGGAAGACTCAGAGCCTGGGATTTAACTCCATTTCTGAAGTGAAACACACAGCATAGTTCTCATCCATGGATCACACTCTGCTTTAGAACAAGAAGCACGCTCTTGCTTTCTAGAATCTCTAAGACAGTAGGAAACGTGAGTTTGCTGAGAACCAAAGAACGGTGTTTCCAACACATACGGACCATATCTAGTCCAACTCTACCTCTGAAACTGATACAAAGCACTGGTCCTCTACCATCCAATGCTTGTCTGTTAAGATGAGAAACGTGTGAGATCCGTGAACGATGTAGTTCGTTTGAGCTGAAAAGTGACTGCCCTTACCTGAAACGAAGTCTTGCTTTTAGGGAGACTCAGAGCCTGGGATTTAACTCCATTTCTGAAGGGAAACACACAGCATAGTTCTCATCAATGGATCACACTCTGCTTTAGAACAAGAAGCACGCTCTTGCTTTCTAGAATCTGTAAGAAAGCAGGAAACGTGATTTTGCTGAGAACAATAGAACGGTGTTTCCTACACATACGGACCATATCTAGTCCAACTCTGCTTCTGAAACTGATACAAAGCACTGGTCCTCTAACATCCAATGCTTGTCTGTTAAGATGAGAAACGTGTGAGCTCCGTGAAAGATGTAGTTCGTTTGAGCTCAAAAGTGACTGCCCTTACCTGAAACGAATCTTGCCTGTAGGAAGACACAGAGCCTGGGATTTAACTCCATTTCTGAAGGGAAACACACAGCATAGTTTTCATCCATAGATCACATTCTGCTTTAGAGCAAGAAGCACGCTCTTGCTTTCTAGATTCTCTAATACAGCAGGAAATCTGAGTGTGCCCAGAACAAAAGAACGGTGTTTCCTAGACATACGGACTATATGTAGTCCAAATCTTCTTCTGAAACTGATACAATGCACTGGTCCTCTAACATCCAATTCTCGTAAGTTAAGATGAGAAAGGTGTGAGATTGATAAACGATGTTGTTACTTTGAGCAGAAAAGTGAATGCCCTTACCTGAAACGAAGTCTTGCTTGTAGGGAGACTCAGAGAATGGGATTTAACTCCATTTCTGAAATGAAACACATAGCAGTGTAATCATCCATTGATCACTCTCTGCTTTAGAACAAGAAGCATGCTCTTGCTTTCTAGAGTCTCTAAGACAGCAGGAACCGTGAGTGTGCTGAGAACAAAAGAACGTTGTTTCCTACACATACGGACCATATCTAGTCCAACTCTGCTTCTGAAACTGATACAAAGCACTGGACCTCTACGATCCAATGCTTGTCTGTTAAGATGAGAAACGTGTGAGCTCCGTGAAAGATGTAGTTCGTTTGAGCTGAAAAGTGACTGCCCTTACCTGAAACGAATTCTTGCTTGTAGTAAGACACAGAGCCTGGGATTTAACTCCATTTCTGAAGGGAAACACACAGCATAGTTCTCATCCATGGATCACACTCTGCTTTAGAGCAAGAAGCACGCTCTTGCTTTCTAGAGTCTTTAATACAGCAGGAATTCTGAGTGTGCTGAGAACAAAAGAACGGTGTTTCCTACACATACGGACCATATCTAGTCCAACTCTTCTTCTGAAACTGATACAAAGCACTGGTCCTTTAACATCCAATGCTTGTCAATTAAGATGAGAAACGTGTGAGATTCGTGAACGATGTAGTTCGTTTGTGCAGAAACGTGACTGCCATTACCTGAATTGAAGTCTTGCTTGTAGGAAGACTCAGAGCCTGGGATTTAACTCCATTTCTGAAGTAAAACACACAGCAGTGTAATCATCCATTGATCACACTGTGCTTTAGAACAAGAAGCACGCTCTTGCTTTCTAGACTCTCTAATACAGCAGGAAATCTGAGTGTGCCCAGAACAAAAGAAAGGTGTTTCCTACACAAATGGACCATATGTAGTCCAAATCTGCTTCTGAAACTGATACAAAGCACTGACCCTCTAACATCCAATGCTTGTCAGTTAAGATGAGAAATGTGTGAGCTCAGTGAACGATGTAATTCGTTTGAGCAGAAAAGTGTCTGCCCTTAAGTGAAACGAAGTCTTGCCTGTAGGAAGACACAGCCTGGGATTTAAGTCCATTTCTGAAGGGAAACAGACAGCATAGTTCTCATCCATGGATCACACTGTGCTTTAGAGCAAGAAGCACGCTCTTGCTTTCTAGAGTCTCTAATACAGCAGGAAATCTGAGTGTGCCCAGAATAAAAGAACGGTGTTTCCTAAACATACAGACCATATCTAGTCCAACTCTGCCTCTGAAACTGATACAAAGCACTGGTCCTCTAACATCCAATGCTTGTCTGTTAAGATGAGAAACGTGTGAGCTCAGTGAATGATGTAGTTCGTTTGAGCTGAAAAGTGACTGCCCTTACATGAAATGAAGTCTTGCTTGTAGGAAGACATAGATCCTGGGATTTAACTACTTTTCTGACGGGAAACACACAACATAGTTTTCTTCCATGGATCACACTCTGCTTTAGAGCGAGAAGCACGCTCTTGCTTTCTAAAGTCTCTAAGACAGCAGGAAATGTGAGTATACTGAGAAAAAAAGAATGGTGTTTCCTACACATGCGGACCATATCTAGTACAACTCTGCTTCTGAAACAGATACAAAGCACTGGTACTCTAACATCCAATGCTTGTCTGTTAAGATGAGAAACGTGTGAGCTCTGTGAACGATGTAGTTCGTTTGAGCTGAAAAGTGACTGCCCTTACCTGAAACGAAGTCTTGCTTGTAGGAAGACTCAGAGCCTTGGATTTAACTCCATTTCTGAGGTAAAACACACAGCAGTGTAATCATCCATTGATCACACTCTGCTTTAGAACAAGAAGCACACTCTTGCTTTCTAGACTCTCTAAGACAGCAGGAAAGGTGAGTGTGCTGAGAACAAAAGAACGGTGTTTCCTACACATACAGACATTATATAGTCCAACTCTGCTTCTGAAACTGATAAAAAGCACTGGTAATCTAAAATCTAATGTTTGTCTGTTAAGATGAGAAACGTGTGAGCTTCGTGAACGATGTAGTTCGTTTGACCTGAAAAGTGACTGCCCTTACCTGAAACAAAGTCTTGCTTGTAGGAAGACTCAGAGCCTGGGATTTAACTCCATTTCTGAAGTGAAACACACAGCATAGTTCTCATCCATGGATCACACTCTGCTTTAGAACAAGAAGCCCGCTCTTGCTTTCTAGAATCTCTAAGACAGCAGGAAACGTGAGTTTGCTGAGAACCAAAGAACGGTGTTTCCAACACATACGGACCATATCTAGTCCAACTCTACCTCTGAAACTGATACAAAGCACTGGTCCTCTACCATCCAATGCTTGTCTGTTAAGATGAGAAACGTGTGAGATCCGTGAACGATGTAGTTCTTTTGAGCTAAAAAGTGACTGCCCTTACCTGAAACGAAGTCTTGCTTGTAGGGAGACTCAGAGAATGGGATTTAACTCCATTTCTGAAATGAAACACATAGCATTGTCTCATCCATTGATCACACTCTGCTTTAGAACAAGAAGCATGCTCTTGCTTTCTAGAGTCTCTAAGACGGCAGGAACCGTGAGTGTGCTGAGAACAAAAGAACGTTGTTTCCTACACATACGGACCATATCTAGTCCAACTCTGCTTCTGAAACTGATACAAAGCACTGGACCTCTACGATCCAATGCTTGTCTGTTAAGATGAGAAACGTGTGAGCTCCGTGAAAGATGTAGTTCGTTTGAGCTGAAAAGTGACTGCCCTTACCTGAAACGAATTCTTGCTTGTAGTAAGACACAGAGCCTGGGAGTTAACTCCATTTCTGAAGGGAAACACACATCATAGTTCTCATCCATGGATCACACTCTGCTTTAGAGCAAGAAGCACGCTCTTGCTTTCTAGAGTCTTTAATACAGCAGGAATTCTGAGTGTGCTGAGAACAAAAGAACGGTGTTTCCTACACATACGGACCATATCTAGTCCAACTCTTCTTCTGAAACTGATACAAAGCACTGGTCCTTTAACATCCAATGCTTGTCAATTAAGATGAGAAACGTGTGAGATTCGTGAACGATGTAGTTCGTTTGTGCAGAAAAGTGACTGCCATTACCTGAATTGAAGTCTTGCTTGTAGGAAGACTCAGAGCCTGGGATTTAACTCCATTTCTGAAGTAAAACACACAGCAGTGTAATCATCCATTGATCACACTGTGCTTTAGAACAAGAAGCACGCTCTTGCTTTCTACACTCTCTAATACAGCACGAAATCTGAGTGTGCCCAGAACAAAAGAAAGGTGTTTCCTACACAAATGGACCATATGTAGTCCAAATCTGCTTCTGAAACTGATACAAAGCACTGACCCTCTAACATCCAATGCTTGTCAGTTAAGATGAGAAATGTGTGAGCTCAGTGAACGATGTAATTCGTTTGAGCAGAAAAGTGACTGCCCTTAAGTGAAACGAAGTCTTGCCTGTAGAAAGACACAGAGCCTGGGATTTAAGTCCATTTCTGAAGGGAAACAGACAGCATAGTTCTCATCCATGGATCACACTGTGCTTTAGAGCAAGAAGCACGCTCTTGCTTTCTAGAGTCTCTAATACAGCAGGAAATCTGAGTGTGCCCAGAATAAAAGAACGGTGTTTCCTAAACATACAGATCATATCTAGTCCAACTCTGCCTCTGAAACTGATACAAAGCACTGGTCCTCTAACATCCAATGCTTGTCTGTTAAGATGAGAAACGTGTGAGCTCTGTGAACGATGTAGTTCGTTTGAGCTGAAAAGTGACTGCCCTTACCTGAAACGAAGTCTTGCTTGTAGGAAGACTCAGAGCCTTGGATTTAACTCCATTTCTGAGGTAAAACACACAGCAGTGTAATCATCCATTGATCACACTCTGCTTTAGAACAAGAAGCACACTCTTGCTTTCTAGACTCTCTAAGACAGCAGGAAAGGTGAGTGTGCTGAGAACAAAAGAACGGTGTTTCCTACACATACGGACATTATATAGTCCAACTCTGCTTCTGAAACTGATAAAAAGCACTGGTAATCTAAAATCTAATGTTTGTCTGTTACGATGAGAAACGTGTGAGCTTCGTGAACGATGTAGTTCGTTTGACCTGAAAAGTGACTGCCCTTACCTGAAACGAAGTCTTGCTTGTAGGAAGACTCAGAGCCTGGGATTTAACTCCATTTCTGAAGTGAAACACACAGCATAGTTCTCATCCATGGATCACACTCTGCTTTAGAACAAGAAGCACGCTCTTGCTTTCTAGAATCTCTAAGACAGCAGGAAACGTGAGTTTGCTGAGAACCAAAGAACGGTGTTTCCAACACATACGGACCATATCTAGTCCAACTCTACCTCTGAAACTGATACAAAGCATTGTCCTCTACCATCCAATGCTTGTCTGTTAAGATGAGAAACGTGTGAGATCCGTGAACGATGTAGTTCGTTTGAGCTGAAAAGTGACTGCCCTTACCTGAAACGAAGTCTTGCTTTTAGGGAGACTCAGAGCCTGGGATTTAACTCCATATCTGAAGGGAAACACACAGCATAGTTCTCATCCATGGATCACACTCTGCTTTAGAGCGAGAAGCACGCTCTTGCTTTCTAGAGTCTCTAAGACAGCAGGAAACGTGAGTGTGCTGAGAACAAAAGAACGGTGTTTCCTACACATACAGACCATATCTAGTCCAACTCTGCTTCTGAAACAGATACAAAGCACTGGTACTCTAACACCCAATGCTTGTCAGTTAAGATGAGAAACGTGTGAGCTCAGTGAACGATGTAGTTCGTTTGAGCTGAAAAGTGACTGCCCTTACCTGAAACGAAGTCTTGCTTGTAGGGAGACTCAGAGCCTGGGATTTAACTCCATTTCTGAAGGGAAACACACAGCATAGTTCTGATCAATGGATCACACTCTGCTTTAGAACAAGAAGCACGCTCTTGCTTTCTAGAATCTGTAAGACAGCAGGAAACGTGAGTTTGCTGAGAACAATAGAACGGTGTTTCCTACACATACGGACCATATCTAGTCCAACTCTGCTTCTGAAACTGATACAAAGCACTGGTCCTCTAACATCCAATGCTTGTCAATTAAGATGAGAAACGTGTGAGCTCCGTGAAAGATGTAGTTCCTTTGAGCTGAAAAGTGACTGCCCTTACCTGAAACGAAGTCTTGCTTTTAGGAAGACATAGAGCCTGGGATTTAACTACTTTTCTGAAGGGAAACACACAGCATAGTTTTCATCCATGGATCACACTCTGCTTTAGAGCGAGAAGCACGCTCTTGATTTCTAAACTCTCTAAGACAGCAGGAAACGTGAGTGTGCAGAGAACAAAAGAACGGTGTTTCCTACACATACGGACCATATCTAGTCCAACTCTGCTTCTGAAACAGATACAAAGCACTGGTACTCTAACATCCAATGCTTGTCAGTTAAGATGAGAAACGTGTGAGCTCAGTGAACGATGTAGTTCGTTTGAGCTGAAAAGTGGCTGCCCTTACCTGAAACGAATTCTTGCTTGTAGGGAGACTCAGAGCCTGGGATTTAAGTCCATTTCTGAAGGGAAACACACAGCATAGTTCTCATCCATGGATCACACTCTGCTTTAGAGCGAGAAGCACGCTCTTGCTTTCTAGAGTCTCTAAGACAGCACGAAACGTGAGTGTGCTGAGAACAAAAGAATGGTGTTTCCTACACATACAGACCATTTCTAGTCCAACTCTTCTTCTGAAACTGATAGAATGCACTGGTCCTCTAACATCCAATGCTTGTCATTTAAGATGAGAAACGTGTGAGCTTGTTGAATGATGTTGTTCCTTTGAACTGAAAAGTGACTGCCCTTACCTGAAACGAATTCTTGCTTGTAGTAAGACACAGAGCCTGGGATTTAACTCCATTTCTGAAGGGAAACACACAGCATAGTTCTCATCCATGGATCACACTTTGCTTTAGAGCGAGAAGCACACTCTAGCTTTCTAGATTCTCTAATACAGCAGGAAATCTGAGTGTGCCCAGAACAAAAGAATGGTGTTTCCTACACATATGCACCATATGTAGTCCAAATCTGCTTCTGAAACTGATACAAAGCACTGACCCTCTAACATCCAATGCTTGTCAGTTAAGATGAGAAACGTGTGAGCTTCGGGAACGATGTAGTTCGTTTGAGCAGAAAAGTGACTGCCCATACCTGAAACGAAGTCTTGCTTGTAAGGAGACTCAGATCCTGGGATTTAACTCCATTTCTGAAGGGAAACACACAGCATAGTTCTCATCCATGGATCACAGTCTGCTTTAGAGCGAGAAGCACGCTCTTGCTTTCTAGAGTCTCTAAGACAGCAGGAAACATGAGTGTGCTGAGAACAAAAGAACGGTTTTTCATACACATATGGACCATATCTAGTCCAACTCTTCTTCTGAAACTGATACAAAGCACTGGTCCTCTAACATCCAATGCTTGTCTGTTAAGATGAGAAACGTGTGAGCTCAGTGAACGATGTAGATGTTTTGAGCAGAAAATTGACTATTCTTACCTGAAACGAAGTCTTGCTTGTAGGAAGACATAGAGCCTGGGATTTAACTCCATTTCTGAAGGGAAACACACAGCATAGTTCTCATCCATGGATCACACTCTGCTTTAGAGCGAGAAGCACGCTCATGCTTTCTAGAGACCCTAAGACAGCAAGAAACGTGAGTGTGCTGAGAAGAAAAGAACGGTGTTTCCTACACATACGGACCATATCTAGTCCAACTCTTCTTCTGAAACTGATACAAAGCACTGGTCCTCTAACATCCAATGCTTGTCAATTAAGATGAGAAACGTGTGAGCTTCGTGAACGATGTAGTTCGTTTGAGCAGAAAACTGACAGCCCTTACCTGAAACGAAGTCTTGCTTGTAGGAAGACTCAGAGGCTGGGATTTAACTCCATTTCTGAAGTGAAACACACAGCATAGTTCTCATCCATGGATCACACTCTGCTTTAGAGCAAGAAGCACGCTCTTGCTTTCTAGAGTCTCTAATACAGCAGGAAACGTGAGTGTGCTGAGAACAAAAGAACGGTATTTCCTACACATACGGACATTATATAGTCCAACTCTGCTTCTAAAACTGATACAAAGCACTGGTCCTCTAACATCCAATGCTTGTCTGTTAAGATGAGAAACGTGTGAGCTCAGTGAACGATGTAGTTCGTTTGAGCTGAAAAGTGACTGCCCTTACATGAAACGAAGTCTTGCTTGTAGGAAGACTCAGAGCCTTGGATTTAACTCCATTTCTGAGGTAAAACACACAGCAGTGTAATCATCCATTGATCTCACTCTGCTTTAGAACAAGAAGCACACTCTTGCTTTCTAGACTCTCTAAGACAGCAGGAAACATGAGTGTGCTGAGAACAAAAGAACGGTCTTTCCTACACATACGGACATTATATAGTCCAACTCTGCTTCTGAAACTGATAAAAAGCACTGGTAATCTAAAATCTAATGTTTGTCTGTTAAGATGAGAAACGTGTGAGCTTCGTGAATGATGTAGTTCGTTTGACCTGAAAAGTGACTGCCCTTACCTGAAACGAAGTCTTGCTTGTAGGAAGACTCGGAGCCTGGGATTTAACTCCATTTCTGTAGTGAAACACACAGCATAGTTCTCATCCATTGATCACACACTGCTTTAGGACAAGAAGCACGCTCTTGCTTTCTAGGATCTCTAAGACAGCAGGAAAAGTGAGTTTGCTGAGAACAAAAGAACGGTGTTTCCTACACATACGGACCATATCTAGTCCAACTCTGCCTCTGAAACTGATACAAAGCACTGGTCCTCTACCATCCAATGCTTGTCAGTTAAGATGAGAAACGTGTGAGCTCAGTGAACGATGTAGTTCGTTTGAGCTGAAAAGTGACTGCCCTTACCTGAAACGAAGTCTTGCTTGTAGGGAGACTCAGAGCCTGGGATTTAACTCCATTTCTGAAGGGAAACACACAGCATAGTTCTCATCCATGGATCACAGTCTTCTTTAGTGCGAGAAGCACGCTGGTGCTTTCTAGAGTCTCTAAGACAGCAGGAGACATGAGTGTGCTGAGAACAAAAGAACGGTGTTTCCTACATACGGATCATATCTAGTCCAACTCTTCTTCTGAAACTGATACAAAGCACTGGTCCTCTAACATCCAATGCTTGTCAGTTAAGATGAGAAACGTGTGAGCTTCGTGAACGATGTAGTTCGTTTGAGCAGAAAAGTGACTGCCCTTACCTGAATTGAAGTCTTGCTTGTAGGAAGACACAGAGCCTGGGATTTAACTCCATTTCTGAAGTAAAACACACAGCAGTGTAATCATCCATTGATCACACTCTGCTTTAGAACAAGAAGCACGCTCTTGCTTTCTAGAATCTGTAAGACAGCAGGAAACGTGAGTTTGCTGAGAACAATAGAACGGTGTTTCCTACACATACGGACCATATATAGTCCAACTCTGCTTCTGAAACTGATACAAAGCACTGGTCCTCTAACATCCAATGCTTGTCAATTAAGATGAGAAACGTGTGAGCTCCGTGAAAGATGTAGTTCGTTTGAGCTGAAAAGTGACTGCCCTTACCTGAAACGAAGTCTTGCTTGTAGGAAGACATAGAGCCTGGGATTTAACTACTTTTCTGAAGGGAAACACACAGCATAGTTTTCATCCATGGATCACACTCTGCTTTAGAGCGAGAAGCACGCTCTTGATTTCTAAACTCTCTAAGACAGCAGGAAACGTGAGTGTGCAGAGAACAAAAGAACGGTGTTTCCTACACATACGGACCATATCTAGTCCAACTCTGCTTCTGAAACAGATACAAAGCACTGGTACTCTAACATCCAATGCTTGTCAGTTAAGATGAGAAACGTGTGAGCTCAGTGAACGATGTAGTTCGTTTGAGCTGAAAAGTGACTGCCCTTACCTGAAACGAATTCTTGCTTGTAGGGAGACTCAGAGCCTGGGATTTAACTCCATTTCTGAAGGGAAACACACAGCATAGTTCTCATCCATGGATCACAATCTGCTTTAGAGCGAGAAGCACGCTCTTGCTTTCTAGAGTCTCTAAGACAGCAGGAAACGTGAGTGTGCTGAGATCAAAAGAACGGTGTTTCCTACACATACGGACCATATCTAGTCCAACTCTTCTTCTGAAACTGATAGAATACACTGGTCCTCTAACATCCAATGCTTGTCATTTAAGATGAGAAACGTGTGAGCTTTGTGAATGATGTTGTTCCTTTGAACTGAAAAGTGACTGCCCTTACCTGAAACGAATTCTTGCTTGTCGTAAGACACAGAGCCTGGGATTTAACTCCATTTCTGAAGGGAAACACACAGCATAGTTCTCATCCATGGATCACACTTTGCTTTAGAGCGAGAAGCACACTCTAGCTTTCTAGATTCTCTAATACAGCAGGAAATCTGAGTGTGCCCAGAACAAAAGAATGGTGTTTCCTACACATATGCACCATATGTAGTCCAAATCTGCTTCTGAAACTGATACAAAGCACTGACCCTCTAACATCCAATGCTTGTCAGTTAAGATGAGAAACGTGTGAGCTTCGGGAACGATGTAGTTCGTTTGAGCAGAAAAGTGACTGCCCATACCTGAAACGAAGTCTTGCTTGTAAGGAGACTCAGATCCTGGGATTTAACTCCATTTCTGAAGGGAAACACACAGCATAGTTCTCATCCATGGATCACAGTCTGCTTTAGAGCGAGAAGCACGCTCTTGCTTTCTAGAGTCTCTAAGACAGCAGGAAACATGAGTGTGCTGAGAAGAAAAGAACGGTGTTTCCTACACATACGGACCATATCTAGTCCAACTCTTCTTCTGAAACTGATACAAAGCACTGGTCCTCTAACATCCAATGCTTGTCAATTAAGATGAGAAACGTGTGAGCTTCGTGAACGATGTAGTTCGTTTGAGCAGAAAACTGACAGCCCTTACCTGAAACGAAGTCTTGCTTGTAGGAAGACTCAGAGCCTGGGATTTAACTCCATTTCTGAAGTGAAACACACAGCATAGTTCTCATCCATGGATCACACTCTGCTTTAGAGCAAGAAGCACGCTCTTGCTTTCTAGAGTCTCTAATACAGCAGGAAACGTGAGTGTGCTGAGAACAAAAGAACGGTATTTCCTACACATACGGACATTATATAGTCCAACTCTGCTTCTAAAACTGATACAAAGCACTGGTCCTCTAACATCCAATGCTTGTCTGTTAAGATGAGAAACGTGTGAGCTCAGTGAACGATGTAGTTCGTTTGAGCTGAAAAGTGACTGCCCTTACATGAAACGAAGTCTTGCTTGTAGGAAGACTCAGAGCCTTGGATTTAACTCCATTTCTGAGGTAAAACACACAGCAGTGTAATCATCCATTGATCTCACTCTGCTTTAGAACAAGAAGCACACTCTTGCTTTCTAGACTCTCTAAGACAGCAGGAAACATGAGTGTGCTGAGAACAAAAGAACGGTCTTTCCTACACATACGGACATTATATAGTCCAACTCTGCTTCTGAAACTGATAAAAAGCACTGGTAATCTAAAATCTAATGTTTGTCTGTTAAGATGAGAAACGTGTGAGCTTCGTGAAGGATGTAGTTCGTTTGACCTGAAAAGTGACTGCCCTTACCTGAAACGAAGTCTTGCTTGTAGGAAGACTCGGAGCCTGGGATTTAACTCCATTTCTGTAGTGAAACACACAGCATAGTTCTCATCCATTGATCACACACTGCTTTAGGACAAGAAGCACGCTCTTGCTTTCTAGAATCTCTAAGACAGCAGGAAACGTGAGTTTGCTGAGAACAAAAGAACGGTGTTTCCTACACATACGGACCATATCTAGTCCAAATCTGCCTCTGAAACTGATACAAAGCACTGGTCCTCTACCATCCAATGCTTGTCAGTTAAGATGAGAAACGTGTGAGCTCAGTGAACGATGTAGTTCGTTTGAGCTGAAAAGTGACTGCCCTTACCTGAAACGAAGTCTTGCTTGTAGGGAGACTCAGAGCCTGGGATTTAACTCCATTTCTGAAGGGAAACACACAGCATAGTTCTCATCCATGGATCACAGTCTTCTTTAGTGCGAGAAGCACGCTGGTGCTTTCTAGAGTCTCTAAGACAGCAGGAGACATGAGTGTGCTGAGAACAAAAGAACGGTGTTTCCTACATACGGACCATATCTAGTCCAACTCTTCTTCTGAAACTGATACAAAGCACTGGTCCTCTAACATCCAATGCTTGTCAGTTAAGATGAGAAACGTGTGAGCTTCGTGAACGATGTAGTTCGTTTGAGCAGAAAAGTGACTGCCCTTACCTGAATTGAAGTCTTGCTTGTAGGAAGACACAGAGCCTGGGATTTAACTCCATTTCTGAAGTAAAACACACAGCAGTGTAATCATCCATTGATCACACTCTGCTTTAGAACAAGAAGCACGCTCTTGCTTTCTAGAATCTGTAAGACAGCAGGAAACGTGAGTTTGCTGAGAACAATAGAACGGTGTTTCCTACACATACGGACCATATATAGTCCAACTCTGCTTCTGAAACTGATACAAAGCACTGGTCCTCTAACATCCAATGCTTGTCAATTAAGATGAGAAACGTGTGAGCTCCGTGAAAGATGTAGTTCGTTTGAGCTGAAAAGTGACTGCCCTTACCTGAAACGAAGTCTTGCTTGTAGGAAGACATAGAGCCTGGGATTTAACTACTTTTCTGAAGGGAAACACACAGCATAGTTTTCATCCATGGATCACACTCTGCTTTAGAGCGAGAAGCACGCTCTTGATTTCTAAACTCTCTAAGACAGCAGGAAACGTGAGTGTGCAGAGAACAAAAGAACGGTGTTTCCTACACATACGGACCATATCTAGTCCAACTCTGCTTCTGAAACAGATACAAAGCACTGGTACTCTAACATCCAATGCTTGTCAGTTAAGATGAGAAACGTGTGAGCTCAGTGAACGATGTAGTTCGTTTGAGCTGAAAAGTGACTGCCCTTACCTGAAACGAATTCTTGCTTGTAGGGAGACTCAGAGCCTGGGATTTAACTCCATTTCTGAAGGGAAACACACAGCATAGTTCTCATCCATGGATCACAATCTGCTTTAGAGCGAGAAGCACGCTCTTGCTTTGTAGAGTCTCTAAGACAGCAGGAAACGTGAGTGTGCTGAGATCAAAAGAACGGTGTTTCCTACACATACGGACCATATCTAGTCCAACTCTTCTTCTGAAACTGATAGAATACACTGGTCCTCTAACATCCAATGCTTGTCATTTAAGATGAGAAACGTGTGAGCTTTGTGAATGATGTTGTTCCTTTGAACTGAAAAGTGACTGCCCTTACCTGAAACGAATTCTTGCTTGTCGTAAGACACAGAGCCTGGGGTTTAACTCCATTTCTGAAGGGAAACACACAGCATAGTTCTCATCCATGGATCACACTTTGCTTTAGAGCGAGAAGCACACTCTAGCTTTCTAGATTCTCTAATACAGCAGGAAATCTGAGTGTGCCCAGAACAAAAGAATGGTGTTTCCTACACATATGCACCATATGTAGTCCAAATCTGCTTCTGAAACTGATACAAAGCACTGACCCTCTAACATCCAATGCTTGTCAGTTAAGATGAGAAACGTGTGAGCTTCGGGAACGATGTAGTTCGTTTGAGCAGAAAAGTGACTGCCCATACCTGAAACGAAGTCTTGCTTGTAAGGAGACTCAGATCCTGGGATTTAACTCCATTTCTGAAGGGAAACACACAGCATAGTTCTCATCCATGGATCACAGTCTGCTTTAGAGCGAGAAGCACGCTCTTGCTTTCTAGAGTCTCTAAGACAGCAGGAAACATGAGTGTGCTGAGAACAAAAGAACGGTTTTTCATACACATACGGACCATATCTAGTCCAACTCTTCTTCTGAAACTGATACAAAGCACTGGTCCTCTAACATCCAATGCTTGTCTGTTAAGATGAGAAACGTGTGAGCTCAGTGAACGATGTAGATGTTTTGAGCAGAAAAGTGACTGTTCTTACCAGAAACGAAGTCTTGCTTGTAGGAAGACACAGAGCCTGGGATTTAACTCCATTTCTGAAGGGAAACACACAGCATAGTTCTCATCCATGGATCACACTCTGCTTTAGAGCGAGAAGCACGCTCATGCTTTCTAGAGACCCTAAGACAGCAAGAAACGTGAGTGTGCTGAGAAGAAAAGAACGGTGTTTCCTACACATACGGACCATATCTAGTCCAACTCATCTTCTGAAACTGATACAAAGCACTGGTCCTCTAACATCCAATGCTTGTCAATTAAGATGAGAAACGTGTGAGCTTCGTGAACGATGTAGTTCGTTTGAGCTGAAAAATGACTGCCCTTACATGAAATGAAGTCTTGCTTGTAGGAAGACATAGATCCTGGGATTTAACTACTTTTCTGAAGGGAAACACACAACATAGTTTTCTTCCATGGATCACACTCTGCTTTAGAGCGAGAAGCACGCTCTTGCTTTCTAAAGTCTCTAATACAGCAGGAAACGTGAGTGTGCTGAGAAAAAGGAACGGTGTTTCCTACACATGCGGACCATATCTAGTCCAACTCTGCTTCTGAAACAGATACAAAGCACTGGTACTCTAACATCAAATGCTTGTCTGTTAAGATGAGAAACGTGTGAGCTCCGTGAACGATGTAGTTCGTTTTAGCTGAAAAGTGACTGCCCTTACCTGAAACGAAGTCTTGCTTGTAGGAAGACTCAGAGCCTTGGATTTAACTCCATTTCTGAGGTAAAACACACAGCAGTGTAATCATCCATTGATAACACTCTGCTTTAGACCAAGAAGCACACTCTTGCTTTCTAGAATCTCTAAGACAGCATGAAACGTGAGTGTGCTGAGAACAAAAGAACGGTGTTTCCTACACATACGGACATTATATAGTCCAACTCTGCTTCTGAAACTGATAAAAAGCACTGGTAATCTAAAATCTAATGTTTGTCTGTTAAGATGAGAAACGTGTGAGCTCCGTGAACGATGTAGTTCGTTTGAGCTGAAAAGTGACTGCCCTTACCTGAAACGAAGTCTTGCTTGTAGGGAGACTCAGAGCCTGGGATTTAACTCCATTTCTGAAGGGAAACACACAGCATAGTTCTCATCCATGGATCACACTGTGCTTTAGAGCGAGAAGCACGCTCTTGCTTTCTAGAGTCTCTAAGACAGCAGGAAACGTGAGTGTGCTGAGAACAAAAGAACGGTGTTTCCTACACATACAGACCATATCTAGTCCAACACTGCTTCTGAAACTGATAGAAAGCACTGGTCCTCTAACATCCAATGCTTGTCTGTTAAGATGAGAAACATGTGAGCTCAGTGAACGATGTAGTTCGTTTGAGCTGAAAAGTGACTGCCCTTACATGAAATGAAGTCTTGCTTGTAGGAAGACATAGATCCTGAGATTTAACTACTTTTCTGAAGGGAAACACACAGCATAGTTTTCATCCATGGATCACACTCTGCTTTAGAGCGAGAAGCACACTCTTGCTTTCTAGATTCTCTAATAGAGCAGGAAATCTGAATGTGCCTAGAACAAAAGAACGGTGTTTCCTACACATACAGACCATATCTAGTCCAACTCTGCTTCTGAAACTGATACAAAGCACTGGTCCTCTAATATCCAATGCTTGTCTGTTAGATGAGAAACGTGTGAGCTCAGTGAACGATGTAGTTCGTTTGAGCTGAAAAGTGACTGCCCTTACCTGAAACGAAGTCTTGCTTGTAGTAAGACATAGATCCTGGGATTTAACTACTTTTCTGAAGGGAAATAGCATAGTTTTCATCCATGGATCACAATCTGCTTTAGAGCGAGAAGCACGCTCTTGCTTTCTAAAGTCTCTAAGACAGCAGGAAACGTGAGTGTGCTGAGAACAAAAGTACGGTGTTTCCTACACATACGGACCATATCTAGTCCAACTCTGCTTCTGAAACAGATACAAAGCACTGGTACTCTAACATCCAATGCTTGTCAGTTAAGATGAGAAACGTGTGAGCTTCGTGAAAGATGTAGTTCGTTTGAGCAGAAAAGTGACTGCCCTTACCTGAAACGAAGTCTTGCTTGTAGGAAGTCTCAGAGCCTGGGATTTTACTCCATTTCTGTAGTGAAACACACAACATAGTTTTCTTCCATGGATCACACTCTGCTTTAGAGCGAGAAGCACGCTCTTGCTTTCTAAAGTCTCTAAGACTGCAGGAAACGTGAGAATGCTGAGAAAAAAAGAACGGTGTTTCTTACACATGCGGACCATATCTAGTACAACTCTGCTTCTGAAACAGATACAAAGCACTGGTACTCTAACATCCAATGCTTGTCTGTTAAGATGAGAAACGTGTGAGCTCAGTGAACGATGTAGTTCGTTTGAGCTGAAAAGTGACTGCCCTTACCTGAAACGAAGTCTTGCTTGTAGGAAGACTCAGAGCCTTGGATTTAACTCCATTTCTGAGGTAAAACACACAGCAGTGTAATCATCCATTGATCTCACTCTGCTTTAGAACAAGAAGCACACCCTTGCTTTCTAGACTCTCTAAGACAGCAGGAAACATGAGTGTGCTGAGAACAAAAGAACGGTGTTTCCTACACATACGGACCATATGTAGTCCAACACTGCCTCTGAAACTGATACAAAGCACTGGTCCTCTACCATCCAATGCTTGTCAGTTAAGATGAGAAACGTGTGAGCTCAGTGAACGATGTAGTTCGTTTGAGCTGAAAAGTGACTGCCCTTACCTGAAACGAAGTCTTGCTTGTAGGGAGACTCAGAGCCTGGGATTTAACTCCATTTCTGAAGGGAAACACACAGCATAGTTCTCATCCATGGATCACAGTCTGCTTTAGTGCGAGAAGCACGCTGGTGCTTTCTAGAGTCTCTAAGACAGCAGGAGACATGAGTGTGCTGAGAACAAAAGAACGGTGTTTCCTACACATACGGACCATATCTAGTCCAACTCTTCTTCTGAAACTGATACAAAGCACTGGTCCTCTAACATCCAATGCTTGTCAGTTAAGATGAGAAACGTGTGAGCTTCGTGAACGATGTAGTTCGTTTGAGCAGAAAAGTGACTGCCCTTACCTGAATTGAAGTCTTGCTTGTAGGAAGACACAGAGCCTGGGATTTAACTCCATTTCTGAAGTAAAACACACAGCAGTGTAATCATCCATTGATCACACTCTGCTTTAGAACAAGAAGCACGCTCTTGCTTTCTAGAATCTGTAAGACAGCAGGAAACGTGAGTTTGCTGAGAACAATAGAACGGTGTTTCCTACACATACGGACCATATATAGTCCAACTCTGCTTCTGAAACTGATACAAAGCACTGGTCCTCTAACATCCAATGCTTGTCAATTAAGATGAGAAACGTGTGAGCTCCGTGAAAGATGTAGTTCGTTTGAGCTGAAAAGTGACTGCCCTTACCTGAAACGAAGTCTTGCTTGTAGGAAGACATAGAGCCTGGGATTTAACTACTTTTCTGAAGGGAAACACACAGCATAGTTTTCATCCATGGATCACACTCTGCTTTAGAGCGAGAAGCACGCTCTTGATTTCTAAACTCTCTAAGACAGCAGGAAACGAGAGTGTGCTGAGAACAAAAGAACGGTGTTTCCTACACATACGGACCATATCTAGTCCAACTCTGCTTCTGAAACAGATACAAAGCACTGGTACTCTAACATCCAATGCTTGTCAGTTAAGATGAGAAACGTGTGAGCTCAGTGAACGATGTAGTTCGTTTGAGCTGAAAAGTGACTGCCCTTACCTGAAACGAATTCTTGCTTGTAGGGAGACTCAGAGCCTGGGATTTAACTCCATTTCTGAAGGGAAACACACAGCATAGTTCTCATCCATGGATCACAATCTGCTTTAGAGCGAGAAGCACGCTCTTGCTTTCTAGAGTCTCTAAGACAGCAGGAAACGTGAGTGTGCTGAGATCAAAAGAACGGTGTTTCCTACACATACGGACCATATCTAGTCCAACTCTTCTTCTGAAACTGATAGAATACACTGGTCCTCTAACATCCAATGCTTGTCATTTAAGATGAGAAACGTGTGAGCTTTGTGAATGATGTTGTTCCTTTGAACTGAAAAGTGACTGCCCTTACCTGAAACGAATTCGTGCTTGTCGTAAGACACAGAGCCTGGGATTTAACTCCATTTCTGAAGGGAAACACACAGCATAGTTCTCATCCATGGATCACACTTTGCTTTAGAGCGAGAAGCACACTCTAGCTTTCTAGATTCTCTAATACAGCAGGAAATCTGAGTGTGCCCAGAACAAAAGAATGGTGTTTCCTACACATATGCACCATATGTAGTCCAAATCTGCTTCTGAAACTGATACAAAGCACTGACCCTCTAACATCCAATGCTTGTCAGTTAAGATGAGAAACGTGTGAGCTTCGGGAACGATGTAGTTCGTTTGAGCAGAAAAGTGACTGCCCATACCTGAAACGAAGTCTTGCTTGTAAGGAGACTCAGATCCTGGGATTTAACTCCATTTCTGAAGGGAAACACACAGCATAGTTCTCATCCATGGATCACAGTCTGCTTTAGAGCGAGAAGCACGCTCTTGCTTTCTAGAGTCTCTAAGACAGCAGGAAACATGAGTGTGCTGAGAAGAAAAGAACGGTGTTTCCTACACATACGGACCATATCTAGTCCAACTCTTCTTCTGAAACTGATACAAAGCACTGGTCCTCTAACATCCAATGCTTGTCAATTAAGATGAGAAACGTGTGAGCTTCGTGAACGATGTAGTTCGTTTGAGCAGAAAACTGACAGCCCTTACCTGAAACGAAGTCTTGCTTGTAGGAAGACTCAGAGCCTGGGATTTAACTCCATTTCTGAAGTGAAACACACAGCATAGTTCTCATCCATGGATCACACTCTGCTTTAGAGCAAGAAGCACGCTCTTGCTTTCTAGAGTCTCTAATACAGCAGGAAACGTGAGTGTGCTGAGAACAAAAGAACGGTATTTCCTACACATACGGACATTATATAGTCCAACTCTGCTTCTAAAACTGATACAAAGCACTGGTCCTCTAACATCCAATGCTTGTCTGTTAAGATGAGAAACGTGTGAGCTCAGTGAACGATGTAGTTCGTTTGAGCTGAAAAGTGACTGCCCTTACATGAAACGAAGTCTTGCTTGTAGGAAGACTCAGAGCCTTGGATTTAACTCCATTTCTGAGGTAAAACACACAGCAGTGTAATCATCCATTGATCTCACTCTGCTTTAGAACAAGAAGCACACTCTTGCTTTCTAGACTCTCTAAGACAGCAGGAAACATGAGTGTGCTGAGAACAAAAGAACGGTCTTTCCTACACATACGGACATTATATAGTCCAACTCTGCTTCTGAAACTGATAAAAAGCAATGGTAATCTAAAATCTAATGTTTGTCTGTTAAGATGAGAAACGTGTGAGCTTCGTGAAGGATGTAGTTCGTTTGACCTGAAAAGTGACTGCCCTTACCTGAAACGAAGTCTTGCTTGTAGGAAGACTCGGAGCCTGGGATTTAACTCCATTTCTGTAGTGAAACACACAGCATAGTTCTCATCCATTGATCACACACTGCTTTAGGACAAGAAGCACGCTCTTGCTTTCTAGAATCTCTAAGACAGCAGGAAACGTGAGTTTGCTGAGAACAAAAGAACGGTGTTTCCTACACATACGGACCATATCTAGTCCAACTCTGCCTCTGAAACTGATACAAAGCACTGGTCCTCTACCATCCAATGCTTGTCAGTTAAGATGAGAAACGTGTGAGCTCAGTGAACGATGTAGTTCGTTTGAGCTGAAAAGTGACTGCCCTTACCTGAAACGAAGTCTTGCTTGTAGGGAGACTCAGAGCCTGGGATTTAACTCCATTTCTGAAGGGAAACACACAGCATAGTTCTCATCCATGGATCACAGTCTTCTTTAGTGCGAGAAGCACGCTGGTGCTTTCTAGAGTCTCTAAGACAGCAGGAGACATGAGTGTGCTGAGAACAAAAGAACGGTGTTTCCTACATACGGACCATATCTAGTCCAACTCTTCTTCTGAAACTGATACAAAGCACTGGTCCTCTAACATCCAATGCTTGTCAGTTAAGATGAGAAACGTGTGAGCTTCGTGAATGATGTAGTTCGTTTGAGCAGAAAAGTGACTGCCCTTACCTGAATTGAAGTCTTGCTTGTAGGAAGACACAGAGCCTGGGATTTAACTCCATTTCTGAAGTAAAACACACAGCAGTGTAATCATCCATTGATCACACTCTGCTTTAGAACAAGAAGCACGCTCTTGCTTTCTAGAATCTGTAAGACAGCAGGAAACGTGAGTTTGCTGAGAACAATAGAACGGTGTTTCCTACACATACGGACCATATATAGTCCAACTCTGCTTCTGAAACTGATACAAAGCACTGGTCCTCTAACATCCAATGCTTGTCAATTAAGATGAGAAACGTGTGAGCTCCGTGAAAGATGTAGTTCGTTTGAGCTGAAAAGTGACTGCCCTTACCTGAAACGAAGTCTTGCTTGTAGGAAGACATAGAGCCTGGGATTTAACTACTTTTCTGAAGGGAAACACACAGCATAGTTTTCATCCATGGATCACACTCTGCTTTAGAGCGAGAAGCACGCTCTTGATTTCTAAACTCTCTAAGACAGCAGGAAACGTGAGTGTGCAGAGAACAAAAGAACGGTGTTTCCTACACATACGGACCATATCTAGTCCAACTCTGCTTCTGAAACAGATACAAAGCACTGGTACTCTAACATCCAATGCTTGTCAGTTAAGATGAGAAACGTGTGAGCTCAGTGAACGATGTAGTTCGTTTGAGCTGAAAAGTGACTGCCCTTACCTGAAACGAATTCTTGCTTGTAGGGAGACTCAGAGCCTGGGATTTAACTCCATTTCTGAAGGGAAACACACAGCATAGTTCTCATCCATGGATCACAATCTGCTTTAGAGCGAGAAGCACGCTCTTGCTTTGTAGAGTCTCTAAGACAGCAGGAAACGTGAGTGTGCTGAGATCAAAAGAACGGTGTTTCCTACACATACGGACCATATCTAGTCCAACTCTTCTTCTGAAACTGATAGAATACACTGGTCCTCTAACATCCAATGCTTGTCATTTAAGATGAGAAACGTGTGAGCTTTGTGAATGATGTTGTTCCTTTGAACTGAAAAGTGACTGCCCTTACCTGAAACGAATTCTTGCTTGTCGTAAGACACAGAGCCTGGGGTTTAACTCCATTTCTGAAGGGAAACACACAGCATAGTTCTCATCCATGGATCACACTTTGCTTTAGAGCGAGAAGCACACTCTAGCTTTCTAGATTCTCAAATACAGCAGGAAATCTGAGTGTGCCCAGAACAAAAGAATGGTGTTTCCTACACATATGCACCATATGTAGTCCAAATCTGCTTCTGAAACTGATACAAAGCACTGACCCTCTAACATCCAATGCTTGTCAGTTAAGATGAGAAACGTGTGAGCTTCGGGAACGATGTAGTTCGTTTGAGCAGAAAAGTGACTGCCCATACCTGAAACGAAGTCTTGCTTGTAAGGAGACTCAGATCCTGGGATTTAACTCCATTTCTGAAGGGAAACACACAGCATAGTTCTCATCCATGGATCACAGTCTGCTTTAGAGCGAGAAGCACGCTCTTGCTTTCTAGAGTCTCTAAGACAGCAGGAAACATGAGTGTGCTGAGAACAAAAGAACGGTTTTTCATACACATACGGACCATATCTAGTCCAACTCTTCTTCTGAAACTGATACAAAGCACTGGTCCTCTAACATCCAATGCTTGTCTGTTAAGATGAGAAACGTGTGAGCTCAGTGAACGATGTAGATGTTTTGAGCAGAAAAGTGACTGTTCTTACCAGAAACGAAGTCTTGCTTGTAGGAAGACACAGAGCCTGGGATTTAACTCCATTTCTGAAGGGAAACACACAGCATAGTTCTCATCCATGGATCACACTCTGCTTTAGAGCGAGAAGCACGCTCATGCTTTCTAGAGACCCTAAGACAGCAAGAAACGTGAGTGTGCTGAGAAGAAAAGAACGGTGTTTCCTACACATACGGACCATATCTAGTCCAACTCATCTTCTGAAACTGATACAAAGCACTGGTCCTCTAACATCCAATGCTTGTCAATTAAGATGAGAAACGTGTGAGCTTCGTGAACGATGTAGTTCGTTTGAGCTGAAAAATGACTGCCCTTACATGAAATGAAGTCTTGCTTGTAGGAAGACATAGATCCTGGGATTTAACTACTTTTCTGAAGGGAAACACACAACATAGTTTTCTTCCATGGATCACACTCTGCTTTAGAGCGAGAAGCACGCTCTTGCTTTCTAAAGTCTCTAATACAGCAGGAAACGTGAGTGTGCTGAGAAAAAGGAACGGTGTTTCCTACACATGCGGACCATATCTAGTCCAACTCTGCTTCTGAAACAGATACAAAGCACTGGTACTCTAACATCAAATGCTTGTCTGTTAAGATGAGAAACGTGTGAGCTCAGTGAACGATGTAGATGTTTTGAGCAGAAAAGTGACTGTTCTTACCAGAAACGAAGTCTTGCTTGTAGGAAGACACAGAGCCTGGGATTTAACTCCATTTCTGAAGGGAAACACACAGCATAGTTCTCATCCATGGATCACACTCTGCTTTAGAGCGAGAAGCACGCTCATGCTTTCTAGAGACCCTAAGACAGCAAGAAACGTGAGTGTGCTGAGAAGAAAAGAACGGTGTTTCCTACACATACGGACCATATCTAGTCCAACTCATCTTCTGAAACTGATACAAAGCACTGGTCCTCTAACATCCAATGCTTGTCAATTAAGATGAGAAACGTGTGAGCTTCGTGAACGATGTAGTTCGTTTGAGCTGAAAAATGACTGCCCTTACATGAAATGAAGTCTTGCTTGTAGGAAGACATAGATCCTGGGATTTAACTACTTTTCTGAAGGGAAACACACAACATAGTTTTCTTCCATGGATCACACTCTGCTTTAGAGCGAGAAGCACGCTCTTGCTTTCTAAAGTCTCTAATACAGCAGGAAACGTGAGTGTGCTGAGAAAAAGGAACGGTGTTTCCTACACATGCGGACCATATCTAGTCCAACTCTGCTTCTGAAACAGATACAAAGCACTGGTACTCTAACATCAAATGCTTGTCTGTTAAGATGAGAAACGTGTGAGCTCCGTGAACGATGTAGTTCGTTTTAGCTGAAAAGTGACTGCCCTTACCTGAAACGAAGTCTTGCTTGTAGGAAGACTCAGAGCCTTGGATTTAACTCCATTTCTGAGGTAAAACACACAGCAGTGTAATCATCCATTGATAACACTCTGCTTTAGACCAAGAAGCACACTCTTGCTTTCTAGAATCTCTAAGACAGCATGAAACGTGAGTGTGCTGAGAACAAAAGAACGGTGTTTCCTACACATACGGACATTATATAGTCCAACTCTGCTTCTGAAACTGATAAAAAGCACTGGTAATCTAAAATCTAATGTTTGTCTGTTAAGATGAGAAACGTGTGAGCTCCGTGAACGATGTAGTTCGTTTGAGCTGAAAAGTGACTGCCCTTACCTGAAACGAAGTCTTGCTTGTAGGGAGACTCAGAGCCTGGGATTTAACTCCATTTCTGAAGGGAAACACACAGCATAGTTCCCATCCATGGATCACAGTCTGCTTTAGAGCAAGAAGCACGCTCTTGCTTTCTAGAGTCTCTAATACAGCAGGAAACGTGAGTGTGCTGAGAACAAAAGAACGGTATTTCCTACACATACGGACATTATATAGTCCAACTCTGCTTCTAAAACTGATACAAAGCACTGGTCCTCTAACATCCAATGCTTGTCTGTTAAGATGAGAAACGTGTGAGCTCAGTGAACGATGTAGTTCGTTTGAGCTGAAAAGTGACTGCCCTTACATGAAACGAAGTCTTGCTTGTAGGAAGACTCAGAGCCTTGGATTTAACTCCATTTCTGAGGTAAAACACACAGCAGTGTAATCATCCATTGATCTCACTCTGCTTTAGAACAAGAAGCACACTCTTGCTTTCTAGACTCTCTAAGACAGCAGGAAACATGAGTGTGCTGAGAACAAAAGAACGGTCTTTCCTACACATACGGACATTATATAGTCCAACTCTGCTTCTGAAACTGATAAAAAGCACTGGTAATCTAAAATCTAATGTTTGTCTGTTAAGATGAGAAACGTGTGAGCTTCGTGAAGGATGTAGTTCGTTTGACCTGAAAAGTGACTGCCCTTACCTGAAACGAAGTCTTGCTTGTAGGAAGACTCGGAGCCTGGGATTTAACTCCATTTCTGTAGTGAAACACACAGCATAGTTCTCATCCATTGATCACACACTGCTTTAGGACAAGAAGCACGCTCTTGCTTTCTAGAATCTCTAAGACAGCAGGAAACGTGAGTTTGCTGAGAACAAAAGAACGGTGTTTCCTACACATACGGACCATATCTAGTCCAACTCTGCCTCTGAAACTGATACAAAGCACTGGTCCTCTACCATCCAATGCTTGTCAGTTAAGATGAGAAACGTGTGAGCTCAGTGAACGATGTAGTTCGTTTGAGCTGAAAAGTGACTGCCCTTACCTGAAACGAAGTCTTGCTTGTAGGGAGACTCAGAGCCTGGGATTTAACTCCATTTCTGAAGGGAAACACACAGCATAGTTCTCATCCATGGATCACAGTCTTCTTTAGTGCGAGAAGCACGCTGGTGCTTTCTAGAGTCTCTAAGACAGCAGGAGACATGAGTGTGCTGAGAACAAAAGAACGGTGTTTCCTACATACGGACCATATCTAGTCCAACTCTTCTTCTGAAACTGATACAAAGCACTGGTCCTCTAACATCCAATGCTTGTCAGTTAAGATGAGAAACGTGTGAGCTTCGTGAACGATGTAGTTCGTTTGAGCAGAAAAGTGACTGCCCTTACCTGAATTGAAGTCTTGCTTGTAGGAAGACACAGAGCCTGGGATTTAACTCCATTTCTGAAGTAAAACACACAGCAGTGTAATCATCCATTGATCACACTCTGCTTTAGAACAAGAAGCACGCTCTTGCTTTCTAGAATCTGTAAGACAGCAGGAAACGTGAGTTTGCTGAGAACAATAGAACGGTGTTTCCTACACATACGGACCATATATAGTCCAACTCTGCTTCTGAAACTGATACAAAGCACTGGTCCTCTAACATCCAATGCTTGTCAATTAAGATGAGAAACGTGTGAGCTCCGTGAAAGATGTAGTTCGTTTGAGCTGAAAAGTGACTGCCCTTACCTGAAACGAAGTCTTGCTTGTAGGAAGACATAGAGCCTGGGATTTAACTACTTTTCTGAAGGGAAACACACAGCATAGTTTTCATCCATGGATCACACTCTGCTTTAGAGCGAGAAGCACGCTCTTGATTTCTAAACTCTCTAAGACAGCAGGAAACGTGAGTGTGCAGAGAACAAAAGAACGGTGTTTCCTACACATACGGACCATATCTAGTCCAACTCTGCTTCTGAAACAGATACAAAGCACTGGTACTCTAACATCCAATGCTTGTCAGTTAAGATGAGAAACGTGTGAGCTCAGTGAACGATGTAGTTCGTTTGAGCTGAAAAGTGACTGCCCTTACCTGAAACAAATTCTTGCTTGTAGGGAGACTCAGAGCCTGGGATTTAACTCCATTTCTGAAGGGAAACACACAGCATAGTTCTCATCCATGGATCACAATCTGCTTTAGAGCGAGAAGCACGCTCTTGCTTTGTAGAGTCTCTAAGACAGCAGGAAACGTGAGTGTGCTGAGATCAAAAGAACGGTGTTTCCTACACATACGGACCATATCTAGTCCAACTCTTCTTCTGAAACTGATAGAATACACTGGTCCTCTAACATCCAATGCTTGTCATTTAAGATGAGAAACGTGTGAGCTTTGTGAATGATGTTGTTCCTTTGAACTGAAAAGTGACTGCCCTTACCTGAAACGAATTCTTGCTTGTCGTAAGACACAGAGCCTGGGGTTTAACTCCATTTCTGAAGGGAAACACACAGCATAGTTCTCATCCATGGATCACACTTTGCTTTAGAGCGAGAAGCACACTCTAGCTTTCTAGATTCTCTAATACAGCAGGAAATCTGAGTGTGCCCAGAACAAAAGAATGGTGTTTCCTACACATATGCACCATATGTAGTCCAAATCTGCTTCTGAAACTGATACAAAGCACTGACCCTCTAACATCCAATGCTTGTCAGTTAAGATGAGAAACGTGTGAGCTTCGGGAACGATGTAGTTCGTTTGAGCAGAAAAGTGACTGCCCATACCTGAAACGAAGTCTTGCTTGTAAGGAGACTCAGATCCTGGGATTTAACTCCATTTCTGAAGGGAAACACACAGCATAGTTCTCATCCATGGATCACAGTCTGCTTTAGAGCGAGAAGCACGCTCTTGCTTTCTAGAGTCTCTAAGACAGCAGGAAACATGAGTGTGCTGAGAACAAAAGAACGGTTTTTCATACACATACGGACCATATCTAGTCCAACTCTTCTTCTGAAACTGATACAAAGCACTGGTCCTCTAACATCCAATGCTTGTCTGTTAAGATGAGAAACGTGTGAGCTCAGTGAACGATGTAGATGTTTTGAGCAGAAAAGTGACTGTTCTTACCAGAAACGAAGTCTTGCTTGTAGGAAGACACAGAGCCTGGGATTTAACTCCATTTCTGAAGGGAAACACACAGCATAGTTCTCATCCATGGATCACACTCTGCTTTAGAGCGAGAAGCACGCTCATGCTTTCTAGAGACCCTAAGACAGCAAGAAACGTGAGTGTGCTGAGAAGAAAAGAACGGTGTTTCCTACACATACGGACCATATCTAGTCCAACTCATCTTCTGAAACTGATACAAAGCACTGGTCCTCTAACATCCAATGCTTGTCAATTAAGATGAGAAACGTGTGAGCTTCGTGAACGATGTAGTTCGTTTGAGCTGAAAAATGACTGCCCTTACATGAAATGAAGTCTTGCTTGTAGGAAGACATAGATCCTGGGATTTAACTACTTTTCTGAAGGGAAACACACAACATAGTTTTCTTCCATGGATCACACTCTGCTTTAGAGCGAGAAGCACGCTCTTGCTTTCTAAAGTCTCTAATACAGCAGGAAACGTGAGTGTGCTGAGAAAAAGGAACGGTGTTTCCTACACATGCGGACCATATCTAGTCCAACTCTGCTTCTGAAACAGATACAAAGCACTGGTACTCTAACATCAAATGCTTGTCTGTTAAGATGAGAAACGTGTGAGCTCCGTGAACGATGTAGTTCGTTTTACCTGAAAAGTGACTGCCCTTACCTGAAACGAAGTCTTGCTTGTAGGAAGACTCAGAGCCTTGGATTTAACTCCATTTCTGAGGTAAAACACACAGCAGTGTAATCATCCATTGATAACACTCTGCTTTAGACCAAGAAGCACACTCTTGCTTTCTAGAATCTCTAAGACAGCATGAAACGTGAGTGTGCTGAGAACAAAAGAACGGTGTTTCCTACACATACGGACATTATATAGTCCAACTCTGCTTCTGAAACTGATAAAAAGCACTGGTAATCTAAAATCTAATGTTTGTCTGTTAAGATGAGAAACGTGTGAGCTCCGTGAACGATGTAGTTCGTTTGAGCTGAAAAGTGACTGCCCTTACCTGAAACGAAGTCTTGCTTGTAGGGAGACTCAGAGCCTGGGATTTAACTCCATTTCTGAAGGGAAACACACAGCATAGTTCTCATCCATGGATCACACTCTGCTTTAGAGCGAGAAGCACGCTCTTGCTTTCTAGAGTCTCTAAGACAGCAGGAAACGTGAGTGTGCTGAGAACAAAAGAACGGTGTTTCCTACACATACAGACCATATCTAGTCCAACACTGCTTCTGAAACTGATAGAAAGCACTGGTCCTCTAACATCCAATGCTTGTCTGTTAAGATGAGAAACATGTGAGCTCAGTGAACGATGTAGTTCGTTTGAGCTGAAAAGTGACTGCCCTTACATGAAATGAAGTCTTGCTTGTAGGAAGACATAGATCCTGAGATTTAACTACTTTTCTGAAGGGAAACACACAGCATAGTTTTCATCCATGGATCACACTCTGCTTTAGAGCGAGAAGCACACTCTTGCTTTCTAGATTCTCTAATAGAGCAGGAAATCTGAATGTGCCTAGAACAAAAGAACGGTGTTTCCTACACATACAGACCATATCTAGTCCAACTCTGCTTCTGAAACTGATACAAAGCACTGGTCCTCTAATATCCAATGCTTGTCTGTTAGATGAGAAACGTGTGAGCTCAGTGAACGATGTAGTTCGTTTGAGCTGAAAAGTGACTGCCCTTACCTGAAACGAAGTCTTGCTTGTAGTAAGACATAGATCCTGGGATTTAACTACTTTTCTGAAGGGAAATAGCATAGTTTTCATCCATGGATCACAATCTGCTTTAGAGCGAGAAGCACGCTCTTGCTTTCTAAAGTCTCTAAGACAGCAGGAAACGTGAGTGTGCTGAGAACAAAAGTACGGTGTTTCCTACACATACGGACCATATCTAGTCCAACTCTGCTTCTGAAACAGATACAAAGCACTGGTACTCTAACATCCAATGCTTGTCAGTTAAGATGAGAAACGTGTGAGCTTCGTGAAAGATGTAGTTCGTTTGAGCAGAAAAGTGACTGCCCTTACCTGAAACGAAGTCTTGCTTGTAGGAAGTCTCAGAGCCTGGGATTTTACTCCATTTCTGTAGTGAAACACACAACATAGTTTTCTTCCATGGATCACACTCTGCTTTAGAGCGAGAAGCACGCTCTTGCTTTCTAAAGTCTCTAAGACTGCAGGAAACGTGAGAATGCTGAGAAAAAAAGAACGGTGTTTCTTACACATGCGGACCATATCTAGTACAACTCTGCTTCTGAAACAGATACAAAGCACTGGTACTCTAACATCCAATGCTTGTCTGTTAAGATGAGAAACGTGTGAGCTCAGTGAACGATGTAGTTCGTTTGAGCTGAAAAGTGACTGCCCTTACCTGAAACGAAGTCTTGCTTGTAGGAAGACTCAGAGCCTTGGATTTAACTCCATTTCTGAGGTAAAACACACAGCAGTGTAATCATCCATTGATCTCACTCTGCTTTAGAACAAGAAGCACACCCTTGCTTTCTAGACTCTCTAAGACAGCAGGAAACATGAGTGTGCTGAGAACAAAAGAACGGTGTTTCCTACACATACGGACCATATGTAGTCCAACACTGCCTCTGAAACTGATACAAAGCACTGGTCCTCTACCATCCAATGCTTGTCAGTTAAGATGAGAAACGTGTGAGCTCAGTGAACGATGTAGTTCGTTTGAGCTGAAAAGTGACTGCCCTTACCTGAAACGAAGTCTTGCTTGTAGGGAGACTCAGAGCCTGGGATTTAACTCCATTTCTGAAGGGAAACACACAGCATAGTTCTCATCCATGGATCACAGTCTGCTTTAGTGCGAGAAGCACGCTGGTGCTTTCTAGAGTCTCTAAGACAGCAGGAGACATGAGTGTGCTGAGAACAAAAGAACGGTGTTTCCTACACATACGGACCATATCTAGTCCAACTCTTCTTCTGAAACTGATACAAAGCACTGGTCCTCTAACATCCAATGCTTGTCAGTTAAGATGAGAAACGTGTGAGCTTCGTGAACGATGTAGTTCGTTTGAGCAGAAAAGTGACTGCCCTTACCTGAATTGAAGTCTTGCTTGTAGGAAGACACAGAGCCTGGGATTTAACTCCATTTCTGAAGTAAAACACACAGCAGTGTAATCATCCATTGATCACACTCTGCTTTAGAACAAGAAGCACGCTCTTGCTTTCTAGAATCTGTAAGACAGCAGGAAACGTGAGTTTGCTGAGAACAATAGAACGGTGTTTCCTACACATACGGACCATATATAGTCCAACTCTGCTTCTGAAACTGATACAAAGCACTGGTCCTCTAACATCCAATGCTTGTCAATTAAGATGAGAAACGTGTGAGCTCCGTGAAAGATGTAGTTCGTTTGAGCTGAAAAGTGACTGCCCTTACCTGAAACGAAGTCTTGCTTGTAGGAAGACATAGAGCCTGGGATTTAACTACTTTTCTGAAGGGAAACACACAGCATAGTTTTCATCCATGGATCACACTCTGCTTTAGAGCGAGAAGCACGCTCTTGATTTCTAAACTCTCTAAGACAGCAGGAAACGTGAGTGTGCAGAGAACAAAAGAACGGTGTTTCCTACACATACGGACCATATCTAGTCCAACTCTGCTTCTGAAACAGATACAAAGCACTGGTACTCTAACATCCAATGCTTGTCAGTTAAGATGAGAAACGTGTGAGCTCAGTGAACGATGTAGTTCGTTTGAGCTGAAAAGTGACTGCCCTTACCTGAAACGAATTCTTGCTTGTAGGGAGACTCAGAGCCTGGGATTTAACTCCATTTCTGAAGGGAAACACACAGCATAGTTCTCATCCATGGATCACAATCTGCTTTAGAGCGAGAAGCACGCTCTTGCTTTCTAGAGTCTCTAAGACAGCAGGAAACGTGAGTGTGCTGAGATCAAAAGAACGGTGTTTCCTACACATACGGACCATATCTAGTCCAACTCTTCTTCTGAAACTGATAGAATACACTGGTCCTCTAACATCCAATGCTTGTCATTTAAGATGAGAAACGTGTGAGCTTTGTGAATGATGTTGTTCCTTTGAACTGAAAAGTGACTGCCCTTACCTGAAACGAATTCTTGCTTGTCGTAAGACACAGAGCCTGGGGTTTAACTCCATTTCTGAAGGGAAACACACAGCATAGTTCTCATCCATGGATCACACTTTGCTTTAGAGCGAGAAGCACACTCTAGCTTTCTAGATTCTCTAATACAGCAGGAAATCTGAGTGTGCCCAGAACAAAAGAATGGTGTTTCCTACACATATGCACCATATGTAGTCCAAATCTGCTTCTGAAACTGATACAAAGCACTGACCCTCTAACATCCAATGCTTGTCAGTTAAGATGAGAAACGTGTGAGCTTCGGGAACGATGTAGTTCGTTTGAGCAGAAAAGTGACTGCCCATACCTGAAACGAAGTCTTGCTTGTAAGGAGACTCAGATCCTGGGATTTAACTCCATTTCTGAAGGGAAACACACAGCATAGTTCTCATCCATGGATCACAGTCTGCTTTAGAGCGAGAAGCACGCTCTTGCTTTCTAGAGTCTCTAAGACAGCAGGAAACATGAGTGTGCTGAGAACAAAAGAACGGTTTTTCATACACATATGGACCATATCTAGTCCAACTCTTCTTCTGAAACTGATACAAAGCACTGGTCCTCTAACATCCAATGCTTGTCTGTTAAGATGAGAAACGTGTGAGCTCAGTGAACGATGTAGATGTTTTGAGCAGAAAAGTGACTGTTCTTACCAGAAACGAAGTCTTGCTTGTAGGAAGACACAGAGCCTGGGATTTAACTCCATTTCTGAAGGGAAACACACAGCATAGTTCTCATCCATGGATCACACTCTGCTTTAGAGCGAGAAGCACGCTCATGCTTTCTAGAGACCCTAAGACAGCAAGAAACGTGAGTGTGCTGAGAAGAAAAGAACGGTGTTTCCTACACATACGGACCATATCTAGTCCAACTCATCTTCTGAAACTGATACAAAGCACTGGTCCTCTAACATCCAATGCTTGTCAATTAAGATGAGAAACGTGTGAGCTTCGTGAACGATGTAGTTCGTTTGAGCTGAAAAATGACTGCCCTTACATGAAATGAAGTCTTGCTTGTAGGAAGACATAGATCCTGGGATTTAACTACTTTTCTGAAGGGAAACACACAACATAGTTTTCTTCCATGGATCACACTCTGCTTTAGAGCGAGAAGCACGCTCTTGCTTTCTAAAGTCTCTAATACAGCAGGAAACGTGAGTGTGCTGAGAAAAAGGAACGGTGTTTCCTACACATGCGGACCA
This sequence comes from Onychomys leucogaster, assembly GCA_949786385.1. Taxonomy (NCBI): domain Eukaryota; kingdom Metazoa; phylum Chordata; class Mammalia; order Rodentia; family Cricetidae; genus Onychomys; species Onychomys leucogaster. The sequence continues at coordinate 276,697 of CATKUP010000129.1, read as the reverse complement.
TATCTAGTCCAACTCTGCTTCTGAAACAGATACAAAGCACTGGTACTCTAACATCAAATGCTTGTCTGTTAAGATGAGAAACGTGTGAGCTCCGTGAACGATGTAGTTCGTTTTAGCTGAAAAGTGACTGCCCTTACCTGAAACGAAGTCTTGCTTGTAGGAAGACTCAGAGCCTTGGATTTAACTCCATTTCTGAGGTAAAACACACAGCAGTGTAATCATCCATTGATAACACTCTGCTTTAGACCAAGAAGCACACTCTTGCTTTCTAGAATCTCTAAGACAGCATGAAACGTGAGTGTGCTGAGAACAAAAGAACGGTGTTTCCTACACATACGGACATTATATAGTCCAACTCTGCTTCTGAAACTGATAAAAAGCACTGGTAATCTAAAATCTAATGTTTGTCTGTTAAGATGAGAAACGTGTGAGCTCCGTGAACGATGTAGTTCGTTTGAGCTGAAAAGTGACTGCCCTTACCTGAAACGAAGTCTTGCTTGTAGGGAGACTCAGAGCCTGGGATTTAACTCCATTTCTGAAGGGAAACACACAGCATAGTTCTCATCCATGGATCACACTCTGCTTTAGAGCGAGAAGCACGCTCTTGCTTTCTAGAGTCTCTAAGACAGCAGGAAACGTGAGTGTGCTGAGAACAAAAGAACGGTGTTTCCTACACATACAGACCATATCTAGTCCAACACTGCTTCTGAAACTGATAGAAAGCACTGGTCCTCTAACATCCAATGCTTGTCTGTTAAGATGAGAAACATGTGAGCTCAGTGAACGATGTAGTTCGTTTGAGCTGAAAAGTGACTGCCCTTACATGAAATGAAGTCTTGCTTGTAGGAAGACATAGATCCTGAGATTTAACTACTTTTCTGAAGGGAAACACACAGCATAGTTTTCATCCATGGATCACACTCTGCTTTAGAGCGAGAAGCACACTCTTGCTTTCTAGATTCTCTAATAGAGCAGGAAATCTGAATGTGCCTAGAACAAAAGAACGGTGTTTCCTACACATACAGACCATATCTAGTCCAACTCTGCTTCTGAAACTGATACAAAGCACTGGTCCTCTAATATCCAATGCTTGTCTGTTAGATGAGAAACGTGTGAGCTCAGTGAACGATGTAGTTCGTTTGAGCTGAAAAGTGACTGCCCTTACCTGAAACGAAGTCTTGCTTGTAGTAAGACATAGATCCTGGGATTTAACTACTTTTCTGAAGGGAAATAGCATAGTTTTCATCCATGGATCACAATCTGCTTTAGAGCGAGAAGCACGCTCTTGCTTTCTAAAGTCTCTAAGACAGCAGGAAACGTGAGTGTGCTGAGAACAAAAGTACGGTGTTTCCTACACATACGGACCATATCTAGTCCAACTCTGCTTCTGAAACAGATACAAAGCACTGGTACTCTAACATCCAATGCTTGTCAGTTAAGATGAGAAACGTGTGAGCTTCGTGAAAGATGTAGTTCGTTTGAGCAGAAAAGTGACTGCCCTTACCTGAAACGAAGTCTTGCTTGTAGGAAGTCTCAGAGCCTGGGATTTTACTCCATTTCTGTAGTGAAACACACAACATAGTTTTCTTCCATGGATCACACTCTGCTTTAGAGCGAGAAGCACGCTCTTGCTTTCTAAAGTCTCTAAGACTGCAGGAAACGTGAGAATGCTGAGAAAAAAAGAACGGTGTTTCTTACACATGCGGACCATATCTAGTACAACTCTGCTTCTGAAACAGATACAAAGCACTGGTACTCTAACATCCAATGCTTGTCTGTTAAGATGAGAAACGTGTGAGCTCAGTGAACGATGTAGTTCGTTTGAGCTGAAAAGTGACTGCCCTTACCTGAAACGAAGTCTTGCTTGTAGGAAGACTCAGAGCCTTGGATTTAACTCCATTTCTGAGGTAAAACACACAGCAGTGTAATCATCCATTGATCTCACTCTGCTTTAGAACAAGAAGCACACTCTTGCTTTCTAGACTCTCTAAGACAGCAGGAAACATGAGTGTGCTGAGAACAAAAGAACGGTGTTTCCTACACATACGGACCATATGTAGTCCAACTCTGCCTCTGAAACTGATACAAAGCACTGGTCCTCTACCATCCAATGCTTGTCAGTTAAGATGAGAAACGTGTGAGCTCAGTGAACGATGTAGTTCGTTTGAGCTGAAAAGTGACTGCCCTTACCTGAAACGAAGTCTTGCTTGTAGGGAGACTCAGAGCCTGGGATTTAACTCCATTTCTGAAGGGAAACACACAGCATAGTTCTCATCCATGGATCACACTCTGCTTTAGAGCGAGAAGCACGCTCTTGCTTTCTAGAATCTGTAAGACAGCAGGAAACGTGAGTGTGCTGAGAACAAAAGAACGGTGTTTCCTACACATACGGACCATATCTAGTCCAACTCTTCTTCAGAAACTGATACAAAGCACTGGTCCTCTAACATCCAATGCTTGTCAGTAAAGATGAGAAATGTGTGAGCTTCGTGAACGATGTAGTTTGTTTGTGCAGAAAAGTGACTGTCCTTACCTGAAACGAATTCTTGCTTGTAGGGAGACTCAGAGCCTGGGATTTAACTCCATTTCTGAAGGGAAACACACAGCATAGTTCTCATCCATGGATCACAATCTGCTTTAGAGCGAGAAGCACGCTCTTGCTTTGTAGAGTCTCTAAGACAGCAGGAAACGTGAGTGTGCTGAGATCAAAAGAACGGTGTTTCCTACACATACGGACCATATCTAGTCCAACTCTTCTTCTGAAACTGATAGAATACACTGGTCCTCTAACATCCAATGCTTGTCATTTAAGATGAGAAACGTGTGAGCTTTGTGAATGATGTTGTTCCTTTGAACTGAAAAGTGACTGCCCTTACCTGAAACGAATTCTTGCTTGTCGTAAGACACAGAGCCTGGGGTTTAACTCCATTTCTGAAGGGAAACACACAGCATAGTTCTCATCCATGGATCACACTTTGCTTTAGAGCGAGAAGCACACTCTAGCTTTCTAGATTCTCTAATACAGCAGGAAATCTGAGTGTGCCCAGAACAAAAGAATGGTGTTTCCTACACATATGCACCATATGTAGTCCAAATCTGCTTCTGAAACTGATACAAAGCACTGACCCTCTAACATCCAATGCTTGTCAGTTAAGATGAGAAACGTGTGAGCTTCGGGAACGATGTAGTTCGTTTGAGCAGAAAAGTGACTGCCCATACCTGAAACGAAGTCTTGCTTGTAAGGAGACTCAGATCCTGGGATTTAACTCCATTTCTGAAGGGAAACACACAGCATAGTTCTCATCCATGGATCACAGTCTGCTTTAGAGCGAGAAGCACGCTCTTGCTTTCTAGAGTCTCTAAGACAGCAGGAAACATGAGTGTGCTGAGAACAAAAGAACGGTTTTTCATACACATATGGACCATATCTAGTCCAACTCTTCTTCTGAAACTGATACAAAGCACTGGTCCTCTAACATCCAATGCTTGTCTGTTAAGATGAGAAACGTGTGAGCTCAGTGAACGATGTAGATGTTTTGAGCAGAAAAGTGACTGTTCTTACCAGAAACGAAGTCTTGCTTGTAGGAAGACACAGAGCCTGGGATTTAACTCCATTTCTGAAGGGAAACACACAGCATAGTTCTCATCCATGGATCACACTCTGCTTTAGAGCGAGAAGCACGCTCATGCTTTCTAGAGACCCTAAGACAGCAAGAAACGTGAGTGTGCTGAGAAGAAAAGAACGGTGTTTCCTACACATACGGACCATATCTAGTCCAACTCATCTTCTGAAACTGATACAAAGCACTGGTCCTCTAACATCCAATGCTTGTCAATTAAGATGAGAAACGTGTGAGCTTCGTGAACGATGTAGTTCGTTTGAGCTGAAAAATGACTGCCCTTACATGAAATGAAGTCTTGCTTGTAGGAAGACATAGATCCTGGGATTTAACTACTTTTCTGAAGGGAAACACACAACATAGTTTTCTTCCATGGATCACACTCTGCTTTAGAGCGAGAAGCACGCTCTTGCTTTCTAAAGTCTCTAATACAGCAGGAAACGTGAGTGTGCTGAGAAAAAGGAACGGTGTTTCCTACACATGCGGACCATATCTAGTCCAACTCTGCTTCTGAAACAGATACAAAGCACTGGTACTCTAACATCAAATGCTTGTCTGTTAAGATGAGAAACGTGTGAGCTCCGTGAACGATGTAGTTCGTTTTAGCTGAAAAGTGACTGCCCTTACCTGAAACGAAGTCTTGCTTGTAGGAAGACTCAGAGCCTTGGATTTAACTCCATTTCTGAGGTAAAACACACAGCAGTGTAATCATCCATTGATAACACTCTGCTTTAGACCAAGAAGCACACTCTTGCTTTCTAGAATCTCTAAGACAGCATGAAACGTGAGTGTGCTGAGAACAAAAGAACGGTGTTTCCTACACATACGGACATTATATAGTCCAACTCTGCTTCTGAAACTGATAAAAAGCACTGGTAATCTAAAATCTAATGTTTGTCTGTTAAGATGAGAAACGTGTGAGCTCCGTGAACGATGTAGTTCGTTTGATCTGAAAAGTGACTGCCCTTACCTGAAACGAAGTCTTGCTTGTAGGGAGACTCAGAGCCTGGGATTTAACTCCATTTCTGAAGTGAAACACACAGCATAGTTCTCATCCATGGATCACACTGTGCTTTAGAGCGAGAAGCACGCTCTTGCTTTCTAGAGTCTCTAAGACAGCAGGAAACGTGAGTGTGCTGAGAACAAAAGAACGGTGTTTCCTACACATACAGACCATATCTAGTCCAACACTGCTTCTGAAACTGATAGAAAGCACTGGTCCTCTAACATCCAATGCTTGTCTGTTAAGATGAGAAACAAGTGAGCTCAGTGAACGATGTAGTTCGTTTGAGCAGAAAAGTGACTGCCCTTACATGAAATGAAGTCTTGCTTGTAGGAAGACATAGATCCTGAGATTTAACTACTTTTCTGAAGGGAAACACACAGCATAGTTTTCATCCATGGATCACACTCTGCTTTAGAGCGAGAAGCACACTCTTGCTTTCTAGATTCTCTAATAGAGCAGGAAATCTGAATGTGCCTAGAACAAAAGAACGGTGTTTCCTACACATACAGACCATATCTAGTCCAACTCTGCTTCTGAAACTGATACAAAGCACTGGTCCTCTAATATCCAATGCTTGTCTGTTAGATGAGAAACGTGTGAGCTCAGTGAACGATGTAGTTCGTTTGAGCTGAAAAGTGACTGCCCTTACCTGAAACGAAGTCTTGCTTGTAGTAAGACATAGATCCTGGGATTTAACTACTTTTCTGAAGGGAAATAGCATAGTTTTCATCCATGGATCACAATCTGCTTTAGAGCGAGAAGCACGCTCTTGCTTTCTAAAGTCTCTAAGACAGCAGGAAACGTGAGTGTGCTGAGAACAAAAGTACGGTGTTTCCTACACATACGGACCATATCTAGTCCAACTCTGCTTCTGAAACAGATACAAAGCACTGGTACTCTAACATCCAATGCTTGTCAGTTAAGATGAGAAACGTGTGAGCTTCGTGAAAGATGTAGTTCGTTTGAGCAGAAAAGTGACTGCCCTTACCTGAAACGAAGTCTTGCTTGTAGGAAGTCTCAGAGCCTGGGATTTTACTCCATTTCTGTAGTGAAACACACAACATAGTTTTCTTCCATGGATCACACTCTGCTTTAGAGCGAGAAGCACGCTCTTGCTTTCTAAAGTCTCTAAGACTGCAGGAAACGTGAGAATGCTGAGAAAAAAAGAACGGTGTTTCTTACACATGCGGACCATATCTAGTACAACTCTGCTTCTGAAACAGATACAAAGCACTGGTACTCTAACATCCAATGCTTGTCTGTTAAGATGAGAAACGTGTGAGCTCCGTGAACGATGTAGTTCGTTTGAGCTGAAAAGTTACTGCCCTTACCTGAAACGAAGTCTTGCTTGTAGGAAGACTCAGAGCCTTGGATTTAACTCCATTTCTGAGGTAAAACACACAGCAGTGTAATCATCCATTGATCTCACTCTGCTTTAGAACAAGAAGCACACTCTTGCTTTCTAGACTCTCTAAGACAGCAGGAAACATGAGTGTGCTGAGAACAAAAGAACGGTGTTTCCTACACATACGGACCATATGTAGTCCAACTCTGCCTCTGAAACTGATACAAAGCACTGGTCCTCTACCATCCAATGCTTGTCAGTTAAGATGAGAAACGTGTGAGCTCAGTGAACGATGTAGTTCGTTTGAGCTGAAAAGTGACTGCCCTTACCTGAAACGAAGTCTTGCTTGTAGGGAGACTCAGAGCCTGGGATTTAACTCCATTTCTGAAGGGAAACACACAGCATAGTTCTCATCCATGGATCACAGTCTGCTTTAGTGCGAGAAGCACGCTGGTGCTTTCTAGAGTCTCTAAGACAGCAGGAGACATGAGTGTGCTGAGAACAAAAGAACGGTGTTTCCTACACATACGGACCATATCTAGTCCAACTCTTCTTCTGAAACTGATACAAAGCACTGGTCCTCTAACATCCAATGCTTGTCAGTTAAGATGAGAAACGTGTGAGCTTCGTGAACGATGTAGTTCGTTTGAGCAGAAAAGTGACTGCCCTTACCTGAATTGAAGTCTTGCTTGTAGGAAGACACAGAGCCTGGGATTTAACTCCATTTCTGAAGTAAAACACACAGCAGTGTAATCATCCATTGATCACACTCTGCTTTAGAACAAGAAGCACGCTCTTGCTTTCTAGAATCTGTAAGACAGCAGGAAACGTGAGTTTGCTGAGAACAATAGAACGGTGTTTCCTACACATACGGACCATATATAGTCCAACTCTGCTTCTGAAACTGATACAAAGCACTGGTCCTCTAACATCCAATGCTTGTCAATTAAGATGAGAAACGTGTGAGCTCCGTGAAAGATGTAGTTCGTTTGAGCTGAAAAGTGACTGCCCTTACCTGAAACGAAGTCTTGCTTGTAGGAAGACATAGAGCCTGGGATTTAACTACTTTTCTGAAGGGAAACACACAGCATAATTTTCATCCATGGATCACACTCTGCTTTAGAGCGAGAAGCACGCTCTTGATTTCTAAACTCTCTAAGACAGCAGGAAACGTGAGTGTGCAGAGAACAAAAGAACGGTGTTTCCTACACATACGGACCATATCTAGTCCAACTCTGCTTCTGAAACAGATACAAAGCACTGGTACTCTAACATCCAATGCTTGTCAGTTAAGATGAGAAACGTGTGAGCTCAGTGAACGATGTAGTTCGTTTGAGCTGAAAAGTGACTGCCCTTACCTGAAACGAATTCTTGCTTGTAGGGAGACTCAGAGCCTGGGATTTAACTCCATTTCTGAAGGGAAACACACAGCATAGTTCTCATCCATGGATCACAATCTGCTTTAGAGCGAGAAGCACGCTCTTGCTTTCTAGAGTCTCTAAGACAGCAGGAAACGTGAGTGTGCTGAGATCAAAAGAACGGTGTTTCCTAAACATACGGACCATATCTAGTCCAACTCTTCTTCTGAAACTGATAGAATACACTGGTCCTCTAACATCCAATGCTTGTCATTTAAGATGAGAAACGTGTGAGCTTTGTGAATGATGTTGTTCCTTTGAACTGAAAAGTGACTGCCCTTACCTGAAACGAATTCTTGCTTGTCGTAAGACACAGAGCCTGGGATTTAACTCCATTTCTGAAGGGAAACACACAGCATAGTTCTCATCCATGGATCACACTTTGCTTTAGAGCGAGAAGCACACTCTAGCTTTCTAGATTCTCTAATACAGCAGGAAATCTGAGTGTGCCCAGAACAAAAGAATGGTGTTTCCTACACATATGCACCATATGTAGTCCAAATCTGCTTCTGAAACTGATACAAAGCACTGACCCTCTAACATCCAATGCTTGTCAGTTAAGATGAGAAACGTGTGAGCTTCGTGAACGATGTAGTTCGTTTGAGCAGAAAAGTGACTGCCCATACCTGAAACGAAGTCTTGCTTGTAAGGAGACTCAGATCCTGGGATTTAACTCCATTTCTGAAGGGAAACACACAGCATAGTTCTCATCCATGGATCACAGTCTGCTTTAGAGCGAGAAGCACGCTCTTGCTTTCTAGAGTCTCTAAGACAGCAGGAAACATGAGTGTGCTGAGAACAAAAGAACGGTTTTTCATACACATATGGACCATATCTAGTCCAACTCTTCTTCTGAAACTGATACAAAGCACTGGTCCTCTAACATCCAATGCTTGTCTGTTAAGATGAGAAACGTGTGAGCTCAGTTAACGATGTAGATGTTTTGAGCAGAAAAGTGACTGTTCTTACCTGAAACGAAGTCTTGCTTGTAGGAAGACACAGAGCCTGGGATTTAACTCCATTTCTGAAGGGAAACACACAGCATAGTTCTCATCCATGGATCACACTCTGCTTTAGAGCGAGAAGCACGCTCATGCTTTCTAGAGACCCTAAGACAGCAAGAAACGTGAGTGTGCTGAGAAGAAAAGAACGGTGTTTCCTACACATACGGACCATATCTAGTCCAACTCTTCTTCTGAAACTGATACAAAGCACTGGTCCTCTAACATCCAATGCTTGTCAATTAAGATGAGAAACGTGTGAGCTTCGTGAACGATGTAGTTCGTTTGAGCAGAAAACTGACAGCCCTTACCTGAAATGAATTCTTGCTTGTAGTAAGACACAGAGCCTGGGATTTAACTCCATTTCTGAAGGGAAACACACAGCATAGTTCTCAACCATGGATCACACTCTGCTTTAGAGCTAGAAGCACACTCTAGCTTTCTAGAGTCTCTAATAGAGCAGGAAATCTGAATGTGCCCAGAACAAAAGAACGGTGTTTCTTACACATACAGACAATATCTAGTCCAACTCTGCTTCTGAAACTGATACAAAGCCCTGGTCCTCTAATATCCAATGCTTGTCTGTTAGATGAGAAACGTGTGAGCTCAGTGAACTATGTAGTTCGTTTGAGCTGAAAAGTGACTGCCCTTACCTGAAACGAAGTCTTGCTTGTAGTAAGACATAGATCCTGGGATTTAACTACTTTTCTGAAGGGAAATAGCATAGTTTTCATCCATGGATCACAATCTGCTTTAGAGCGAGAAGCACGGTCTTGCTTTCTAAAGTCTCTAAGACAGCAGGAAACGTGAGTGTGCTGAGAACAAAAGAACGGTGTTTCCTACACATACGGACCATATCTAGTCCAACTCTGCTTCTGAAACAGATACAAAGTACTGGTACTCTAACATCCAATGCTTGTCAGTTAAGATGAGAAACGTGTGAGCTTCGTGAAAGATGAAGTTCCTTTGAGCAGAAAAGTGACTGCCCTTACCTGAAACGAAGTCTTTCTTGTAGGAAGTCTCAGAGCCTGGGATTTTATTCCATTTCTGTAGTGAAACACACAATATAGTTTTCTTCCATGGATCACACTCTGCTTTAGAGCGAGAAGCACGCTCTTGCTTTCTAAAGTCTCTAAGAGAGCAGGAAACGTGAGTATGCTGAGAAAAAAAGAACGGTGTTTCCTACACATGCGGACCATATCTAGTACAACTCTGCTTCTGAAACAGATACAAAGCACTGGTACTCTAACATCCAATGCTTGTCTGTTAAGATGAGAAACGTGTGAGCTCCGTGAACGATGTAGTTCGTTTGAGCTGAAAAGTGACTGCCCTTACCTGAAACGAAGTCTTGCTTGTAGGAAGACTCAGAGCCTTGGATTTAACTCCATTTCTGAGGTAAAACACACAGCAGTGTAATCATCCATTGATCACACTCTGCTTTAGAACAAGAAGCACACTCTTGCTTTCTAGACTCTCTAAGACAGCAGGAAAGGTGAGTGTGCTGAGAACAAAAGAACGGTGTTTCCTACACATACGGACATTATATAGTCCAACTCTGCTTCTGAAACTGATAAAAAGCACTAGTAATCTAAAATCTAATGTTTGTCTGTTAAGACGAGAAACGTGTGAGCTTCGTGAACGATGTAGTTCGTTTGACCTGAAAAGTGACTGCCCTTACCTGAAACGAAGTCTTGCTTGTAGGAAGACTCAGAGCCTGGGATTTAACTCCATTTCTGAAGTGAAACACACAGCATAGTTCTCATCCATTGATCACACACTGCTTTAGAACAAGAAGCATGCTCTTGCTTTCTAGAATCTCTAAGACAGCAGGAAACGTGAGTTTGCTGAGAACAAAAGAACGGTGTTTCCTACACATACGGACCATATCTAGTCCAACTCTGCCTCTGAAACTGATACAAAGCACTGGTCCTCTACCATCCAATGCTTGTCTGTTAAGATGAGAAACGTGTGAGCTCCGTGAACGATGTAGTTCGTTTGAGCTGAAAAGTGACTGCCCTTACCTGAAACGAAGTCTTGCTTTTAGGGAGACTCAGAGCCTGGGATTTAACTCCATTTCTGAAGGGAAACACACAGCATAGTTCTCATCCATGGATCACACTCTGCTTTAGAGCGAGAAGCACGCTCTTGCTTTCTAGAGTCTCTAAGACAGCAGGAAACGTGAGTGTGCTGAGAACAAAAGAAGAGTGTTTCCTACACATACAGACCATATCTAGTCCAACTCTGCTTCTGAAACACATACAAAGCACTGGTACTCTAACACCCAATGCTTGTCAGTTAAGATGAGAAACGTGTGAGCTCAGTGAACAATGTAGTTCGTTTGAGCTGAAAAGTGACTGCCCTTACCTGAAACGAAGTCTTGCTTGTAGGGAGACTCAGAGCCTGGGATTTAACTCCATTTCTGAAGGGAAACACACAGCATAGTTCTCATCCATGGATCACAGTCTGCTTTAGTGCGAGAAGCACGCTGGTGCTTTCTAGAGTCTCTAAGACAGCAGGAGACATGAGTGTGCTGAGAACAAAAGAACGGTGTTTCCTACACATACGGACCATATCTAGTCCAACTCTTCTTCTGAAACTGATACAAAGCACTGGTCCTCTAACATCCAATGCTTGTCAGTTAAGATGAGAAACGTGTGAGCTTCGTGAACGATGTAGTTCGTTTGAGCAGAAAAGTGACTGCCCTTACCTGAATTGAAGTCTTGCTTGTAGGAAGACTCAGAGCCTGGGATTTAACTCCATTTCTGAAGGGAAACACACAGCATAGTTCTCATCCATGGATCACACTCTGCTTTAGAGCGAGAAGCACGCTCATGCTTTCTAGAGACCCTAAGACAGCAGGAAACGTGAGTGTGCTGAGAAGAAAAGAACGGTGTTTCCTACATATACGGACCATATCTAGTAAAACTCTGCTTCTGAAACTGATACAAAGCACTGGTCCTCTTACATCCAATGCTTGTCAATTAAGATGAGAATCGGGTGATCTTCGTGAAAAATGTAGTTCGTTTGAGCAGAAAACTGACTGCCCTTACCTGAAACGAAGTCTTGCTTGTAGGAAGACTCAGAGCCTGGGATTTAACTCCATTTCTTAAGGGAAACACACAGCATAGTTCTCATCCATGGATCACACTCTGCTTTAGAGCAAGATGCACACTCTAGCTTTCTAGATTCTCTAATACAGCAGGTAATCTGAGTGTGCCCAGAACAGAAAAACGGTGTTTCCTACACATACGGACTATATGTAGTCCAAATCTTCTTCTGAAACTGATACAATGCACTGGTCCTCTAACATCCAACGCTTGTCATTTAAGATGAGAAACGTGTGAGCTTCGTGAAAGATGTAGTTCGTTTGAGCAGAAAAGTGACTGCCCTTACCTGAAACGAAGTCTTGCTTGTAGGAAGACTCAGAGCCTGGGACTTAACTCCATTTCTGACGGGAAACACACAGCATAGTTCTCATCCATGGATCACACTCTGCTTTAGAGCGAGAAGCACGCTCATGCTTTCTAGAGTCTCTAAGGCAGCAGGAAATCTGAGTGTGCCCAGAACAAAAGAAAGGTGTTTCCTACACATAGGGACTATATGTAGTCCAAATCTTCTTCTGAAACTGATACAATGCACTGGTCCTCTAACATCCAATGCTTGTCATTTAAGATGAGAAACGTGTGAGCTTCGTGAAAGATGTAGTTCGTTTGAGCAGAAAACTGACTGCCCTTACCTGAAACGAATTCTTGCTTGTAGGAAGACTCAGAGCCTGGGATTTAAGTACATTTCTGAAGGGAAACACACAGCGTAGTTCTCATCCATGGATCACACTCTGCTTAAGAGCAAGAAGCACACTCTTGCTTTCTAGAGACTCGAAGACAGCAGGAAATCAGAGTGTGCCCAGAACAAAAGAACGGTGTATCCTACACATACGGACTATATATAGTCCAAATCTTCTTCTGAAACTGATAGAATGCACTGGTCCTCTAACATCATATGCTTGTCAGTTAAGATGAGAAACGTGTGAGCTTTGTGAATGATGTAGTTCCTTTGAACTGAAAAGTGACTGCCCATACCTGAAACGAAGTCTTGCTTGAAGTAAGACAGAGAGCCTGGGATTTAAGTCCATTTCTGAAGGGAAACACACAGCATAGTTCTCATCCATGGATCACACTCTGCTTTAGAGCGAGAAGCACACTCTAGCTTTCTAGAGTCTCTAATTCAGCAGGAAATCTGAGTGTGCCCAGAACAAAAGAACGATGCTTCCTACACATACAGACTATATTTAGTCCAAATCTTCTTCTGAAACTGATACAATGCACTGGTCCTCAAACATACAATGCTTGTCAGTTAATATGAGAAACGTGTGAGCTTCGTGAACGATGTAGTTCGTTTGAGCAGAAAAGTGACTGCCCTTACCTGAATTGATGTCTTGCTTGTAGGAAGACTCAGAGCCTGGGATTTAACTCCATTTCTGTAGTAAAACACACAGCAGTGTAATCATCCATTGATCACACTCTGCTTTAGAATAAGAAGCACGCTCTTGCTTTCTAGATTCTCTAATACAGCAGGAAATCTGAGTGTGCCCAGTACAAAAGAACGGTGTTTCCTACACATACGGACTATATGTAGTCCAAATCTTCTTCTGAAACTGATAGAATGCACTGGTCCTCTAACATCCAATGCTTGTCAGTTAAGATGAGAAACGTGTGAGCTTTGTGAATGATGTAGTTCCTTTGAACTGAAGAGTGACTGCCCTTACCTGAATCGAAGTCTTGCTTGTAGTAAGACAGAGAGCCTGGGATTTAAGTCCATTTCTGAAGGAAAACACACTGCATAGTTCTCATCCATGGATCACACTCTGCTTTAGAACAAGAAGCACGATCTTGCTTTCTAGAGTCTCTAAGACAGCAGGAAACGTGAGTGTGCTGAGAACAAAAGAACGGTGTTTCCTACACATACGGACCATATCTAGTCCAACTCTTTTTCTGAAACTGATACAAAGCACTGGTCCTCTTACATCCAATGCTTGTCAATTAAGATGAGAATCGGGTGATCTTCGTGAAAGATGTAGTTCGTTTGAGCAGAAAACTGACTGCCCTTACATGAAACGAAGTCTTGCTTGTAGGAAGACTCAGAGCCTGGGATTTAACTCCATTTCTGAAGGGAAACACACAGCATAGTTCTCATCCATGGATCACACTCTGCTTTAGAGCGAGAAGCACGCTCATGCTTTCTAGAGTCTCTAAGGCAGCAGGAAATCTGAGTGTGCCCAGAACAAAAGAACGGTGTTTCCTACACATAGGGACTATATGTAGTCCAAATCTTCTTCTGAAACTGATACAATGCACTGGTCCTCTAACATCCAATGCTTGTCATTTAAGATGAGAAACGTGTGAGCTTCGTGAAAGATGTAGTTTGTTTGCGCAGAAAACTGACTGCCCTTACCTGAAACGAATTCTTGCTTGTAGGAAGACTCAGAGCCTGGGATTTAAGTACATTTCTGAAGGGAAACACACAGCGTAGTTCTCATCCATGGATCACACTCTGCTTAAGAGCAAGAAGCACACTCTTGCTTTCTAGAGACTCGAAGACAGCAGGAAATCAGAGTGTGCCCAGAACAAAAGAACAGTGTATCCTACACATACGGACTATATATAGTCCAAATCTTCTTCTGAAACTGATAGAATGCACTGGTCCTCTAACATCATATGCTTGTCAGTTAAGATTAGAAACGTGTGAGCTTTGTGAATGATGTAGTTCCTTTGAACTGAAAAGTGACTGCCCATACCTGAAACGAAGTCTTGTTGAAGCAAGACAGAGAGCCTGGGATTTAAGTCCATTTCTGAAGGGAAACACACAGCATAGTTCTCATAGATGGATCACACTCTGCTTTAGAGTGAGAAGCACACTCTAGCTTTCTAGAGTCTCTATTTCAGCAGGAAATCTGAGTGTGCCCAGAACAAAAGAACGATGCTTCCTACACATACAGACTATATTTAGTCCAAATCTTCTTCTGAAACTGATACAATGCACTGGTCCTCTAACATCCAATGCTTGTCAGTTAATATGAGAAACGTGTGAGCTTCGTGAACGATGTAGTTCGTTTGAGCAGAAAAGTGACTGCCCTTACCTGAATTGATGTCTTGCTTGTAGGAAGACTCAGAGCCTGGGATTTAACTCCATTTCTGAAGTAAAACACACAGCAGTGTAATCATCCATTGATCACACTCTGCTTTAGAATAAGAAGCACGTTCTTGCTTTCTAGATTCTCTAATACAGCAGGAAATCTGAGTGTGCCCAGAACAAAAGAACGGTGTTTCCTACACATACGGACTATATGTAGTCCAAATCTTCTTCTGAAACTGATAGAATGCACTGGTCCTCTAACATCCAATGCTTGTCAGTTAAGATGAGAAACGTGTGAGCTTTGTGAATGATGTAGTTCCTTTGAACTGAAAAGTGACTGCCCTTACCTGAATCGAAGTCTTGCTTGTAGTAAGACAGAGAGCCTGGGATTTAAGTCCATTTCTGAAGGAAAACACACACCATAGTTCTCATCCATTGATCACACTCTGCTTTAGAGCGAGAAGCACGCTCATGCTTTCTAGAGTCTCTAAGACAGCAGGAAATGTTAGTGTGCTGAGAACAAAAGAACGGTGTTTCCTACACATACGGACCATATCTAGTCTAACTCTTCTTCTGAAACTGATACAAAGCACTGGTCCTCTAACATCCAATGCTTGTCTGTTAAGATGAGAAACGTGTGAGCTCAGTGAACGATGTAGATGGTTTGAGCAGAAAAGTGACTGTTCTTACCTGAAACGAAGTCTTGCTTGTAGGAAGACACAGAGCCTGGGATTTAACTCCATTTCTGAAGGGAAACACACAGCATAGTTCTCATCCATGGATCACACTCTGCTTTAGAGCGAGAAGCACGCTCATGCTTTCTAGAGTCTCTAAGACAGCAGGAAACGTGAGTGTGCTGAGAAGAAAAGAACGGTGTTTCCTACACATACGGACCATATCTAGTCCAACTCTTCTTCTGAAACTGATACAAAGCACTGGTCCTCTAACATCCAATGCTTGTCAATTAAGATGAGAAACGTGTGAGCTTCGTGAACGATGTAGTTCGTTTGAGCAGAAAACTGACAGCCCTTACCTGAAATGAATTCTTGCTTGTAGTAAGACACAGAGCCTGGGATTTAACTCCATTTCTGAAGGGAAACACACAGCATAGTTCTCAACCATGGATCACACTCTGCTTTAGAGCGAGAAGCACACTCTAGCTTTCTAGAGTCTCTAATACAGCAGGAAATCTGAGTGTGCCCAGAACAAAAGAATGGTGTTTCCTACACATATGGACCATATGTAGTCCAGATCTGCTTCTGAAACTGATACAAAGCACTGACCCTGTAACATCCAATGCTTGTCAGTTAAGATGAGAAACGTGTGAGCTTCGTGAACGATGTAGTTTGTTTGAGCAGAAAAGTGACTGCCCTTACCTGAAACGAAGTCTTGCTTGTAGGAAGACTCAGAGCCTGGGATTTAAGTCCATTTCTGAAGGGAAACACACAGCATAGTTCTCATCCATGGATCACACTCTGCTTTAGAGCAAGAAGCACACTCTTGCTTTCTAGAGACTCTAAGACAGCAGGAAATCTGAGTCTTCCCAGAACAAAAGAACGGTGTTTCCTACACATATGGACTATATGTAGTCGAAATCTTCTTCTGAAACTGATAGAATGCACTGGTCCTCTAACATCCAATGGTTGTCTTTTAAGATGAGAAACGTGTGAACTTTGTGAATGATGTAGTTCCTTTGAACTGAAAAGTGACTGCCCGTACCTGAAACGAAGTCTTGCTTGTAGTAAGACAGAGAACCTGGGATTTAAGTCCATTTCTGAAGGGAAACACACAGCATAGTTCTCATCCATGGATCACACTCTGCTTTAGAGCAAGATGCACACTCTAGCTTTCTAGATTCTCTAATACAGCAGGTAATCTGAGTGTGCCCAGAACAAAAAAACGGTGTTTCCTACACATACGGACTATATGTAGTCCAAATCTTCTTCTGAAACTGATACAATGCACTGGTCCTCTAACATCCAACGCTTGTCATTTAAGATGAGAAACGTGTGAGCTTCGTGAATGATGTAGTTCGTTTGAGCAGAAAAGTGACTGCCCTCACCTGAAACGAAGTCTTGCTTGTAGGAAGACTCAGAGCCTGGGATTTAACTCCATTTCTGACGGGAAACACACAGCATAGTTCTCATCCATGGATCACACTCTGCTTTAGAGCGAGAAGCATGCTCATGCTTTCTAGAGTCTCTAAGACAGCAGGAAATCTGAGTCTGCCCAGAACAAAAGAACGGTGTTTCCTACACATATGGACTATATGTAGTCCAAATCTGCTTCTGAAACTGATACAATGTACTGGTCCTCTAACATCCAATGCTTGTCATTTAAGATGAGAAACGTGTGAGCTTCGTGAAAGATGTAGTTCGTTTGAGCAGAAAACTGACTGCCCTTACCTGAAACGAATTCTTGCTTGTAGGAAGACTCAGAGCCTGGGATTTAAGTCCATTTCTGAAGGGAAACACACAGCATAGTTCTCATCCATGGATCACACTCTGCTTTAGAGCGAGAAGCACACTCTAGCTTTCTAGAGTCTCTAATTCAGCAGGAAATCTGAGTGAGCCCAGAACAAAAGAACGATGCTTCCTACACATACAGACTATATTTAGTCCAAATCTTCTTCTGAAACTCATACAATGCACTGGTCCTCTAACATCCAATGCTTGTCAGTTAATATGAGAAACGTGTGAGCTTCGTGAACGATGTAGTTCGTTTGAACTGAAAAGTGACTGCCCTTACCTGAATTGATGTCTTGCTTGTAGGAAGACTCAGAGCCTGGGATTTAACTCCATTTCTGAAGTAAAACACACAACAGTGTAATCATCCATTGATCACACTCTGCTTTAGAATAAGAAGCACGCTCTTGCTTTCTAGATTC
This sequence comes from Onychomys leucogaster, assembly GCA_949786385.1. Classification (NCBI taxonomy): domain Eukaryota; kingdom Metazoa; phylum Chordata; class Mammalia; order Rodentia; family Cricetidae; genus Onychomys; species Onychomys leucogaster. The sequence goes on along the minus strand of CATKUP010000129.1, from coordinate 259,288 downwards.
TCTAATACAGCAGGAAATCTGAGTGTGCCCAGAACAAAAGAACGGTGTTTCCTACACATACGGACTATATGTAGTCCAAATCTTCTTCTGAAACTGATAGAATGCACTGGTCCTCTAACATCCAATGCTTGTCAGTTAAGATGAGAAACGTGTGAGCTTTGTGAATGATGTAGTTCCTTTGAACTGAAAAGTGACTGCCCTTACCTGAATCGAAGTCTTGCTTGTAGTAAGACAGAGAGCCTGGGATTTAAGTCCATTTCTGAAGGAAAACACACAGCATAGTTCTCATCCATTGATCACACTCTGCTTTAGAGCGAGAAGCACGCTCATGCTTTCTAGAGTCTCTAAGACAGCTGGAAATGTTAGTGTGCTGAGAACAAAAGAACGGTGTTTCCTACACATACGGACCATATCTAGTCCAACTCTTCTTCTGAAACTGATACAAAGCACTGGTCCTCTAACATCCAATGCTTGTCTGTTAAGATGAGAAACGTGTGAGCTCAGTGAACGATGTAGATGGTTTGAGCAGAAAAGTGACTGTTCTTACCTGAAACGAAGTCTTGCTTGTAGGAAGACACAGAGCCTGGTATTTAACTCCATTTCTGAAGGGAAACACACAGCATAGTTCTCATCCATGGATCACACTCTGCTTTAGAGCGAGAAGCACGCTCATGCTTTCTAGAGTCTCTAAGACAGCAGGAAACGTGAGTGTGCTGAGAAGAAAAGAACGGTGTTTCCTACACATACGGACCATATCTAGTCCAACTCTTCTTCTGAAACTGATACAAAGCACTGGTCCTCTAACATCCAATGCTTGTCAGTTAAGATGAGAAACGTGTGAGCTTCGTGAACGATGTAGTTCGTTTGAGCAGAAAACTGACAGCCCTTACCTGAAATGAATTCTTGCTTGTAGTAAGACACAGAGCCTGGGATTTAACTCCATTTCTGAAGGGAAACACACAGCATAGTTCTCAACCATGGATCACACTCTGCTTTAGAGCGAGAAGCACACTCTAGCTTTCTAGAGTCTCTAATACAGCAAGAAATCTGAGTGTGCCCAGAACAAAAGAATGGTGTTTCCTACACATATGGACCATATGTAGTCCAGATCTGCTTCTGAAACTGATACAAAGCACTGACCCTCTAACATCCAATGCTTGTCAGTTAAGATGAGAAACGTGTGAGCTTCGTGAACGATGTAGTTCGTTTGAGCAGAAAAGTGACTGCCCTTACCTGAAACGAAGTCTTGCTTGTAGGGAGACTCAGATCCTGGGATTTAACTCCATTTCTGAAGGGAAACACACAGCCTAGTTCTCATCCATGGATCACAGTCTGCTTAAGAGCGAGAAGCACGCTCTTGCTTTCTAGAGTCTCTAAGACAGCAGGAAATGTGAGTGTGCTGAGAACAAAAGAATGGTGTTTCCTACACATATGGACCATATCTAGTCCAACTCTTCTTCTGAAACTGATACAAAGCACTGGTCCTCTAACATCCAATGCTTATCAGTTAAGATGAGAAACGTGTGAGCTTCGTGAACGATGTAGTTCGTTTGAGCAGAAAAGTGACTGCCCTTACCTGAAACGAAGTCTTGCTTGTAGGAAGACTCAGAGCCTGGGATTTAAGTCCATTTCTGAAGGGAAACACACAGCATAGTTCTCATCCATGGATCACACTCTGCTTTAGAGCAAGAAGCAAACTCTTGCTTTCTAGAGACTCTAAGACAGCAGGAAATCTGAGTCTTCCCAGAACAAAAGAACGGTGTTTCCTACATTATGGACTATATGTAGTCGAAATCTTCTTCTGAAACTGATAGAATGCACTGGTCCTCTAACATCCAATGGTTGTCTTTTAAGATGAGAAACGTGTGAACTTTGTGAATGATGTAGTTCCTTTGAACTGAAAAGTGACTGCCCGTACCTGAAACGAAGTCTTGCTTGTAGTAAGACAGAGAGCCTGGGATTTAAGTCCATTTCTGAAGGGAAACACACAGCATAGTTCTCATCCATGGATCACACTCTGCTTTAGAGCAAGATGCACACTCTAGCTTTCTAGATTCTCTAATACAGCAGGTAATCTGAGTGTGCACAGAACAAAAAAACGGAGTTTCCTACACATACGGACTATATGTAGTCCAAATCTTCTTCTGAAACTGATACAATGCACCGGTCCTCTAACATCCAACGCTTGTCAGTTAAGATGAGAAACGTGTGAGCTTTGTGAATGATGTAGTTCCTTTGAACTGAAGAGTGACTGCCCTTACCTGAATCGTAGTCTTGCTTGTAGTAAGACAGAGAGCCTGGGATTTAAGTCCATTTCTGAAGGAAAACACACTGCATAGTTCTCATCCATGGATCACACTCTGCTTTAGAACAAGAAGCACGATCTTGCTTTCTAGAGTCTCTAAGACAGCAGGAAACGTGAGTGTGCTGAGAACAAAAGAACGGTGTTTCCTACACATACGGACCATATCTAGTCCAACTCTTTTTCTGAAACTGATACAAAGCACTGGTCCTCTTACATCCAATGCTTGTCAATTAAGATGAGAATCGGGTGATCTTCGTGAAAGATGTAGTTCGTTTGAGCAGGAAACTGACTGCCCTTACCTGAAACGAAGTCTTGCTTGTAGGAAGACTCAGAGCCTGGGATTAAACTCCATTTCTGAAGGGAAACACACAGCATAGTTCTCATCCATGGATCACACTCTGCTTTAGAGCGAGAAGCACGCTCATGCTTTCTATAGTCTCTAAGGCAGCAGGAAATCTGAGTGTGCCCAGAACAAAAGAACGGTGTTTCCTACACATAGGGACTATATGTAGTCCAAATCTTCTTCTGAAACTGATACAATGCACTGGTCCTCTAACATCCAATGCTTGTCAGTTAAGATGAGAAACGTGTGAGCTTCGTGAAAGATGTAGTTCGTTTGAGCAGAAAAGTGACTGCCGTTACCTGAAACGAAGTCTTGCTTGTAGGGAGACTCAGAGCCTGGGACTTAACTCCATTTCTGACGGGAAACACACAGCATAGTTCTCATCCATGGATCACACTCTGCTTTAGAGCGAGAAGCACGCTCATGCTTTCCAGAGTCTCTAAGGCAGCAGGAAATCTGAGTGTGCCCAGAACAAAAGAACGGTGTTTCCTACACATAGGGACTATATGTAGTCCAAATCTTCTTCTGAAACTGATACAATGCACTGGTCCTCTAACATCCAATGCTTGTCATTTAAGATGAGAAACGTGTGAGCTTCGTGAAAGATGTAGTTCGTTTGAGCAGAAAACTGACTGCCCTTACCTGAAACGAATTCTTGCTTGTAGGAAGACTCAGAGCCTGGGATTTAAGTGCATTTCTGAAGGGAAACACACAGCGTAGTTCTCATCCATGGATCACATTCTGCTTTAGAGCGAGAAGCACACTCTAGCTTTCTAGAGTCTCTAATTCAGCAGGAAATCTGAGTGTGCCCAGAACAAAAGAACGATGCTTCCTACACATACAGACTATATTTTGTCCAAATCTTCTTCTGAAACTGATACAATGCACTGGTCCTCTAACATCCAATGCTTGTCAGTTAATATGAGAAACGTGTGAGCTTCGTGAACGATGTAGTTCGTTTGAACTGAAAAGTGACTGCCCTTACCTGAATTGATGTCTTGCTTGTAGGAAGACTCAGAGCCTGGGATTTAACTCCATTTCTGAAGTAAAACACACAACAGTGTAATCATCCATTGATCACACTCTGCTTTAGAATAAGAAGCACGCTCTTGCTTTCTAGATTCTCTAATACAGCAGGAAATCTGAGTGTGCCCAGAACAAAAGAACGGTGTTTCCTACACATACGGACTATATGTAGTCCAAATCTTCTTCTGAAACTGATAGAATGCACTGGTCCTCTAACATCCAATGCTTGTCAGTTAAGATGAGAAACGTGTGAGCTTTGTGAATGATGTAGTTCCTTTGAACTAAAAAGTGACTGCCCTTACCTGAATCGAAGTCTTGCTTGTAGTAAGACAGAGAGCCTGGGATTTAAGTCCATTTCTGAAGGAAAACACACAGCATAGTTCTCATCCATTGATGACACTCTGCTTTAGAGCGAGAAGCACGCTCATGCTTTCTAGAGTCTCTAAGACAGCAGGAAATGTTAGTGTGCTGAGAACAAAAGAACGGTGTTTCCTACACATACGGACCATATCTAGTCCAACTCTTCTTCTGAAACTGATACAAAGCACTGGTCCTCTAACATCCAATGCTTGTCTGTTAAGATGAGAAACGTGTGAGCTCAGTGAACGATGTAGATGGTTTGAGCAGAAAAGTGACTGTTCTTACCTGAAACGAAGTCTTGCTTGTAGGAAGACACAGAGCCTGGGATTTAACTCCATTTCTGAAGGGAAACACACAGCATAGTTCTCATCCATGGATCACACTCTGCTTTAGAGCGAGAAGCACGCTCATGCTTTCTAGAGTCTCTAAGACAGCAGGAAACGTGAGTGTGCTGAGAAGAAAAGAAGGGTGTTTCCTACACATACGGACCATATCTAGTCCAACTCTTCTTCTGAAACTGATACAAAGCACTGGTCCTCTAACATCCAATGCTTGTCAGTTAAGATGAGAAACGTGTGAGCTTCGTGAACGATGTAGTTCGTTTGAGCAGAAAACTGACAGCCCTTACCTGAAAAGAATTCTTGCTTGTAGTAAGACACAGAGCCTGGGATTTAACTCCATTTCTGAAGGGAAACACACAGCATAGTTCTCAACCATGGATCACACTCTGCTTTAGAGCGAGAAGCACACTCTAGCTTTCTAGAGTCTCTAATACAGCAAGAAATCTGAGTGTGCCCAGAACAAAAGAATGGTGTTTCCTACACATATGGAACATATGTAGTCCAGATCTGCTTCTGAAACTGATACAAAGCACTGACCCTCTAACATCCAATGCTTGTCAGTTAAGATGAGAAACGTGTGAGCTTCGTGAACGATGTAGTTCGTTTGAGCAGAAAAGTGACTGCCCTTACCTGAAACGAAGTCTTGCTTGTAGGGAGACTCAGATCCTGGGATTTAACTCCATTTCTGAAGGGAAACACACAGCCTAGTTCTCATCCATGGATCACAGTCTGCTTAAGAGCGAGAAGCACGCTCTTGCTTTCTAGAGTCTCTAAGACAGCAGGAAATGTGAGTGTGCTGAGAACAAAAGAATGGTGTTTCCTACACATATGGACCATATCTAGTCCAACTCTTCTTCTGAAACTGATACAAAGCACTGGTCCTCTAACATCCAATGCTTATCAGTTAAGATGAGAAACGTGTGAGCTTCGTGAACGATGTAGTTCGTTTGAGCAGAAAAGTGACTGCCCTTACCTGAAACGAAGTCTTGCTTGTAGGAAGACTCAGAGCCTGGGATTTAAGTCCATTTCTGAAGGGAAACACACAGCATAGTTCTCATCCATGGATCACACTCTGCTTTAGAGCAAGAAGCACACTCTTGCTTTCTAGAGACTCTAAGACAGCAGGAAATCTGAGTCTTCCCAGAACAAAAGAACGGTGTTTCCTACACTTATGGACTATATGTAGTCGAAATCTTCTTCTGAAACTGATAGAATGCACTGGTCCTCTAACATCCAATGGTTGTCTTTTAAGATGAGAAACGTGTGAACTTTGTGAATGATGTAGTTCCTTTGAACTGAAAAGTGACTGCCCGTACCTGAAACGAAGTCTTGCTTGTAGTAAGACAGAGAGCCTGGGATTTAAGTCCATTTCTGAAGGGAAACACACAGCATAGTTCTCATCCATGGATCACACTCTGCTTTAGAGCAAGATGCACACTCTAGCTTTCTAGATTCTCTAATACAGCAGGTAATCTGAGTGTGCACAGAACAAAAAAACGGTGTTTCCTACACATACGGACTATATGTAGTCCAAATCTTCTTCTGAAACTGATACAATGCACCGGTCCTCTAACATCCAACGCTTGTCTGTTAAGATGAGAAACGTGTGAGCTTTGTGAATGATGTAGTTCCTTTGAACTGAAGAGTGACTGCCCTTACCTGAATCGTAGTCTTGCTTGTAGTAAGACAGAGAGCCTGGGATTTAAGTCCATTTCTGAAGGAAAACACACTGCATAGTTCTCATCCATGGATCACACTCTGCTTTAGAACAAGAAGCACGATCTTGCTTTCTAGAGTCTCTAAGACAGCAGGAAACGTGAGTGTGCTGAGAACAAAAGAACGGTGTTTCCTACACATACGGACCATATCTAGTCCAACTCTTTTTCTGAAACTGATACAAAGCACTGGTCCTCTTACATCCAATGCTTGTCAATTAAGATGAGAATCGGGTGATCTTCGTGAAAGATGTAGTTCGTTTGAGCAGAAAACTGACTGCCCTTACCTGAAACGAAGTTTTGCTTGTAGGAAGACTCAGAGCCTGGGATTTAACTCCATTTCTGAAGGGAAACACACAGCATAGTTCTCATCCATGGATCACACTCTGCTTTAGAGCGAGAAGCACGCTCATGCTTTCTAGAGTCTCTAAGGCAGCAGGAAATCTGAGTGTGCCCAGAACAAAAGAACGGTGTTTCCTACACATAGGGACTATATGTAGTCCAAATCTTCCTCTGAAACTGATACAATGCACTGGTCCTCTAACATCCAATGCTTGTCATTTAAGATGAGAAACGTGTGAGCTTCGTGAAAGATGTAGTTCGTTTGAGCAGAAAAGTGACTGCCGTTACCTGAAACGAAGTGTTGCTTGTAGGGAGACTCAGAGCCTGGGACTTAACTCCATTTCTGACGGGAAACACACAGCATAGTTCTCATCCATGGATCACACTCTGCTTTAGAGCGAGAAGCACGCTCATGCTTTCTATAGTCTCTAAGGCAGCAGGAAATCTGAGTGTGCCCAGAACAAAAGAACGGTGTTTCCTACACATAGGGACTATATGTAGTCCAAATCTTCTTCTGAAACTGATACAATGCACTGGTCCTCTAACATCCAATGCTTGTCATTTAAGATGAGAAACGTGTGAGCTTCGTGAAAGATGTAGTTCGTTTGAGCAGAAAACTGACTGCCCTTACCTGAAACGAATTCTTGCTTGTAGGAAGACTCAGAGCCTGGGATTTAAGTCCATTTCTGAAGGGAAACACACAGCGTAGTTCTCATCCATGGATCACACTCTGCTTAAGAGCAAGAAGCACACTCTTGCTTTCTAGAGACTCGAAGACAGCAGGAAATCAGAGTGTGCCCAGAACAAAAGAACGGTGTATCCTACACATACGGACTATATATAGTCCAAATCTTCTTCTGAAACTGATAGAATGCACTGGTCCTCTAACATCCAATGCTTGACAGTTAAGATTAGAAACGTGTGAGCTTTGTGAATGATGTAGTTCCTTTGAACTGAAAAGTGACTGCCCATACCTGAAACGAAGTCTTGCTTGAAGCAAGACAGAGAGCCTGGGATTTAAGTCCATTTCTGAAGGGAAACACACAGCATAGTTCTCATCCATGGATCACACTCTGCTTTAGAGCGAGAAGCACACTCTAGCTTTCTAGAGTCTCTAATTCAGCAGGAAATCTGAGTGTGCCCAGAACAAAAGAACGATGCTTCCTACACATACAGACTATATTTAGTCCAAATCTTCTTCTGAAACTGATACAATGCACTGGTCCTCTAACATCCAATGCTTGTCAGTTAATATGAGAAACGTGTGAGCTTCGTGAACGATGTAGTTCATTTGAACTGAAAAGTGACTGCCCTTACCTAAATTGATGTCTTGCTTGTAGGAAGACTCAGAGCCTGGGATTTAACTCCATTTCTGAAGTAAAACACACAACAGTGTAATCATCCATTGATCACACTCTGCTTTAGAATAAGAAGCACGCTCTTGCTTTCTAGATTCTCTAATACAGCAGGAAATCTGAGTGTGCCCAGAACAAAAGAACGGTGTTTCCTACACAAACGGACTATATGTAGTCCAAATCTTCTTCTGAAACTGATAGAATGCACTGGTCCTCTAACATCCAATGCTTGTCAGTTAAGATGAGAAACGTGTGAGCTTTGTGAATGATGTAGTTCCTTTGAACTGAAAAGTGACTGCCCTTACCTGAATCGAAGTCTTGCTTGTAGTAAGACAGAGAGCCTGGGATTTAAGTCCATTTCTGAAGGAAAACACACAGCATAGTTCTCATCCATTGATCACACTCTGCTTTAGAGCGAGAAGCACGCTCATGCTTTCTAGAGTCTCTAAGACAGCAGGAAATGTTAGTGTGCTGAGAACAAAAGAACGGTGTTTCCTACACATACGGACCATATCTAGTCCAACTCTTCTTCTGAAACTGATACAAAGCACTGGTCCTCTAACATCCAATGCTTGTCTGTTAAGATGAGAAACGTGTGAGCTCAGTGAACGATGTAGTTCGTTTGAGCAGAAAAGTGACTGTTCTTACCTGAAACGAAGTCTTGCTTGTAGGAAGACACAGAGCCTGGGATTTAACTCCATTTCTGAAGGGAAACACACAGCATAGTTCTCATCCATGGATCTCACTCTGCTTTAGAGCGAGAAGCACGCTCATGCTTTCTAGAGTCTCTAAGACAGCAGGAAACGTGAGTGTGCTGAGAAGAAAAGAACGGTGTTTCCTACACATACGGACCATATCTACTCCAACTCTTCTTCTGAAACTGATACAAAGCACTGGTCCTCTAACATCCAATGCTTGTCAATTAAGATGAGAAACGTGTGAGCTTCGTGAACGATGTAGTTCGTTTGAGCAGAAAACTGACAGCCCTTACCTGAAATGAATTCTTGCTTGTAGTAAGACACAGAGCCTGGGATTTAACTCCATTTCTGAAGGGAAACACAAAGCATAGTTCTCAACCATGGATCACACTCTGCTTTAGAGCGAGAAGCACACTCTAGCTTTCTAGAGTCTCTAATACAGCAGGAAATCTGAGTGTGCCCAGAACAAAAGAATGGTGTTTCCTACACATATGGACCATATGTAGTCCAGATATGCTTCTGAAACTGATACAAAGCACTGACCCTGTAACATCCAATGCTTGTCAGTTAAGATGAGAAACGTGTGAGCTTCGTGAACGATGTAGTTCGTTTGAGCAGAAAAGTGACTGCCCTTACCTGAAACGAAGTCTTGCTTTTAGGGAGACTCAGATCCTGGGATTTAACTCCATTTCTGAAGGGAAACACACAGCCTGGTTCTCATCCATGGATCACAGTCTGCTTAAGAGCGAGAAGCACGCTTTTGCTTTCTAGAGTCTCTAAGACAGCAGGAAATGTGAGTGTGCTGAGAACAAAAGAATGGTGTTTCCTACACATATGGACCATATCTAGTCCAACTCTTCTTCTGAAACTGATACAAAGCACTGGTCCTCTAACATCCAATGCTTATCAGTTAAGATGAGAAACGTGTGAGCTTCGTGAACGATGTAGTTCGTTTGAGCAGAAAAGTGACTGCCCTTACCTGAAACGAAGTCTTGCTTGTAGGAAGACTCAGAGCCTGGGATTTAAGTCCATTTCTGAAGGGAAACACACAGCATAGTTCTCATCCATGGATCACACTCTGCTTTAGAGCAAGAAGCACACTCTTGCTTTCTAGAGACTCTAAGACAGCAGGAAATCTGAGTCTTCCCAGAACAAAAGAACGGTGTTTCCTACATATATGGACTATATGTAGTCGAAATCTTCTTCTGAAACTGATAGAATGCACTGGTCCTCTAACATCCAATGGTTGTCTTTTAAGATGAGAAACGTGTGAACTTTGTGAATGATGTAGTTCCTTTGAACTGAAAAGTGACTGCCCGTACCTGAAACGAAGTCTTGCTTGTAGTAAGACAGAGAGCCTGGGATTTAAGTCCATTTCTGAAGGGAAACACACAGCATAGTTCTCATCCATGGATCACACTCTGCTTTAGAGCAAGATGCACACTCTAGCTTTCTAGATTCTCTAATACAGCAGGTAATCTGAGTGTGCCCAGAACAAAAAAACGGTGTTTCCTACTCATACGGACTATATGTAGTCCAAATCTTCTTCTGAAACTGATACAATGCACTGGTCCTCTAACATCCAACGCTTGTCATTTAAGATGAGAAACGTGTGAGCTTCGTGAAAGATGTAGTTCGTTTGAGCAGAAAAGTGACTGCCCTCACCTGAAACGAAGTCTTGCTTGTAGGAAGACTCAGAGCCTGGGATTTAACTCCATTTCTGACGGGAAACACACAGCATAGTTCTCATCCATGGATCACACTCTGCTTTAGAGCGAGAAGCACGCTCATGCTTTCTAGAGTCTCTAAGACAGCAGGAAATCTGAGTCTGCCCAGAACAAAAGAACGGTGTTTCCTACACATATGGACTATATGTAGTCCAAATCTTCTTCTTTAACTGATACAATGCACTGGTCCTCTAACATCCAATGCTTGTCATTTAAGATGAGAAACGTGTGAGCTTCGTGAAAGATGTAGTTCGTTTGAGCAGAAAACTGACTGCCCTTACCTGAAACGAATTCTTGCTTGTAGGAAGACTCAGAGCCTGGGATTTAAGTCCATTTCTGAAGGGAAACACACAGCATAGTTCTCATCCATGGATCACACTCTGCTTTAGAGCGAGAAGCACACTCTAGCTTTCTAGAGTCTCTAATTCAGCAGGAAATCTGAGTGTGTCCAGAACAAAAGAACGTTGCTTCCTACACATACAGACTATATTTAGTCCAAATCTTCTTCTGAAACTCATACAATGCACTGGTCCTCTAACATCCAATGCTTGTCAGTTAATATGAGAAACGTGTGAGCTTCGTGAACGATGTAGTTCGTTTGAACTGAAAAGTGACTGCCCTTACCTGAATTGATGTCTTGCTTGTAGGAAGACTCAGAGCCTGGGATTTTACTCCATTTCTGAAGTAAAACACACAACAGTGTAATCATCCATTGATCACACTCTGCTTTAGAATAAGAAGCACGCTCTTGCTTTCTAGATTCTCTAATACAGCAGGAAATCTGAGTGTGCCCAGAACAAAAGAACGGTGTTTCCTACACATACGGACTATATGTAGTCCAAATCTTCTTCTGAAACTGATAGAATGCACTGGTCCTCTAACATCCAATGCTTGTCAGTTAAGATGAGAAACGTGTGAGCTTTGTGAATGATGTAGTTCCTTTGAACTGAAAAGTGACTGCCCTTACCTGAATCGAAGTCTTGCTTGTAGTAAGACAGAGAGCCTGGGATTTAAGTGCATTTCTGAAGGAAAACACACAGCATAGTTCTCATCCATTGATCACACTCTGCTTTAGAGCGAGAAGCACGCTCATGCTTTCTAGAGTCTCTAAGACAGCATGAAATGTTAGTGTGCTGAGAACAAAAGAACGGTGTTTCCTACACATACGGACCATATCTAGTCCAACTCTTCTTCTGAAACTGATACAAAGCACTGGTCCTCTAACATCCAATGCTTGTCTGTTAAGATGAGAAATGTGTGAGCTCAGTGAACGATGTAGATGGTTTGAGCAGAAAAGTGACTGTTCTTACCTGAAACGAAGTCTTGCTTGTAGGAAGACACAGAGCCTGGGATTTAACTCCATTTCTGAAGGGAAACACACAGCATAGTTCTCATCCATGGATCTCACTCTGCTTTAGAGCGAGAAGCACGCTCATGCTTTCTAGAGTCTCTAAGACAGCAGGAAACGTGAGTGTGCTGAGAAGAAAAGAACGGTGTTTCCTACACATACGGACCATATCTACTCCAACTCTTCTTCTGAAACTGATACAAAGCACTGGTCCTCTAACATCCAATGCTTGTCAATTAAGATGAGAAACGTGTGAGCTTCGTGAAAGATGTAGTTCGTTTGAGCAGAAAACTGACAGCCCTTACCTGAAATGAATTCTTGCTTGTAGTAAGACACAGAGCCTGGGATTTAACTCCATTTCTGAAGGGAAACACACAGCATAGTTCTCAACCATGGATCACACTCTGCTTTAGAGCGAGAAGCACACTCTAGCTTTCTAGAGTCTCTAATACAGCAGGAAATCTGAGTGTGCCCAGAACAAAAGAATGGTGTTTCCTACACATATGGACCATATGTAGTCCAGATATGCTTCTGAAACTGATACAAAGCACTGACCCTGTAACATCCAATGCTTGTCAGTTAAGATGAGAAACGTGTGAGCTTCGTGAACGATGTAGTTCGTTTGAGCAGAAAAGTGACTGCCCTTACCTGAAACGAAGTCTTGCTTTTAGGGAGACTCAGATCCTGGGATTTAACTCCATTTCTGAAGGGAAACACACAGCCTAGTTCTCATCCATGGATCACAGTCTGCTTAAGAGCGAGAAGCACGCTTTTGCTTTCTAGAGTCTCTAAGACAGCAGGAAATGTGAGTGTGCTGAGAACAAAAGAATGGTGTTTCCTACACATATGGACCATATCTAGTCCAACTCTTCTTCTGAAACTGATACAAAGCACTGGTCCTCTAACATCCAATGCTTATCAGTTAAGATGAGAAACGTGTGAGCTTCGTGAACGATGTAGTTCGTTTGAGCAGAAAAGTGACTGCCCTTACCTGAAACGAAGTCTTGCTTGTAGGAAGACTCAGAGCCTGGGATTTAAGTCCATTTCTGAAGGGAAACACACAGCATAGTTCTCATCCATGGATCACACTCTGCTTTAGAGCAAGAAGCACACTCTTGCTTTCTAGAGACTCTAAGACAGCAGGAAATCTGAGTCTTCCCAGAACAAAAGAACGGTGTTTCCTACATATATGGACTATATGTAGTCGAAATCTTCTTCTGAAACTGATAGAATGCACTGGTCCTCTTACATCCAATGGTTGTCTTTTAAGATGAGAAACGTGTGAACTTTGTGAATGATGTAGTTCCTTTGAACTGAAAAGTGACTGCCCGTACCTGAAACGAAGTCTTGCTTGTAGTAAGACAGAGAGCCTGGGATTTAAGTCCATTTCTGAAGGGAAACACACAGCATAGTTCTCATCCATGGATCACACTCTGCTTTAGAGCAAGATGCACACTCTAGCTTTCTAGATTCTCTAATACAGCAGGTAATCTGAGTGTGCCCAGAACAAAAAAACGGTGTTTCCTACTCATACGGACTATATGTAGTCCAAATCTTCTTCTGAAACTGATACAATGCACTGGTCCTCTAACATCCAACGCTTGTCATTTAAGATGAGAAACGTGTGAGCTTCGTGAAAGATGTAGTTCGTTTGAGCAGAAAAGTGACTGCCCTCACCTGAAACGAAGTCTTGCTTGTAGGAAGACTCAGAGCCTGGGATTTAACTCCATTTCTGACGGGAAACACACAGCATAGTTCTCATCCATGGATCACACTCTGCTTTAGAGCGAGAAGCACGCTCATGCTTTCTAGAGTCTCTAAGACAGCAGGAAATCTGAGTCTGCCCAGAACAAAAGAACGGTGTTTCCTACACATATGGACTATATGTAGTCCAAATCTGCTTCTGAAACTGATACAATGCACTGGTCCTCTAACATCCAATGCTTGTCATTTAAGATGAGAAACGTGTGAGCTTCGTGAAAGATGTAGTTCGTTTGAGCAGAAAACTGACTGCCCTTACCTGAAACGAATTCTTGCTTGTAGGAAGACTCAGAGCCTGGGATTTAAGTCCATTTCTGAAGGGAAACACACAGCATAGTTCTCATCCATGGATCACACTCTGCTTTAGAGCGAGAAGCACACTCTAGCTTTCTAGAGTCTCTAATTCAGCAGGAAATCTGAGTGTGCCCAGAACAAAAGAACGATGCTTCCTACACATACAGACTATATTTAGTCCAAATCTTCTTCTGAAACTCATACAATGCACTGGTCCTCTAACATCCAATGCTTGTCAGTTAATATGAGAAACGTGTGAGCTTCGTGAACGATGTAGTTCGTTTGAACTGAAAAGTGACTGCCCTTACCTGAATTGATGTCTTGCTTGTAGGAAGACTCAGAGCCTGGGATTTTACTCCATTTCTGAAGTAAAACACACAACAGTGTAATCATCCATTGATCACACTCTGCTTTAGAATAAGAAGCACGCTCTTGCTTTCTAGATTCTCTAATACAGCAGGAAATCTGAGTGTGCCCAGAACAAAAGAACGGTGTTTCCTACACATACGGACTATATGTAGTCCAAATCTTCTTCTGAAACTGATAGAATGCACTGGTCCTCTAACATCCAATGCTTGTCAGTTAAGATGAGAAACGTGTGAGCTTTGTGAATGATGTAGTTCCTTTGAACTGAAAAGTGACTGCCCTTACCTGAATCGAAGTCTTGCTTGTAGTAAGACAGAGAGCCTGGGATTTAAGTCCATTTCTGAAGGAAAACACACAGCATAGTTCTCATCCATTGATCACACTCTGCTTTAGAGCGAGAAGCACGCTCATGCTTTCTAGAGTCTCTAAGACAGCAGGAAATGTTAGTGTGCTGAGAACAAAAGAACGGTGTTTCCTACACATACGGACCATATCTAGTCCAACTCTTCTTCTGAAACTGATACAAAGCACTGGTCCTCTAACATCCAATGCTTGTCTGTTAAGATGAGAAACGTGTGAGCTCAGTGAACGATGTAGATGGTTTGAGCAGAAAAGTGACTGTTCTTACCTGAAACGAAGTCTTGCTTGTAGGAAGACACAGAGCCTGGGATTTAACTCCATTTCTGAAGGGAAACACACAGCATAGTTCTCATCCATGGATCTCACTCTGCTTTAGAGCGAGAAGCACGCTCATGCTTTCTAGAGTCTCTAAGACAGCAGGAAACGTGAGTGTGCTGAGAAGAAAAGAACGGTGTTTCCTACACATACGGACCATATCTACTCCAACTCTTCTTCTGAAACTGATACAAAGCACTGGTCCTCTAACATCCAATGCTTGTCAATTAAGATGAGAAACGTGTGAGCTTCGTGAACGATGTAGTTCGTTTGAGCAGAAAACTGACAGCCCTTACCTGAAATGAATTCTTGCTTGTAGTAAGACACAGAGCCTGGGATTTAACTCCATTTCTGAAGGGAAACACACAGCATAGTTCTCAACCATGGATCACACTCTGCTTTAGAGCGAGAAGCACACTCTAGCTTTCTAGAGTCTCTAATACAGCAGGAAATCTGAGTGTGCCCAGAACAAAAGAATGGTGTTTCCTACACATATGGACCATATGTAGTCCAGATATGCTTCTGAAACTGATACAAAGCACTGACCCTGTAACATCCAATGCTTGTCAGTTAAGATGAGAAACGTGTGAGCTTCATGAACGATGTAGTTCGTTTGAGCAGAAAAGTGACTGCCCTTACCTGAAACGAAGTCTTGCTTTTAGGGAGACTCAGATCCTGGGATTTAACTCCATTTCTGAAGGGAAACACACAGCCTAGTTCTCATCCATGGATCACAGTCTGCTTAAGAGCGAGAAGCACGCTTTTGCTTTCTAGAGTCTCTAAGACAGCAGGAAATGTGAGTGTGCTGAGAACAAAAGAATGGTGTTTCCTACACATATGGACCATATCTAGTCCAACTCTTCTTCTGAAACTGATACAAAGCACTGGTCCTCTAACATCCAATGCTTATCAGTTAAGATGAGAAACGTGTGAGCTTCGTGAACGATGTAGTTCGTTTGAGCAGAAAAGTGACTGCCCTTACCTGAAACGAAGTCTTGCTTGTAGGAAGACTCAGAGCCTGGGATTTAAGTCCATTTCTGAAGGGAAACACACAGCATAGTTCTCATCCATGGATCACACTCTGCTTTAGAGCAAGAAGCACACTCTTGCTTTCTAGAGACTCTAAGACAGCAGGAAATCTGAGTCTTCCCAGAACAAAAGAACGGTGTTTCCTACACTTATGGACTATATGTAGTCGAAATCTTCTTCTGAAACTGATAGAATGCACTGGTCCTCTAACATCCAATGGTTGTCTTTTAAGATGAGAAACGTGTGAACTTTGTGAATGATGTAGTTCCTTTGAACTGAAAAGTGACTGCCCGTACCTGAAACGAAGTCTTGCTTGTAGTAAGACAGAGAGCCTGGGATTTAAGTCCATTTCTGAAGGGAAACACACAGCATAGTTCTCATCCATGGATCACACTCTGCTTTAGAGCAAGATGCACACTCTAGCTTTCTAGATTCTCTAATACAGCAGGTAATCTGAGTGTGCCCAGAACAAAAAAACGGTGTTTCCTACTCATACGGACTATATGTAGTCCAAATCTTCTTCTGAAACTGATACAATGCACTGGTCCTCTAACATCCAACGCTTGTCATTTAAGATGAGAAACGTGTGAGCTTCGTGAAAGATGTAGTTCGTTTGAGCAGAAAAGTGACTGCCCTCACCTGAAACGAAGTCTTGCTTGTAGGAAGACTCAGAGCCTGGGATTTAACTCCATTTCTGACGGGAAACACACAGCATAGTTCTCATCCATGGATCACACTCTGCTTTAGAGCGAGAAGCACGCTCATGCTTTCTAGAGTCTCTAAGACAGCAGGA
Source organism: Onychomys leucogaster (assembly GCA_949786385.1). Lineage (NCBI taxonomy): Eukaryota > Metazoa > Chordata > Mammalia > Rodentia > Cricetidae > Onychomys > Onychomys leucogaster. Next base: position 242,810 of record CATKUP010000129.1, on the reverse strand, counting down.
AATCTGAGTCTGCCCAGAACAAAAGAACGGTGTTTCCTACACATATGGACTATATGTAGTCCAAATCTGCTTCTGAAACTGATACAATGCACTGGTCCTCTAACATCCAATGCTTGTCATTTAAGATGAGAAACGTGTGAGCTTCGTGAAAGATGTAGTTCGTTTGAGCAGAAAACTGACTGCCCTTACCTGAAACGAATTCTTGCTTGTAGGAAGACTCAGAGCCTGGGATTTAAGTCCATTTCTGAAGGGAAACACACAGCATAGTTCTCATCCATGGATCACACTCTGCTTTAGAGCGAGAAGCACACTCTAGCTTTCTAGAGTCTCTAATTCAGCAGGAAATGTGAGTGTGCCCAGAACAAAAGAACGATGCTTCCTACACATACAGACTATATTTAGTCCAAATCTTCTTCTGAAACTCATACAATGCACTGGTCCTCTAACATCCAATGCTTGTCAGTTAATATGAGAAACGTGTGAGCTTCGTGAACGATGTAGTTCGTTTGAACTGAAAAGTGACTGCCCTTACCTGAATTGATGTCTTGCTTGTAGGAAGACTCAGAGCCTGGGATTTTACTCCATTTCTGAAGTAAAACACACAACAGTGTAATCATCCATTGATCACACTCTGCTTTAGAATAAGAAGCACGCTCTTGCTTTCTAGATTCTCTAATACAGCAGGAAATCTGAGTGTGCCCAGAACAAAAGAACGGTGTTTCCTACACATACGGACTATATGTAGTCCAAATCTTCTTCTGAAACTGATAGAATGCACTGGTCCTCTAACATCCAATGCTTGTCAGTTAAGATGAGAAACGTGTGAGCTTTGTGAATGATGTAGTTCCTTTGAACTGAAAAGTGACTGCCCTTACCTGAATCGAAGTCTTGCTTGTAGTAAGACAGAGAGCCTGGGATTTAAGTCCATTTCTGAAGGAAAACACACAGCATAGTTCTCATCCATTGATCACACTCTGCTTTAGAGCGAGAAGCACGCTCATGCTTTCTAGAGTCTCTAAGACAGCAGGAAATGTTAGTGTGCTGAGAACAAAAGAACGGTGTTTCCTACACATACGGACCATATCTAGTCCAACTCTTCTTCTGAAACTGATACAAAGCACTGGTCCTCTAACATCCAATGCTTGTCTGTTAAGATGAGAAACGTGTGAGCTCAGTGAACGATGTAGATGGTTTGAGCAGAAAAGTGACTGTTCTTACCTGAAACGAAGTCTTGCTTGTAGGAAGACACAGAGCCTGGGATTTAACTCCATTTCTGAAGGGAAACACACAGCATAGTTCTCATCCATGGATCTCACTCTGCTTTAGAGCGAGAAGCACGCTCATGCTTTCTAGAGTCTCTAAGACAGCAGGAAACGTGAGTGTGCTGAGAAGAAAAGAACGGTGTTTCCTACACATACGGACCATATCTACTCCAACTCTTCTTCTGAAACTGATACAAAGCACTGGTCCTCTAACATCCAATGCTTGTCAATTAAGATGAGAAACGTGTGAGCTTCGTGAACGATGTAGTTCGTTTGAGCAGAAAACTGACAGCCCTTACCTGAAATGAATTCTTGCTTGTAGTAAGACACAGAGCCTGGGATTTAACTCCATTTCTGAAGGGAAACACACAGCATAGTTCTCAACCATGGATCACACTCTGCTTTAGAGCGAGAAGCACACTCTAGCTTTCTAGAGTCTCTAATACAGCAAGAAATCTGAGTGTGCCCAGAACAAAAGAATGGTGTTTCCTACACATATGGACCATATGTAGTCCAGATATGCTTCTGAAACTGATACAAAGCACTGACCCTGTAACATCCAATGCTTGTCAGTTAAGATGAGAAATGTGTGAGCTTCGTGAACGATGTAGTTCGTTTGAGCAGAAAAGTGACTGCCCTTACCTGAAACGAAGTCTTGCTTTTAGGGAGACTCAGATCCTGGGATTTAACTCCATTTCTGAAGGGAAACACACAGCCTAGTTCTCATCCATGGATCACAGTCTGCTTAAGAGCGAGAAGCACGCTTTTGCTTTCTAGAGTCTCTAAGACAGCAGGAAATGTGAGTGTGCTGAGAACAAAAGAATGGTGTTTCCTACACATATGGACCATATCTAGTCCAACTCTTCTTCTGAAACTGATACAAAGCACTGGTCCTCTAACATCCAATGCTTATCAGTTAAGATGAGAAACGTGTGAGCTTCGTGAACGATGTAGTTCGTTTGAGCAGAAAAGTGACTGCCCTTACCTGAAACGAAGTCTTGCTTGTAGGAAGACTCAGAGCCTGGGATTTAAGTCCATTTCTGAAGGGAAACACACAGCATAGTTCTCATCCATGGATCACACTCTGCTTTAGAGCAAGAAGCACACTCTTGCTTTCTAGAGACTCTAAGACAGCAGGAAATCTGAGTCTTCCCAGAACAAAAGAACGGTGTTTCCTACATATATGGACTATATGTAGTCGAAATCTTCTTCTGAAACTGATAGAATGCACTGGTCCTCTAACATCCAATGGTTGTCTTTTAAGATGAGAAACGTGTGAACTTTGTGAATGATGTAGTTCCTTTGAACTGAAAAGTGACTGCCCGTAACTGAAACGAAGTCTTGCTTGTAGTAAGACAGAGAGCCTGGGATTTAAGTCCATTTCTGAAGGGAAACACACAGCATAGTTCTCATCCATGGATCACACTCTGCTTTAGAGCAAGATGCACACTCTAGCTTTCTAGATTCTCTAATACAGCAGGTAATCTGAGTGTGCCCAGAACAAAAAAACGGTGTTTCCTACTCATACGGACTATATGTAGTCCAAATCTTCTTCTGAAACTGATACAATGCACTGGTCCTCTAACATCCAACGCTTGTCATTTAAGATGAGAAACGTGTGAGCTTCGTGAAAGATGTAGTTCGTTTGAGCAGAAAAGTGACTGCCCTCACCTGAAACGAAGTCTTGCTTGTAGGAAGACTCAGAGCCTGGGATTTAACTCCATTTCTGACGGGAAACACACAGCATAGTTCTCATCCATGGATCACACTCTGCTTTAGAGCGAGAAGCACGCTCATGCTTTCTAGAGTCTCTAAGACAGCAGGAAATCTGAGTCTGCCCAGAACAAAAGAACGGTGTTTCCTACACATATGGACTATATGTAGTCCAAATCTGCTTCTGAAACTGATACAATGCACTGGTCCTCTAACATCCAATGCTTGTCATTTAAGATGAGAAATGTGTGAGCTTCGTGAAAGATGTAGTTCGTTTGAGCAGAAAACTGACTGCCCTTACCTGAAACGAATTCTTGCTTGTAGGAAGACTCAGAGCCTGGGATTTAAGTCCATTTCTGAAGGGAAACACACAGCATAGTTCTCATCCATGGATCACACTCTGCTTTAGAGCGAGAAGCACACTCTAGCTTTCTAGAGTCTCTAATTCAGCAGGAAATCTGAGTGTGCCCAGAACAAAAGAACGATGCTTCCTACACATACAGACTATATTTAGTCCAAATCTTCTTCTGAAACTCATACAATGCACTGGTCCTCTAACATCCAATGCTTGTCAGTTAATATGAGAAACGTGTGAGCTTCGTGAACGATGTAGTTCGTTTGAACTGAAAAGTGACTGCCCTTACCTGAATTGATGTCTTGCTTGTAGGAAGACTCAGAGCCTGGGATTTTACTCCATTTCTGAAGTAAAACACACAACAGTGTAATCATCCATTGATCACACTCTGCTTTAGAATAAGAAGCACGCTCTTGCTTTCTAGATTCTCTAATACAGCAGGAAATCTGAGTGTGCCCAGAACAAAAGAACGGTGTTTCCTACACATACGGACTATATGTAGTCCAAATCTTCTTCTGAAACTGATAGAATGCACTGGTCCTCTAACATCCAATGCTTGTCAGTTAAGATGAGAAACGTGTGAGCTTTGTGAATGATGTAGTTCCTTTGAACTGAAAAGTGACTGCCCTTACCTGAATCGAAGTCTTGCTTGTAGTAAGACAGAGAGCCTGGGATTTAAGTCCATTTCTGAAGGAAAACACACAGCATAGTTCTCATCCATTGATCACACTCTGCTTTAGAGCGAGAAGCACGCTCATGCTTTCTAGAGTCTCTAAGACAGCAGGAAATGTTAGTGTGCTGAGAACAAAAGAACGGTGTTTCCTACACATACGGACCATATCTAGTCCAACTCTTCTTCTGAAACTGATACAAAGCACTGGTCCTCTAACATCCAATGCTTGTCTTTTAAGATGAGAAACGTGTGAGCTCAGTGAACGATGTAGATGGTTTGAGCAGAAAAGTGACTGTTCTTACCTGAAACGAAGTCTTGCTTGTAGGAAGACACAGAGCCTGGTATTTAACTCCATTTCTGAAGGGAAACACACAGCATAGTTCTCATCCATGTATCACACTCTGCTTTAGAGCGAGAAGCACGCTCATGCTTTCTAGAGTCTCTAAGACAGCAGGAAACGTGAGTGTGCTGAGAAGAAAAGAACGGTGTTTCCTACACATACGGACCATATCTACTCCAACTCTTCTTCTGAAACTGATACAAAGCACTGGTCCTCTAACATCCAATGCTTGTCAATTAAGATGAGAAACGTGTGAGCTTCGTGAACGATGTAGTTCGTTTGAGCAGAAAACTGACAGCCCTTACCTGAAATGAATTCTTGCTTGTAGTAAGACACAGAGCCTGGGATTTAACTCCATTTCTGAAGGGAAACACACAGCATAGTTCTCAACCATGGATCACACTCTGCTTTAGAGCGAGAAGCACACTCTAGCTTTCTAGAGTCTCTAATACAGCAAGAAATCTGAGTGTGCCCAGAACAAAAGAATGGTGTTTCCTACACATATGGACCATATGTAGTCCAGATCTGCTTCTGAAACTGATACAAAGCACTGACCCTCTAACATCCAATGCTTGTCAGTTAAGATGAGAAACGTGTGAGCTTCGTGAACGATGTAGTTCGTTTGAACAGAAAAGTGACTGCCCTTACCTGAAACGAAGTCTTGCTTGTAGGGAGACTCAGATCCTGGGATTTAACTCCATTTCTGAAGGGAAACACACAGCCTAGTTCTCATCCATGGATCACAGTCTGCTTAAGAGCGAGAAGCACGCTCTTGCTTTCTAGAGTCTCTAAGACAGCAGGAAATGTGAGTGTGCTGAGAACAAAAGAATGGTGTTTCCTACACATATGGACCATATCTAGTCCAACTCTTCTTCTGAAACTGATACAAAGCACTGGTCCTCTAACATCCAATGCTTATCAGTTAAGATGAGAAACGTGTGAGCTTCGTGAACGATGTAGTTCGTTTGAGCAGAAAAGTGACTGCCCTTACCTGAAACGAAGTCTTGCTTGTAGGAAGACTCAGAGCCTGGGATTTAAGTCCATTTCTGAAGGGAAACACACAGCATAGTTCTCATCCATGGATCACACTCTGCTTTAGAGCAAGAAGCACACTCTTGCTTTCTAGAGACTCTAAGACAGCAGGAAATCTGAGTCTTCCCAGAACAAAAGAACGGTGTTTCCTACACTTATGGACTATATGTAGTCGAAATCTTCTTCTGAAACTGATAGAATGCACTGGTCCTCTAACATCCAATGGTTGTCTTTTAAGATGAGAAACGTGTGAACTTTGTGAATGATGTAGTTCCTTTGAACTGAAAAGTGACTGCCCGTACCTGAAACGAAGTCTTGCTTGTAGTAAGACAGAGAGCCTGGGATTTAAGTCCATTTCTGAAGGGAAACACACAGCATAGTTCTCATCCATGGATCACACTCTGCTTTAGAGCAAGATGCACACTCTAGCTTTCTAGATTCTCTAATACAGCAGGTAATCTGAGTGTGCCCAGAACAAAAAAACGGTGTTTCCTACACATACGGACTATATGTAGTCCAAATCTTCTTCTGAAACTGATACAATGCACTGGTCCTCTAACATCCAACGCTTGTCATTTAAGATGAGAAACGTGTGAGCTTCGTGAAAGATGTAGTTCGTTTGAGCAGAAAAGTGACTGCCCTCACCTGAAACGAAGTCTTGCTTGTAGGAAGACTCAGAGCCTGGGATTTAACTCCATTTCTGACGGGAAACACACAGCATAGTTCTCATCCATGGATCACACTCTGCTTTAGAGCGAGAAGCACGCTCATGCTTTCTAGAGTCTCTAAGACAGCAGGAAATCTGAGTCTGCCCAGAACAAAAGAACGGTGTTTCCTACACATATGGACTATATGTAGTCCAAATCTTCTTCTGAAACTGATACAATGCACTGGTCCTCTAACATCCAATGCTTGTCATTTAAGATGAGAAACGTGTGAGCTTCGTGAAAGATGTAGTTCGTTTGAGCAGAAAACTGACTGCCCTTACCTGAAACGAATTCTTGCTTGTAGGAAGACTCAGAGCCTGGGATTTAAGTCCATTTCTGAAGGGAAACACACAGCGTAGTTCTCATCCATGGATCACACTCTGCTTAAGAGCAAGAAGCACACTCTTGCTTTCTAGAGACTCTAAGTCAGCAGGAAATCAGAGTGTGCCCAGAACAAAAGAACAGTGTATCCTACACATACGGACTATATATAATCCAAATCTTCTTCTGAAACTGATAGAATGCACTGGTCCTCTAACATCAAATGCTTGTCAGTTAAGATGAGAAACGTGTGAGCTTTGTGAATGATGTAGTTCCATTGAACTGAAAAGTGACTGCCCATACCTGAAACGAAGTCTTGCTTGAAGTAAGACAGAGAGCCTGGGATTTAAGTCCATTTCTGAAGGGAAACACACAGCAAAGTTCTCATCCATGGATCACACTCTGCTTTAGAGCGAGAAGCACACTCTAGCTTTCTAGAGTCTCTAATTCAGCAGGTAATCTGAGTGTGCCCAGAACAAAAGAACGATGCTTCCTACACATACAGACTATATTTAGTCCAAATCTTCTTCTGAAACTGATACAATGCACTGGTCCTCTAACATCCAATGCTTGTCAGTTAATATGAGAAACGTGTGAGCTTCGTGAACGATGTAGTTCGTTTGAGCAGAAAAGTGACTGCCCTTACCTGAATTGATGTCTTGCTTGTAGGAAGACTCAGAGCCTGGGATTTAACTCCATTTCTGAAGTAAAACACACAGCAGTGTAATCATCCATTGATCACACTCTGCTTTAGAATAAGAAGCACGCTCTTGCTTTCTAGAGTCTCTAAGACAGCAGGAAACGTGAGTGTGCTGAGTACAAAAGAACGGTGTTTCCTACACATACGGACCATATCTAGTCCAACTCTTTTTCTGAAACTGATACAAAGCACTGGTCCTCTTACATCCAATGCTTGTCAATTAAGATGAGAATCGGGTGATCTTCGTGAAAGATGTAGTTCGTTTGAGCAGAAAAGTGACTGTCCTTACCTGAAACGCAGTCTTGCTTGTAGGAAGACTCAGAGCCTGGGATTTAACTCCATTTCTGAAGTGAAACACACAGCATAGTTCTCATCCATTGATCACACTCTGCTTTAGAACAAGAAGCACGCTCTTGCTTTCTGGAATCTCTAAGACAGCAGGAAACGTGAGATTGCTGAGACCAAAAGAACGGTGTTTCCTACACATACGGAACACATCTAGTCCAACTCTGCTTCAGAAACTGACACAAAGCACTGGTGCTCTACCATCCAATGCTTGTCTGTTAAGATGAGAAACGTGTGAGCTCCGTGAAAGATGTAGTTCGTTTGAGCAGAAAAGTGACTGCCCTTACCTGAAAAGAAGTCTTGCTTGTAGTAAGAAACAGAGCCTAGGATTTAAGTCCATTTCTGAATGGAAACACACAGCATAGTTCTCATCCATGGATCACACTCTGCTTTAGAGCGAGAAGCACACTCTTGCTTTCTAGATTCTCTAAGACAGCAGGAAATCTGAGTGTGCCCAGAACAAAAGAAGGGTGTTTCCTACACATATGGACCATATGTAGTCCAAATCTGCTTCTGAAACTGATACAAAGCACTGACCATCTTACATCCAATGCTTGTCAGTTAAGATGAGAAACGTGTGAGCTTCGTGAACGGTGTAGTTCGTTTGAGCAGAAAACTGACTGCCCTTACCTGAATTGAAGTCTTCCTTATAGGAAGACTCAGAGCCTGGGATTTAACTCCATTTCTGAAGTAAAACACACAGCCGTGTAATCATCCATTGATCAAACTCTGCTTTAGAACAAGAAGCACGCTCTTGCTTTCTAGATTCTCTAAGACAGCAGGAAATGTGAGTATGCTGAGAACAAAAGAACGGTGTTTCCTACCCTTACGGACATTATATAGTCCAACTCTGCATCTGAAACTGATTCAAAACACTGGTCTTCTAACATCCAATGCTTGTCAATTAAGATGAGAATCGTGTGAGCTTCGTGAAAGATGTAGTTCGTTTGAGCAGAAAACTGACTGCCCTTACCAGAAACGAAGTCTTGCTTGTAGGAAGACTCAGAGCCTGGGATTTAACTCCATTTCTGAAGGGAAACACACAGCATAGTTCTCATTCATGGATCACACTCTGCTTTAGAGCGAGAAGCATGCTCATGCTTTCTATAGTCTAAGATAGAAGGAAATGTTAGTGTGTTGAGAACAAAAGAACGGTGTTTCCTACACATACGGACCATATCTAGTCCAACTCTTCTTCTGAAACTGATATTAAGCATTGACCCTCTAACATCCAATGCTTGTCAATTAAGATGATAAACGTGTGAGCTTCGTGAACGATGTAGTTCGTTTGAGCAGAAAAGTGACTGCCCTTACCTGAAACGAAGTCTTGCTTGTAGGAAGACTCAGAGCCTGGGATTTAACTCCATTTCTGAAGTGAAACACACAGCATAGTTCTCATCCATTGATCACACTCTGCTTTAGAAGAAGAAGCACGCTCTTACTTTCTAGAATCTCTAAGACAGCAGGAAACGTGAGTTTGCTGAGACCAAAAGAACGGTGTTTCCTACACATACGGACCATATCTAGTCCAACTCTGCTTCTGAAACTGATACAAAGCACTGTTCCTCTACCATCCAATGCTTGTCTGTTAAGATGAGAAACGTCTGAGCTCCGTGAAAGATGTAGTTCGTTTGAGCAGAAAAGTGACTGCCCATACCTGAAACGAAGTCTTGCTTGTAGGATGACATAGAGCCTGGGATTTAACTACTTTTCTGAAGGGAAACACACAGAATAGTTTACATGCATGGATCAACTCTGCTTTAGAGCGAGAAGCACGCTCTTGCTTTCTAAAGTCTCTAAACAGCAGGAAACGTGAGTGTGCTGAGAACAAAAGAACGGTGTTTCCTACACATAAGGACCATATCTAGTCCAACTCTGCTTCTGAAACAGATACAAAGCACTGGTCCTCTAACATCCAAGGCTTTTCAGTTAAGATGAGAATCGTGTGAGCTTAGTGAACGATGTAGTTCTTTTGAGCTGTAAAGTGACTGACCTTACCTGAAACGAAGTCTTGCTTATAGGGAGACTCAGAGCCTGGGATTAAAGTCCATTTCTGAAGGGAAACACACAGCATAGTTCTCATCCATGGATCACACTCTGCTTTAGAGCGAGAAGCACGCTCTTGCTTTCTAGAGTCTCTAAGACAGCAGGAAACGTGAGTGTGCTGAGAACAAAAGAACGGTGTTTCCTACACATAAGGACCATATCTAGTCCAACTCTTCTTCTGAAACTGATAGAATGCACTGGTCCTCTAACATCCAAATTTGTCAGTTAAGATGAGAAACTTTTGAGCTTCGTGAAAGATGTAGTTCGTTTGAGCAGAAAAGTGACTGCCCTTACCTGAAACGAAGTCTTGCTTGTAGGAAGACTCAGAGCATGGGATTTAACTCCATTTCTGAAGTGAAACACACAGCAGTGTTCTCATCCATTGATCACACTCTGCTTTAGAACAAGAAGCACGATCGTGCTTTCTAGAGTCTCTAAGACAGCAGGAAACGTGAGGTTGCTGAGAACAAAAGAACGGTGTTTCCTACACATACGGACCATATCTAGTCCAACTCTGCTTCTGAGAGTGATACAAAGCACTGGTCCTCTAACATCCAATGCTTGTCAGTTAAGATGAGAAACGTGTGAGCTTTGTGAATGATGTAGTTCATTTGAGCAGAAAAGTGACTGCCCTTACATGAAACGAAGTCTTGCTTGTAGTAAGACACAGAGCCTGGGATTTAAGTCCATTTCTGAATGGAAACACACAGCATAGTTCTCATCCATGGATCACACTCTGCTTTAGAGCGAGAAGCACACTCTTGCTTTCTAGAGTCTCTAATACAGCAGGAAATCTGAGTGTGCCCAGAACAAAAGAAGGGTGTTTCCTACACAAATGGACCATATGTAGTCCAAATCTGCTTCTGAAACTGATACAAAGCACTGACCATCTTACATCCAATGCTTGTCAGTTAAGATGAGAAACGTGTGAGCTTCGTGAATGATGTAGTTCCTTTGAACTGAAAAGTGACTGCCCTTACCTGAAACGAAGTCTTGCTTGTAGTAAGACACAGAGCCTGGGATTTAAGTCCATTTCTGAAGGGAAACACACAGCATAGTTCTCATGCATGGGTCACACTCTGCTTTAGAGCGAGAAGCACACTCTTGCTTTCTAGAGGCTCTAATACAGCAGGAAATATGAGTGTGCCCAGAACAAAAGAAGGGTGTTTCCTACACATATGGACCATATGTAGTCCAAATCTTCTGAAACTGATAGAATGCACTGGTCCTCTAACATCCAATGCTTGTCAGTTAAGATGAGAAACGTGTGAGCTTTGTGAATGATGTAGTTCCTTTGAACTGAAAAGTGACTGCCCTTACCTGAATCGAAGTCTTGCTTGTAGTAAGACAGAGAGCCTGGGATTTAAGTCCATTTCTGAAGGGAAACACACAGCATAGTTCTCATCCATTGATCACACTCTGCTTTAGAACAAGAAGCACGATCTTGCTTTCTAGAGGCTCTAAGACAGCAGGAAACGAGAGTGTGCTGAGAACAAAAGAACGGTGTTTCCTACACATACGGACCATATCTAGTCTAACTCTGCTTCTGAAACAGATACAAAGCACTGGTCCTCTAACATCCAAGGCTTTTCAGTTAAGATGAGAAACGTGTGAGCTCAGTGAACGATGTAGTTCTTTTGAGCTGTAAAGTGACTGACCTTACCTGAAACGAAGTCTTGCTTATAGGGAGACTCAGAGCCTGGGATTAAAGTCCATTTCTGAAGGGAAACACACAGCATAGTTCTCATCCATGGATCACACTCTGCTTTAGAGCAAGAAGCACGCTCTTGCTTTCTAGAGTCTCTAAGACAGCAGGAAACGTGAGTGTGCTGAGAACAAAAGAACGGTGTTTCCTACACATACGGACCATATCTAGTCCAACTCTTCTTCTGAAACTGATAGAATGCACTGGTCCTCTAACATCCAAATTTGTCAGTTAAGATGAGAAACTTTTGAGCTTCGTGAAAGATGTAGTTCGTTTGAGCAGAAAAGTGACTGCCCTTACCTGAAACGAAGTCTTGCGTGTAGGAAGACTCAGAGCATGGGATTTAACTCCATTTCTGAAGTGAAACACACAGCAGTGTTCTCATCCATTGATCACACTCTGCTTTATAACAAGAAGCACGATCGTGCTTTCTAGAGTGTCTAAGACAGCAGGAAACGTGAGGTTGCTGAGAACAAAAGAACGGTGTTTCCTACACATACGGACCATATCTAGTCCAACTCTGCCCCTGAAACTGATACAAAGTCTGGTCCTCTAACATCCAATCCTTGTCTGTTAAGATGAGAAACGTGTGAGCTCCGTGAACAATGTCGTTCGTTTGAGCTGAAAAGTGACTGCCCTTACCTGAAACAAAGTCTTGCTTGTAGGAAGACACAGAGCCTGGGATTTAACTCCTTTTCTGAAGGGAAACACACAGCATAGTTCTCATCCATGGATCACACTCTGCTTTAGAGCGAGAAGCACGCTCTTGCTTTCTACAGTCTCTAAGACAGCAGGAAACGTGAGTGTGCTGAGAACAAAAGAACGGTGTTTCCTACACTTACGGACCATATCTAGTCCAACTCTGCTTCTGAAAGTGATACAAAGCACTGGTCCTCTAACATCCAATGCTTGTCTGTTTTATGAGAAATGTGTGATCTTCGTGAAAGATGTAGTTCGTTTGAGCAGAAAAGTGACTGCCCTTACCTGAAACGAAGTCTTGCTTGTAGTAAGACAGAGAGCCTGGGATTTAACTCCATTTCTGAAGTGAAACACACAGCATAGTTCTCATCCATGGATCACACTCTGCTTTAGAGCGAGAAGCACACTCTTGCTTTATAGAGTCTCTAATACAGCAGGAAATCTGAGTGTGCCCAGAACAAAAGAAAGGTGTTTCCTACACATAAGGACAATATGCAATCCAAATCTTCTTCTGAAACTGATAGAATGCACTGGTCCTCTAACATCCAATGCTTGTCAGTTAAGATGAGAATCGTGTGATCTTCGTGAAAGATGTAGTTCGTTTGAGCTGAAAAGTGACTGCCCTTACATGAAACGAAGTCTTGCTTGTAGTAGAGACAGAGAGCCTGGGATTTAAGTCCATTTCTGAAGGGAAACACACAGCATAGTTCTCATCCATTGATCACACTCTGCTTTAGAGCAAGAAGCACACTCTAGCTTTCTAGATTCTCTAATACAGCAGGTAATCTGAGTGTGCCCAGAACAAAAAAACGGTGTTTCCTACACATACGGACTATATGTAGTCCAAATCTTCTTCTGAAATTGATACAATGCACTGGTCCTCTAAATCCAATGCTTGTCAGTTAAGATGAGAAACGTGTGAGCTTCGTGAAAGATGTAGTTCGTTTGAGCAGAAAACTGACTGCCCTTACCTGAAACGAATTATTGCTTGTAGGAAGACTCAGAGCCTGGGATTTAAGTCCATTTCTGAAGGGAAACACACAGCGTAGTTCTCATCCATGGATCCCACTCTGCTTAAGAGCAAGAAGCACACTCTTGCTTTCTAGAGACTCTAAGACAGCAGGAAATCTGAGTCTGCCCTTAACAAAAGAACGGTGTTTCCTACACATACGGACTATATATAGTCCAAATCTACTTCTGAAACTGATAGAATGCACTGGTCCTCTAACATAAAATGCTTGTCAGTTAAGATGAGAAACGTGTGAGCTTTGTGAATGATGTAGTTCCTTTGAACTGAAAAGTGACTGCCCATACCTGAAACGAAGTCTTGCTTGAAGTAAGACAGAGAGCCTGGGATTTAAGTCCATTTCTGAAGGGAAACACACAGCATAGTTCTCATCGATGGATCACACTCTGCTTTAGAGCGAGAAGCACGCTCTTGCTTTCTAGATTCTCTAATACAGCAGGAAATCTGAGTGTGCCCAGAACAAAAGAAGGGTGTTTCCTACACATATGGAAAATATGTAGTCCAAATCTTCTTCTGAAACTGTTACAATGCACTGGTCTTCTAACATCCAATGCTTGTCTGTTTTATGAGAAACGTGTGAGCTCAGTGAAGGATGTAGTTCGTTTGAGCTGAAAAGTGACTGCCCTAACCTGAAAGGAAGTCTTGATTGTAGGAAGACTCATCGCCTGAGATTTAACTCCATTTCTGAAATGAAACACACAGCATAGTTCTCATCCATGGATCACACTCTGCTTTAGAGCGACAAGCACACTCTTGCTTTATACAGTCTCTAATACAGCAGGAAATCTGAGTGTGCCCAGAACAAAAGAACGGTGTTTCCTACACATAAGGACAATATGTAATCCAAATCTTCTTCTGAAACTGATAGAATGCACTGGTCCTCTCACATCCAATGCTTGTCAGTTAAGATGAGAAACGTGTGATCTTCGTGAAAGATGTAGTTCGTTTGAGCAGAAAAGTGACTGCCCTTACCTGAAACGAAGTCTTGCTTGTAGTAAGACAGAGAGCCTGGGATTTAAGTCCATTTCGGAAGGAAAACACACAGCATAGTTCTCATCCATTGATCACACTCTGCTTTAGAACAAGAAGCACGATCATGCTTTCTAGAGTCTCTAAGACAGCAGGAAACGTGAGTGTGCTGAGAACAAAAGAACGGTGTTTCCTACACATACGGACCATATCAAGTCCAACTCTGCTTCTGAAACTGATACAAAGCACTGGTCCTCTTACATCCAATGCTTGTCAATTAAGATGAGAATCGGGTGATCTTCGTGAAAGATGTAGTTCGTTTGAGCAGAAAACTGACTGCCCTTACCTGAAACGAAGTCTTGCTTGTAGGAAGACTCAGAGCCTGGGATTTAACTCCATTTCTTAAGGGAAACACACAGCATAGTTCTCATTCATGGATCAAACTCTGCTTTAGAGCGAGAAGCACGCTCATGCTTTCTAGAGTCTCTAAGACAGCAGGAAATGTTAGTGTGCTGAGAACAAAAGAACGGTGTTTCCTACACATACGGACCATATCTAGTCCAACTCTTCTTCTGAAACTGATACAAAGCACTGACCCTCTAACATCCAATGCTTGTCAATTAAGATGAGAAACGTGTGAGCTTCGTGAACGATGTAGTTCTTTTGAGCAGAAAACTGACTGCCCTTACCTGAAACGAAGTCTTGCTTGTAGGAAGACTCAGAGCCTGGGATTTAACTCCATTTCTGAAGTGAAACACACAGCATAGTTCTCATCCATTGATCACACTCTGCTTTAGAACAAGAAGCACGCTCTTGCTTTCTGGAATCTCTAAGACAGCAGGAAACGTGAGATTGCTGAGACCAAAAGAACGGTGTTTCCTACACATACGGACCACATCTAGTCCAACTCTGCTTCTGAAACTGACACAAAGCACTGGTCCTCTACCATCCAATGCTTGTATGTTAAGATGAGAATCGTGTGAGCTCCGTGAAAGATGTAGTTCGTTTGAGCAGAAAAGTGACTGCCCTTACCTGAAACGAAGTCTTGCTTGTAGGAAGACATAGAGCCTGGGATTTAACTACTTTTCTGAAGGGAAACACACAGCATAGTTTTCATCCATGGATCACACTCTGCTTTATAGCGAGAAGCATGCTCTTGCTTTCTAAAGTCTCTAAACAGCAGGAAACGTGAGTGTGCTGAGAACAAAAGAACGGTGTTTCCTACACATACGGACCATATGTAGTCCAAATCTGCTTCTGAAACTGATACAAAGCACTGACCATCTTACATCCAATGCTTGTCAGTTAAGATGAGAAACGTGTGAGCTTTGTCAACGGTGTAGTTCGTTTGAGCAGAAAACTGACTGCCCTTACCTGAATTGAAGTCTTCCTTATAGGAAGACTCAGAGCCTGGGATTTAACTCCATTTCTGAAGTAAAACACACAGCCGTGTAATCATCCATTGATCAAACTCTGCTTTAGAACAAGAAGCACGATCTTGCTTTCTAGATTCTCTAAGATAGAAGGAAATGTTAGTGTGCTGAGAACAAAAGAACGGTGTTTCCTACACATACGGACCATATCTAGTCCAACTCTTCTTCTGAAACTGATATAAAGCATTGACCCTCTAACATCCAATGCTTGTCAATTAAGATGATAAACGTGTGAGCTTCGTGAACGATGTAGTTCGTTTGAGCAGAAAAGTGACTGCCCTTACCTGAAACGAAGTCTTGCTTGTAGGAAGACTCAGAGCCTGGGATTTAACTCCATTTCTGAAGTGAAACACACAGCATAGTTCTCATCCATTGATCACACTCTGCTTTAGAACAAGAAGCACGCTCTTGCTTTCTAGAATCTCTAAGACAGCAGGAAACGTGAGTTTGCTGAGAACAAAAGAACGGTGTTTCCTACACATACGGACCATATCTAGTCCAACTCTGCTTCTGAAACAGATACAAAGCACTGGTCCTCTAACATCCAAGGCTTTTCAGTTAAGATGAGAAACGTGTGAGCTCAGTGAACGATGTAGTTCTTTTGAGCTGTAAAGTGACTGACCTTACCTGAAACGAAGTCTTGCTTATAGGGAGACTCAGAGCCTGGGATTAAAGTCCATTTCTGAAGGGAAACACACAGCATAGTTCTCATCCATGGATCACACTCTGCTTTAGAGCAAGAAGCACGCTCTTGCTTTGTAGAGTCTCTAAGACAGCAGGAAACGTGAGTGTGCTGAGAACAAAAGAACGGTGTTTCCTACACATACGGACCATATCTAGTCCAACTCTTCTTCTGAAACTGATAGAATGCACTGGTCCTCTAACATCCAAATTTGTCAGTTAAGATGAGAAACTTTTGAGCTTCGTGAAAGATGTAGTTCGTTTGAGCAGAAAAGTGACTGCCCTTACCTGAAACGAAGTCTTGCTTGTAGGAAGACTCAGAGCATGGGATTTAACTCCATTTCTGAAGTGAAACACACAGCAGTGTTCTCATCCATTGATCACACTCTGCTTTAGAACAAGAAGCACGATCATGCTTTCTAGAGTCTCTAAGACAGCAGGAAACGTGAGGTTGCTGAGAACAAAAGAACGGTGTTTCCTACACATACGGACCATATCTAGTCCAACTCTGCCTCTGAAACTGATACAAAGTCTGGTCCTCTAACATCCAATGCTTGTCTGTTAAGATGAGAAACGTGTGAGCTCCGTGAACGATGTCGTTCGTTTGAGCTGAAAAGTGACTGCCCTTACCTGAAACAAAGTCTTGCTTGTAGGAAGACACAGAGCCTGGGATTTAACTCCTTTTCTGAAGGGAAACACACAGCATAGTTCTCATCCATGGATCACACTCTGCTTTAGAGCAAGAAGCACGCTCTTGCTTTCTACAGTCTCTAAGACAGCAGGAAACGTGAGTGTGCTGAGAACAAAAGAATGGTGTTTCCTACACTTATGGACCATATCTAGTCCAAATCTGCTTCTGAAAGTGATACAAAGCACTGGTCCTCTAACATCCAATGCTTGTCAGTTAAGATGAGAAACGTGTGAGCTTTGTGAATGATGTAGTTCATTTGAGCAGAAAAGTGACTGCCCTTACATGAAACGAAGTCTTGCTTGTAGTAAGACACAGAGCCTGGGATTTAAGTCCATTTCTGAATGGAAACACACAGCATAGTTCTCATCCATGGATCACACTCTGCTTTAGATCGAGAAGCACACTCTTGCTTTCTAGATTCTCTAATACAGCAGGAAATCTGAGTGTGCCCAGAACAAAAGAAGGGTGTTTCCTACACATATGGACCATATGTAGTCCAAATCTGCTTCTGAAACTGATACAAAGCACTGACCATCTTACATCCAATGCTTGCCAGTTAAGATGAGAAACGTGTGAGCTTCGTGAACAGTGTAGTTTGTTTGAGCAGAAAAGTGACTGCCCTTACCTGAATTGAAGTCTTCCTTATAGGAAGACTCAGAGCCTGGGATTTAACTCCATTTCTGAAGTAAAACACACAGCCGTGTAATCATCCATTGATCAAACTCTGCTTTAGAACAAGAAGCACGCTCTTGCTTTCTAGATTCTCTAAGATAGCAGGAAATGTGAGTGTGCTGAGAACAAAAGAACGGTGTTTCCTACCCTTACGGACATTATATAGTCCAACACTGCATCTGAAACTGATACAAAACACTGGTCCTCTAAAATCCAATGCTTGTCTATTAAGATGAGAAACGTGTGAGCTTCGTGAATGATGTAGTTCGTTTGAGCTGAAAAGTGACTGCCCTTACCTCAAATGAAGTCTTGCCTGTAGGAAGACACAGAGTCTGGGATTTAACTACATTTCTGAACGGAAACATACAGCATAGTTCTCATCCATGGTTCACACTCTGCTTTAGAGCAAGAAGCACACTCTTGCTTTCTAAAGTCTCTAAGACAGCAGGAAACGTGAGTGGGCTGAGAATAAAAGAACAGTGTTTCTTACACATATGGACCATATCTAGTCCAACTCTGCTTCTGAAAGTGATACAAAGCACTGGTCCTCTAACATCCAATGCTTGTCAGTTAAGATTAGAAACTTGTGAGCTTAGTGAATGATGTAGTTCCTTTGAACTGAAAAGTGACTGCCCTTACCTGAAACGAAGTCTTGCTTGTAGTAAGACACAGAGCCTGGGATTTAAGTCCATTTCTGAAGGGAAACACACAGCATAGTTCTCATCCATGGATCACACTCTGCTTTAGAGCGAGAATCACACTCTTGCTTTCTAGAGTCTCTAATACAGCAGGAAATCTGAGTGTGCCCAGAACAAAAGAAGGGTGTTTCCTACACATATGGACCATATGTAGTCCAAATCTTCTTCTGAAACTGTTACAATGCACTGGTCTTCTAACATCCAATGCTTGTCTGTTTTATGAGAAACGTGTGAGCTCAGTGAAGGATGTAGTTCGTTTGAGCTGAAAAGTGACTGCCCTAACCTGAAAGGAAGTCTTGATTGTAGGAAGACTCAGAGCCTGAGATTTAACTCCATTTCTGAAATGAAACACACAGCATAGTTCTCATCCATGGATCACACTCTGCTTTAGAGCGACAAGCACACTCTTGCTTTATACAGTCTCTAATACAGCAGGAAATCTGAGTGTGCCCAGAACAAAAGAACGGTGTTTCCTACACATAAGGACAATATGTAATCCAAATCTTCTTCTGAAACTGATAGAATGCACTGGTGCTCTAACATCCAATGCTTGTCAGTTAAGATGAGAATCGTGTGATCTTCGTGAAAGATGTAGTTCGTTTGAGCAGAAAAGTGACTGCCCTTACATGAAACGAAATCTTGCTTTTAGTAAGACACAGAGCCTGGGATTTAAGTCCATTTCTGAATGGAAACACACAGCATAGTTCTCATCCATGGATCACACTCTGCTTTAGAGCGAGAAGCACACTCTTGCTTTCTAGATTCTCTAATACAGCAGGAAATCTGAGTGTGCCCAGAACAAAAGAAGGGTTTTTCCTACATATATGGATCATATGTAGTCCAAATCTGCTTCTGAAACTGATATAAAGCATTGACCATCTAACATCCAATGCTTGTCAATTAAGATGATAAACGTGTGAGCTCAGTGAACGATGTAGTTCGTTTGAGCAGAAAAGTGACTGCCCTTACCTGAAACGAAGTCTTGCTTGTAGGAAGACTCAGAGCCTGGGATTTAACTCAATTTCTGAAGTGAAACACACAGCATAGTTCTCATCCATTGATCACACTCTGCTTTAGAACAAGAAGCACGCTCTTGCTTTCTAGAATCTCTAAGACAGCAGGAAACGTGAGTTGGCTGAGACCAAAAGAACGGTGTTTCCTACACATACGGACCATATCTAGTCCAACACTGCTTCTGAAAATGATACAAAGCAATGGTCCTCTACCATCCAATGCTTGTCTGTTAAGATGAGAAACGTCTGAGCTCCGTGAAAGATGTAGTTCGTTTGAGCAGAAAAGTGACTGCCCTTACCTGAAACGAAGTCTTGCTTGTAGGAAGACATAGAGCCTGGGATTTAACTACTTTTCTGAAGGGAAACACACAGCATAGTTTACATGCATGGATCACACTCTGCTTTAGAGCGACAAGCACACTCTTGCTTTATAGAGTCTCTAATACAGCAGGAAATCTGAGTGTGCCCAGAACAAAAGAACGGTGTTTCCTACACATAAGGACAATGTGTAATCCAAATCTTCTTCTGAAACTGATAGAATGCACTGGTCCTCTAACATCCAATGCTTGTCAGTTAAGATGAGAATCGTGTGATCTTCGTGAAAGATGTAGTTCATTTGAGCAGAAAAGTGACTGCCCTTCCCTGAAACGATGTCTTGCTTGTAGGAAGACTCAGAGCATGGGATTTAACACCATTTCTGAAGTGAAACACACAGCAGTGTTCTCATCCATTGATCACACTCTGCTTTTGAACAAGAAGCACGAGAGTGCTTTCTAGAGTCTCTAAGACAGCAGGAAACGTGAGTTTGCTGAGAACAAAAGAACGGTGTTTCCTACACATACGGACCATATCCAGTCCAACTCTGCTTCTGAAACTGATACAAAGCACTGGTCCTCTAAAATCCAATGCTTGTCTGTTAAGATGAGAAACCGGTGAGCTCCGTGAACAATGTCGTTCGTTTGAGCTGAAAAGTGACTGCCCTTACCTGAAACGAAGTCTTGCCTGTAGGAAGACACAGAGTCTGGGATTTAACTCCAATTCTGAACGGAAACATACAGCATAGTTCTCATCCATGTTTCACACTCTGCTTTAGAGCAAGAAGCACGCTCTTGCTTTCTAAAGTCTCTAAGACAGCAGGAAACGTGAGTGTGCTGAGAACAAAAGAATGGTGTTTCCTACACATACGGACCATATCTAGTCCAACTCTGCTTCTGAAAGTGATACAAAGCACTGGTCCTCTAACATCCAATGCTTGTCAGTTAAGTTGAGAAACGTGTGAGCTTTGTGAATGATGTAGTTCATTTGAGCAGAAAAGTGACTGCCCTTACATGAAACGAAATCTTGCTTTTAGTAAGACACAGAGCCTGGGATTTAAGTCCATTTCTGAATGGAAACACACAGCATAGTTCTCATCCATGGATCACACTCTGCTTTAGAGCGAGAAGCACACTCTTGCTTTCTAGATTCTCTAATAGAGCAGGAAATCTGAGTGTGCCCAGAACAAAAGAAGGGTGTTTCCTACACATATGGACCATATGTAGTCCAAATCTGCTTCTGAAACTGATACAAAGCACTGACCATCTTACATCCAATGCTTGTCAGTTAAGATGAGAAACGTGTGAGCTTCGTGAACGGTGTAGTTCGTTTGAGCAGAAAAGTGACTGCCCTTACCTGAAATGAAGTCTTGCTTGTAGGAAGACTCAGAGCCTGGGATTTAACTCCATTTCTGAAGTAAAACACACAGCAGTGTAATCATCCATTGATCACACTCTGCTTTAGAATAAGAAGCACGCTCTTGCGTTCTAGATTCTCTAATACAGCAGGAAATCTGAGTGTGCCCAGAACAAAAGAACGGTGTTTCCTACACATACGGACTATATGTATTCCAAATCTTCTGAAACTGATAGAATGCACTGGTCCTCTAACATCCAATGCTTGTCAGTTAAGATGAGAAACGTGTGAGCTTTGTGAATGATGTAGTTCCTTGGAACTGAAAAGTGACTGCCCTTACCTGAATCGAAGTCTTGCTTGTAGTAAGACAGAGAGCCTGGGATTTAAGTCCATTTCTGAAGGGAAACACACAGCATAGTTCTCATCCATGGATCACACTCTGCTTTAGAACGAGAAGCACGATCTTGCTTTCTAGAGTCTCTAAGACAGCAGGAAACGAGAGTGTGCTGAGAACAAAAGAACGGTGTTTCCTACACATATGGACCATATCTAGTCCAACTCTGCTTCTGAAACAGATACAAAGCACTGGTCCTCTAACATCCAAGGCTTTTCAGTTAAGATGAGAAACGTGTGAGCTCAGTGAACGATGTAGTTCTTTTGAGCTGTAAAGTGACTGACCTTACCTGAAACGAAGTCTTGCTTATAGGGAGACTCAGAGCCTGGGATTAAAGTCCATTTCTGAAGGGAAACACACAGCATAGTTCTCATCCATGGATCACACTCTGCTTTAGAGCAAGAAGCACGCTCTTGCTTTCTAGAGTCTCTAAGACAGCAGGAAACGTGAGTGTGCTGAGAACAAAAGAACGGTGTTTCCTACACATACGGACCATATCTAGTCCAACTCTTCTTCTGAAACTGATAAAATGCACTGGTCCTCTAACATCCAAATTTGTCAGTTAAGATGAGAAACTTTTGAGCTTCGTGAAAGATGTAGTTCGTTTGAGCAGAAAAGTGACTGCCCTTACCTGAAACGAAGTCTTGCGTGTAGGAAGACTCAGAGCATGGGATTTAACTCCATTTCTGAAGTGAAACACACAGCAGTGTTCTCATCCATTGATCACACTCTGCTTTATAACAAGAAGCACGATCGTGCTTTCTAGAGTGTCTAAGACAGCAGGAAACGTGAGGTTGCTGAGAACAAAAGAACGGTGTTTCCTACACATACGGACCATATCTAGTCCAACTCTGCCTCTGAAACTGATACAAAGTCTGGTCCTCTAACATCCAATCCTTGTCTGTTAAGATGAGAAACGTGTGAGCTCCGTGAACAATGTCGTTCGTTTGAGCTGAAAAGTGACTGCCCTTACCTGAAACAAAGTCTTGCTTGTAGGAAGACACAGAGCCTGGGATTTAACTCCTTTTCTGAAGGGAAACACACAGCATAGTTCTCATCCATGGATCACACTCTGCTTTAGAGCGAGAAGCACGCTCTTGCTTTCTACAGTCTCTAAGACAGCAGGAAACGTGAGTGTGCTGAGAACAAAAGAACGGTGTTTCCTACACTTCCGGACCATATCTAGTCCAACTCTGCTTCTGAAAGTGATACAAAGCACTGGTCCTCTAACATCCAATGCTTGTCAGTTAAGATTAGAAACGTGTGAGCTTTGTGAATGATGTAGTTCATTTGAGCAGAAAAATGACTGCCCTTACATGAAACGAAGTCTTGCTTGTAGTAAGACACAGAGCCTGGGATTTAAGTCCATTTCTGAATGGAAACACACAGCATAGTTCTCATCCATGGATCACACTCTCCTTTAGAGTGAGAAGCACACTCTTGCTTTCTAGAGTCTCTAATACAGCAGGAAATCTGAGGGTGCCCAGAACAAAAGAAGGGTGTTTCCTACACATATGGACCATATGTAGTCCAAATCTGCTTCTGAAACTGATACAAAGCACTGACCATCTTACATCCAATGCTTGCCAGTTAAGATGAGAAACGTGTGAGCTTCGTGAACAGTGTAGTTTGTTTGAGCAGAAAAGTGACTGCCCTTACCTGAATTGAAGTCTTCCTTATAGGAAGACTCAGAGCCTGGGATTTAACTCCATTTCTGAAGTAAAACACACAGCCGTGTAATCATCCATTGATCAAACTCTGCTTTAGAACAAGAAGCACGCTCTTGCTTTCTAGATTCTCTAAGATAGCAGGAAATGTGAGTGTGCTGAGAACAAAAGTACGGTGTTTCCTACCCTTATGGACATTATATAGTCCAACTCTGCATCTGAAACTGATACAAAACACTGGTCCTCTAAAATCCAATGCTTGTCTATTAAGATGAGAAACGTGTGAGCTTCGTGAATGATGTAGTTCGTTTGAGCTGAAAAGTGACTGCCCTTACCTCAAATGAAGTCTTGCCTGTAGGAAGACACAGAGTCTGGGATTTAACTACATTTCTGAACGGAAACATACAGCATAGTTCTCATCCATGGTTCACACTCTGCTTTAGAGCAAGAAGCACACTCTTGCTTTCTAAAGTCTCTAAGACAGCAGGAAACGTGAGTGGGCTGAGAATAAAAGAACAGTGTTTCTTACACATATGGACCATATCTAGTCCAACTCTGCTTCTGAAAGTGATACAAAGCACTGGTCCTCTAACATCCAATGCTTGTCAGTTAAGATTAGAAACTTGTGAGCTTAGTGAATGATGTAGTTCCTTTGAACTGAAAAGTGACTGCCCTTACCTGAAACGAAGTCTTGCTTGTAGTAAGACACAGAGCCTGGGATTTAAGTCCATTTCTGAAGGGAAACACACAGCATAGTTCTCATCCATGGATCACACTCTGCTTTAGAGCGAGAATCACACTCTTGCTTTCTAGAGTCTCTAATACAGCAGGAAATCTGAGTGTGCCCAGAACAAAAGAAGGGTGTTTCCTACACATATGGACCATATGTAGTCCAAATCTTCTTCTGAAACTGTTACAATGCACTGGTCTTCTAACATCCAATGCTTGTCTGTTTTATGAGAAACGTGTGAGCTCAGTGAAGGATGTAGTTCGTTTGAGCTGAAAAGTGACTGCCCTAACCTGAAAGGAAGTCTTGATTGTAGGAAGACTCAGAGCCTGAGATTTAACTCCATTTCTGAAATGAAACACACAGCATAGTTCTCATCCATGGATCACACTCTGCTTTAGAGCGACAAGCACACTCTTGCTTTATACAGTCTCTAATACAGCAGGAAATCTGAGTGTGCCCAGAACAAAAGAACGGTGTTTCCTACACATAAGGACAATATGTAATCCAAATCTTCTTCTGAAACTGATAGAATGCACTGGTGCTCTAACATCCAATGCTTGTCAGTTAAGATGAGAATCGTGTGATCTTCGTGAAAGATGTAGTTCGTTTGAGCAGAAAAGTGACTGCCCTTACATGAAACGAAATCTTGCTTTTAGTAAGACACAGAGCCTGGGATTTAAGTCCATTTCTGAATGGAAACACACAGCATAGTTCTCATCCATGGATCACACTCTGCTTTAGAGCGAGAAGCACACTCTTGCTTTCTAGATTCTCTAATACAGCAGGAAATCTGAGTGTGCCCAGAACAAAAGAAGGGTTTTTCCTACATATATGGATCATATGTAGTCCAAATCTGCTTCTGAAACTGATATAAAGCATTGACCATCTAACATCCAATGCTTGTCAATTAAGATGATAAACGTGTGAGCTCAGTGAACGATGTAGTTCGTTTGAGCAGAAAAGTGACTGCCCTTACCTGAAACGAAGTCTTGCTTGTAGGAAGACTCAGAGCCTGGGATTTAACTCAATTTCTGAAGTGAAACACACAGCATAGTTCTCATCCATTGATCACACTCTGCTTTAGAACAAGAAGCACGCTCTTGCTTTCTAGAATCTCTAAGACAGCAGGAAACGTGAGTTGGCTGAGACCAAAAGAACGGTGTTTCCTACACATACGGACCATATCTAGTCCAACACTGCTTCTGAAAATGATACAAAGCAATGGTCCTCTACCATCCAATGCTTGTCTGTTAAGATGAGAAACGTCTGAGCTCCGTGAAAGATGTAGTTCGTTTGAGCAGAAAAGTGACTGCCCTTACCTGAAACGAAGTCTTGCTTGTAGGAAGACATAGAGCCTGGGATTTAACTACTTTTCTGAAGGGAAACACACAGCATAGTTTACATGCATGGATCACACTCTGCTTTAGAGCGACAAGCACACTCTTGCTTTATAGAGTCTCTAATACAGCAGGAAATCTGAGTGTGCCCAGAACAAAAGAACGGTGTTTCCTACACATAAGGACAATGTGTAATCCAAATCTTCTTCTGAAACTGATAGAATGCACTGGTCCTCTAACATCCAATGCTTGTCAGTTAAGATGAGAATCGTGTGATCTTCGTGAAAGATGTAGTTCATTTGAGCAGAAAAGTGACTGCCCTTCCCTGAAACGATGTCTTGCTTGTAGGAAGACTCAGAGCATGGGATTTAACACCATTTCTGAAGTGAAACACACAGCAGTGTTCTCATCCATTGATCACACTCTGCTTTTGAACAAGAAGCACGAGAGTGCTTTCTAGAGTCTCTAAGACAGCAGGAAACGTGAGTTTGCTGAGAACAAAAGAACGGTGTTTCCTACACATACGGACCATATCCAGTCCAACTCTGCTTCTGAAACTGATACAAAGCACTGGTCCTCTAAAATCCAATGCTTGTCTGTTAAGATGAGAAACCGGTGAGCTCCGTGAACAATGTCGTTCGTTTGAGCTGAAAAGTGACTGCCCTTACCTGAAACGAAGTCTTGCCTGTAGGAAGACACAGAGTCTGGGATTTAACTCCAATTCTGAACGGAAACATACAGCATAGTTCTCATCCATGTTTCACACTCTGCTTTAGAGCAAGAAGCACGCTCTTGCTTTCTAAAGTCTCTAAGACAGCAGGAAACGTGAGTGTGCTGAGAACAAAAGAATGGTGTTTCCTACACATACGGACCATATCTAGTCCAACTCTGCTTCTGAAAGTGATACAAAGCACTGGTCCTCTAACATCCAATGCTTGTCAGTTAAGTTGAGAAACGTGTGAGCTTTGTGAATGATGTAGTTCATTTGAGCAGAAAAGTGACTGCCCTTACATGAAACGAAATCTTGCTTTTAGTAAGACACAGAGCCTGGGATTTAAGTCCATTTCTGAATGGAAACACACAGCATAGTTCTCATCCATGGATCACACTCTGCTTTAGAGCGAGAAGCACACTCTTGCTTTCTAGATTCTCTAATAGAGCAGGAAATCTGAGTGTGCCCAGAACAAAAGAAGGGTGTTTCCTACACATATGGACCATATGTAGTCCAAATCTGCTTCTGAAACTGATACAAAGCACTGACCATCTTACATCCAATGCTTGTCAGTTAAGATGAGAAACGTGTGAGCTTCGTGAACGGTGTAGTTCGTTTGAGCAGAAAAGTGACTGCCCTTACCTGAAATGAAGTCTTGCTTGTAGGAAGACTCAGAGCCTGGGATTTAACTCCATTTCTGAAGTAAAACACACAGCAGTGTAATCATCCATTGATCACACTCTGCTTTAGAATAAGAAGCACGCTCTTGCGTTCTAGATTCTCTAATACAGCAGGAAATCTGAGTGTGCCCAGAACAAAAGAACGGTGTTTCCTACACATACGGACTATATGTATTCCAAATCTTCTGAAACTGATAGAATGCACTGGTCCTCTAACATCCAATGCTTGTCAGTTAAGATGAGAAACGTGTGAGCTTTGTGAATGATGTAGTTCCTTGGAACTGAAAAGTGACTGCCCTTACCTGAATCGAAGTCTTGCTTGTAGTAAGACAGAGAGCCTGGGATTTAAGTCCATTTCTGAAGGGAAACACACAGCATAGTTCTCATCCATGGATCACACTCTGCTTTAGAACGAGAAGCACGATCTTGCTTTCTAGAGTCTCTAAGACAGCAGGAAACGAGAGTGTGCTGAGAACAAAAGAACGGTGTTTCCTACACATATGGACCATATCTAGTCCAACTCTGCTTCTGAAACAGATACAAAGCACTGGTCCTCTAACATCCAAGGCTTTTCAGTTAAGATGAGAAACGTGTGAGCTCAGTGAACGATGTAGTTCTTTTGAGCTGTAAAGTGACTGACCTTACCTGAAACGAAGTCTTGCTTATAGGGAGACTCAGAGCCTGGGATTAAAGTCCATTTCTGAAGGGAAACACACAGCATAGTTCTCATCCATGGATCACACTCTGCTTTAGAGCAAGAAGCACGCTCTTGCTTTCTAGAGTCTCTAAGACAGCAGGAAACGTGAGTGTGCTGAGAACAAAAGAACGGTGTTTCCTACACATACGGACCATATCTAGTCCAACTCTTCTTCTGAAACTGATAAAATGCACTGGTCCTCTAACATCCAAATTTGTCAGTTAAGATGAGAAACTTTTGAGCTTCGTGAAAGATGTAGTTCGTTTGAGCAGAAAAGTGACTGCCCTTACCTGAAACGAAGTCTTGCGTGTAGGAAGACTCAGAGCATGGGATTTAACTCCATTTCTGAAGTGAAACACACAGCAGTGTTCTCATCCATTGATCACACTCTGCTTTATAACAAGAAGCACGATCGTGCTTTCTAGAGTGTCTAAGACAGCAGGAAACGTGAGGTTGCTGAGAACAAAAGAACGGTGTTTCCTACACATACGGACCATATCTAGTCCAACTCTGCCTCTGAAACTGATACAAAGTCTGGTCCTCTAACATCCAATCCTTGTCTGTTAAGATGAGAAACGTGTGAGCTCCGTGAACAATGTCGTTCGTTTGAGCTGAAAAGTGACTGCCCTTACCTGAAACAAAGTCTTGCTTGTAGGAAGACACAGAGCCTGGGATTTAACTCCTTTTCTGAAGGGAAACACACAGCATAGTTCTCATCCATGGATCACACTCTGCTTTAGAGCGAGAAGCACGCTCTTGCTTTCTACAGTCTCTAAGACAGCAGGAAACGTGAGTGTGCTGAGAACAAAAGAACGGTGTTTCCTACACTTCCGGACCATATCTAGTCCAACTCTGCTTCTGAAAGTGATACAAAGCACTGGTCCTCTAACATCCAATGCTTGTCAGTTAAGATTAGAAACGTGTGAGCTTTGTGAATGATGTAGTTCATTTGAGCAGAAAAATGACTGCCCTTACATGAAACGAAGTCTTGCTTGTAGTAAGACACAGAGCCTGGGATTTAAGTCCATTTCTGAATGGAAACACACAGCATAGTTCTCATCCATGGATCACACTCTCCTTTAGAGTGAGAAGCACACTCTTGCTTTCTAGAGTCTCTAATACAGCAGGAAATCTGAGGGTGCCCAGAACAAAAGAAGGGTGTTTCCTACACATATGGACCATATGTAGTCCAAATCTGCTTCTGAAACTGATACAAAGCACTGACCATCTTACATCCAATGCTTGCCAGTTAAGATGAGAAACGTGTGAGCTTCGTGAACAGTGTAGTTTGTTTGAGCAGAAAAGTGACTGCCCTTACCTGAATTGAAGTCTTCCTTATAGGAAGACTCAGAGCCTGGGATTTAACTCCATTTCTGAAGTAAAACACACAGCCGTGTAATCATCCATTGATCAAACTCTGCTTTAGAACAAGAAGCACGCTCTTGCTTTCTAGATTCTCTAAGATAGCAGGAAATGTGAGTGTGCTGAGAACAAAAGTACGGTGTTTCCTACCCTTATGGACATTATATAGTCCAACTCTGCATCTGAAACTGATACAAAACACTGGTCCTCTAAAATCCAATGCTTGTCTATTAAGATGAGAAACGTGTGAGCTTCGTGAATGATGTAGTTCGTTTGAGCTGAAAAGTGACTGCCCTTACCTCAAATGAAGTCTTGCCTGTAGGAAGACACAGAGTCTGGGATTTAACTACATTTCTGAACGGAAACATACAGCATAGTTCTCATCCATGGTTCACACTCTGCATAAGAGCGAGAAGCACACTCTTGCTTTCTAGATTCTCTAATACAGCAGGAAATCTGAGTGTGCCCAGAACAAAAGAAGGGTGTTTCCTACACATATGGACCATATGTAGTCCAAATCTTCTTCTGAAACTGATAGAATGCACTGGTCCTCTAACATCCAATGCTTGTCAGTTAAGATGAGAATCGTGTGATCTTCGTGAAAGATGTAGTTCGTTTGAGCTGAAAAGTGACTGCCCTTACATGAAACGAAGTCTTGCTTGTAGTAAGACAGAGAGCCTGGGATTTAAGTCCATTTCTGAAGGGAAACACACAGCATAGTTCTCATCCATTGATCACACTCTGCTTTAGAGCAAGAAGCACACTCTAGCTTTCTAGATTCTCTAATACAGCAGGTAATCTGAGTGTGCCCAGAACAAAAAAACGGTGTTTCCTACACATACGGACTATATGTAGTCCAAATCTTCTTCTGAAATTGATACAATGCACTGGTCCTCTAAATCCAATGCTTGTCAGTTAAGATGAGAAACGTGTGAGCTTCATGAAAGATGTAGTTCGTTTGAGCAGAAAACTGACTGCCCTTACCTGAAACGAATTATTGCTTGTAGGAAGACTCAGAGCCTGGGATTTAAGTCCATTTCTGAAGGGAAACACACAGCGTAGTTCTCATCCATGGATCACACTCTGCTTAAGAGCAAGAAGCACACTCTTGCTTTCTAGAGACTCTAAGACAGCAGGAAATCAGAGTCTGCCCAGAACAAAAGAACGGTGTTTCCTACACATACGGACTATATATAGTCCAAATCTACTTCTGAAACTGATAGAATGCACTGGTCCTCTAACATAAAATGCTTGTCAGTTAAGATGAGAAACGTGTGAGCTTTGTGAATGATGTAGTTCCTTTGAACTGAAAAGTGACTGCCCATACCTGAAACGAAGTCTTGCTTGAAGTAAGACAGAGAGCCTGGGATTTAAGTCCATTTCTGAAGGGAAACACACAGCATAGTTCTCATCCATGGATCACACTCTGCTTTAGAGCGAGAAGTACGCTCTTGCTTTCTAGATTCTCTAATACAGCAGGAAATCTGAGTGTGCCCAGAACAAAAGAACGGTGTTTCCTAAACATACGGACTATATGTAGGCAAAATCTTCTTCTGAAACTGATAGAATGCACTGGTCCTCTCACATCCAATGCTTGTCAGTTAAGATGAGAAACGTGTGAGCTTTGTGAATGATGTAGTTCCTTTGAACTGAAAAGTGACTGCCCTTACCTGAATCGAAGTCTTGCTTGTAGTAAGACAGAGAGCCTGGGATTTAAGTCCATTTCGGAAGGAAAACACACAGCATAGTTCTCATCCATGGATCACACTCTGCTTTAGAACAAGAAGCACGATCATGCTTTCTAGAGTCTCTAAGACAGCAGGAAACGTGAGTGTGCTGAGAACAAAAGAACGGTGTTTCCTACACATACGGACCATATCAAGTCCAACTCTTCTTCTGAAACTGATACAAAGCACTGGTCCTCTTACATCCAATGCTTGTCAATTAAGATGAGAATCGGGTGATCTTCGTGAAAGATGTAGTTCGTTTGAGCAGAAAACTGACTGCCCTTACCTGAAACGAAGTCTTGCTTGTAGGAAGACTCAGAGCCTGGGATTTAACTCCATTTCTTAAGGGAAACACACAGCATAGTTCTCATTCATGGATCAAACTCTGCTTTAGAGCGAGAAGCACGCTCATGCTTTCTAGAGTCTCTAAGACAGCAGGAAATGTTAGTGTGCTGAGAACAAAAGAACGGTGTTTCCTACACATACGGACCATATCTAGTCCAACTCTTCTTCTGAAACTGATACAAAGCACTGACCCTCTAACATCCAATGCTTGTCAATTAAGATGAGAAACGTGTGAGCTTCGTGAACGATGTAGTTCTTTTGAGCAGAAAACTGACTGCCCTTACCTGAAACGAAGTCTTGCTTGTAGGAAGACTCAGAGCCTGGGATTTAACTCCATTTCTGAAGTGAAACACACAGCATAGTTCTCATCCATTGATCACACTCTGCTTTAGAACAAGAAGCACGCTCTTGCTTTCTGGAATCTCTAAGACAGCAGGAAACGTGAGATTGCTGAGACCAAAAGAACGGTGTTTCCTACACATACGGACCACATCTAGTCCAACTCTGCTTCTGAAACTGACACAAAGCACTGGTCCTCTACCATCCAATGCTTGTCTGTTAAGATGAGAAACGTGTGAGCTCCGTGAAAGATGTAGTTCGTTTGAGCAGAAAAGTGACTGCCCTTACCTGAAACGAAGTCTTGCTTGTAGGAAGACATAGAGCCTGGGATTTAACTACTTTTCTGAAGGGAAACACACAGCATAGTTTTCATCCATGGATCACACTCTGCTTTATAGCGAGAAGCATGCTCTTGCTTTCTAAAGTCTCTAAACAGCAGGAAACGTGAGTGTGCTGAGAACAAAAGAACGGTGTTTCCTACACTTACGTACCATATCTAGTCCATCTCTGCTTCTGAAACTGATACAATGCACTGACCGTCTAACATCCAATGCTTGTCAGTTAGGTGAGAAACGTGTGAGCTTTGTGAATGATGTTGTTCATTTGAGCAGAAAATTGACTGCCCTTTCCTGAAACGAAGTCTTGCTTGTAGTAAGACACAGAGCCTGGGATTTAAGTCCATTTCTGAATGGAAACACACAGCATAGTTCTCATCCATGGATCACACTCTGCTTTAGAGCGAGAAGCACACTCTTGCTTTCTAGATTCTCTAATACAGCAGGAAATCTGAGTGTGCACAGAACAAAAGAAGGGTGTTTCCTACACATATGGACCATATGTAGTCCAAATCTGCTTCTGAAACTGATACAAAGCACTGACCATCTTACATCCAATGCTTGTCAGTTAAGATGAGAAACGTGTGAGCTTCGTCAACGGTGTAGTTCATTTGAGCAGAAAACTGACTGCCCTTACCTGAATTGAAGTCTTCCTTATAGGAAGACTCAGAGCCTGGGATTTAACTCCATTTCTGAAGTAAAACACACAGCCGTGTAATCATCCATTGATCAAACTCTGCTTTAGAACAAGAAGCACGATCTTGCTTTCTAGATTCTCTAAGATAGAAGGAAATGTTAGTGTGCTGAGAACAAAAGAACGGTGTTTCCTACACATACGGACCATATCTAGTCCAACTCTTCTTCTGAAACTGATATAAAGCATTGACCCTCTAACATCCAATGCTTGTCAATTAAGATGATAAACGTGTGAGCTTCCTGAACGATGTAGTTCGTTTGAGCAGAAAACTGACTGCCCTTACCTGAAACGAAGTCTTGCTTGTAGGAAGACTCAGAGCCTGGGATTTAACTCCATTTCTGAAGTGAAACACACAGCATAGTTCTCATCCATTGATCACACTCTGCTTTAGAACAAGAAGCACGCTCTTGCTTTCTAGAATCTCTAAGACAGCAGGAAACGTGAGTTTGCTGAGAACAAAAGAACGGTGTTTCCTACACATACGGACCATATCTAGTCCAACTCTGCTTCTGAAACAGATACAAAGCACTGGTCCTCTAACATCCAAGGCTTTTCAGTTAAGATGAGAAACGTGTGAGCTCAGTGAACGATGTAGTTCTTTTGAGCTGTAAAGTGACTGACCTTACCTGAAACGAAGTCTTGCTTATAGGGAGACTCAGAGCCTGGGATTAAAGTCCATTTCTGAAGGGAAACACACAGCATAGTTCTCATCCATGGATCACACTCTGCTTTAGAGCAAGAAGCACGCTCTTGCTTTGTAGAGTCTCTAAGACAGCAGGAAACGTGAGTGTGCTGAGAACAAAAGAACGGTGTTTCCTACACATACGGACCATATCTAGTCCAACTCTTCTTCTGAAACTGATAGAATGCACTGGTCCTCTAACATCCAAATTTGTCAGTTAAGATGAGAAACTTTTGAGCTTCGTGAAAGATGTAGTTCGTTTGAGCAGAAACGTGACTGCCCTTACCTGAAACGAAGTCTTGCTTGTAGGAAGACTCAGAGCATGGGATTTAACTCCATTTCTGAAGTGAAACACACAGCAGTGTTCTCATCCATTGATCACACTCTGCTTTAGAACAAGAAGCACGATCGTGCTTTCTAGAGTCTCTAAGACAGCAGGAAACGTGAGGTTGCTGAGAACAAAAGAACGGTGTTTCCTACACATACGGACCATATCTAGTCCAACTCTGCCTCTGAAACTGATACAAAGTCTGGTCCTCTAACATCCAATGCTTGTCAGTTAAGATGAGAAACGTGTGAGCTTAGTGAATGATGTAGTTCCTTTGAACTGAAAAGTGACTGCCCTTACCTGAAACGAAGTCTTGCTTGTAGTAAGACACAGAGCCTGGGATTTAAGTCCATTTCTGAAGGGAAACACACAGCATAGTTCTCATCCATGGATCACACTCTGCTTTAGAACGAGAAGCACACTCTTGCTTACTAGAGTCTCTAATACAGCAGGGAATCTGAGTGTGCCCAGAACAAAAGAACGGTGTTTCCTACACATACTGACTATATGTAGTCCAAATCTTCTTCTGAAACTGATACAATGCACTGGTCCTCTAACATCCAATGCTTGTCTCTTAAGATGAGAAATGTGTGAGCTCAGTGAAGGATGTAGTTCGTTTGAGCTGGAAAGTGACTGCCATAGCTGAAACGAATTCTTGCTTGTAGGAAGACACAGAGCCTGGTTTTAACTCCATTTCTGAAGGGAAACACACAGCATAGTTCTCATCCATGGATCACACTCTGCTTTAGAGCGAGAAGCACACTCTTGCTTTCTAAAGTCTCTAAGCCAGCAGGAAACGTGAGTGTGCTGAGAACAAAAGAACGGTGTTTCCTACACATACGGTCCATATCTAGTCCAACTCTGCTTCTGAAAGTGATACAAAGCACTGGTCCTCTAACATCCAATGCTTGTCAGTTAAGATGAGAAACGTGTGAGCTTAGAGAATGATGTAGTTCCTTTGATCTGAAAAGTGACTGCCCTTACCTGAAACGAACTCTTGCTTGTAGTAAGACACAGAGCCTGGGATTTAAGTCCATTTCTGAAGGGAAACACACAGCATAGTTCTCATCCATGGATCCCACTCTGCATTAGAGCGAGAAGCACACTCTTGCTTTCTAGATTCTCTAATACAGCAGGAAATCTGAGTGTGCCCAGAACAAAAGAAGGGTGTTTCCTACACATATGGACCATATGTAGTCCAAATCTTCTTCTGAAACTGTTACAATGCACTGGTCCTCTAACATCCAATGCATGTCTGTTAAGATGAGAAACGTGTGAGCTCAGTGAAGGATGTAGTTCGTTTGAGCTGGAAAGTGACTGCCCTTACCTGAAACGAAGTCTTGCTTGTAGGAAGACTCAGAGCCTGAGAGTTAACTCCATTTCTGAAGTGAAACACACAGCAGTGTTTTCATCCATTGATCACACTCTGCTTTAGAACAAGAAGCACGATAGTGCTTTCTAGAGTCTCTAAGACAGCAGGAAACGTGAGATTGCTGAGAACAAAAGAACGGTGTTTCCTACACATACGGCCCATATCCAGTCCAACTCTGCTTCTGAAACTGATACAAAGCACTGGTCCTCTAACATCCAATGCTTGTCTGTTAAGATGAGAAACGTGTGAGCTCCGTGAAAGATGTAGTTCGTTTGAGCTGAAAAGTGACTGCCCTTACCTGAAATGAAGTCTTGCTTGTAGGAAGACACAGAGCCTGGGATTTAACTCCTTTTCTGAAGGGAAACACACAGCATAGTTCTCATCCATGGATCACACTCTGCTTTAGAGTGAGAAGCACTCTCTTGCTTTCTACAGTCTCTAAGACAGTAGGAAACGTGAGTGTGCTGAGAACAAAAGAAGGGTGTTTCCTACACATATGGACCATACGTAGTCCAAATCTGCTTTTGAAACTGATACAAAGCACTGACAATGTTACATCCAATGCTTGTCAGTTAAGATGTGAAACGTGTGAGCCTCGTGAACGGTGTAGTTCGTTTGAGCAGAAAAGTGACTGCCCTTACCTGAAATGAAGTCTTGCTTGTAGGAAGACTAGGAGCCTGGGATTTTACTCCATTTCTGAAGTGAAACACACAGCAGTGTTCTCATCCATTGATCACACTCTGCTTTAGAACAAGAAGCACGCTCTTGCTTTCTAGATTCTCTAAGATAGCAGGAAATGTGAGTGTGCTGAGAACAAAAGAACGGTGTTTCCTACCCTTACGGACATTATATAGTCCAACTCTGCATCTGAAACTGATACAAAACACTGGTCCTCTAAAATCCAATGATTGTCTATTAAAATGAGAAACGTGTGAGCTCCGTGAAAGATGTAGTTAGTTTGAGCTGAAAAGTGACTGCCCTTACCTGAAATGAAGTCTTGCTTGTAGGAAGACACAGAGCCTGGGATTTAACTCCTTTTCTGAAGGGAAACACACAGCATAGTTCTCATCCATGGATCACACTCTGCTTTAGAGAGAGAAGCACTCTCTTGCTTTCTACAGTCTCTAAGACAGCAGGAAACGTGAGTGTGCTGAGAAAAAAAGAAGGGTGTTTCCTACACATATGGACCATACGTAGTCCAAATCTGCTTCTGAAAGTGATACAAAGCACTGACCATCTTACATCCAATGCTTGTCAGTTAAGATGAGAAACGTGTGAGCCTCGTGAACGGTGTAGTTCGTTTGAGCAGAAAAGTGACTGCTCTTACCTGAATTGAAGTCTTGCTTGTAGGAAGACTCACAGCCTGAGATTTAACTCCATTTCTGAAGTAAAACACACAACCGTGTAATCATCCATTGATCAAACTCTGCTTTAGAACAAGAAGCATGCTCTTGCTTTCTAGATTCTCTAAGACAGCAGGAAACGTGAGTGTGCTGAGAACAAAAGAACGGTGTTTCCTACACATACGGACCATATCTAGTCCAACTCTTCTTCTGAAACTGATAGAATGCACTGGTCCTCTAACATCCAAATTTGTCAGTTAAGAGGAGAAACTTTTGAGCTTCGTGAAAGATGTAGTTCTTTTGAGCAGAAAAGTGACTGCCCTTACCTGAAACGAAGTCTTGCGTGTAGGAAGACTCAGAGCATGGGATTTAACTCCATTTCTGAAGTGAAACACACAGCAGTGTTCTCATCCATTGATCACACTCTGCTTTAGAACAAGAAGCACGATCGTGCTTTCTAGAGTCTCTAAGACAGCAGGAAACGTGAGGTTGCTGAGAACAAAAGAACGGTGTTTCCTACACATACGGACCATATCTAGTCCAACTCTGCCTCTGAAACTGATACAAAGTCTGGTCCTCTAACATCCAATGCTTGTCTGTTAAGATGAGAAACGTGTGAGCTCCGTGAACGATGTCGTTCGTTTGAGCTGAAAAGTGACTGCACTTATCTGAAAAAAAGTCTTGCTTGTAGGAAGACACAGAGCCTGGGATTTAACTCCTTTTCTGAAGGGAAACACACAGCATAGTTCTCATCCATGGATCACACTCTGCTTTAGAGAGAGAAGCACGCTCTTGCTTTCTACAGTCTCTAAGACAGCAGGAAACGTGAGTGTGCTGAGAACAAAAGAACGGTGTTTCGTACACTTACGGACCATATCTAGTCCAACTCTGCTTCTGAAAGTGATACAAAGCACTGGTCCTCTAACATCCAATGCTTGTCAGTTAAGATGAGAAACGTGTGAGCTTAGTGAATGATGTAGTTCCTTTGAACTGAAAAGTGACTGCCCTTACCTGAAACGAAGTCTTGCTTGTAGTAAGACACAGAGCCTGGGATTTAAGTCCATTTCTGAAGGGAAACACACAGCATAGTTCTCATCCATGGATCACACTCTGCTTTAGAACGAGAAGCACACTCTTGATTACTAGAGTCTCTAATACAGCAGGGAATCTGAGTGTGCCCAGAACAAAAGAACGGTGTTTCCTACACATACTGACTATATGTAGTCCAAATCTTCTTCTGAAACTGATACAATGCACTGGTCCTCTAACATCCAATGCTTGTCTCTTAAGATGAGAAATGTGTGAGCTCAGTGAAGGATGTAGTTCGTTTGAGCTGGAAAGTGACTGCCATAGCTGAAACGAATTCTTGCTTGTAGGAAGACACAGAGCCTGGTTTTAACTCCATTTCTGAAGGGAAACACACAGCATAGTTCTCATCCATGGATCACACTCTGCTTTAGAGCGAGAAGCACACTCTTGCTTTCTAAAGTCTCTAAGCCAGCAGGAAACGTGAGTGTGCTGAGAACAAAAGAACGGTGTTTCCTACACATACGGACCATATCTAGTCCAACTCTGCTTCTGAAAGTGATACAAAGCACTGGTCCTCTAACATCCAATGCTTGTCAGTTAAGATGAGAAACGTGTGAGCTTAGTGAATGATGTAGTTCCTTTGATCTGAAAAGTGACTGCCCTTACCTGAAACGAAGTCTTGCTTGTAGTAAGACACAGAGCCTGGGATTTAAGTCCATTTCTGAAGGGAAACACACAGCATAGTTCTCATCCATGGATCCCAGTCTGCATTAGAGCGAGAAGCACACTCTTGCTTTCTAGATTCTCTAATACAGCAGGAAATCTGAGTGTGCCCAGAACAAAAGAAGGGTGTTTCCTACACATATGGACCATATGTAGTCCAAATCTTCTTCTGAAACTGTTACAATGCACTGGTCCTCTAACATCCAATGCTTGTCTGTTAAGATGAGAAACGTGTGAGCTCAGTGAAGGATGTAGTTCGTTTGAGCTGGAAAGTGACTGCCCTTACCTGAAACGAAGTCTTGCTTGTAGGAAGACTCAGAGCCTGAGATTTAACTCCATTTCTGAAGTGAAACACACAGCCGTGTAATCATCCATTGATCACACTCTGCTTTAGAACAAGAAGCACGATAGTGCTTTCTAGAGTCTCTAAGACAGCAGGAAATGTGAGTGTGCTGAGAACAAAAGAACGGTGTTTCCTACCCTTACGGACATTATATAGTCCAACTCTGCATCTGAAACTGATACAAAACACTGGTCCTCTAAAATCCAATGATTGTCTATTAAGATGAGAAACGTGTGAGCTCCGTGAAAGATGTAGTTCGTTTGAGCTGAAAAGTGACTGCCCTTACCTGAAATGAAGTCTTGCTTGTAGGAAGACACAGAGCCTGGGATTTAACTCCTTTTCTGAAGGGAAACACACAGCATAGTTCTCATCCATGGTTCACACTCTGCTTTAGAGAGAGAAGCACTCTCTTGCTTTCTACAGTCTCTAAGACAGCAGGAAACGTGAGTGTGCTGAGAACAAAAGAAGGGTGTTTCCTACACATATGGACCATACGTAGTCCAAATCTGCTTCTGAAACTGATACAAAGCACTGACCATCTTACATCCAATGCTTGTCAGTTAAGATGAGAAACGTGTGAGCCTCGTGAACGGTGTAGTTCGTTTGAGCAGAAAAGTGACTGCTCTTACCTGAATTGAAGTCTTGCTTGTAGGAAGACTCACAGCCTGAGATTTAACTCCATTTCTGAAGTAAAACACAAAGCCGTGTAATCATCCATTGATCAAACTCTGCTTTAGAACAAGAAGCACGCTCTTGCTTTCTAGATTCTCTAAGACAGCAGGAAACGTGAGATTGCTGAGAACAAAAGAACGGTGTTTCCTACACATACGGACCATATCTAGTCCAACTCTGCCTCTGAAACTGATACAAAGTCTGGTCCTCTCACATCCAATGCTTGTCAGTTAAGATGAGAAACGTGTGAGCTTTGTGAATGATGTAGTTCATTTGAGCAGAAAAGTGACTGCCCTTACATGAAACGAAGTCTTGCTTGTAGTAAGACACAGAGCCTGGGATTTAAGTCCATTTCTGAATGGAAACACACAGCATAGTTCTCATCCATGGATCACACTCTGCTTTAGAGCGAGAAGCACACTCTTGCTTTCTAAAGTCTCTAAGCCAGCAGGAAACGTGAGTGTGCTGAGAACAAAAGAACGGTGTTTCCTACACATACGGACCATATCTAGTCCAACTCTGCTTCTGAAAGTGATACAAAGCACTGGTCCTCTAACATCCAATGCTTGTCAGTTAAGATGAGAAACGTGTGAGCTTAGTGAATGATGTAGTTCCTTTGATCTGAAAAGTGACTGCCCTTACCTGAAACGAAGTCTTGCTTGTAGTAAGACACAGAGCCTGGGATTTAAGTCCATTTCTGAAGGGAAACACACAGCATAGTTCTCATCCATGGATCCCAGTCTGCATTAGAGCGAGAAGCACACTCTTGCTTTCTAGATTCTCTAATACAGCAGGAAATCTGAGTGTGCCCAGAACAAAAGAAGGGTGTTTCCTACACATATGGACCATATGTAGTCCAAATCTTCTTCTGAAACTGTTACAATGCACTGGTCCTCTAACATCCAATGCTTGTCTGTTAAGATGAGAAACGTGTGAGCTCAGTGAAGGATGTAGTTCGTTTGAGCTGGAAAGTGACTGCCCTTACCTGAAACGAAGTCTTGCTTGTAGGAAGACTCAGAGCCTGAGATTTAACTCCATTTCTGAAGTGAAACACACAGCAGTGTTTTCATCCATTGATCACACTCTGCTTTAGAACAAGAAGCACGATAGTGCTTTCTAGAGTCTCTAAGACAGCAGGAAACGTGAGATTGCTGAGAACAAAAGAACGGTGTTTCCTACACATACGGACCATATCCAGTCCAACTCTGCTTCTGAAACTGATACAAAGCACTGGTCCTCTAACATCCAATGCTTGTCTGTTAAGATGAGAAACGTGTGAGCTCCGTGAAAGATGTAGTTCGTTTGAGCTGAAAAGTGACTGCCCTTACCTGAAATGAAGTCTTGCTTGTAGGAAGACACAGAGCCTGGGATTTAACTCCTTTTCTGAAGGGAAACACACAGCATAGTTCTCATCCATGGATCACACTCTGCTTTAGAGAGAGAAGCACTCTCTTGCTTTCTACAGTCTCTAAGACAGTAGGAAACGTGAGTGTGCTGAGAACAAAAGAAGGGTGTTTCCTACACATATGGACCATACGTAGTCCAAATCTGCTTCTGAAACTGATACAAAGCACTGACCATCTTACATCCAATGCTTGTCAGTTAAGATGAGAAACGTGTGAGCCTCGTGAACGGTGTAGTTCGTTTGAGCAGAAAAGTGACTGCCCTTACCTGAAATGAAGTCTTGCTTGTAGGAAGACTAGGAGCCTGGGATTTTACTCCATTTCTGAAGTGAAACACACAGCAGTGTTCTCATCCATTGATCACACTCTGCTTTAGAACAAGAAGCACGCTCTTGCTTTCTAGATTCTCTAAGATAGCAGGAAATGTGAGTGTGCTGAGAACAAAAGAACGGTGTTTCCTACCCTTACGGACATTATATAGTCCAACTCTGCATCTGAAACTGATACAAAACACTGGTCCTCTAAAATCCAATGATTGTCTATTAAGATGAGAAACGTGTGAGCTCCGTGAAAGATGTAGTTAGTTTGAGCTGAAAAGTGACTGCCCTTACCTGAAATGAAGTCTTGCTTGTAGGAAGACACAGAGCCTGGGATTTAACTCCTTTTCTGAAGGGAAACACACAGCATAGTTCTCATCCATGGTTCACACTCTGCTTTAGAGAGAGAAGCACTCTCTTGCTTTCTACAGTCTCTAAGACAGCAGGAAACGTGAGTGTGCTGAGAACAAAAGAAGGGTGTTTCCTACACATATGGACCATACGTAGTCCAAATCTGCTTCTGAAACTGATACAAAGCACTGACCATCTTACATCCAATGCTTGTCAGTTAAGATGAGAAACGTGTGAGCCTCGTGAACGGTGTAGTTCGTTTGAGCAGAAAAGTGACTGCTCTTACCTGAATTGAAGTCTTGCTTGTAGGAAGACTCACAGCCTGAGATTTAACTCCATTTCTGAAGTAAAACACAAAGCCGTGTAATCATCCATTGATCAAACTCTGCTTTAGAACAAGAAGCACGCTCTTGCTTTCTAGATTCTCTAAGACAGCAGGAAACGTGAGATTGCTGAGAACAAAAGAACGGTGTTTCCTACACATACGGACCATATCTAGTCCAACTCTGCCTCTGAAACTGATACAAAGTCTGGTCCTCTCACATCCAATGCTTGTCAGTTAAGATGAGAAACGTGTGAGCTTTGTGAATGATGTAGTTCATTTGAGCAGAAAAGTGACTGCCCTTACATGAAACGAAGTCTTGCTTGTAGTAAGACACAGAGCCTGGGATTTAAGTCCATTTCTGAATGGAAACACACAGCATAGTTCTCATCCATGGATCACACTCTGCTTTAGAGCGAGAAGCACACTCTTGCTTTCTAGATTCTCTAATACAGCAGGAAATCTGAGTGTGCCCAGAACAAAAGAAGGGTGTTTCCTACACATATGGACCATATGTAGTCCAAATCTGCTTCTGAAACTGATACAAAGCACTGACCATCTTACATCCAATGCTTGCCAGTTATGATGAGAAACGTGTGAGCTTCGTGAACAGTGTAGTTTGTTTGAGCAGAAAAGTGACTGCCCTTACCTGAATTGAAGTCTTCCTTATAGGAAGACTCAGAGCCTGGGATTTAACTCCATTTCTGAAGTAAAACACACAGCCGTGTAATCATCCATTGATCAAACTCTGCTTTAGAACAAGAAGCACGCTCTTGCTTTCTAGATTCTCTAAGATAGCAGGAAATGTGAGTGTGCTGAGAACAAAAGAACGGTGTTTCCTACCCTTACG
Source organism: Onychomys leucogaster (assembly GCA_949786385.1). Classification (NCBI taxonomy): domain Eukaryota; kingdom Metazoa; phylum Chordata; class Mammalia; order Rodentia; family Cricetidae; genus Onychomys; species Onychomys leucogaster. The sequence continues at coordinate 201,300 of CATKUP010000129.1, read as the reverse complement.
GACATTATATAGGACAACTCTGCATCTGAACCTGATACAAAACACTGGTCCTCTAAAATCCAATGCTTGTCTATTAAGATGAGAAACGTGTGAGCTTCGTGAATGATGTAGTTCGTTTGAGCTGGAAAGTGACTGCCCTTACCTCAAATGAAGTCTTGCCTGTAGGAAGACACAGAGTCTGGGATTTAACTACATTTCTGAACGGAAACATACAGCATAGTTCTCATGCATGGTTCACACTCTGCTTTAGAGCGAGAAGCACACTCTTGCTTTCTAAAGTCTCTAAGACAGCAGGAAACGTGAGTGTGCTGAGAATAAAGAACGGTGTTTCCTACACATATGGACCATATCTAGTCCAACTCTGCTTCTGTAAGTGATACAAAGCACTGGTCCTCTAACATCCAATGCTTGTCAGTTAAGATTAGAAACTTGTGAGCTTAGTGAATGATGTAGTTCCTTTGATCTGAAAAGTGACTGCCCTTACCTGAAACGAAGTCTTGCTTGTAGTAAGACACAGAGCCTGGGATTTAAGTCCATTTCTGAAGGGAAACACACAGCATAGTTCTCATCCATGGATCACACTCTGCTTTAGAGCGAGAAGCACGCTCTTGCTTTCTAAAGTCTCTAAGCCAGCAGGAAACGTGAGTGTGCTGAGAACAAAAGAACGGTGTTTCCTACACATACGGACCATATCTAGTCCAACTCTGCTTCTGAAAGTGATACAAAGCACTGGTCCTCTAACATCCAATGCTTGTAAGTTAAGATGAGAAACGTGTGAGCTTAGTGAATGATGTAGTTCCTTTGAACTGAAAAGTGACTGCCCTTACCTGAAATGAATTCTTGCTTGTAGTAAGACTCAGAGTCTGGGATTTAAGTCCATTTCTGAAGGGAAACACTCAGCATAGTTCTCATCCATGGATCACACTCTGCTTTAGAGCGAGAAGCACACACTTGCTTTCTAGATTCTCTAATACAGCAGGAAATCTGAGTGTACCCAGAACAAAAGAAGGGTGTTTCCTACACATACGGACCATATGTAGTCCAAATCTTCTTCTGCAACTGTTACAATGCACTGGTCCTCTAACATCCAATGCTTGTCTGTTAAGATGAGAAACGTGTGAGCTCAGTGAAGGATGTAGTTCGTTTGAGCTGGAAAGTGACTGCCCTTACCTGAAACGAAGTCTTGCTTGTAGGAAGACTCAGAGCCTGAGATTTAACTCCACTTCTGAAGTGAAACACACAGCAGTGTTTTCATCCATTGATCACACTCTGCTTTAGAACAAGAAGCACGATAGTGCTTTCTAGAGTCTCTAAGACAGCAGGAAACGTGAGATTGCTGAGAACAAAAGAACGGTGTTTCCTACACATACGGACCATATCCAGTCCAACTCTGCTTCTGAAACTGATACAAAGCACTGGTCCTCTAACATCCAATGCTTGTCTGTTAAGATGAGAAACGTGTGAGCTTCCTGAACGATGTAGTTCGTTTGAGCAGAAAACTGACTGCCCTTACCTGAAACGAAGTCTTGCTTGTAGGAAGACTCAGAGCCTGGGATTTAACTCCATTTCTGAAGTGAAACACACAGCATAGTTCTCATCCATGGATCACACTCTGCTTTAGAGCGACAAGCACACTCTTGCTTTATAGAGTCTCTAATACAGCAGGAAATCTGAGTGTGCCCAGAACAAAAGAACGGTGTTTCCTACACATAAGGACAATATGTAATCCAAATCTTCTTCTGACACTGATAGAATGCACTGGTCCTCTAACATCCAATGCTTGTAAGTTAAGATGAGAATCGTGTGATCTTCGTGAAAGATGTAGTTCGTTTGAGCAGAAAAGTGACTGCCCTTACCTGAAACGATGTCTTGCTTGTAGGAAGACTCAGAGCATGGGATTTAACACCATTTCTGAAGTGAAACACACAGCAGTGTTCTCATCCATTGATCACACTCTGCTTTTGAACAAGAAGCACGAGAGTGCTTTCTAGAGTCTCTAAGACAGCAGGAAACGTGAGTTTGCTGAGAACAAAAGAACGGTGTTTCCTACACATACGGACCATATCCAGTCCAACTCTGCTTCTGAAACTGATACAAAGCACTGGTCCTCTAAAATCCAATGCTTGTCTGTTAAGATGAGAAACCGGTGAGCTCCGTGAACAATGTCGTTCGTTTGAGCTGAAAAGTGACTGCCCTTACCTGAAACGAAGTCTTGCCTGTAGGAAGACACAGAGTCTGGGATTTAACTCCAATTCTGAACGGAAACATACAGCATAGTTCTCATCCATGTTTCACACTCTGCTTTAGAGCAAGAAGCACGCTCTTGCTTTCTAAAGTCTCTAAGACAGCAGGAAACGTGAGTGTGCTGAGAACAAAAGAATGGTGTTTCCTACACATACGGACCATATCTAGTCCAACTCTGCTTCTGAAAGTGATACAAAGCACTGGTCCTCTAACATCCAATGCTTGTCAGTTAAGATGAGAAACGTGTGAGCTTTGTGAATGATGTAGTTCATTTGAGCAGAAAAGTGACTGCCCTTACCTGAAATGAAGTCTTGCTTGTAGGAAGACTAGGAGCCTGGGATTTTACTCCATTTCTGAAGTGAAACACACAGCAGTGTTCTCATCCATTGATCACACTCTGCTTTAGAACAAGAAGCACGCTCTTGCTTTCTAGATTCTCTAAGATAGCAGGAAATGTGAGTGTGCTGAGAACAAAAGAACGGTGTTTCCTACCCTTACGGACATTATATAGTCCAACTCTGCATCTGAAACTGATACAAAACACTGGTCCTCTAAAATCCAATGATTGTCTATTAAGATGAGAAACGTGTGAGCTTCGTGAATGATGTAGTTCGTTTGAGCGAAAAGTGACTGCCCTTATCTCAAATGAAGTCTTGCCTGTAGGAAGACACAGAGTCTGGGATTTAACTCCATTTCTGAACGGAAACATACAGCATAGTTCTCATCCATGGTTCACACTCTGCTTTAGAGCGAGAAGCACACTCTTGCTTTCTAAAGTCTCTAAGACAGCAGGAAACGTGAGTGTGCTGAGAACAAAAGAATGGTGTTTCCTACACATATGGACCATATCTAGTCCAACTCTGCTTCTGAAAGTGATACAAAGCACTGGTCCTCTAACATCCAATGCTTGTCAGTTAATATGAGAAACGTGTGAGCTTAGTGAATGATGTAGTTCCTTTGAACTGAAAAGTGACTGCCCTTACCTGAAACGAAGTCTTGCTTGTAGTAAGACACAGAGCCTGGGATTTAACTCCATTTCTGAAGTGAAACACACAGCAGTGTTTTCATCCATTGATCACACTCTGCTTTAGAACAAGAAGCACGATAGTGCTTTCTAGAGTCTCTAAGACAGCAGGAAACGTGAGATTGCTGAGAACAAAAGAACGGTGTTTCCTACACATACGGACCATATCCAGTCCAACTCTGCTTCTGAAACTGAACAAAGCACTGGTCCTCTAACATCCAATGCTTGTCTGTTAAGATGAGAAACGTGTGAGCTCCGTGAAAGATGTAGTTCGTTTGAGCTGAAAAGTGACTGCCCTTACCTGAAATGAAGTCTTGCTTGTAGGAAGACACAGAGCCTGGGATTTAACTCCTTTTCTGAAGGGAAACACACAGCATAGTTCTCATCCATGGATCACACTCTGCTTTAGAGTGAGAAGCACTCTCTTGCTTTCTACAGTCTCTAAGACAGTAGGAAACGTGAGTGTGCTGAGAACAAAAGAAGGGTGTTTCCTACACATATGGACCATACGTAGTCCAAATCTGCTACTGAAACTGATACAAAGCACTGACAATGTTACATCCAATGCTTGTCAGTTAAGATGAGAAACGTGTGAGCCTCGTGAACGGTGTAGTTCGTTTGAGCAGAAAAGTGACTGCCCTTACCTGAAATGAAGTCTTGCTTGTAGGAAGACTAGGAGCCTGGGATTTTACTCCATTTCTGAAGTGAAACACACAGCAGTGTTCTCATCCATTGATCACACTCTGCTTTAGAACAAGAAGCACGCTCTTGCTTTCTAGATTCTCTAAGATAGCAGGAAATGTGAGTGTGCTGAGAACAAAAGAACGGTGTTTCCTACCCTTACGGACATTATATAGTCCAACTCTGCATCTGAAACTGATACAAAACACTGGTCCTCTAAAATCCAATGATTGTCTATTAAGATGAGAAACGTGTGAGCTCCGTGAAAGATGTAGTTAGTTTGAGCTGAAAAGTGACTGCCCTTACCTGAAATGAAGTCTTGCTTGTAGGAAGACACAGAGCCTGGGATTTAACTCCTTTTCTGAAGGGAAACACACAGCATAGTTCTCATCCATGGATCACACTCTGCTTTAGAGAGAGAAGCACTCTCTTGCTTTCTACAGTCTCTAAGACAGCAGGAAACGTGAGTGTGCTGAGAAAAAAAGAAGGGTGTTTCCTACACATATGGACCATACGTAGTCCAAATCTGCTTCTGAAACTGATACAAAGCACTGACCATCTTACATCCAATGCTTGTCAGTTAAGATGAGAAACGTGTGAGCCTCGTGAACGGTGTAGTTCGTTTGAGCAGAAAAGTGACTGCTCTTACCTGAATTGAAGTCTTGCTTGTAGGAAGACTCACAGCCTGAGATTTAACTCCATTTCTGAAGTAAAACACACAGCCGTGTAATCATCCATTGATCAAACTCTGCTTTAGAACAAGAAGCACGCTCTTGCTTTCTAGATTCTCTAAGACAGCAGGAAACGTGAGTGTGCTGAGAACAAAAGAACGGTGTTTCCTACACATACGGACCATATCTAGTCCAACTCTTCTTCTGAAACTGATAGAATGCACTGGTCCTCTAACATCCAAATTTGTCAGTTAAGAGGAGAAACTTTTGAGCTTCGTGAAAGATGTAGTTCGTTTGAGCAGAAAAGTGACTGCCCTTACCTGAAACGAAGTCTTGCTTGTAGGAAGACTCAGAGCATGGGATTTAACTCCATTTCTGAAGTGAAACACACAGCAGTGTTCTCATCCATTGATCACACTCTGCTTTAGAACAAGAAGCACGATCGTGCTTTCTAGAGTCTCTAAGACAGCAGGAAACGTGAGGTTGCTGAGAACAAAAGAACGGTGTTTCCTACACATACGGACCATATCTAGTCCAACTCTGCCTCTGAAACTGATACAAAGTCTGGTCCTCTAACATCCAATGCTTGTCTGTTAAGATGAGAAACGTGTGAGCTCCGTGAACGATGTCGTTCGTTTGAGCTGAAAAGTGACTGCCCTTACCTGAAACAAAGTCTTGCTTGTAGGAAGACACAGAGCCTGGGATTTAACTCCTTTTCTGAAGGGAAACACACAGCATAGTTCTCATCCATGGATCACACTCTGCTTTAGAGCGAGAAGCATGCTCTTGCTTTCTACAGTCTCTAAGACAGCAGGAAACGTGAGTGTGCTGAGAACAAAAGAACGGTGTTTCGTACACTTACGGACCATATCTAGTCCAACTCTGCTTCTGAAAGTGATACAAAGCACTGGTCCTCTAACATCCAATGCTTGTCAGTTAAGATGAGAAACGTGTGAGCTTACTGAATGATGTAGTTCCTTTGAACTGAAAAGTGACTGCCCTTACCTGAAACGAAGTCTTGCTTGTAGTAAGACACAGAGCCTGGGATTTAAGTCCATTTCTGAAGGGAAACACACAGCATAGTTCTCATCCATGGATCACACTCTGCTTTATAACGAGAAGCACACTCTTGCTTACTAGATTCTCTAATACAGCAGGGAATCTGAGTGTGCCCAGAACAAAAGAACGGTGTTTCCTACACATACTGACTATATGTAGTCCAAATCTTCTTCTGAAACTGATACAATGCACTGGTCCTCTAACATCCAATGCTTGTCTCTTAAGATGAGAAATGTGTGAGCTCAGTGAAGGATGTAGTTCGTTTGAGCTGGAAAGTGACTGCCATAGCTGAAACGAATTCTTGTTTGTAGGAAGACACAGAGCCTGGTTTTAACTCCATTTCTGAAGGGAAACACACAGCATAGTTCTCATCCATGGATCACACTCTGCTTTAGAGCGAGAAGCACACTCTTGCTTTCTAAAGTCTCTAAGCCAGCAGGAAACGTGAGTGTGCTGAGAACAAAAGAACGGTGTTTCCTACACATACGGACCATATCTAGTCCAACTCTGCTTCTGAAAGTGATACAAAGCACTGGTCCTCTAACATCCAATGCTTGTCAGTTAAGATGAGAAACGTGTGAGCTTAGTGAATGATGTAGTTCCTTTGATCTGAAAAGTGACTGCCCTTACCTGAAACGAAGTCTTGCTTGTAGTAAGACACAGAGCCTGGGATTTAAGTCCATTTCTGAAGGGAAACACACAGCATAGTTCTCATCCATGGATCCCACTCTGCATTAGAGCGAGAAGCACACTCTTGCTTTCTAGATTCTCTAATACAGCAGGAAATCTGAGTGTGCCCAGAACAAAAGAAGGGTGTTTCCTACACATATGGACCATATGTAGTCCAAATCTTCTTCTGAAACTGTTACAATGCACTGGTCCTCTAACATCCAATGCTTGTCTGTTAAGATGAGAAACGTGTGAGCTCAGTGAAGGATGTAGTTCGTTTGAGCTGGAAAGTGACTGCCCTTACCTGAAACGAAGTCTTGCTTGTAGGAAGACTCAGAGCCTGAGATTTAACTCCATTTCTGAAGTGAAACACACAGCAGTGTTTTCATCCATTGATCACACTCTGCTTTAGAACAAGAAGCACGATAGTGCTTTCTAGAGTCTCTAAGACAGCAGGAAACGTGAGATTGCTGAGAAGAAAAGAACGGTGTTTCCTACACATACGGACCATATCCAGTCCAACTCTGCTTCTGAAACTGATACAAAGCACTGGTCCTCTAACATCCAATGCTTGTCTGTTAAGATGAGAAACGTGTGAGCTCCGTGAAAGATGTAGTTCGTTTGAGCTGAAAAGTGACTGCCCTTACCTGAAATGAAGTCTTGCTTGTAGGAAGACACAGAGCCTGGGATTTAACTCCTTTTCTGAAGGGAAACACACAGCATAGTTCTCATCCATGGATCACACTCTGCTTTAGAGAGAGAAGCACTCTCTTGCTTTCTACAGTCTCTAAGACAGTAGGAAACGTGAGTGTGCTGAGAACAAAAGAAGGGTGTTTCCTACACATATGGACCATACGTAGTCCAAATCTGCTTCTGAAACTGATACAAAGCACTGACCATCTTACATCCAATGCTTGTCAGTTAAGATGAGAAACGTGTGAGCCTCGTGAACGGTGTAGTTCGTTTGAGCAGAAAAGTGACTGCCCTTACCTGAAATGAATTCTTGCTTGTAGGAAGACTAGGAGCCTGGGATTTTACTCCATTTCTGAAGTGAAACACACAGCAGTGTTCTCATCCATTGATCACACTCTGCTTTAGAACAAGAAGCACGCTCTTGCTTTCTAGATTCTCTAAGATAGCAGGAAATGTGAGTGTGCTGAGAACAAAAGAACGGTGTTTCCTACCCTTACGGACATTATATAGTCCAACTCTGCATCTGAAACTGATACAAAACACTGGTCCTCTAAAATCCAATGATTGTCTATTAAGATGAGAAACGTGTGAGCTCCGTGAAAGATGTAGTTAGTTTGAGCTGAAAAGTGACTGCCCTTACCTGAAATGAAGTCTTGCTTGTAGGAAGACACAGAGCCTGGGATTTAACTCCTTTTCTGAAGGGAAACACACAGCATAGTTCTCATCCATGGTTCACACTCTGCTTTAGAGAGAGAAGCACTCTCTTGCTTTCTACAGTCTCTAAGACAGCAGGAAACGTGAGTGTGCTGAGAACAAAAGAAGGGTGTTTCCTACACATATGGACCATACGTAGTCCAAATCTGCTTCTGAAACTGATACAAAGCACTGACCATCTTACATCCAATGCTTGTCAGTTAAGATGAGAAACGTGTGAGCCTCGTGAACGGTGTAGTTCGTTTGAGCAGAAAAGTGACTGCTCTTACCTGAATTGAAGTCTTGCTTGTAGGAAGACTCACAGCCTGAGATTTAACTCCATTTCTGAAGTAAAACACAAAGCCGTGTAATCATCCATTGATCAAACTCTGCTTTAGAACAAGAAGCACGCTCTTGCTTTCTAGATTCTCTAAGACAGCAGGAAACGTGAGATTGCTGAGAACAAAAGAACGGTGTTTCCTACACATACGGACCATATCTAGTCCAACTCTGCCTCTGAAACTGATACAAAGTCTGGTCCTCTCACATCCAATGCTTGTCAGTTAAGATGAGAAACGTGTGAGCTTTGTGAATGATGTAGTTCATTTGAGCAGAAAAGTGACTGCCCTTACATGAAACGAAGTCTTGCTTGTAGTAAGACACAGAGCCTGGGATTTAAGTCCATTTCTGAATGGAAACACACAGCATAGTTCTCATCCATGGATCACACTCTGCTTTAGAGCGAGAAGCACACTCTTGCTTTCTAGATTCTCTAATACAGCAGGAAATCTGAGTGTGCCCAGAACAAAAGAAGGGTGTTTCCTACACATATGGACCATATGTAGTCCAAATCTGCTTCTGAAACTGATACAAAGCACTGACCATCTTACATCCAATGCTTGCCAGTTATGATGAGAAACGTGTGAGCTTCGTGAACAGTGTAGTTTGTTTGAGCAGAAAAGTGACTGCCCTTACCTGAATTGAAGTCTTCCTTATAGGAAGACTCAGAGCCTGGGATTTAACTCCATTTCTGAAGTAAAACACACAGCCGTGTAATCATCCATTGATCAAACTCTGCTTTAGAACAAGAAGCACGCTCTTGCTTTCTAGATTCTCTAAGATAGCAGGAAATGTGAGTGTGCTGAGAACAAAAGAACGGTGTTTCCTACCCTTACGGACATTATATAGGACAACTCTGCATCTGAACCTGATACAAAACACTGGTCCTCTAAAATCCAATGCTTGTCTATTAAGATGAGAAACGTGTGAGCTTCGTGAATGATGTAGTTCGTTTGAGCTGGAAAGTGACTGCCCTTACCTCAAATGAAGTCTTGCCTGTAGGAAGACACAGAGTCTGGGATTTAACTACATTTCTGAACGGAAACATACAGCATAGTTCTCATGCATGGTTCACACTCTGCTTTAGAGCGAGAAGCACACTCTTGCTTTCTAAAGTCTCTTAGACAGCAGGAAACGTGAGTGTGCTGAGAATAAAGAACGGTGTTTCCTACACATATGGACCATATCTAGTCCAACTCTGCTTGTGTAAGTGATACAAAGCACTGGTCCTCTAACATCCAATGCTTGTCAGTTAAGATTAGAAACTTGTGAGCTTAGTGAATGATGTAGTTCCTTTGATCTGAAAAGTGACTGCCCTTACCTGAAACGAAGTCTTGCTTGTAGTAAGACACAGAGCCTGGGATTTAAGTCCATTTCTGAAGGGAAACACACAGCATAGTTCTCATCCATGGATCACACTCTGCTTTAGAGCGAGAAGCACGCTCTTGCTTTCTAAAGTCTCTAAGCCAGCAGGAAACGTGAGTGTGCTGAGAACAAAAGAACGGTGTTTCCTACACATACGGACCATATCTAGTCCAACTCTGCTTCTGAAAGTGATACAAAGCACTGGTCCTCTAACATCCAATGCTTGTCAGTTAAGATGAGAAACGTGTGAGCTTAGTGAATGATGTAGTTCCTTTGAACTGAAAAGTGACTGCCCTTACCTGAAATGAATTCTTGCTTGTAGTAAGACTCAGAGTCTGGGATTTAAGTCCATTTCTGAAGGGAAACACTCAGCATAGTTCTCATCCATGGATCACACTCTGCTTTAGAGCGAGAAGCACACTCTTGCTTTCTAGATTCTCTAATACAGCAGGAAATCTGAGTGTACCCAGAACAAAAGAAGGGTGTTTCCTACACATACGGACCATATGTAGTCCAAATCTTCTTCTGAAACTGTTACAATGCACTGGTCCTCTAACATCCAATGCTTGTCTGTTAAGATGAGAAACGTGTGAGCTCAGTGAAGGATGTAGTTCGTTTGAGCTGGAAAGTGACTGCCCTTACCTGAAACGAAGTCTTGCTTGTAGGAAGACTCAGAGCCTGAGATTTAACTCCACTTCTGAAGTGAAACACACAGCAGTGTTTTCATCCATTGATCACACTCTGCTTTAGAACAAGAAGCACGATAGTGCTTTCTAGAGTCTCTAAGACAGCAGGAAACGTGAGATTGCTGAGAACAAAAGAACGGTGTTTCCTACACATACGGACCATATCCAGTCCAACTCTGCTTCTGAAACTGATACAAAGCACTGGTCCTCTAACATCCAATGCTTGTCTGTTAAGATGAGAAACGTGTGAGCTTCCTGAACGATGTAGTTCGTTTGAGCAGAAAACTGACTGCCCTTACCTGAAACGAAGTCTTGCTTGTAGGAAGACTCAGAGCCTGGGATTTAACTCCATTTCTGAAGTGAAACACACAGCATAGTTCTCATCCATTGATCACACTCTGCTTTAGAACAAGAAGCACGCTCTTGCTTTCCAGAATCTCTAAGACAGCAGGAAACGTGAGTTGGCTGAGACCAAAAGAACGGTGTTTCCTACACATACGGACCATATCTAGTCCAACACTGCTTCTGAAAATGATACAAAGCAATGGTCCTCTACCATCCAATGCTTGTCTGTTAAGATGAGAAACGTCTGAGCTCCGTGAAAGATGTAGTTCGTTTGAGCAGAAAAGTGACTGCCCTTACCTGAAACGAAGTCTTGCTTGTAGGAAGACATAGAGCCTGGGATTTAACTACTTTTCTGAAGGGAAACACACAGCATAGTTTACATGCATGGATCACACTCTGCTTTAGAGCGAGAAGCATGCTCTTGCTTTCTAAAGTCTCTAAACAGCAGGAAACGTGAGTGTGCTGAGAACAAAAGAACGGTGTTTCCTACACATACGGACCATATCTAGTCCAACTCTGCTTCTGAAACAGATACAAAGCACTGGTCCTCTAACATCCAAGGCTTTTCAGTTAAGATGAGAAACGTGTGAGCTCAGTGAAGGATGTAGTTCGTTTGAGCTGAAAAGTGACTGCCCTAACCTGAAAGGAAGTCTTGATTGTAGGAAGACTCAGAGCCTGAGATTTAACTCCATTTCTGAAGTGAAACACACAGCATAGTTCTCATCCATGGATCACACTCTGCTTTAGAGCGACAAGCACACTCTTGCTTTATAGAGTCTCTAATACAGCAGGAAATCTGAGTGTGCCCAGAACAAAAGAACGGTGTTTCCTACACATAAGGACAATATGTAATCCAAATCTTCTTCTGACACTGATAGAATGCACTGGTCCTCTAACATCCAATGCTTGTAAGTTAAGATGAGAATCGTGTGATCTTCGTGAAAGATGTAGTTCGTTTGAGCAGAAAAGTGACTGCCCTTACCTGAAACGATGTCTTGCTTGTAGGAAGACTCAGAGCATGGGATTTAACACCATTTCTGAAGTGAAACACACAGCAGTGTTCTCATCCATTGATCACACTCTGCTTTTGAACAAGAAGCACGAGAGTGCTTTCTAGAGTCTCTAAGACAGCAGGAAACGTGAGTTTGCTGAGAACAAAAGAACGGTGTTTCCTACACATACGGACCATATCCAGTCCAACTCTGCTTCTGAAACTGATACAAAGCACTGGTCCTCTAAAATCCAATGCTTGTCTGTTAAGATGAGAAACCGGTGAGCTCCGTGAACAATGTCGTTCGTTTGAGCTGAAAAGTGACTGCCCTTACCTGAAACGAAGTCTTGCCTGTAGGAAGACACAGAGTCTGGGATTTAACTCCAATTCTGAACGGAAACATACAGCATAGTTCTCATCCATGTTTCACACTCTGCTTTAGAGCAAGAAGCACGCTCTTGCTTTCTAAAGTCTCTAAGACAGCAGGAAACGTGAGTGTGCTGAGAACAAAAGAATGGTGTTTCCTACACATACGGACCATATCTAGTCCAACTCTGCTTCTGAAAGTGATACAAAGCACTGGTCCTCTAACATCCAATGCTTGTCAGTTAAGATGAGAAACGTGTGAGCTTCGTGAATGATGTAGTTCATTTGAGCAGAAAAGTGACTGCCCTTACATGAAACGAAATCTTGCTTTTAGTAAGACACAGAGCCTGGGATTTAAGTCCATTTCTGAATGGAAACACACAGCATAGTTCTCATCCATGGATCACACTCTGCTTTAGAGCGAGAAGCACACTCTTGCTTTCTAGATTCTCTAATACAGCAGGAAATCTGAGTGTGCCCAGAACAAAAGAAGGGTGTTTCCTACACATATGGACCATATGTAGTCCAAATCTGCTTCTGAAACTGATACAAAGCACTGACCATCTTACATCCAATGCTTGTCAGTTAAGATGAGAAACGTGTGAGCTTCGTGAACGGTGTAGTTCGTTTGAGCAGAAAAGTGACTGCCCTTACCTGAAATGAAGTCTTGCTTGTAGGAAGACTAGGAGCCTGGGATTTTACTCCATTTCTGAAGTGAAACACACAGCAGTGTTCTCATCCATTGATCACACTCTGCTTTAGAACAAGAAGCACGCTCTTGCTTTCTAGATTCTCTAAGATAGCAGGAAATGTGAGTGTGCTGAGAACAAAAGAACGGTGTTTCCTACCCTTACGGACATTATATAGTCCAACTCTGCATCTGAAACTGATACAAAACACTGGTCCTCTAAAATCCAATGATTGTCTATTAAGATGAGAAACGTGTGAGCTTCGTGAATGATGTAGTTCGTTTGAGCGAAAAGTGACTGCCCTTATCTCAAATGAAGTCTTGCCTGTAGGAAGACACAGAGTCTGGGATTTAACTCCATTTCTGAACGGAAACATACAGCATAGTTCTCATCCATGGTTCACACTCTGCTTTAGAGCGAGAAGCACACTCTTGCTTTCTAAAGTCTCTAAGACAGCAGGAAACGTGAGTGTGCTGAGAACAAAAGAATGGTGTTTCCTACACATATGGACCATATCTAGTCCAACTCTGCTTCTGAAAGTGATACAAAGCACTGGTCCTCTAACATCCAATGCTTGTCAGTTAATATGAGAAACGTGTGAGCTTAGTGAATGATGTAGTTCCTTTGAACTGAAAAGTGACTGCCCTTACCTGAAACGAAGTCTTGCTTGTAGTAAGACACAGAGCCTGGGATTTAACTCCATTTCTGAAGTGAAACACACAGCAGTGTTTTCATCCATTGATCACACTCTGCTTTAGAACAAGAAGCACGATAGTGCTTTCTAGAGTCTCTAAGACAGCAGGAAACGTGAGATTGCTGAGAACAAAAGAACGGTGTTTCCTACACATACGGACCATATCCAGTCCAACTCTGCTTCTGAAACTGAACAAAGCACTGGTCCTCTAACATCCAATGCTTGTCTGTTAAGATGAGAAACGTGTGAGCTCCGTGAAAGATGTAGTTCGTTTGAGCTGAAAAGTGACTGCCCTTACCTGAAATGAAGTCTTGCTTGTAGGAAGACACAGAGCCTGGGATTTAACTCCTTTTCTGAAGGGAAACACACAGCATAGTTCTCATCCATGGATCACACTCTGCTTTAGAATGAGAAGCACTCTCTTGCTTTCTACAGTCTCTAAGACAGTAGGAAACGTGAGTGTGCTGAGAACAAAAGAAGGGTGTTTCCTACACATATGGACCATACGTAGTCCAAATCTGCTTCTGAAACTGATACAAAGCACTGACCATGTTACATCCAATGCTTGTCAGTTAAGATGAGAAACGTGTGAGCCTCGTGAACGGTGTAGTTCGTTTGAGCAGAAAAGTGACTGCCCTTACCTGAAATGAAGTCTTGCTTGTAGGAAGACTAGGAGCCTGGGATTTTACTCCATTTCTGAAGTGAAACACACAGCAGTGTTCTCATCCATTGATCACACTCTGCTTTAGAACAAGAAGCACGCTCTTGCTTTCTAGATTCTCTAAGATAGCAGGAAATGTGAGTGTGCTGAGAACAAAAGAACGGTGTTTCCTACCCTTACGGACATTATATAGTCCAACTCTGCATCTGAAACTGATACAAAACACTGGTCCTCTAAAATCCAATGATTGTCTATTAAGATGAGAAACGTGTGAGCTCCGTGAAAGATGTAGTTAGTTTGAGCTGAAAAGTGACTGCCCTTACCTGAAATGAAGTCTTGCTTGTAGGAAGACACAGAGCCTGGGATTTAACTCCTTTTCTGAAGGGAAACACACAGCATAGTTCTCATCCATGGATCACACTCTGCTTTAGAGAGAGAAGCACTCTCTTGCTTTCTACAGTCTCTAAGACAGCAGGAAACGTGAGTGTGCTGAGAACAAAAGAAGGGTGTTTCCTACACATATGGACCATACGTAGTCCAAATCTGCTTCTGAAACTGATACAAAGCACTGACCATCTTACATCCAATGCTTGTCAGTTAAGATGAGAAACGTGTGAGCCTCGTGAACGGTGTAGTTCGTTTGAGCAGAAAAGTGACTGCTCTTACCTGAATTGAAGTCTTGCTTGTAGGAAGACTCACAGCCTGAGATTTAACTCCATTTCTGAAGTAAAACACACAGCCGTGTAATCATCCATTGATCAAACTCTGCTTTAGAACAAGAAGCACGCTCTTGCTTTCTAGATTCTCTAAGACAGCAGGAAACGTGAGTGTGCTGAGAACAAAAGAACGGTGTTTCCTACACATACGGACCATATCTAGTCCAACTCTTCTTCTGAAACTGATAGAATGCACTGGTCCTCTAACATCCAAATTTGTCAGTTAAGAGGAGAAACTTTTGAGCTTCGTGAAAGATGTAGTTCGTTTGAGCAGAAAAGTGACTGCCCTTACCTGAAACGAAGTCTTGCTTGTAGGAAGACTCAGAGCATGGGATTTAACTCCATTTCTGAAGTGAAACACACAGCAGTGTTCTCATCCATTGATCACACTCTGCTTTAGAACAAGAAGCACGATCATGCTTTCTAGAGTCTCTAAGACAGCAGGAAACGTGAGGTTGCTGAGAACAAAAGAACGGTGTTTCCTACACATACAGACCATATCTAGTCCAACTCTGCCTCTGAAACTGATACAAAGTCTGGTCCTCTAACATCCAATGCTTGTCAGTTAAGATGAGAAACGTGTGAGCTTTGTGAATGATGTAGTTCCTTTGAACTGAAAAGTGACTGCCCTTACCTGAAACGAAGTCTTGCTTGTAGTAAGACACAGAGCCTGGGATTTAAGTCCATTTCTGAAGGGAAACACACAGCATAGTTCTCATCCATGGATCACACTCTGCTTTATAACGAGAAGCACACTCTTGCTTACTAGAGTCTCTAATACAGCAGGGAATCTGAGTGTGCCCAGAACAAAAGAACGGTGTTTCCTACACATACTGACTATATGTAGTCCAAATCTTCTTCTGAAACTGATACAATGCACTGGTCCTCTAACATCCAATGCTTGTCTCTTAAGATGAGAAATGTGTGCTCAGTGAAGGATGTAGTTCGTTTGAGCTGGAAAGTGACTGCCATAGCTGAAACGAATTCTTGCTTGTAGGAAGACACAGAGCCTGGTTTTAACTCCATTTCTGAAGGGAAACACACAGCATAGTTCTCATCCATGGATCACACTCTGCTTTAGAGCGAGAAGCACACTCTTGCTTTCTAAAGTCTCTAAGCCAGCAGGAAACGTGAGTGTGCTGAGAACAAAAGAACGGTGTTTCCTACACATACGGACCATATCTAGTCCAACTCTGCTTCTGAAAGTGATACAAAGCACTGGTCCTCTAACATCCAATGCTTGTCAGTTAAGATGAGAAACGTGTGAGCTTAGTGAATGATGTAGTTCCTTTGATCTGAAAAGTGACTGCCCTTACCTGAAACGAAGTCTTGCTTGTAGTAAGACACAGAGCCTGGGATTTAAGTCCATTTCTGAAGGGAAACACACAGCATAGTTCTCATCCATGGATCCCACTCTGCATTAGAGCGAGAAGCACACTCTTGCTTTCTAGATTCTCTAATACAGCAGGAAATCTGAGTGTGCCCAGAACAAAAGAAGGGTGTTTCCTACACATATGGACCATATGTAGTCCAAATCTTCTTCTGAAACTGTTACAATGCACTGGTCCTCTAACATCCAATGCTTGTCTGTTAAGATGAGAAACGTGTGAGCTCAGTGAAGGATGTAGTTCGTTTGAGCTGGAAAGTGACTGCCCTTACCTGAAACGAAGTCTTGCTTGTAGGAAGACTCAGAGCCTGAGATTTAACTCCATTTCTGAAGTGAAACACACAGCAGTGTTTTCATCCATTGATCACACTCTGCTTTAGAACAAGAAGCACGATAGTGCTTTCTAGAGTCTCTAAGACAGCAGGAAACGTGAGATTGCTGAGAACAAAAGAACGGTGTTTCCTACACATACGGACCATATCCAGTCCAACTCTGCTTCTGAAACTGAACAAAGCACTGGTCCTCTAACATCCAATGCTTGTCTGTTAAGATGAGAAACGTGTGAGCTCCGTGAAAGATGTAGTTCGTTTGAGCTGAAAAGTGACTGCCCTTACCTGAAATGAAGTCTTGCTTGTAGGAAGACACAGAGCCTGGGATTTAACTCCTTTTCTGAAGGGAAACACACAGCATAGTTCTCATCCATGGATCACACTCTGCTTTAGAGTGAGAAGCACTCTCTTGCTTTCTACAGTCTCTAAGACAGTAGGAAACGTGAGTGTGCTGAGAACAAAAGAAGGGTGTTTCCTACACATATGGACCATACGTAGTCCAAATCTGCTTCTGAAACTGATACAAAGCACTGACCATGTTACATCCAATGCTTGTCAGTTAAGATGAGAAACGTGTGAGCCTCGTGAACGGTGTAGTTCGTTTGAGCAGAAAAGTGACTGCCCTTACCTGAAATGAAGTCTTGCTTGTAGGAAGACTAGGAGCCTGGGATTTTACTCCATTTCTGAAGTGAAACACACAGCAGTGTTCTCATCCATTGATCACACTCTGCTTTAGAACAAGAAGCACGCTCTTGCTTTCTAGATTCTCTAAGATAGCAGGAAATGTGAGTGTGCTGAGAACAAAAGAACGGTGTTTCCTACCCTTACGGACATTATATAGTCCAACTCTGCATCTGAAACTGATACAAAACACTGGTCCTCTAAAATCCAATGATTGTCTATTAAGATGAGAAACGTGTGAGCTCCGTGAAAGATGTAGTTAGTTTGAGCTGAAAAGTGACTGCCCTTACCTGAAATGAAGTCTTGCTTGTAGGAAGACTCACAGCCTGAGATTTAACTCCATTTCTGAAGTAAAACACACAGCCGTGTAATCATCCATTGATCAAACTCTGCTTTAGAACAAGAAGCACGCTCTTGCTTTCTAGATTCTCTAAGACAGCAGGAAACGTGAGTGTGCTGAGAACAAAAGAACGGTGTTTCCTACACATACGGACCATATCTAGTCCAACTCTTCTTCTGAAACTGATAGAATGCACTGGTCCTCTAACATCCAAATTTGTCAGTTAAGAGGAGAAACTTTTGAGCTTCGTGAAAGATGTAGTTCGTTTGAGCAGAAAAGTGACTGCCCTTACCTGAAACGAAGTCTTGCTTGTAGGAAGACTCAGAGCATGGGATTTAACTCCATTTCTGAAGTGAAACACACAGCAGTGTTCTCATCCATTGATCACACTCTGCTTTAGAACAAGAAGCACGATCGTGCTTTCTAGAGTCTCTAAGACAGCAGGAAACGTGAGGTTGCTGAGAACAAAAGAACGGTGTTTCCTACACATACAGACCATATCTAGTCCAACTCTGCCTCTGAAACTGATACAAAGTCTGGTCCTCTAACATCCAATGCTTGTCTGTTAAGATGAGAAACGTGTGAGCTCCGTGAACGATGTCGTTCGTTTGAGCTGAAAAGTGACTGCCCTTACCTGAAACAAAGTCTTGCTTGTAGGAAGACACAGAGCCTGGGATTTAACTCCTTTTCTGAAGGGAAACACACAGCATAGTTCTCATCCATGGATCACACTCTGCTTTAGAGCGAGAAGCACGCTCTTGCTTTCTACAGTCTCTAAGACAGCAGGAAACGTGAGTGTGCTGAGAACAAAAGAACGGTGTTTCGTACACTTACGGACCATATCTAGTCCAACTCTGCTTCTGAAAGTGATACAAAGCACTGGTCCTCTAACATCCAATGCTTGTCAGTTAAGATGAGAAACGTGTGAGCTTAGTGAATGATGTAGTTCCTTTGAACTGAAAAGTGACTGCCCTTACCTGAAACGAAGTCTTGCTTGTAGTAAGACACAGAGCCTGGGATTTAAGTCCATTTCTGAAGGGAAACACACAGCATAGTTCTCATCCATGGATCACACTCTGCTTTAGAACGAGAAGCACACTCTTGCTTACTAGAGTCTCTAATACAGCAGGGAATCTGAGTGTGCCCAGAACAAAAGAACGGTGTTTCCTACACATACTGACTATATGTAGTCCAAATCTTCTTCTGAAACTGATACAATGCACTGGTCCTCTAACATCCAATGCTTGTCTCTTAAGATGAGAAATGTGTGAGCTCAGTGAAGGATGTAGTTCGTTTGAGCTGGAAAGTGACTGCCATAGCTGAAAAGAATTCTTGCTTGTAGGAAGACACAGAGCCTGGTTTTAACTCCATTTCTGAAGGGAAACACACAGCATAGTTCTCATCCATGGATCACACTCTGCTTTAGAGCGAGAAGCACACTCTTGCTTTCTAAAGTCTCTAAGCCAGCAGGAAACGTGAGTGTGCTGAGAACAAAAGAACGGTGTTTCCTACACATACGGACCATATCTAGTCCAACTCTGCTTCTGAAAGTGATACAAAGCACTGGTCCTCTAACATCCAATGCTTGTCAGTTAAGACGAGAAACGTGTGAGCTTAGTGAATGATGTAGTTCCTTTGATCTGAAAAGTGACTGCCCTTACCTGAAACGAAGTCTTGCTTGTAGTAAGACACAGAGCCTGGGATTTAAGTCCATTTCTGAAGGGAAACACACAGCATAGTTCTCATCCATGGATCCCACTCTGCATTAGAGCGAGAAGCACACTCTTGCTTTCTAGATTCTCTAATACAGCAGGAAATCTGAGTGTGCCCAGAACAAAAGAAGGGTGTTTCCTACACATATGGACCATATGTAGTCCAAATCTTCTTCTGAAACTGTTACAATGCACTGGTCCTCTAACATCCAATGCTTGTCTGTTAAGATGAGAAACGTGTGAGCTCAGTGAAGGATGTAGTTCGTTTGAGCTGGAAAGTGACTGCCCTTACCTGAAACGAAGTCTTGCTTGTAGGAAGACTCAGAGCCTGAGATTTAACTCCATTTCTGAAGTGAAACACACAGCAGTGTTTTCATCCATTGATCACACTCTGCTTTAGAACAAGAAGCACGATAGTGCTTTCTAGAGTCTCTAAGACAGCAGGAAACGTGAGATTGCTGAGAACAAAAGAACGGTGTTTCCTACACATACGGACCATATCCAGTCCAACTCTGCTTCTGAAACTGAACAAAGCACTGGTCCTCTAACATCCAATGCTTGTCTGTTAAGATGAGAAACGTGTGAGCTCCGTGAAAGATGTAGTTCGTTTGAGCTGAAAAGTGACTGCCCTTACCTGAAATGAAGTCTTGCTTGTAGGAAGACACAGAGCCTGGGATTTAACTCCTTTTCTGAAGGGAAACACACAGCATAGTTCTCATCCATGGATCACACTCTGCTTTAGAGTGAGAAGCACTCTCTTGCTTTCTACAGTCTCTAAGACAGTAGGAAACGTGAGTGTGCTGAGAACAAAAGAAGGGTGTTTCCTACACATATGGACCATACGTAGTCCAAATCTGCTTCTGAAACTGATACAAAGCACTGACCATGTTACATCCAATGCTTGTCAGTTAAGATGAGAAACGTGTGAGCCTCGTGAACGGTGTAGTTCGTTTGAGCAGAAAAGTGACTGCCCTTACCTGAAATGAAGTCTTGCTTGTAGGAAGACTAGGAGCCTGGGATTTTACTCCATTTCTGAAGTGAAACACACAGCAGTGTTCTCATCCATTGATCACACTCTGCTTTAGAACAAGAAGCACGCTCTTGCTTTCTAGATTCTCTAAGATAGCAGGAAATGTGAGTGTGCTGAGAACAAAAGAACGGTGTTTCCTACCCTTACGGACATTATATAGTCCAACTCTGCATCTGAAACTGATACAAAACACTGGTCCTCTAAAATCCAATGATTGTCTATTAAGATGAGAAACGTGTGAGCTCCGTGAAAGATGTAGTTAGTTTGAGCTGAAAAGTGACTGCCCTTACCTGAAATGAAGTCTTGCTTGTAGGAAGACACAGAGCCTGGGATTTAACTCCTTTTCTGAAGGGAAACACACAGCATAGTTCTCATCCATGGATCACACTCTGCTTTAGAGAGAGAAGCACTCTCTTGCTTTCTACAGTCTCTAAGACAGCAGGAAACGTGAGTGTGCTGAGAACAAAAGAAGGGTGTTTCCTACACATATGGACCATACGTAGTCCAAATCTGCTTCTGAAACTGATACAAAGCACTGACCATCTTACATCCAATGCTTGTCAGTTAAGATGAGAAACGTGTGAGCCTCGTGAACGGTGTAGTTCGTTTGAGCAGAAAAGTGACTGCTCTTACCTGAATTGAAGTCTTGCTTGTAGGAAGACTCACAGCCTGAGATTTAACTCCATTTCTGAAGTAAAACACACAGCCGTGTAATCATCCATTGATCAAACTCTGCTTTAGAACAAGAAGCACGCTCTTGCTTTCTAGATTCTCTAAGACAGCAGGAAACGTGAGTGTGCTGAGAACAAAAGAACGGTGTTTCCTACACATACGGACCATATCTAGTCCAACTCTTCTTCTGAAACTGATAGAATGCACTGGTCCTCTAACATCCAAATTTGTCAGTTAAGAGGAGAAACTTTTGAGCTTCGTGAAAGATGTAGTTCGTTTGAGCAGAAAAGTGACTGCCCTTACCTGAAACGAAGTCTTGCTTGTAGGAAGACTCAGAGCATGGGATTTAACTCCATTTCTGAAGTGAAACACACAGCAGTGTTCTCATCCATTGATCACACTCTGCTTTAGAACAAGAAGCACGATCGTGCTTTCTAGAGTCTCTAAGACAGCAGGAAACGTGAGGTTGCTGAGAACAAAAGAACGGTGTTTCCTACACATACAGACCATATCTAGTCCAACTCTGCCTCTGAAACTGATACAAAGTCTGGTCCTCTAACATCCAATGCTTGTCTGTTAAGATGAGAAACGTGTGAGCTCCGTGAACGATGTCCTTCGTTTGAGCTGAAAAGTGACTGCCCTTACCTGAAACAAAGTCTTGCTTGTAGGAAGACACAGAGCCTGGGATTTAACTCCTTTTCTGAAGGGAAACACACAGCATAGTTCTCATCCATGGATCACACTCTGCTTTAGAGCGAGAAGCACGCTCTTGCTTTCTACAGTCTCTAAGACAGCAGGAAACGTGAGTGTGCTGAGAACAAAAGAACGGTGTTTCGTACACTTACGGACCATATCTAGTCCAACTCTGCTTCTGAAAGTGATACAAAGCACTGGTCCTCTAACATCCAATGCTTGTCAGTTAAGATGAGAAACGTGTGAGCTTAGTGAATGATGTAGTTCCTTTGAACTGAAAAGTGACTGCCCTTACCTGAAACGAAGTCTTGCTTGTAGTAAGACACAGAGCCTGGGATTTAAGTCCATTTCTGAAGGGAAACACACAGCATAGTTCTCATCCATGGATCACACTCTGCTTTAGAACGAGAAGCACACTCTTGCTTACTAGAGTCACTAATACAGCAGGGAATCTGAGTGTGCCCAGAACAAAAGAACGGTGTTTCCTACACATACTGACTATATGTAGTCCAAATCTTCTTCTGAAACTGATACAATGCACTGGTCCTCTAACATCCAATGCTTGTCTCTTAAGATGAGAAATGTGTGAGCTCAGTGAAGGATGTAGTTCGTTTGAGCTGGAAAGTGACTGCCATAGCTGAAAAGAATTCTTGCTTGTAGGAAGACACAGAGCCTGGTTTTAACTCCATTTCTGAAGGGAAACACACAGCATAGTTCTCATCCATGGATCACACTCTGCTTTAGAGCGAGAAGCACACTCTTGCTTTCTAAAGTCTCTAAGCCAGCAGGAAACGTGAGTGTGCTGAGAACAAAAGAAGGGTGTTTCCTACACATACGGACCATATCTAGTCCAACTCTGCTTCTGAAAGTGATACAAAGCACTGGTCCTCTAACATCCAATGCTTGTCAGTTAAGACGAGAAACGTGTGAGCTTAGTGAATGATGTAGTTCCTTTGATCTGAAAAGTGACTGCCCTTACCTGAAACGAAGTCTTGCTTGTAGTAAGACACAGAGCCTGGGATTTAAGTCCATTTCTGAAGGGAAACACACAGCATAGTTCTCATCCATGGATCCCACTCTGCATTAGAGCGAGAAGCACACTCTTGCTTTCTAGATTCTCTAATACAGCAGGAAATCTGAGTGTGCCCAGAACAAAAGAAGGGTGTTTCCTACACATATGGACCATATGTAGTCCAAATCTTCTTCTGAAACTGTTACAATGCACTGGTCCTCTAACATCCAATGCTTGTCTGTTAAGATGAGAAACGTGTGAGCTCAGTGAAGGATGTAGTTCGTTTGAGCTGGAAAGTGACTGCCCTTACCTGAAACGAAGTCTTGCTTGTAGGAAGACTCAGAGCCTGAGATTTAACTCCATTTCTGAAGTGAAACACACAGCAGTGTTTTCATCCATTGATCACACTCTGCTTTAGAACAAGAAGCACGATAGTGCTTTCTAGAGTCTCTAAGACAGCAGGAAACGTGAGATTGCTGAGAACAAAAGAACGGTGTTTCCTACACATACGGACCATATCCAGTCCAACTCTGCTTCTGAAACTGATACAAAGCACTGGTCCTCTAACATCCAATGCTTGTCTGTTAAGATGAGAAACGTGTGAGCTCCGTGAAAGATGTAGTTCGTTTGAGCTGAAAAGTGACTGCCCTTACCTGAAATGAAGTCTTGCTTGTAGGAAGACACAGAGCCTGGGATTTAACTCCTTTTCTGAAGGGAAACACACAGCATAGTTCTCATCCATGGATCACACTCTGCTTTAGAGAGAGAAGCACTCTCTTGCTTTCTACAGTCTCTAAGACAGTAGGAAACGTGAGTGTGCTGAGAACAAAAGAAGGGTGTTTCCTACACATATGGACCATACGTAGTCCAAATCTGCTTCTGAAACTGATACAAAGCACTGACCATCTTACATCCAATGCTTGTCAGTTAAGATGAGAAACGTGTGAGCCTCGTGAACGGTGTAGTTCGTTTGAGCAGAAAAGTGACTGCCCTTACCTGAAATGAAGTCTTGCTTGTAGGAAGACTAGGAGCCTGGGATTTTACTCCATTTCTGAAGTGAAACACACAGCAGTGTTCTCATCCATTGATCACACTCTGCTTTAGAACAAGAAGCACGCTCTTGCTTTCTAGATTCTCTAAGATAGCAGGAAATGTGAGTGTGCTGAGAACAAAAGAACGGTGTTTCCTACCCTTACGGACATTATATAGTCCAACTCTGCATCTGAAACTGATACAAAACACTGGTCCTCTAAAATCCAATGATTGTCTATTAAGATGAGAAACGTGTGAGCTCCGTGAAAGATGTAGTTAGTTTGAGCTGAAAAGTGACTGCCCTTACCTGAAATGAAGTCTTGCTTGTAGGAAGACACAGAGCCTGGGATTTAACTCCTTTTCTGAAGGGAAACACACAGCATAGTTCTCATCCATGGATCACACTCTGCTTTAGAGAGAGAAGCACTCTCTTGCTTTCTACAGTCTCTAAGACAGCAGGAAACGTGAGTGTGCTGAGAACAAAAGAAGGGTGTTTCCTACACATATGGACCATACGTAGTCCAAATCTGCTTCTGAAACTGATACAAAGCACTGACCATCTTACATCCAATGCTTGTCAGTTAAGATGAGAAACGTGTGAGCCTCGTGAACGGTGTAGTTCGTTTGAGCAGAAAAGTGACTGCTCTTACCTGAATTGAAGTCTTGCTTGTAGGAAGACTCACAGCCTGAGATTTAACTCCATTTCTGAAGTAAAACACAAAGCCGTGTAATCATCCATTGATCAAACTCTGCTTTAGAACAAGAAGCACGCTCTTGCTTTCTAGATTCTCTAAGACAGCAGGAAACGTGAGATTGCTGAGAACAAAAGAACGGTGTTTCCTACACATACGGACCATATCTAGTCCAACTCTGCCTCTGAAACTGATACAAAGTCTGGTCCTCTCACATCCAATGCTTGTCAGTTAAGATGAGAAACGTGTGAGCTTTGTGAATGATGTAGTTCATTTGAGCAGAAAAGTGACTGCCCTTACATGAAACGAAGTCTTGCTTGTAGTAAGACACAGAGCCTGGGATTTAAGTCCATTTCTGAATGGAAACACACAGCATAGTTCTCATCCATGGATCACACTCTGCTTTAGAGCGAGAAGCACACTCTTGCTTTCTAGATTCTCTAATACAGCAGGAAATCTGAGTGTGCCCAGAACAAAAGAAGGGTGTTTCCTACACATATGGACCATATGTAGTCCAAATCTGCTTCTGAAACTGATACAAAGCACTGACCATCTTACATCCAATGCTTGCCAGTTATGATGAGAAACGTGTGAGCTTCGTGAACAGTGTAGTTTGTTTGAGCAGAAAAGTGACTGCCCTTACCTGAATTGAAGTCTTCCTTATAGGAAGACTCAGAGCCTGGGATTTAACTCCATTTCTGAAGTAAAACACACAGCCGTGTAATCATCCATTGATCAAACTCTGCTTTAGAACAAGAAGCACGCTCTTGCTTTCTAGATTCTCTAAGATAGCAGGAAATGTGAGTGTGCTGAGAACAAAAGAACGGTGTTTCCTACCCTTACGGACATTATATAGGACAACTCTGCATCTGAACCTGATACAAAACACTGGTCCTCTAAAATCCAATGCTTGTCTATTAAGATGAGAAACGTGTGAGCTTCGTGAATGATGTAGTTCGTTTGAGCTGGAAAGTGACTGCCCTTACCTCAAATGAAGTCTTGCCTGTAGGAAGACACAGAGTCTGGGATTTAACTACATTTCTGAACGGAAACATACAGCATAGTTCTCATCAATGGTTCACACTCTGCTTTAGAGCGAGAAGCACACTCTTGCTTTCTAAAGTCTCTAAGACAGCAGGAAACGTGAGTGTGCTGAGAATAAAGAACGGTGTTTCCTACACATATGGACCATATCTAGTCCAACTCTGCTTCTGTAAGTGATACAAAGCACTGGTCCTCTAACATCCAATGCTTGTCAGTTAAGATTAGAAACTTGTGAGCTTAGTGAATGATGTAGTTCCTTTGATCTGAAAAGTGACTGCCCTTACCTGAAACGAAGTCTTGCTTGTAGTAAGACACAGAGCCTGGGATTTAAGTCCATTTCTGAAGGGAAACACACAGCATAGTTCTCATCCATGGATCACACTCTGCTTTAGAGCGAGAAGCACGCTCTTGCTTTCTAAAGTCTCTAAGCCAGCAGGAAACGTGAGTGTGCTGAGAACAAAAGAACGGTGTTTCCTACACATACGGACCATATCTAGTCCAACTCTGCTTCTTAAAGTGATACAAAGCACTGGTCCTCTAACATCCAATGCTTGTCAGTTAAGATGAGAAACGTGTGAGCTTAGTGAATGATGTAGTTCCTTTGAACTGAAAAGTGACTGCCCTTACCTGAAATGAATTCTTGCTTGTAGTAAGACTCAGAGTCTGGGATTTAAGTCCATTTCTGAAGGGAAACACTCAGCATAGTTCTCATCCATGGATCACACTCTGCTTTAGAGCGAGAAGCACACTCTTGCTTTCTAGATTCTCTAATACAGCAGGAAATCTGAGTGTACCCAGAACAAAAGAAGGGTGTTTCCTACACATACGGACCATATGTAGTCCAAATCTTCTTCTGAAACTGTTACAATGCACTGGTCCTCTAATATCCAATGCTTGTCTGTTAAGATGAGAAACGTGTGAGCTCAG
This sequence comes from Onychomys leucogaster, assembly GCA_949786385.1. Classification (NCBI taxonomy): domain Eukaryota; kingdom Metazoa; phylum Chordata; class Mammalia; order Rodentia; family Cricetidae; genus Onychomys; species Onychomys leucogaster. The sequence goes on along the minus strand of CATKUP010000129.1, from coordinate 175,163 downwards.
TGAAGGATGTAGTTCGTTTGAGCTGGAAAGTGACTGCCCTTACCTGAAACGAAGTCTTGCTTGTAGGAAGACTCAGAGCCTGAGATTTAACTCCACTTCTGAAGTGAAACACACAGCAGTGTTTTCATCCATTGATCACACTCTGCTTTAGAACAAGAAGCACGATAGTGCTTTCTAGAGTCTCTAAGACAGCAGGAAACGTGAGATTGCTGAGAACAAAAGAACGGTGTTTCCTACACATACGGACCATATCCAGTCCAACTCTGCTTCTGAAACTGATACAAAGCACTGGTCCTCTAACATCCAATGCTTGTCTGTTAAGATGAGAAACGTGTGAGCTCCGTGAAAGATGTAGTTCGTTTGAGCTGAAAAGTGACTGCCCTTACCTGAAATGAAGTCTTGCTTGTAGGAAGACACAGAGCCTGGGATTTAACTCCTTTTCTGAAGGGAAACACACAGCATAGTTCTCATCCATGGATCACACTCTGCTTTAGAGCGAGAAGCACACTCTTGCTTACTAGAGTCTCTAATACAGCAGGGAATCTGAGTGTGCCCAGAAAAAAAGAACGGTGTTTCCTACTCATACTGACTATATGTAGTCCAAATCTTCTTCTGAAACTGATACAATGCACTGGTCCTCTAACATCCAATGCTTGTCTGTTAAGATGAGAAACGTGTGAGCTCAGTGAAGGATGTAGTTCGTTTGAGCTGGAAAGTGACTGCCATAGCTGAAACGAATTCTTGCTTGTAGGAAGACACAGAGCCTGGGATTTAACTCCATTTCTGACGGGAAACACACAGCTTAGTTCTCATCCATGGATCACTCTCTGCTTTAGAGCGAGAAGCACGCTCTTGCTTTCTAAAGTCTCTAAGCCAGCAGGAAACGTGAGTGTGCTGAGAACAAAAGAACGGTGTTTCCTACACATACGGACCATATATAGTCCAACTCTGCTTCTGAAAGTGATACAAAGCACTGGTCCTCTAACATACAATGCTTGTCAGTTAAGATGAGAAACGTGTGAGCTTAGTGAATGATGTAGTTCCTTTGAACTGAAAAGTGACTGCCCTTACCTGAAATGAAGTCTTGCTTGTAGTAAGACTCTGCGCCTGGGATTTAAGTCCATTTCTGAAGGGAAACACACAGCATAGTTCTCATCCATGGATCACACTCTGCTTTAGAGCGAGAAGCACACTCTTGCTTTCTAGATTCTCTAATACAGCAGGAAATCTGAGTGTGCCCAGAACAAAAGAAGGGTGTTTCCTACACATATGGACCATATGTAGTCCAAATCTTCTTCTGAAACTGTTACAATGCACTGGTCCTCTAACATCCAATGCTTGTCTGTTAAGATGAGAAACGTGTGAGCTCAGTGAAGGATGTAGTTCGTTTGAGCTGGAAAGTGACTGCCCTAACCTGAAACGAAGTCTTGATTGTAGGAAGACTCAGAGCCTGAGATTTAACTCCATTTCTGAAGTGAAATACACAGCATAGTTCTCATCCATGGATCACACTCTGCTTTAGAGCGAGAAGCACACTCTTGCTTTATAGAGTCTCTAATACAGCAGGAAATCTGAGTGTGCCCAGAACAAAAGAACTGTGTTTCCTACACATAAGGACAATATGTAATCCAAATCTTCTTCTGAAACTGATAGAATGCACTGGTCCTCTAACATCCAATGCTTGTCAGTAAAGATGAGAATCGTGTGATCTTCGTGAAAGATGTAGTTCGTTTGAGCAGAAAAGTGACTGCCCTTACCTGAAACGAAGTCTTGCTTGTAGGAAGACTCAGAGCATGGGATTTAACTCCATTTCTGAAGTGAAACACACAGCAGTGTTCTCATCCATTGATCACACTCACTTTAGAACAAGAAGCACGATAGTGCTTTCTAGAATCTCTAAGAGAGCAGGAAACGAGAGTTTGCTGAGAACAAAAGAACGGTGTTTCCTACACATACGGACCATATCCAGTGCAACTCTGCTTCTGAAACTGATACAAAGCACTGGTCCTCTAACATCCAATGCTTGTCTGTTAAGATGAGAAACATGTGAGCTCCTTGAACGATGTCGTTCGTTTGAGCTGAAAAGTGACTGCCCTTACCTGAAACGAAGTCTTGCCTGTAGGAAGACACAGAGTCTGGGATTTAACTCCAATTCTGAACGGAAACATACAGCATAGTTCTCATCCATGGTTCACACTCTGCTTTAGAGCAAGAAGCACGCTCTTGCTTTCTAAAGTCTCTAAGACAGCAGGAAACGTGAGTGTGTTGAGAACAAAAGAACGGTGTTCCTACACATACGGACCATATCTAGTCCAACTCTGCTTCTGAAAGTGATACAAAGCACTGGTCCTCTAACATCCAATGCTTGTCAGTTAAGATGAGAAACGTGTGAGCTCCGTGAAAGATGTAGTTCGTTTGAGCTGAAAAGTGACTGCCCTTACCTGAAATGAAGTCTTGCTTGTAGGAAGACACAGAGCCTGGGATTTAACTCCTTTTCTGAAGGGAAACACACAGCATAGTTCTCATCCATGGATCACACTCTGCTTTAGAGAGAAAAGCACTCTCTTGCTTTCTACAGTCTCTAAGACAGCAGGAAACGTGAGTGTGCTGAGAAAAAAAGAAGGGTTTTTCCTACACATATGGACCATACGTAATCCAAATCTGCTTCTGAAACTGATACAAAGCACTGACCATCTTACATCCAATGCTTGTCAGTTAAGATGAGAAACGTGTGAGCCTCGTGAACGGTGTAGTTCGTTTGAGCAGAAAAGTGACTGCTCTTACCTGAAACGAAGTCTTTCTTGTAGTAAGACACAGAGACTGGGATTTAACTCCATTTCTGAAGGGAAACATACAGCATAGTTCTCATTAATGGATCACACTCTGCTTTAGAGCAAGAAGCACGCTCTTGCTTTCTAGATTCTCTAATATAGCAGGAAATCTGAGTGTGCCCAGAACAAAAGAACGGTGTTTCCTACAATTACGGACATTATATAGTCCAACTCTGCATCTGAAACTGATACAAATCACTGGTCCTCTATCATCCAATGCTTCTCTGTTAAGATGAGAAACGTGTGAGCTCAGTGAAGTATGTAGTTCGTTTGAGCTGGAAAGTGCCTGCCCTTACCTGAAACGAAGTCTTGCTTGTTGGAAGACACAGAGCCTGGGATTTAACTCCATTTCTGAAGGGAAACACACAGCATAGTTCTCATCCATGGATCACACTCTGCTTTAGAGCGAGAAGCACGCTCTTGCTTTCTAGATTCTCTAATACAGCAGGAAATCTGAGTGTACCCAGAACAAAAGAAGGGTGTTTCCTACACATATGGACCATATGTAGTCCAAATCTTCTTCTGAAACTGTTACAATGCACTGGTCCTCTAACATCCAATGCTTGTCTGTTAAGATGAGAAACGTGTGAGCTCAGTGAAGGATGTAGTTCGTTTGAGCTGGAAAGTGACTGCCCTTACCTGAAACGAAGTCTTGCTTGTAGGAAGACTCAGAGCCTGAGATTTAACTCCATTTCTGAAGTGAAACACACAGCAGTGTTTTCATCCATTGATCACACTCTGCTTTAGAACAAGAAGCACGATAGTGCTTTCTAGAGTCTCTAAGACACCAGGAAACGTGAGATTGCTGAGAACAAAAGAACGGTGTTTCCTACACATACGGACCATATCCAGTCCAACTCAGCTTCTGAAACTGATACAAAGCACTGGTCCTCTAACATCCAATGCTTGTCTGTTAAGATGAGAAATGTGTGAGCTCCGTGAATGATGTAGTTCGTTTGAGCTGAAAAGTGACTGCCCTTACCTGAAATGAAGTCTTGCTTGTAGGAAGACACAGAGCCTGGGATTTAACTCCTTTTCTGAAGGGAAACACACAGCATAGTTCTCATCCATGGATCACACTCTGCTTTAGAGCGAGAAGCACACTCTTGCTTACTAGAGTCTCTAATACAGCAGGGAATCTGAGTGTGCCCAGAAAAAAAGAACGGTGTTTCCTACTCATACTGACTATATGTAGTCCAAACCTTCTTCTGAAACTGATACAATGCACTGGTCCTCTAACATCCAATGCTTGTCTGTTAAGATGAGAAACGTGTGAGCTCAGTGAAGGATGTAGTTCGTTTGAGCTGGAAAGTGACTGCCATAGCTGAAACGAATTCTTGCTTGTAGGAAGACACAGAGCCTGGGATTTAACTCCATTTCTGACGGGAAACACACAGCATAGTTCTCATCCATGGATCACTCTCTGCTTTAGAGCGAGAAGCACGCTCTTGCTTTCTAAAGTCTCTAATACAGCAGGAAATCTGAGTGTGCCCAGAACAAAAGAACGGTGTTTCCTACACATATGGACCATATGTAGTCCAAATCTGCTTCTGAAACTGATACAAAGCACTGACCATCTAACATCCAATGCTTATCAGTTAAGATGAGACACGTGTGAGCTTCTTGAACAATGTAGTTCGTTTGAGCAGAAAAGTGACTGCCCTTACCTGAAACGAAGTCTTGCTTGTAGGAAGACATAGAGCCTGGGATTTAACTACCTTTCTGAAGGGAAACACACAGCATAGTTTACATGCATGGATCACACTCTGCTTTAGAGCGAGAAGCACGCTCTTGCTTTCTAAAGTCTCTAAACAGCAGGAAACGTGAGTGTGCTGAGAACAAAAAACGGTGTTTCCTACACATACGGACCATATCTAGTCCAAATCTGCTTCTGAAACAGATACGAAGCACTGGTCCTCTAACATCCAATGCTTTTCAGTTAAGATGAGAAACGTGTGAGCTGAGTGAACGATGTAGTTCTTTTGAGCTATGAAGTGACTGCCCTTACCTGAAACGAAGTCTTGCTTGAAGGGAGACTCAGAGCCTGGGATTTAAGTCCATTTCTGAAGGGAAACACACAGCATAGTTCTCATCCATGGATCACACTCTGCTTTAGAGCGAGAAGCACGCTCTCGCTTTCTAGAGTCTCTAAGACAGCAGGAAACGTGAGTGTGCTGAGAACAAAAGAACGGTGTTTCCTACACATACGGACCATATGTAGTCCAAATCTTCTTCTGAAACTGTTACAATGCACTGGTCCTCTAACATCCAATGCTTGTCTGTTAAGATGAGAAACGTGTGAGCTCAGTGAAGGATGTAGTTCGTTTGAGCTGGAAAGTGACTGCCCTAACCTGAAACGAAGTCTTGATTGTAGGAAGACTCAGAGCCTGAGATTTAACTCCATTTCTGAAGTGAAATACACAGCATAGTTCTCATCCATGGATCACACTCTGCTTTAGAGCGAGAAGCACACTCTTGCTTTATAGAGTCTCTAATACAGCAGGAAATCTGAGTGTGCCCAGAACAAAAGAACTGTGTTTCCTACACATAAGGACAATATGTAATCCAAATCTTCTTCTGAAACTGATAGAATGCACTGGTCCTCTAACATCCAATGCTTGTCAGTAAAGATGAGAATCGTGTGATCTTCGTGAAAGATGTAGTTCGTTTGAGCAGAAAAGTGACTGCCCTTACCTGAAACGAAGTCTTGCTTGTAGGAAGACTCAGAGCATGGGATTTAACTCCATTTCTGAAGTGAAACACACAGCAGTGTTCTCATCCATTGATCACACTCACTTTAGAACAAGAAGCACGATAGTGCTTTCTAGAATCTCTAAGAGAGCAGGAAACGAGAGTTTGCTGAGAACAAAAGAACGGTGTTTCCTACACATACGGACCATATCCAGTGCAACTCTGCTTCTGAAACTGATACAAAGCACTGGTCCTCTAACATCCAATGCTTGTCTGTTAAGATGAGAAACATGTGAGCTCCTTGAACGATGTCGTTCGTTTGAGCTGAAAAGTGACTGCCCTTACCTGAAACGAAGTCTTGCCTGTAGGAAGACACAGAGTCTGGGATTTAACTCCAATTCTGAACGGAAACATACAGCATAGTTCTCATCCATGGTTCACACTCTGCTTTAGAGCAAGAAGCACGCTCTTGCTTTCTAAAGTCTCTAAGACAGCAGGAAACGTGAGTGTGTTGAGAACAAAAGAACGGTGTTCCTACACATACGGACCATATCTAGTCCAACTCTGCTTCTGAAAGTGATACAAAGCACTGGTCCTCTAACATCCAATGCTTGTCAGTTAAGATGAGAAACGTGTGAGCTCCGTGAAAGATGTAGTTCGTTTGAGCTGAAAAGTGACTGCCCTTACCTGAAATGAAGTCTTGCTTGTAGGAAGACACAGAGCCTGGGATTTAACTCCTTTTCTGAAGGGAAACACACAGCATAGTTCTCATCCATGGATCACACTCTGCTTTAGAGAGAAAAGCACTCTCTTGCTTTCTACAGTCTCTAAGACAGCAGGAAACGTGAGTGTGCTGAGAAAAAAAGAAGGGTTTTTCCTACACATATGGACCATACGTAATCCAAATCTGCTTCTGAAACTGATACAAAGCACTGACCATCTTACATCCAATGCTTGTCAGTTAAGATGAGAAACGTGTGAGCCTCGTGAACGGTGTAGTTCGTTTGAGCAGAAAAGTGACTGCTCTTACCTGAAACGAAGTCTTTCTTGTAGTAAGACACAGAGACTGGGATTTAACTCCATTTCTGAAGGGAAACATACAGCATAGTTCTCATTAATGGATCACACTCTGCTTTAGAGCAAGAAGCACGCTCTTGCTTTCTAGATTCTCTAATATAGCAGGAAATCTGAGTGTGCCCAGAACAAAAGAACGGTGTTTCCTACAATTACGGACATTATATAGTCCAACTCTGCATCTGAAACTGATACAAATCACTGGTCCTCTATCATCCAATGCTTCTCTGTTAAGATGAGAAACGTGTGAGCTCAGTGAAGTATGTAGTTCGTTTGAGCTGGAAAGTGCCTGCCCTTACCTGAAACGAAGTCTTGCTTGTTGGAAGACACAGAGCCTGGGATTTAACTCCATTTCTGAAGGGAAACACACAGCATAGTTCTCATCCATGGATCACACTCTGCTTTAGAGCGAGAAGCACGCTCTTGCTTTCTAGATTCTCTAATACAGCAGGAAATCTGAGTGTACCCAGAACAAAAGAAGGGTGTTTCCTACACATATGGACCATATGTAGTCCAAATCTTCTTCTGAAACTGTTACAATGCACTGGTCCTCTAACATCCAATGCTTGTCTGTTAAGATGAGAAACGTGTGAGCTCAGTGAAGGATGTAGTTCGTTTGAGCTGGAAAGTGACTGCCCTTACCTGAAACGAAGTCTTGCTTGTAGGAAGACTCAGAGCCTGAGATTTAACTCCATTTCTGAAGTGAAACACACAGCAGTGTTTTCATCCATTGATCACACTCTGCTTTAGAACAAGAAGCACGATAGTGCTTTCTAGAGTCTCTAAGACACCAGGAAACGTGAGATTGCTGAGAACAAAAGAACGGTGTTTCCTACACATACGGACCATATCCAGTCCAACTCAGCTTCTGAAACTGATACAAAGCACTGGTCCTCTAACATCCAATGCTTGTCTGTTAAGATGAGAAATGTGTGAGCTCCGTGAATGATGTAGTTCGTTTGAGCTGAAAAGTGACTGCCCTTACCTGAAATGAAGTCTTGCTTGTAGGAAGACACAGAGCCTGGGATTTAACTCCTTTTCTGAAGGGAAACACACAGCATAGTTCTCATCCATGGATCACACTCTGCTTTAGAGCGAGAAGCACACTCTTGCTTACTAGAGTCTCTAATACAGCAGGGAATCTGAGTGTGCCCAGAAAAAAAGAACGGTGTTTCCTACTCATACTGACTATATGTAGTCCAAACCTTCTTCTGAAACTGATACAATGCACTGGTCCTCTAACATCCAATGCTTGTCTGTTAAGATGAGAAACGTGTGAGCTCAGTGAAGGATGTAGTTCGTTTGAGCTGGAAAGTGACTGCCATAGCTGAAACGAATTCTTGCTTGTAGGAAGACACAGAGCCTGGGATTTAACTCCATTTCTGACGGGAAACACACAGCATAGTTCTCATCCATGGATCACTCTCTGCTTTAGAGCGAGAAGCACGCTCTTGCTTTCTAAAGTCTCTAATACAGCAGGAAATCTGAGTGTGCCCAGAACAAAAGAACGGTGTTTCCTACACATATGGACCATATGTAGTCCAAATCTGCTTCTGAAACTGATACAAAGCACTGACCATCTAACATCCAATGCTTATCAGTTAAGATGAGACACGTGTGAGCTTCTTGAACAATGTAGTTCGTTTGAGCAGAAAAGTGACTGCCCTTACCTGAAACGAAGTCTTGCTTGTAGGAAGACATAGAGCCTGGGATTTAACTACCTTTCTGAAGGGAAACACACAGCATAGTTTACATGCATGGATCACACTCTGCTTTAGAGCGAGAAGCACGCTCTTGCTTTCTAAAGTCTCTAAACAGCAGGAAACGTGAGTGTGCTGAGAACAAAAAACGGTGTTTCCTACACATACGGACCATATCTAGTCCAAATCTGCTTCTGAAACAGATACGAAGCACTGGTCCTCTAACATCCAATGCTTTTCAGTTAAGATGAGAAACGTGTGAGCTGAGTGAACGATGTAGTTCTTTTGAGCTATGAAGTGACTGCCCTTACCTGAAACGAAGTCTTGCTTGAAGGGAGACTCAGAGCCTGGGATTTAAGTCCATTTCTGAAGGGAAACACACAGCATAGTTCTCATCCATGGATCACACTCTGCTTTAGAGCGAGAAGCACGCTCTCGCTTTCTAGAGTCTCTAAGACAGCAGGAAACGTGAGTGTGCTGAGAACAAAAGAACGGTGTTTCCTACACATACGGACCATATCTAGTCCAACTCTTCTTCTGAAACTGATAGAATGCACTGGTCCTCTAACATCCAATGCTTGTCATTTAAGATGAGAAACGTGTGAGCTTTGTGAATGATGTAGTTCCTTTGAACTGAAAAGTGACTGCCCTTACCTTAAACGAATTCTTGCTGGTAGTAAGACACAGAGCCTGGGATTTAAGTCCATTTCTGAAGGGAAACACACAGCATAGTTCTCATCCATGGATCACACTCTGCTTTAGAGCGAGAAGCACACTCTTGCTTTATAGAGTCTCTAATACAGCAGGAAATCTGAGTGTGCCGAGAACAAAAGAACGGTGTTTCCTACACATATGGACCATATGTAGTCCAAATCGTCTTCTGAAACTGTTACAATGCACTGGTCCTCTAACATCCAATGCTTGTCTGTTAAGATGAGAAACGTGTGAGCTCAGTGAAGGATGTAGTTCGTTTGAGCTGGAAAGTGACTGCCCTTACCTGAAACGAAGTCTTGCTTGTAGGAAGACTCAGAGCCTGAGATTTAACTCCATTTCTGAAGTGAAACACACAGCAGTGTTTCAATCCATTGATCACACTCTGCTTTAGAACAAGAAGCACGATAGTGCTTTCTAGAGTCTCTAAGACAGCAGGAAACGTGAGATTGCTAAGAACAAAAGAACGGTGTTTCCTACACATACGGACCATATCCAGTCCAACTCTGCTTCTGAAACTGATACAAAGCACTGGTCCTCTAACATCCAATGCTTGACTGTTAAGATGAGAAACGTGTGAGCTCCGTGAAAGATGTAGTTCGTTTGAGCTGAAAAGTGACTGCCCTTACCTGAAATGAAGTCTTGCTTGTAGGAAGACACAGAGCCTGGGATTTAACTCCTTTTCTGAAGGGAAACACACAGCAGTGTTCTCATCCATTGATCACACTCTGCTTTAGAGCGAGAAGCACACTCTTGCTTACTAGAGTCTCTAATACAGCAGGGAATCTGAGTGTGCCCAGAAAAAAAGAACGGTGTTTCCTACTCATACTGACTATATGTAGTCCAAATCTTCTTCTGAAACTGATACAATGCACTGGTCCTCTAACATCCAATGCTTGTCTCTTAAGATGAGAAACGTGTGAGCTCAGTGAAGTATGTAGTTCGTTTGAGCTGGAAAGTGACTGCCATAGCTGAAACGAATTCTTGCTTGTAGGAAGACACAGAGCCTGGGATTTAACTCCATTTCTGACGGGAAACACACAGCATAGTTCTCATCCATGGATCACTCTCTGCTTTAGAGCAAGAAGCACGCTCTTGCTTTCTAAAGTCTCTAAGCCAGCAGGAAACGTGAGTGTGCTGAGTACAAAAGAACGGTGTTTCCTACACATACGGACCATATATAGTCCAACTCTGCTTCTGAAAGTGATACAAAGCACTGGTCCTCTAACATACAATGCTTGTCAGTTAAGATGAGAAACGTGTGAGCTTAGTGAATGATGTATTTCCTTTGAACTGAAAAGTGACTGCCCTTACCTGAAATGAAGTCTTGTTTGTAGTAAGACTCAGAGCCTGGGATTTAAGTCCATTTCTGAAGGGAAACACTCAGCATAGTTCTCATCCATGGATCACACTCTGCTTTAGAGCGAGAAGCACACTCTTGCTTTCTAGATTCTCTAATACAGCAGGAAATCTGAGTGTGCCCAGAACAAAAGAAGGGTGTTTCCTACACATATGGACCATATGTAGTCCAAATCTTCTTCTGAAACTGTTACAATGCACTGATCCTCTAACATCCAATGCTTGTCTGTCTAGATGAGAAACGTGTGAGCTCAGTGAAGGATGTAGTTCGTTTGAGCTGGAAAGTGACTGCCCTAACCTGAAACGAAGTTTTGATTGTAGGAAGACTCAGAGCCTGAGATTTAACTCCATTTCTGAAGTGAAATGCACAGCATAGTTCTCATCCATGGATCACACTCTGCTTTAGAACAAGAAGCACGATCGTGCTTTCTAGAGTCTGTAAGACAGCAGGAAACGTGAGGTTGCTGAGAACAAAAGAACGGTGTTTCCTACACATACGGACCATATCTAGTCCAACTCTGCTTCTGAAACTGATGCAAAGCACTGGTCCTCTAACATCCAATGCTTGTCTGTTAAGATGAGAAACGTGTGAGCTCCCTGAACGATGTCGTTCGTTTGAGCTGAAAAGTGACTGCCCTTACCTGAAACGAAGTCTTGCTTGTAGGAAGACACAGAGCCTGCGATTTAACTCCTTTTCTGAAGGGAAACACACAGCATAGTTCTCATCCATGGATCACACTCTGCTTTAGAGCGAGAAGCACGCTCTTGCTTTCTACAGTCTCTAAGACAGCAGGAAACGTGAGTGTGCTGAGAACAAAAGAACGGTGTTTCCTACACATACGGACCATATCTAGTCCAACTCTGCTTCTGAAAGTGATACAAAGCACTGGTCCTCTAACATCCAATGCTTGTCAGTTAAGATGAGAAACGTGTGAGCTTTGTGAATGATGTAGTTCCTTTTAACTGAAAAGTGACTGCCCTTACCTGAAACGAAGTCTTGCTTGTAGTAAGACACAGAGCCTGGGATTTAAGTCCATTTCTGAAGGGAAACATACAGCATAGTTCTCATCCATGGATCACACTCTGCTTTAGAGCGAGAAGCACACAATTGCTTACTAGAGTCTCTAATACAGCAGGAAATCTGAGTGTGCCCAGAACAAAAGAACGGTGTTTCCTACACATATGGACCATATGTAGTCCAAATCTGCTTCTGAAACTGATACAAAGCACTGACCATCTAACATCCAATGCTTATCAGTTAAGATGAGACACGTGTGAGCTTCGTGAACAATGTAGTTCGTTTGAGCAGAAAAGTGACTGCCCTTACCTGAAACGAAGTCTTGCTTGTAGGAAGACATAGAGCCTGGGATTTAACTACCTTTCTGAAGGGAAACACACAGCATAGTTTACATGCATGGATCACACTCTGCTTTAGAGCGAGAAGCACGCTCTTGCTTTCTAAAGTCTCTAAACAGCAGGAAACGTGAGTGTGCTTAGAACAAAAGAACGGTGTTTCCTACACATACGGACCATATCTAGTCCAAATCTGCTTCTGAAACAGATACAAAGCACTGGTCCTCTAACATCCAATGCTTTTCAGTTAAGATGAGAAACGTGTGAGCTCAGTGAACGATGTAGTTCTTTTGAGCTGTAAAGTGACTGCCCTTACCTGAAACGAAGTCTTGCTTGAAGGGAGACTCAGAGCCTGGGATTTAAGTCCATTTCTGAAGGGAAACACACAGCATAGTTCTCATCCATGGATCACACTCTGCTTTAGAGCGAGAAGCATGCTCTCGCTTTCTAGAGTCTCTAAGACAGCAGGAAACGTGAGTGTGCTGAGAACAAAAGAACGGTGTTTCCTACACATACGGACCATATCTAGTCCAACTCTTCTTCTGAAACTGATAGAATGCACTGGTCCTCTAACATCCAATGCTTGTCATTTAAGATGAGAAACGTGTGAGCTTTGTGAATGATGTAGTTCCTTTGAACTGAAAAGTGACTGCCCTTACCTTAAACGAATTCTTGCTTGTAGTAAGACACAGAGCCTGGGATTTAAGTCCATTTCTGAAGGGAAACACACAGCATAGTTCTCATCCATGGATCACACTCTGCTTTAGAGCGAGAAGCACACTCTTGCTTTATAGAGTCTCTAATACAGCAGGAAATCTGACTGTGCCCAGAACAAAAGAACGGTGTTTCCTACACATAAGTACAATATGTAATCCAAATCTTCTTCTGAAACTGATAGAATGCACTGGTCCTCTAACATCCAATGCTTGTCAGTTAAGATGAGAAACTTTTGAGTTTCGTGAAAGATGTAGTTCGTTTGAGCAGAAAAGTGACTGCCCTTACCTGAAACGTAGTCTTGCTTGTAGTAAGACACAGAGCCTGGGATTTAAGTCCATTTCTGAAGGGAAACACACAGCATAGTTCTCATCCATGGATCACACTCTGCTTTAGAGCGAGAAGCATGCTCTCGCTTTCTAGAGTCTCTAAGACAGCAGGAAACGTGAGTGTGCTGAGAACAAAAGAACGGTGTTTCCTACACATACGGACCATATCTAGTCCAACTCTGCTTCTGAAACTGATGCAAAGCACTGGTCCTCTAACATCCAATGCTTGTCTGTTAAGATGAGAAACGTGTGAGGTCCATGAACGATGTCGTTCGTTTGAGCTGAAAAGTGACTGCCCTTACCTGAAACGAAGTCTTGCTTGTAGGAAGACACAGAGCCTGCGATTTAACTCCTTTTCTGAAGGGAAACACACAGCATAGTTCTCATCCACGGATCACACTCTGCTTTAGAGCGAGAAGCACGCTCTTGCTTTCTACAGTCTCTAAGACAGCAGGAAACGTGAGTGTGCTGAGAACAAAAGAACGGTGTTTCCTACATTTACGGACCATATCTAGTCCAACTCTGCTTCTGAAAGTGATACAAAGCACTGGTCCTCTAACATCCAATGCTTGTCAGTTAAGATGAGAAACGTGTGAGCTTTGTGAATGATGTAGTTCATTTGAGCAGAAAAGTGACTGCCCTTACCTGAAACGAAGTCTTGCTTGTAGTAAGACACAGAGCCTGGGATTTAAGTCCATTTCTGAATGGAAACACACAGCATAGTTCTCATCCATGGATCACACTCTGCTTTAGAGCGAGAAGCACACTCTTGCTTACTAGAGTCTCTAATACAGCAGGAAATCTGAGTGTGCCCAGAACAAAAGAAGGGTGTTTCCTACACATATGGACCATATGTAGTCCAAATCTGCTTCTGAAACTGATACAAAGCACTGACCATCTTACATCCAATGCTTGTCAGTTAAGATGAGAAACGTGTGAGCTTCGTGAACGGTGTAGTTCGTTTGAGCAGAAAAGTGACTGCCCTTACCTGAATTGAAGTCTTCCTTATAGGAAGACTCAGAGCCTGGGATTTAACTCCATTTCTGAAGTAAAACACACAGCCGTGTAATCATCCATTGATCAAACTCTGCTTTAGAACAAGAAGCATGCTCTTGCTTTCTAGATTCTCTAAGACAGCAGGAAATGTGAGTGTGCTGAGAACAAAAGAACGGTGTTTCCTACCCTTACGGACATTATATAGTCCAACTCTGCATCTGAAACTGATACAAAACACTGGTCCTCTAACATCCAATGCTTGTCAATTAAGATGAGAATCGTGTGAGCTTCGTGAAAGATGTAGTTCATTTGAGCAGAAAACTGACTGCCCTTACCTGAAACGAAGTCTTACTTGTAGGAAGACACAGAGCCTGGGATTTAAGTCCATTTCTGAAGGGAAACATATGGCATAGTTCTCATCCATGGATCACTCTCTGCTTTAGAGCGAGAAGCACACTCTTGCTTTATAGAGTCTCTAATACAGCAGGAAATCTGAGTGTGCCGAGAACAAAAGAACGGTGTTTCCTACACATATGGACCATATGTAGTCCAAATCTTCTTCTGAAACTGTTACAATGCACTGGTCCTCTAACATCCAATGCTTGTCTGTTAAGATGAGAAACGTGTGAGCTCAGTGAAGGATGTAGTTCGTTTGAGCTGGAAAGTGACTGCCCTTACCTGAAACGAAGTCTTGCTTGTAGGAAGACTCAGAGCCTGAGATTTAACTCCATTTCTGAAGTGAAACACACAGCAGTGTTTTCATCCATTGATCACACTCTGCTTTAGAACAAGAAGCACGATAGTGCTTTCTAGAGTCTCTAAGACAGCAGGAAACGTGAGATTGCTAAGAACAAAAGAACGGTGTTTCCTACACATACGGACCATATCCAGTCCAACTCTGCTTCTGAAACTGATACAAAGCACTGGTCCTCTAACATCCAATGCTTGTCTGTTAAGATGAGAAACGTGTGAGCTTCGTGAAAGATGTAGTTCGTTTGAGCTGAAAAGTGACTGCCCTTACCTGAAATGAAGTCTTGCTTGTAGGAAGACACAGAGCCTGGGATTTAACTCCTTTTCTGAAGGGAAACACACAGCAGTGTTCTCATCCATTGATCACACTCTGCTTTAGAGCGAGAAGCACACTCTTGCTTACTAGAGTCTCTAATACAGCAGGGAATCTGAGTGTGCCCAGAAAAAAAGAACGGTGTTTCCTACTCATACTGACTTTATGTAGTCCAAATCTTCTTCTGAAACTGATACAATGCACTGGTCCTCTAACATCCAATGCTTGTCTCTTAAGATGAGAAACGTGTGAGCTCAGTGAAGTATGTAGTTCGTTTGAGCTGGAAAGTGACTGCCATAGCTGAAACGAATTCTTGCTTGTAGGAAGACACAGAGCCTGGGATTTAACTCCATTTCTGACGGGAAACACACAGCATAGTTCTCATCCATGGATCACTCTCTGCTTTAGAGCGAGAAGCACGCTCTTGCTTTCTAAAGTCTCTAAGCCAGCAGGAAACGTGAGTGTGCTGAGAACAAAAGAACGGTGTTTCCTACACATACGGACCATATATAGTCCAACTCTGCTTCTGAAAGTGATACAAAGCACTGGTCCTCTAACATACAATGCTTGTCAGTTAAGATGAGAAACGTGTGAGCTTAGTGAATGATGTAGTTCCTTTGAACTGAAAAGTGACTGCCCTTACCTGAAATGAAGTCTTGCTTGTAGTAAGACTCAGAGCCTGGGATTTAAGTCCATTTCTGAAGGGAAACACTCAGCATAGTTCTCATCCATGGATCACACTCTGCTTTAGAGCGAGAAGCACACTCTTGCTTTCTAGATTCTCTAATACAGCAGGAAATCTGAGTGTGCCCAGAACAAAAGAAGGGTGTTTCCTACACATATGGACCATATGTAGTCCAAATCTTCTTCTGAAACTGTTACAATGCACTGATCCTCTAACATCCAATGCTTTTCTGTCTAGATGAGAAACGTGTGAGCTCAGTGAAGGATGTAGTTCGTTTGAGCTGGAAAGTGACTGCCCTAACCTGAAACGAAGTCTTGATTGTAGGAAGACTCAGAGCCTGCGATTTAACTCCATTTCTGAAGTGAAATACACAGCATAGTTCTCATCCATGGATCACACTCTGCTTTAGAACAAGAAGCACGATCGTGCTTTCTAGAGTCTCTAAGACAGCAGGAAACGTGAGGTTGCTGAGAACAAAAGAACGGTGTTTCCTACACATACGGACCATATCTAGTCCAACTCTGCTTCTGAAACTGATGCAAAGCACTGGTCCTCTAACATCCAATGCTTGTCTGTTAAGATGAGAAACGTGTGAGCTCCCTGAACGATGTCGTTCGTTTGAGCTGAAAAGTGACTGCCCTTACCTGAAACGAAGTCTTGCTTGTAGGAAGACACAGAGCCTGCGATTTAACTCCTTTTCTGAAGGGAAACACACAGCATAGTTCTCATCCATGGATCACACTCTGCTTTAGAGCGAGAAGCACGCTCTTGCTTTCTACAGTCTCTAAGACAGCAGGAAACGTGAGTGTGCTGAGAACAAAAGAACGGTGTTTCCTACCCTTACGGACATTATATAGTCCAACTCTGCATCTGAAACTGATACAAAACACTGGTCCTCTAACATCCAATGCTTGTCAATTAAGATGAGAATCGTGTGAGCTTCGTGAAAGATGTAGTTCATTTGAGCAGAAAACTGACTGCCTTTACCTGAAACGAAGTCTTACTTGTAGGAAGACACAGAGCCTGGGATTTAAGTCCATTTCTGAAGGGAAACATATGGCATAGTTCTCATCCATGGATCACTCTCTGCTTTAGAGCGAGAAGCACACTCTTGCTTACTAGAGTCTCTAATACAGCAGGAAATCTGAGTGTGCCCAGAACAAAAGAACGGTGTTTCCTACACATATGGACCATATGTAGTCCAAATCTGCTTCTGAAACTGATACAAAGCACTGACCATCTAACATCCAATGCTTATCAGCTAAGATGAGAAACGTGTGAGCTTCGTGAACAATGTAGTTCTTTTGAGCTGTAAAGTGACTGCCCTTACCTGAAACGAAGTCTTGCTTGTAGGGAGACTCAGAGCCTGGGATTTAAGTCCATTTCTGAAGGGAAACACACAGCATAGTTCTCATCCATGGATCACACTCTGCTTTAGAGCGAGAAGCACGCTCTCGCTTTCTAGAGTCTCTAAGACAGCAGCAAACGTGAGTGTGCTGAGAACAAAAGAACGGTGTTTCCTACACATATGGACCATATCTAGTCCAACTGTTCTGAAACTGATAGAATGCACTGGTCCTCTAACATCCAATGCTTGTCATTTAAGATGAGAAACGTATGAGCTTTGTGAATGATGTAGTTCCTTTGAACTGAAAAGTGACTGCCCTTACCTGAAACGAATTCTTGCTTGTAGTAAGACACAGAGCCTGAGATTTAAGTCCATTTCTGAAGGGAAACACGCAGCATTGTTCTCATCCATGGATCACACTCTGCTTTAGAGAGAGAAGCACACTCTTGCTTTATAGAGTCTCTAATACAGCAGGAAATCTGAGTGTGCCCAGAACAAAAGAACGGTGTTTCCTACACATAAGGAAAATATGTAATCCAAATCTTCTTCTGAAACTGATAGAATGCACTGGTCCTCTAACATCCAATGCTTGTCAGTTAAGATGAGAAACATTTGAGCTTCGTGAAAGATGTAGTTCGTTTGAGCAGAAAAGTGACTGCCCTTACCTGAAACGAAGTTTTGCTTGTAGGAACACTCAGAGCATGGGATTTAACTCCATTTCTGAAGTGAAACACACAGCAGTGTTCTCATCCATTGATCACACTCTGCTTTAGAACAAGAAGCACGATCGTGCTTTCTAGAGTCTCTAAGACAGCAGGAAACGTGAGGTTGCTGAGAACAAAAGAACGGTGTTTCCTACACATACGGACCATATCTAGTCCAACTCTGCTTCTGAAACTGATGCAAAGCACTGGTCCTCTAACATCCAATGCTTGTCTGTTAAGATGAGAAACGTGTGAGCTCCCTGAACGATGTCGTTCGTTTGAGCTGAAAAGTGACTGCCCTTACCTGAAACGAAGTCTTGCTTGTAGGAAGACACAGAGCCTGGGATTTAACTCCTTTTCTGAAGGGAAACACACAGCATAGTTCTCATCCATGGATCACACTCTGCTTTAGAGCGAGAAGCACGCTCTTGCTTTCTACAGTCTCTAAGACAGCAGGAAACGTGAGTGTGCTGAGAACAAAAGAACGGTGTTTCCTACATTTACGGACCATATCTAGTCCAACTCTGCTTCTGAAAGTGATACAAAGCACTGGTCCTCTAACATCCAATGCTTGTCAGTTAAGATGAGAAACGTGTGAGCTTCGTGAATGATGTAGTTCATTTGAGCAGAAAAGTGACTGCCCTTACATGAAACGAAGTCTTGCTTGTAGTAAGACACAGAGCCTGGGATTTAAGTCCATTTCTGAAGGGAAACACACAGCATAGTTCTCATCCATGGATCACACTCTGCTTTAGAGCGAGAAGCACACTCTTGCTTTCTAGATTCTCTAATACAGCAGGAAATCTTAGTGTGCCCAGAACAAAAGAAGGGTGTTTCCTACACATATGGACCATATGTAGTCCAAATCTGCTTCTGAAACTGATACAAAGCACTGACCATCTTACATCCAATGCTTGTCAGTTAAGATGAGAAACGTGTGAGCTTCGTGAACGGTGTAGTTCGTTTGAGCAGAAAAGTGACTGCCCTTACCTGAATTGAAGTCTTCCTTATAGGAAGACTCAGAGCCTAGGATTTAACTCCATTTCTGAAGTAAAACACACAGCCGTATAATCATCCATTGATCAAACTCTGCTTTAGAACAAGAAGCACGCTCTTGCTTTCTAGATTCTCTAAGACAGCAGGAAATGTGAGTGTGCTGAGAACAAAAGAACGGTGTTTCCTACCCTTACGGACATTATATAGTCCAACTCTGCATCTGAAACTGATACAAAACACTGGTCCTCTAACATCCAATGCTTGTCAATTAAGATGAGAATCGTGTGAGCTTCGTGAAAGATGTAGTTCATTTGAGCAGAAAACTGACTGCCCTTACCTGAAACGAAGTCTTGCTTGTAGGAAGACACAGAGCCTGGGATTTAAGTCCATTTCTGAAGGGAAACATACGGCATAGTTCTCATCCATGGATCACTCTCTGCTTTAGAGCGAGAAGCACACTCTTGCTTACTAGAGTCTCTAATACAGCAGGAAATCTGAGTGTGCCCAGAACAAAAGAACGGTGTTTCCTACACATATGGACCATATGTAGTCCAAATCTGCTTCTGAAACTGATACAAAGCACTGCCCATCTAACATCCAATGCTTATCAGTTAAGATGAGAAACGTGTGAGCTTCGTGAACAATGTAGTACTTTTGAGCTGTAAAGTGACTGCCCTTACCTGAAACGAAGTCTTGCTTGTAGGGAGACTCAGAGCCTGGGATTTAAGTCCATTTCTGAAGGGAAACACACAGCATAGTTCTCATCCATGGATCACACTCTGCTTTAGAGCGAGAAGCACGCTCTCGCTTTCTAGAGTCTCTAAGACAGCAGGAAACGTGAGTGTGCTGAGAACAAAAGAACGGTGTTTCCTACACATATGGACCATATCTAGTCCAACTCTTCTGAAACTGATAGAATGCACTGGTCCTCTAACATCCAATGCTTGTCATTTAAGATGAGAAACGTATGAGCTTTGTGAATGATGTAGTTCCTTTGAACTGAAAAGTGACTGCCCTTACCTGAAACGAATTCTTGCTTGTAGTAAGACACAGAGCCTGAGATTTAAGTCTATTTCTGAAGGGAAACACGCAGCATTGTTCTCATCCATGGATCACACTCTGCTTTAGAGAGAGAAGCACACTCTTGCTTTATAGAGTCTCTAATACAGCAGGAAATCTGAGTGTGCCCAGAACAAAAGAACGGTGTTTCCTACACATAAGGAAAATATGTAATCCAAATCTTCTTCTGAAACTGATAGAATGCACTGGTCCTCTAACATCCAATGCTTGTCAGTTAAGATGAGAAACTTTTGAGCTTCGTGAAAGATGTAGTTCGTTTGAGCAGAAAAGTGACTGCCCTTACCTGAAACGAAGTTTTGCTTGTAGAAACACTCAGAGCATGGGATTTAACTCCATTTCTGAAGTGAAACACACAGCAGTGTTCTCATCCATTGATCACACTCTGCTTTAGAACAAGAAGCACGATCGTGCTTTCTAGAGTCTCTAAGACAGCAGGAAACGTGAGGTTGCTGAGAACAAAAGAACGGTGTTTCCTACACATACGGACCATATCTAGTCCAACTCTGCTTCTGAAACTGATGCAAAGCACTGGTCCTCTAACATCCAATGCTTGTCTGTTAAGATGAGAAACGTGTGAGCTCCCTGAACGATGTCGTTCGTTTGAGCTGAAAAGTGACTGCCCTTACCTGAAACGAAGTCTTGCTTGTAGGAAGACACAGAGCCTGGGATTTAACTCCTTTTCTGAAGGGAAACACACAGCATAGTTCTCATCCATGGATCACACTCTGCTTTAGAGCGAGAAGCACGCTCTTGCTTTCTACAGTCTCTAAGACAGCAGGAAACGTGAGTGTGCTGAGAACAAAAGAACGGTGTTTCCTACATTTACGGACCATATCTAGTCCAACTCTGCTTCTGAAAGTGATACAAAGCACTGGTCCTCTAACATCCAATGCTTGTCAGTTAAGATGAGAAACGTGTGAGCTTCGTGAATGATGTAGTTCATTTGAGCAGAAAAGTGACTGCCCTTACATGAAACGAAGTCTTGCTTGTAGTAAGACACAGAGCCTGGGATTTAAGTCCATTTCTGAAGGGAAACACACAGCATAGTTCTCATCCATGGATCACACTCTGCTTTAGAGCGAGAAGCACACTCTTGCTTTCTAGATTCTCTAATACAGCAGGAAATCTTAGTGTGCCCAGAACAAAAGAAGGGTGTTTCCTACACATATGGACCATATGTAGTCCAAATCTGCTTCAGAAACTGATACAAAGCACTGACCATCTTACATCCAATGCTTGTCAGTTAAGATGAGAAACGTGTGAGCTTCGTGAACGGTGTAGTTCGTTTGAGCAGAAAAGTGACTGCCCTTACCTGAATTGAAGTCTTCCTTATAGGAAGACTCAGAGCCTAGGATTTAACTCCATTTCTGAAGTAAAACACACAGCCGTATAATCATCCATTGATCAAACTCTGCTTTAGAACAAGAAGCACGCTCTTGCTTTCTAGATTCTCTAAGACAGCAGGAAATGTGAGTGTGCTGAGAACAAAAGAACGGTGTTTCCTACCCTTACGGACATTATATAGTCCAACTCTGCATCTGAAACTGATACAAAACACTGGTCCTCTAACATCCAATGCTTGTCAATTAAGATGAGAATCGTGTGAGCTTCGTGAAAGATGTAGTTCATTTGAGCAGAAAACTGACTGCCCTTACCTGAAACGAAGTCTTGCTTGTAGGAAGACACAGAGCCTGGGATTTAAGTCCATTTCTGAAGGGAAACATACGGCATAGTTCTCATCCATGGATCACTCTCTGCTTTAGAGCGAGAAGCACACTCTTGCTTACTAGAGTCTCTAATACAGCAGGAAATCTGAGTGTGCCCAGAACAAAAGAACGGTGTTTCCTACACATATGGACCATATGTAGTCCAAATCTGCTTCTGAAACTGATACAAAGCACTGCCCATCTAACATCCAATGCTTATCAGTTAAGATGAGAAACGTGTGAGCTTCGTGAACAATGTAGTTCTTTTGAGCTGTAAAGTGACTGCCCTTACCTGAAACGAAGTCTTGCTTGTAGGGAGACTCAGAGCCTGGGATTTAAGTCCATTTCTGAAGGGAAACACACAGCATAGTTCTCATCCATGGATCACACTCTGCTTTAGAGCGAGAAGCACGCTCTCGCTTTCTAGAGTCTCTAAGACAGCAGGAAACGTGAGTGTGCTGAGAACAAAAGAACGGTGTTTCCTACACATATGGACCATATCTAGTCCAACTCTTCTGAAACTGATAGAATGCACTGGTCCTCTAACATCCAATGCTTGTCATTTAAGATGAGAAACGTATGAGCTTTGTGAATGATGTAGTTCCTTTGAACTGAAAAGTGACTGCCCTTACCTGAAACGAATTCTTGCTTGTAGTAAGACACAGAGCCTGAGATTTAAGTCTATTTCTGAAGGGAAACACGCAGCATTGTTCTCATCCATGGATCACACTCTGCTTTAGAGAGAGAAGCACACTCTTGCTTTATAGAGTCTCTAATACAGCAGGAAATCTGAGTGTGCCCAGAACAAAAGAACGGTGTTTCCTACACATAAGGAAAATATGTAATCCAAATCTTCTTCTGAAACTGATAGAATGCACTGGTCCTCTAACATCCAATGCTTGTCAGTTAAGATGAGAAACTTTTGAGCTTCGTGAAAGATGTAGTTCGTTTGAGCAGAAAAGTGACTGCCCTTACCTGAAACGAAGTTTTGCTTGTAGAAACACTCAGAGCATGGGATTTAACTCCATTTCTGAAGTGAAACACACAGCAGTGTTCTCATCCATTGATCACACTCTGCTTTAGAACAAGAAGCACGATCGTGCTTTCTAGAGTCTCTAAGACAGCAGGAAACGTGAGGTTGCTGAGAACAAAAGAACGGTGTTTCCTACACATACGGACCATATCTAGTCCAACTCTGCTTCTGAAACTGATGCAAAGCACTGGTCCTCTAACATCCAATGCTTGTCTGTTAAGATGAGAAACGTGTGAGCTCCCTGAACGATGTCGTTCGTTTGAGCTGAAAAGTGACTGCCCTTACCTGAAACGAAGTCTTGCTTGTAGGAAGACACAGAGCCTGGGATTTAACTCCTTTTCTGAAGGGAAACACACAGCATAGTTCTCATCCATGGATCACACTCTGCTTTAGAGCGAGAAGCACGCTCTTGCTTTCTACAGTCTCTAAGACAGCAGGAAACGTGAGTGTGCTGAGAACAAAAGAACGGTGTTTCCTACATTTACGGACCATATCTAGTCCAACTCTGCTTCTGAAAGTGATACAAAGCACTGGTCCTCTAACATCCAATGCTTGTCAGTTAAGATGAGAAACGTGTGAGCTTCGTGAATGATGTAGTTCATTTGAGCAGAAAAGTGACTGCCCTTACATGAAACGAAGTCTTGCTTGTAGTAAGACACAGAGCCTGGGATTTAAGTCCATTTCTGAAGGGAAACACACAGCATAGTTCTCATCCATGGATCACACTCTGCTTTAGAGCGAGAAGCACACTCTTGCTTTCTAGATTCTCTAATACAGCAGGAAATCTTAGTGTGCCCAGAACAAAAGAAGGGTGTTTCCTACACATATGGACCATATGTAGTCCAAATCTGCTTCAGAAACTGATACAAAGCACTGACCATCTTACATCCAATGCTTGTCAGTTAAGATGAGAAACGTGTGAGCTTCGTGAACGGTGTAGTTCGTTTGAGCAGAAAAGTGACTGCCCTTACCTGAATTGAAGTCTTCCTTATAGGAAGACTCAGAGCCTAGGATTTAACTCCATTTCTGAAGTAAAACACACAGCCGTATAATCATCCATTGATCAAACTCTGCTTTAGAACAAGAAGCACGCTCTTGCTTTCTAGATTCTCTAAGACAGCAGGAAATGTGAGTGTGCTGAGAACAAAAGAACGGTGTTTCCTACCCTTACGGACATTATATAGTCCAACTCTGCATCTGAAACTGATACAAAACACTGGTCCTCTAACATCCAATGCTTGTCAATTAAGATGAGAATCGTGTGAGCTTCGTGAAAGATGTAGTTCATTTGAGCAGAAAACTGACTGCCCTTACCTGAAACGAAGTCTTGCTTGTAGGAAGACACAGAGCCTGGGATTTAAGTCCATTTCTGAAGGGAAACATACGGCATAGTTCTCATCCATGGATCACTCTCTGCTTTAGAGCGAGAAGCACACTCTTGCTTACTAGAGTCTCTAATACAGCAGGAAATCTGAGTGTGCCCAGAACAAAAGAACGGTGTTTCCTACACATATGGACCATATGTAGTCCAAATCTGCTTCTGAAACTGATACAAAGCCCTGCCCATCTAACATCCAATGCTTATCAGTTAAGATGAGAAACGTGTGAGCTTCGTGAACAATGTAGTTCTTTTGAGCTGTAAAGTGACTGCCCTTACCTGAAACGAAGTCTTGCTTGTAGGGAGACTCAGAGCCTGGGATTTAAGTCCATTTCTGAAGGGAAACACACAGCATAGTTCTCATCCATGGATCACACTCTGCTTTAGAGCGAGAAGCACGCTCTCGCTTTCTAGAGTCTCTAAGACAGCAGGAAACGTGAGTGTGCTGAGAACAAAAGTACGGTGTTTCCTACACATATGGACCATATCTAGTCCAACTCTTCTGAAACTGATAGAATGCACTGGTCCTCTAACATCCAATGCTTGTCATTTAAGATGAGAAACGTATGAGCTTTGTGAATGATGTAGTTCCTTTGAATTGAAAAGTGACTGCCCTTACCTGAAACGAATTCTTGCTTGTAGTAAGACACAGAGCCTGAGATTTAAGTCTATTTCTGAAGGGAAACACGCAGCATTGTTCTCATCCATGGATCACACTCTGCTTTAGAGAGAGAAGCACACTCTTGCTTTATAGAGTCTCTAATACAGCAGGAAATCTGAGTGTGCCCAGAACAAAAGAACGGTGTTTCCTACACATAAGGAAAATATGTAATCCAAATCTTCTTCTGAAACTGATAGAATGCACTGGTCCTCTAACATCCAATGCTTGTCAGTTAAGATGAGAAACTTTTGAGCTTCGTGAAAGATGTAGTTCGTTTGAGCAGAAAAGTGACTGCCCTTACCTGAAACGAAGTTTTGCTTGTAGAAACACTCAGAGCATGGGATTTAACTCCATTTCTGAAGTGAAACACACAGCAGTGTTCTCATCCATTGATCACACTCTGCTTTAGAACAAGAAGCACGATCGTGCTTTCTAGAGTCTCTAAGACAGCAGGAAACGTGAGGTTGCTGAGAACAAAAGAACGGTGTTTCCTACACATACGGACCATATCTAGTCCAACTCTGCTTCTGAAACTGATGCAAAGCACTGGTCCTCTAACATCCAATGCTTGTCTGTTAAGATGAGAAACGTGTGAGCTCCCTGAACGATGTCGTTCGTTTGAGCTGAAAAGTGACTGCCCTTACCTGAAACGAAGTCTTGCTTGTAGGAAGACACAGAGCCTGGGATTTAACTCCTTTTCTGAAGGGAAACACACAGCATAGTTCTCATCCATGGATCACACTCTGCTTTAGAGCGAGAAGCACGCTCTTGCTTTCTACAGTCTCTAAGACAGCAGGAAACGTGAGTGTGCTGAGAACAAAAGAACGGTGTTTCCTACATTTACGGACCATATCTAGTCCAACTCTGCTTCTGAAAGTGATACAAAGCACTGGTCCTCTAACTTCCAATGCTTGTCAGTTAAGATGAGAAACGTGTGAGCTTCGTGAATGATGTAGTTCATTTGAGCAGAAAAGTGACTGCCCTTACATGAAACGAAGTCTTGCTTGTAGTAAGACACAGAGCCTGGGATTTAAGTCCATTTCTGAAGGGAAACACACAGCATAGTTCTCATCCATGGATCACACTCTGCTTTAGAGCGAGAAGCACACTCTTGCTTTCTAGATTCTCTAATACAGCAGGAAATCTTAGTGTGCCCAGAACAAAAGAAGGGTGTTTCCTACACATATGGACCATATGTAGTCCAAATCTGCTTCAGAAACTGATACAAAGCACTGACCATCTTACATCCAATGCTTGTCAGTTAAGATGAGAAACGTGTGAGCTTCGTGAACGGTGTAGTTCGTTTGAGCAGAAAAGTGACTGCCCTTACCTGAATTGAAGTCTTCCTTATAGGAAGACTCAGAGCCTAGGATTTAACTCCATTTCTGAAGTAAAACACACAGCCGTATAATCATCCATTGATCAAACTCTGCTTTAGAACAAGAAGCACGCTCTTGCTTTCTAGATTCTCTAAGACAGCAGGAAATGTGAGTGTGCTGAGAACAAAAGAACGGTGTTTCCTACCCTTACGGACATTATATAGTCCAACTCTGCATCTGAAACTGATACAAAACACTGGTCCTCTAACATCCAATGCTTGTCAATTAAGATGAGAATCGTGTGAGCTTCGTGAAAGATGTAGTTCATTTGAGCAGAAAACTGACTGCCCTTACCTGAAACGAAGTCTTGCTTGTAGGAAGACACAGAGCCTGGGATTTAAGTCCATTTCTGAAGGGAAACATACGGCATAGTTCTCATCCATGGATCACTCTCTGCTTTAGAGCGAGAAGCACACTCTTGCTTACTAGAGTCTCTAATACAGCAGGAAATCTGAGTGTGCCCAGAACAAAAGAACGGTGTTTCCTACACATATGGACCATATGTAGTCCAAATCTGCTTCTGAAACTGATACAAAGCCCTGCCCATCTAACATCCAATGCTTATCAGTTAAGATGAGAAACGTGTGAGCTTCGTGAACAATGTAGTTCTTTTGAGCTGTAAAGTGACTGCCCTTACCTGAAACGAAGTCTTGCTTGTAGGGAGACTCAGAGCCTGGGATTTAAGTCCATTTCTGAAGGGAAACACACAGCATAGTTCTCATCCATGGATCACACTCTGCTTTAGAGCGAGAAGCACGCTCTCGCTTTCTAGAGTCTCTAAGACAGCAGGAAACGTGAGTGTGCTGAGAACAAAAGTACGGTGTTTCCTACACATATGGACCATATCTAGTCCAACTCTTCTTCTGAAACTGATAGAATGCTCTGGTCCTCTAACATCCAATGCTTGTCATTTAAGATGAGAAACGTATGAGCTTTGTGAATGATGTAGTTCCTTTGAACTGAAAAGTGACTGCCCTTACCTGAAATGAATTCTTGCTTGTAGTAAGACACAGAGCCTGGGATTTAAGTCCATTTCTGAAGGGAAACACACAGCATTGTTCTCATCCATGGATCACACTCTGCTTTAGAGAGAGAAGCACACTCTTGCTTTATAGAGTCTCTAATACAGCAGGAAATCTGAGTGTGCCCAGTACAAAAGAACGGTGTTTCCTACACATAAGGAAAATATGTAATCCAAATCTGCTTCTGAAACTGATAGAATGCACTGGTCCTCTAACATCCAATGCTTGTCAGTTAAGATGAGAAACTTTTGAGCTTCGTGAAAGATGTAGTTCGTTTGAGCAGAAAAGTGACTGCCCTTACCTGAAACGAAGTCTTGCTTGTAGGAAGACTCAGAGCATGGGATTTAACTCCATTTCTGAATTGAAACACACAGCAGTGTTCTCATCCATTGATCACACTCTGCTTTAGAACAAGAAGCACGATCGTGCTTTCTAGAGTCTCTAAGACAGCAGGAAACGTGAGGTTGCTGAGAACAAAAGAATGGTGTTTCCTACACATACGGACCATATCTAGTCCAACTCTGCTTCTGAAACTGATGCAAAGCACTGGTCTTCTAACATCCAATGCTTGTCTGTTAAGATGAGAAACTTGTGAGCTCTCTGAACGAAGTCGTTCGTTTGAGCTGAAAAGTGACTGCCCTTACCTGAAACGAAGTCTTGCTTGTAGGAAGACACAGAGCCTGGGATTTAACTCCTTTTCTGAAGGGAAACACACAGCATAGTTCTCATCCATGGATCACACTCTGCTTTAGAGCGAGAAGCACGCTCTTGCTTTCTACAGTCTCTAAGACAGCAGGAAACGTGAGTGTGCTGAGAACAAAAGAACGGTGTTTCCTATATTTACGGACCATATCTAGTCCAACTCTGCTTCTGAAAGTGATACAAAGCACTGGTCCTCTAACATCCAATGCTTGTCAGTTAAGATGAGAAACGTGTGAGCTTAGTGAATGATGTAGTTCCTTTAAACTGAAAAGTGACTGCCCTTACCTGAAACGAAGTCTTGCTTGTAGTAAGACACAGAGCCTGGGATTTAAGTCCATTTCTGAAGGGAAACACACAGCATAGTTCTCATCCATGGATCACACTCTGCTTTAGAGCGAGAAGCACACTCTTGCTTACTAGAGTCTCTAAGACAGCAGGAAACGTGAGTGTGCTGAGAACAAAAGAACGGTGTTTCCTACACATACGGACCATATCTAGTTCAACTCTGCTTCTGAAACTGATAGAATGCACTGGTCCTCTAACATCCAATGCTTGTCATTTAAGATGAGAAACATGTGAGCTCAGTGAAGGATGTAGTTCGTTTGAGCTGGAAAGTGACTGCCATAGCTGAAACAAATTCTTGCTTGTAGGAAGACACAGAGACTGGGATTTAACACCATTTCTGAAGGGAAACACAAAGCATAGTTTTCATCCATGTATCACACTCTGCTTTAGAGCGAGAAGCACGCTCTTGCTTTCTAAAGTCTCTAAGCCAGCAGGAAACGTGTGTGTGCTGAGAACAAAAGAACGGTGTTTCCTACACATACGGACCATATCTAGTCCAACTCTGCTTCTGAAAGTGATACAAAGCACTGGTCCTCTAACATCCAATGCTTGTCAGTTAAGATGAGAAACGTGTGAGCTTACTGAATGAAGTAGTTCCTTTGAACTGAAAAGTGACTGCCCTTACCTGAAACGAAGTCTTGCTTGTAGGAAGACACAGAGCCTGGGATTTAAGTCCATTTCTGAAGGGAAACACACAGCATAGTTCTCATCCATGGATCACACTCTGCTTTAGAGCGAGAAGCACACTCTTGCTTTCTAGATTCTCTAATACAGCAGGAAATCTGAGTGTGCCCAGAACAAAAGAAGGGTGTTTCCTACACATAAGGACCATATGTTGTCCAAATCTTCTTCTGAAACTGTTACAATGCCCTGGTCCTCTAACATCCAATGCTTGTCAGTTAAGATGAGAATCGTGTGAGCTTCGTGAAAGATGTAGTTCGTTTGAGAATAAAAGTGACTGCCCTTACCTGAAACGAAGTCTTGCTTGTAGGAAGACTCAGAGCCTGGGATTTAAGTCCATTTCTGAAGTGAAACACACAGCAGTGTTCTCATCCATTGATCACACTCTGCTTTAGAACAAGAAGCACGATAGTGCTTTCTAGAGTCTCTAAGGCAGCAGGAAAAGTGAGTTTGCTGAGAACAAAAGAACGGTGTTTCCTGCACATACGGACCATATCCAGTCCAACTCTGCTTCTGAAACTGATACAAAGCACTGGTCCTCTAACATCCAATGCTTGTCATTTAAGATGAGAAACGTGTGAGCTCCGTGAACGATGTAGTTCGTTTGAGCTGAAAAGTGACTGCCCTTTCCTGAAACGAAATCTTGCTTGTAGGAAGACTCAGAGCCTGGGATTTAACTCCATTTCTGAATTGAAACACACAGCAGTGTTCTTATCCATGGATCACACTCTGCTTTAGAACAAGAAGCACGCTCTTGCTTTCTACAGTCTCTAAGACAGCAGGAAACGTGAGGTTGCTGAGAACAAAAGAACGGTGTTTCCTACACATACGGACCATATCTAGTCCAACTCTGCTTCTGAAACTGATGCAAAGCACTGGTCCTCTAACATCCAATGCTTGTCTGTTAAGATGAGAAACGTGTGAGCTCTCTGAACGGTGTCGTTCGTTTGAGCTGAAAAGTGACTGCCCTTACCTGAAACGAAGTCTTGCTTGTAGGAAGACACAGAGCCTGGGATTTAACTCCTTTTCTGAAGGGAAACACACAGCATAGTTCTCATCCATGGATCACACTCTGCTTTAGAGCGAGAAGCACGCTCTTGCTTTCTTAAGTCTCTAAGACAGCAGGAAACGTGAGTGTGCTGAGAACAAAAGAACGGTGTTCCTACACATACGGACCATATCTAGTCCAACTCTGCTTCTGAAACTGATACAAAGCACTGGTCATCTAACATCCAATGCTTGTCAGTTAAGATGAGAAACGTGTGAGCTTTGTGAATGATGTAGTTCCTTTGAACTGAAAAGTGACTGCCCTTACCTGAAAAGAAGTCTTGCTTGTAGTAAGACACAGAGCCTGGGATTTAAGTCCATTTCTGAAGGGAAACATACAGCATAGTTCTCATCCATGGATCACACTCTGCTTTAGAGCGAGAAGCACACTCTTGCTTACTAGAGTCTCTAAGACAGCAGGAAACTTGAGTGTGCTGAGAACAAAAGAACGGTGTTTCCTACACATACGGACCATATCTAGTCCAACTCTTCTTCTGAAACTGATAGAATGCACTGGTCCTCTAACATCCAATGCTTGTCATTTAAGATGAGAAACATGTGAGCTCAGTGAAGGATGTAGTTCGTTTGAGCTGGAAAGTGACTGCCATAGCTGAAACAAATTCTTGCTTGTAGGAAGACACAGAGACTGGGATTTAACACCATTTCTGAAGGGAAACACAAAGCATAGTTCTCATCCATGGTTCACACTCTGCTGTAGAGCGAGAAGCACACTCTTGCTTTCTAGAGTCTCTAAGACAGCAGGAAATCTGAGTGTGCCCAGAACAAAAGTACGGTGTTTCCTACACATATGGACCATATGTAGTCCAAATCTGCTTCTGAAACTGTTACAATGCCCTGGTCCTCTAACATCCAATGCTTGTCAGTTAAGATGAGAAACGTGTGAGCTTCGTGAACGGTATAGTTCGTTTGAGCAGAAAAGTGACTGCCCTTACCTGAATTGAAGTCTTCCTTATAGGAAGACTCAGAGCCTGGGATTTAACTCCATTTCTGAAGTAAAACACACAGCCGTGTAATCATCCATTGATCAAACTCTGCTTTAGAACAAGAAGCACGCTCTTGCTTTCTAGATTCTCTAAGACAGCAGGAAATGTGAGTGTGCTGAGAACAAAAGAACGGTGTTTCCTACCCTTACGGACATTATATAGTCCAACTCTGCATCTGAAACTGATACAAAACACTGGTCCTCTAACATCCAATGCTTGTCAATTAAGATGAGAATCGTGTGAGCTTCGTGAAAGATGTAGTTCGTTTGAGCAGAAAACTGACTGCCCTTACCTGAAACGAAGTCTTGCTTGTAGGAAGACTCAGAGCCTGGGATTTAACTCCATTTCTGAAGGGAAACACACAGCATAGTTCTCATTCATGGATCACACTCTGCTTTAGAGCGAGAAGCACGCTCATGCTTTCTAGAGTCTCTAAGACAGCAGGAAATGTTAGTGTGCTGAGAACAAAAGAACGGTGTTTCCTACAATTAGGGAAATTATATAGTCCAACTCTGCATCTGAAACTGATACAAAGCACTGGTCCTCTAACATCCAATGCTTCTCTGTTAAGATGAGAAACGTGTGAGCTCAGTGAAGGATGTAGTTCGTTTGAGCTGGAAAGTGACTGCCCTTACCTGAAACGAAGTCTTGCTTGTAGGAAGACACAGAGCCTGGGATTTAAGTCCATTTCTGAAGGGAAACATACGGCATAGTTCTCATCCATGGATCACTCTCTGCTTTAGAGCGAGAAGCACACTCTTGCTTACTAGAGTCTCTAATACAGCAGGAAATCTGAGTGTGCCCAGAACAAAAGAACGGTGTTTCCTACACATATGGACCATATGTAGTCCAAATCTGCTTCTGAAACTGATACAAAGCACTGCCCATCTAACATCCAATGCTTATCAGTTAAGATGAGAAACGTGTGACCTTCGTGAACAATGTAGTTCTTTTGAGCTGTAAAGTGACTGCCCTTACCTGAAACGAAGTCTTGCTTGTAGGGAGACTCAGAGCCTGGGATTTAAGTCCATTTCTGAAGGGAAACACACAGCATAGTTCTCATCCATGGATCACACTCTGCTTTAGAGCGAGAAGCACGCTCTCGCTTTCTAGAGTCTCTAAGACAGCAGGAAACGTGAGTGTGCTGAGAACAAAAGTACGGTGTTTCCTACACATATGGACCATATCTAGTCCAAATCTTCTTCTGAAACTGATAGAATGCTCTGGTCCTCTAACATCCAATGCTTGTCATTTAAGATGAGAAACGTATGAGCTTTGTGAATGATGTAGTTCCTTTGAACTGAAAAGTGACTGCCCTTACCTGAAACGAATTCTTGCTTGTAGTAAGACACAGAGCCTGGGATTTAAGTCCATTTCTGAAGGGAAACACACCGCATTGTTCTCATCCATGGATCACACTCTGCTTTAGAGAGAGAAGCACACTCTTGCTTTATAGAGTCTCTAATACAGCAGGAAATCTGAGTGTGCCCAGTACAAAAGAACGGCGTTTCCTACACATAAGGAAAATATGTAATCCAAATCTTCTTCTGAAACTGATAGAATGCACTGGTCCTCTAACATCCAATGCTTGTCAGTTAAGATGAGAAACTTTTGAGCTTCGTGAAAGATGTAGTTCGTTTGAGCAGAAAAGTGACTGCCCTTACCTGAAACGAAGTCTTGCTTGTAGGAAGACTCAGAGCATGGGATTTAACTCCATTTCTGAATTGAAACACACAGCAGTGTTCTCATCCATTGATCACACTCTGCTTTAGAACAAGAAGCACGATCGTGCTTTCTAGAGTCTCTAAGACAGCAGGAAACGTGAGGTTGCTGAGAACAAAAGAACGGTGTTTCTTACACATACGGACCATATCTAGTCCAACTCTGCTTCTGAAACTGATGCAAAGCACTGGTCCTCTAACATCCAATGCTTGTCTGTTAAGATGAGAAACTTGTGAGCTCTCTGAACGATGTCGTTCGTTTGAGCTGAAAAGTGACTGCCCTTACCTGAAACGAAGTCTTGCTTGTAGGAAGACACAGAGCCTGGGATTTAACTCCTTTTCTGAAGGGAAACACACAGCATAGTTCTCATCCATGGATCACACTCTGCTTCAGAGCGAGAAGCACACTCTTGCTTTCTACAATCTCTAAGACAGCAGGAAACGTGAGTGTGCTGAGAACAAAAGAACGGTGTTTCCTACACATAAGGAAAATATGTAATCCAAATCTTCTTCTGAAACTGATAGAATGCACTGGTCCTCTAACATCCAATGCTTGTCAGTTAAGATGAGAAACTTTTGAGCTTCGTGAAAGATGTAGTTCGTTTGAGCAGAAAAGTGACTGCCCTTACCTGAAACGAAGTCTTGCTTGTAGGAAGACTCAGAGCATGGGATTTAACTCCATTTCTGAATTGAAACACACAGCAGTGTTCTCATCCATTGATCACACTCTGCTTTAGAACAAGAAGCATGATCGTGCTTTCTAGAGTCTCTAAGACAGCAGGAAACGTGAGGTTGCTGAGAACAAAAGAACGGTGTTTCCTACACATACGGACCATATCTAGTCCAACTCTGCTTCTGAAACTGATGCAAAGCACTGGTCCTCTAACATCCAATGCTTGTCTGTTAAGATGAGAAACTTGTGAGCTCTCTGAACGATGTCGTTCGTTTGAGCTGAAAAGTGACTGCCCTTACCTGAAACGAAGTCTTGCTTGTAGGAAGACACAGAGCCTGGGATTTAACTCCTTTTCTGAAGGGAAACACACAGCATAGTTCTCATACATGGTTCACACTCTGCTTCAGAGCGAGAAGCACACTCTTGCTTTCTACAGTCTCTAAGACAGCAGGAAACGTGAGTGTGCTGAGAACAATAGAACAGTGTTTCCTACATTTACGGACCATACCTAGTCCAACTCTGCTTCTGAAAGTGATACAAAGCACTGGTCCTCTAACATCCAATGCTTGTCAGTGAAAATGAGAAACGTGTGAGCTTAGTGAATGATGTAGTTCCTTTGAACTGAAAAGTGACTGCCCTTACCTGAAACGAAGTCTTGCTTGTAGTAAGACACAGAGCCTGGGATTTAAGTCCATTTCTGAAGGGAAACACACAGCATAGTTCTCATCCATGGATCACACTCTGCTTTAGAGCGAGAAGCACACTCTTGCTTACTAGAGTCTCTAAGACAGCAGGAAACGTGAGTGTGCTGAGAACAAAAGAATGGTGTTTCCTACACATACGGACCATATCTAGTCCAACTCTGCTTCTGAAAGTGATACAAAGCACTGGTCCTCTAACATCCAATGCTTGTCAGTTAAGATGAGAAACGTGTGAGCTTAGTGAATGATGTAGTTCCTTTGAACTGAAAAGTGACTGCCCTTACCTGAAACGAAGTCTTGCTTGTAGGAAGACACAGAGCCTGGGATTTAAGTCCATTTCTGAAGGGAAACACACAGCATAGTTCTCATCCATGGATCACACTCTGCTTTAGAGCGAGAAGCACACTCTTGCTTTCTAGATTCTCTAATACAGCAGGAAATCTGAGTGTGCCCAGAACAAAAGAAGGGTGTTTCCTACACATATGGACCATATGTTGTCCAAATCTTCTTCTGAAACTGTTACAATGCCCTGGTCCTCTAACATCCAATGCTTGTCAGTTAAGATGAGAATCGTGTGAGCTTCGTGAAAGATGTAGTTCGTTTGAGAATAAAAGTGTCTGCCCTTACCTGAAACGAAGTCTTGCTTGTAGGAAGACTCAGAGCCTGGGATTTAAGTCCATTTCTGAAGTGAAACACACAGCAGTGTTCTCATCCATTGATCACACTCTGCTTTAGAACAAGAAGCACGATAGTGCTTTCTAGAGTCTCTAAGACAGCAGGAAAAGTGAGTTTGCTGAGAACAAAAGAACGGTGTTTCCTGCACATACGGACCATATCCAGTCCAACTCTGCTTCTGAAACTGATACAAAGCACTGGTCATCTAACATCCAATGCTTGTCTGTTAAGATGAGAAACGTGTGAGCTCCGTGAACGATGTAGTTCGTTTGAGCTGAAAAGTGACTGCCCTTTCCTGAAACGAAGTCTTGCTTGTAGGAAGACACAGAGCCTGGGATTTAACTCCATTTCTGAATTGAAACAAACAGCAGTGTTCTCATCCATGGATCACACTCTGCTTTAGAACAAGAAACACGCTCTTGCTTTCTACAGTCTCTAAGACAGCAGGAAACGTGAGGTTGCTGAGAACAAAAGAACGGTGTTTCCTACACATACGGACCATATCTAGTCCAACTCTGCTTCTGAAACTGATGCAAAGCACTGGTCCTCTAACATCCAATGCTTGTCTGTTAAGATGAGAAACGTGTGAGCTCTCTGAACGATGTCGTTCGTTTGAGCTGAAAAGTGACTGCCCTTACCTGAAACGAAGTCTTGCTTGTAGGAAGACACAGAGCCTGGGATTTAACTCCTTTTCTGAAGGGAAACACACAGCATAGTTCTCATCCATTGATCACACTCTGCTTTAGAACAAGAAGCACGCTCTTGCTTTCTAGATTCTCTAAGACAGCAGGAAATGTTAGTGTGCTGAGAACAAAAGAACGGTGTTTCCTACAATTAGGGACATTATATAGTCCAACTCTGCATCTGAAACTGATACAAAGCACTGGTCCTCTAACATCCAATGCTTCTCTGTTAAGATGAGAAACGTGTGAGCTCAGTGAAGGATGTAGTTCGTTTGAGCTGGAAAGTGACTGCCCTTACCTGAAACGAAGTCTTGCTTGTAGGAAGACACAGAGCCTGGGATTTAACTCCATTTCTGAAGGGAAACACACAGCATAGTTCTCATCCATGGATCACACTCTGCTTTAGAGCGAGAAGCACACTCTTGCTTTCTAGATTCTCTAATACAGCAGGAAATCTGAGTGTGCCCAGAACAAAAGAAGGGTGTTTCCTACACATATGGACCATATGTTGTCCAAATCTTCTTCTGAAACTGTTACAATGCCCTGGTCCTCTAACATCCAATGCTTGTCAGTTAAGATGAGAAACGTGTGAGCTTCGTGAACGGTATAGTTCGTTTGAGCAGAAAAGTGACTGCCCTTACCTGAATTGAAGTCTTCCTTATAGGAAGACTCAGAGCCTGGGATTTAACTCCATTTCTGAAGGAAAACACACAGCATAGTTCTCATTCATGGATCACACTCTGCTTTAGAGCGAGAAGCACGCTCATGCTTTCTAGAGTCTCTAAGACAGAAGGAAATGTTAGTGTGCTGAGAACAAAAGAACGGTGTTTCCTACACATACGGACCATATCTAGTCCAACTCTTCTTCTGAAACTGATACAAAGCACTGACCCCCTAACATCCAATGCTTGTCAATTAAGATGAGAAACGTGTGAGCTTCGTGAACGATGTAGTTCGTTTGAGCAGAAAAGTGACTGCCCTTACCTGAAACGAAGTCTTGCTTGTAGGAAGACTCAGAGCCTGGGATTTAACTCCATTTCTGAAGGGAAACACACAGCATAGTTCTCATCCGTGGATCACACTCTGCTTTAGAGCGAGAAGCACACTCTTGCTTTCTAGATTCTCTAATACAGCAGGAAATCTGAGTGTGCCCAGAACAAAAGAAGGGTGTTTCCTACACATATGGACCATATGTAGTCCAAATCTTCTTCTGAAACTGTTACAAAGCACTGGTCCTCTAACATCCAATGCTTGTCTGTTTAGATGTGAAACATGTGAGCTCAGTGAAGGATGTAGTTCCTTTGAGCTGGAAAGTGACTGCACTTACCTGAAACGAAGTCTTGCTTGTAGGAAGACTCAGAGCCTGAGATTTAACTCCATTTCTGAAGTGAAACACACAGCATAGTTCTCATACATGGATCACACTCTGCTTTAGTCCGAGAAGCACACTCTTGCTTTATAGAGTCTCTAATACAGCAGGAAATCTGAATGTGCCAGAACAAAAGAACGGTGTTTCCTACACATAAGGACAATATGTAATCCAAATCTTCTTCTGAAACTGATAGAATGCACTGGTCCTCTAACATCCAATGCTTGTCAGTTAAGATGAGAATCGTGTGATCTACGTGAAAGATGTAGTTCGTTTGAGCATAAAAGTGACTGCCCTTACCTGATACTATGTCTTGCTTGTAGGAAGACTCAGAGCAAGGGATTTAACTCCATTTCTGAAGTGAAACACACAGCAGTGTTCTCATCCATTGATCACACTCTGCTTTAGAACAAGAAGCACGATAGTGCTTTCTAGAGTCTCTAAGACAGCAGGAAACGTGAGTTTGCTGAGAACAAAAGAACGGTGTTTCCTACACATACGGACCATATCCAGTCCAACTCTGCTTCTGAAACTGATACAAAGCACTGGTCATCTAACATCCAATGCTTGTCTATTAAGATGAGAAACGTGTGAGCTCCGTGAACGATGTAGTTCGTTTGAGCTGAAAAGTGACTGCCCTTACCTGAAACGAAGTCTTGCTTGTAGGAAGACACAGAGCCTGGGATTTAACTCCTTTTCTGAAGGGAAACAGACAGCATAGTTCTCATCCATGGATCACACTCTGCTTTAGAGCGAGAAGCACACTCTTGCTTACTAGAGTCTCTAATACAGCAGGGAATCTGAGTGTGCCCAGAACAAAAGAACGGTGTT
Source organism: Onychomys leucogaster (assembly GCA_949786385.1). NCBI lineage: Eukaryota > Metazoa > Chordata > Mammalia > Rodentia > Cricetidae > Onychomys > Onychomys leucogaster. Next base: position 137,918 of record CATKUP010000129.1, on the reverse strand, counting down.
TCCTACACATACTGACTATATGTAGTCCAAATCTTCTTCTGAAACTGATACAATGCACTGGTCCTCTAACATCCAATGCTTGTCTGTTAAGATGAGAAACGTGTGAGCTCAGTGAAGGATGTAGTTCGTTAGAGCTGAAAAGTGACTGCCATAGCTGAAACGAATTCTTGCATGTAGGAAGACACAGAGCCTGGGATTTAACTCCATTTCTGAAGGGAAACACACAGCATAGTTCTCATCCATGGATCACACTCTGCTTTAGAGCGAGAAGCACGCTCTTGCTTTCTAAAGTCTCTAAGCCAGCAGGAAACGTGAGTGTGCTGAGAACAAAAGAACGGTGTTTCCTACACATACGGACCATATCTAGTCCAAATCTGCTTCTGAAAGTGATACAAAGCACTGGTCCTCTAACATCCAATGCTTGTCAGTTAAGATGAGAAACGTGTGAGCTTAGTGAATGATGTAGTTCCTTTGAACTGAAAAGTGACTGCCCTTACCTGAAACGAAGTCTTGCTTGTAGTAAGACACAGAGCCTGGGATTTAAGTCCATTTCTGAAGTGAAACACACAGCACAGTTCTCATCCATGGAACACACTCTGCTTTAGAGCGAGAAGCACACTCTTGCTTTCTAGATTCTCTAATACAGCAGGAAATCTGAGTGTGCCCAGAACAAAAGAAGGGTGTTTCCTACACATATGGACCATATGTAGTCCAATCTTCTTCTGAAACTGTTACAGTGCACTGGTCCTCTAACATCCAATGCTTGTCTGTTAAGATGAGAAACGTGTGAGCTCAGTGAAGGATGTAGTTCGTTTGAGCTGGAAAGTGACTGCCCTTACCTGAAACGAAGTCTTGCTTGTAGGAAGACTCAGAGCCTGAGATTTCACTCCATTTCTGAAGTGAAACACACAGCATAGTTCTCATCCATGGATCACACTCTGCTTTAGAGCGAGAAGCACACTCTTGCTTTATAGAGTCTCTAATACAGCAGGAAATCTGAGTGTGCCCAGAACAAAAGAACGGTGTTTCCTACACATAAGGGCTATATGTAATCCAAATCTTCTTCTGAAACTGATAGAATGCACTGGTCCTCTAACATCCAATGCTTGTCAGTTAAGATAAGAATCGTGTGATCTTCGTGAAAGATGTAGTTCGTTTGAGAAGAAAAGTGACTGCCCTTACCTGAAACGAAGTCTTGCTTGTAGGAAGACTCAGAGCATGGGATTTAACTCCATTTCTGAAGTGAAACTCACAGCAGTGTTCTCATCCATTGATCACACTCTGCTTTAGAGCGAGAAGCACACTCTTGCTTTCTAGATTCTCTAATACAGCAGGAAATCTGAGTGTGCCCAGAACAAAAGAAGGGTGTTTCCTACACATATGGACCATATGTTGTCCAAATCTTCTTCTGAAACTGTTACAATGCCCTGGTCCTCTAACATCCAATGCTTGTCAGTTAAGATGAGAAACGTGTGAGCTTCGTGAACGGTATAGTTCGTTTGAGCAGAAAAGTGACTGCCCTTACCTGAATTGAAGTCTTCCTTATAGGAAGACTCAGAGCCTGGGATTTAACTCCATTTCTGAAGTAAAACACACAGCCGTGTAATCATCCATTGATCAAACTCTGCTTTAGAACAAGAAGCACGCTCTTGCTTTCTAGATTCTCTAAGACAGCAGGAAATGTGAGTGTGCCCAGAACAAAAGAACGGTGTTTCCTACACAGACGGACCATATCTAGTCCAAATCTGCATCTGAAACTGATACAAAACACTGGTCCTCTAAAATCCAATGCTTGTCAATTAAGATGAGAATCGTGTGAGCTTCGTGAAAGATGTAGTTCGTTTGAGCAGAAAACTGACTGCCCTTACCTGAAACGAAGTCTTGCTTGTAGGAAGACTCAGAGCCTGGGATTTAACTCCATTTCTGAAGGGAAACACACAGCATAGTTCTCATTCATGGATCACACTCTGCTTTAGAGCGAGAAGCACGCTCATGCTTTCTAGAGTCTCTAAGACAGAAGGAAATTTTAGTGTGCTGAGAACAAAAGAACGGTGTTTCCTACACATACGGACCATATCTAGTCCAACTCTTCTTCTGAAACTGATACAAAGCACTGACCCTCTAACATCCAATGCTTGTCAATTAAGATGAGAAACGTGTGAGCTTCGTGAACGATGTAGTTCGTTTGAGCAGAAAAGTGACTGCCCTTACCTGAAACGAAGTCTTGCTTGTAGGAAGACTCAGAGCCTGGGATTTAACTCCATTTCTGAAGGGAAACACACAGCATAGTTCTCATCTGTGGATCACACTCTGCTTTAGAGCGAGAAGCACACTCTTGCTTTCTAGATTCTCTAATACAGCAGGAAATCTGAGTGTGCCCAGAACAAAAGAAGTGTGTTTCCTACACATATGGACCATATGTAGTCCAAATCTTCTTCTGAAACTGTTACAAAGCACTGGTCCTCTAACATCCAATGCTTGTCTGTTTAGATGAGAAACATGTGAGCTCAGTGAAGGATGTAGTTCCTTTGAGCTGGAAAGTGACTGCACTTACCTGAAACGAAGTCTTCCTTGTAGGAAGACTCAGAGCCTGAGATTTAATTCCATTTCTGAAGTGAAACACACAGCATAGTTCTCATACATGGATCACACTCTGCTTTAGTCCGAGAAGCACACTCTTGCTTTATAGAGTCTCTAATACAGCAGGAAATCTGAGTGTGCCAGAACAAAAGAACGGTGTTTCCTACACATAAGTACAATATGTAATCCAAATCTTCTTCTGAAACTGATAGAATGCACTGGTCCTCTAACATGCAATGCTTGTCAGTTAAGATGAGAATCGTGTGATCTACGTGAAAGATGTAGTTCGTTTGAGCATAAAAGTGACTGCCCTTACCTGATACTATGTCTTGCTTGTAGGAAGACTCAGAGCATGGGATTTAACTCCATTTCTGAAGTGAAACACACAGCAGTGTTCTCATCCATTGATCACACTCTGCTTTAGAACAAGAAGCACGATAGTGCTTTCTAGAGTCTCTAAGACAGCAGGAAACGTGAGTTTGCTGAGAACAACAGAACGGTGTTTCCTACACATACGGACCATATCCAGTCCAACTCTGCTTCTGAAACTGATACAAAGCACTGGTCATCTAACATCCAATGCTTGTCTATTAAGATGAGAAACGTGTGAGCTCCGTGAACGATGTAGTTCGTTTGAGCTGAAAAGTGACTGCCCTTACCTGAAACGAAGTCTTGCTTGTAGGAAGACACAGAGCCTGGGATTTAACTCCTTTTCTGAAGGGAAACAGACAGCATAGTTCTCATCCATGGATCACACTCTGCTTTAGATCAAGAAGCACGCTCTTGCTTTCTAAAGTCTCTAAGCCAGCAGGAAACGTGAGTGTGCTGAGAACAAAAGAACGGTGTTTCCTACACATACGGACCATATCTAGTCCAACTCTGCTTCTGAAAGTGATACAAAGCACTGGTCCTCTAACATCCAATGCTTGTCAGTTAAGATGAGAAACGTGTGAGCTTAGTGAATGATGTAGTTCCTTTGAACTGAAAAGTGACTGCCCTTACCTGAAACGAAGTCTTGCTTGTAGTAAGACACAGAGCCTGGGATTTAAGTCCATTTCTGAAGCAAAACACACAGCACAGTTCTCATCCATGGATCACACTCTGCTTTAGAGCGAGAAGCACACTCTTGCTTTCTAGATTCTCTAATACAGCAGGAAATCTGAGTGTGCCCAGAACAAAAGAAGGGTGTTTCCTACACATATGGACCATATGTAGTCCAATCTTCTTCTGAAACTGTTACAGTGCACTGGTCCTCTAACATCCAATGCTTGTCTGTTAAGATGAGAAACGTGTGAGCTCAGTGAAGGATGTAGTTCGTTTTAGCTGGAAAGTGACTGCCCTTACCTGAAACGAAGTCTTGCTTGTAGTAAGACACAGAGCCTGGGATTTAAGTCCATTTCTGAAGTGAAACACACAGCACAGTTCTCATCCATGGATCACACTCTGCTTTAGAGCGAGAAGCACACTCTTGCTTTATAGAGTCTCTAATACAGCAGGAAATCTGAGTGTGCCCAGAACAAAAGAACGGTGTTTCCTACACATAAGGGCTATATGTAATCCAAATCTTCTTCTGAAACTGATAGAATGCACTGGTCCTCTAACATCCAATGCTTGTCAGTTAAGATAAGAATCGTGTGATCTTCGTGAAAGATGTAGTTCATTTGAGAAGTAAAGTGACTGCCCTTACCTGAAACGAAGTCTTGCTTGTAGGAAGACTCAGAACATGGGATTTAACTCCATTTCTGAAGTGAAACTCACAGCAGTGTTCTCATCCATTGATCACACTCTGCTTTAGAGCGAGAAGCACACTCTTGCTTTCTAGATTCTCTAATACAGCAGGAAATCTGAGTGTGCCCAGAACAAAAGAAGGGTGTTTCCTACACATATGGACCATATGTTGTCCAAATCTTCTTCTGAAACTGTTACAATGCCCTGGTCCTCTAACATCCAATGCTTGTCAGTTAAGATGAGAAACGTGTGAGCTTCGTGAACGGTATAGTTCGTTTGAGCAGAAAAATGACTGCCCTTACCTGAATTGAAGTCTTCCTTATAGGAAGACTCAGAGCCTGGGATTTAACTCCATTTCTGAAGTAAAACACACAGCCGTGTAATCATCCATTGATCAAACTCTGCTTTAGAACAAGAAGCACGCTCTTGCTTTCTAGATTCTCTAAGACAGCAGGAAATGTGAGTGTGCTGAGAACAAAAGAACGGTGTTTCCTACCCTTACGGACATTATATAGTCCAACTCTGCATCTGAAACTGATACAAAACACTGGTCCTCTAACATCCAATGCTTGTCAATTAAGATGAGAATCGTGTGAACTTCGTGAAAGATGTAGTTCGTTTGAGCAGAAAACTGACTGCCCTTACCTGAAACGAAGTCTTGCTTGTAGGAAGACTCAGAGCCTGGGATTTAACTCCATTTCTGAAGGGAAACACACAGCATAGTTCTCATTCATGGATCACACTCTGCTTTAGAGCGAGAAGCACGCTCATGCTTTCTAGAGTCTCTAAGACAGAAGGAAATGTTAGTGTGCTGAGAACAAAAGAACGGTGTTTCCTACACATACGGACCATATCTAGTCCAACTCTTCTTCTGAAACTGATAGAATGCACTGGTCCTCTAACATGCAATGCTTGTCAGTTAAGATGAGAATCGTGTGATCTACGTGAAAGATGTAGTTCGTTTGAGCATAAAAGTGACTGCCCTAACCTGATACTATGTCTTGCTTGTAGGAAGACTCAGAGCATGGGATTTAAGTCCATTTCTGAAGTGAAACACACAGCAGTGTTCTCATCCATTGATCACACTCTGCTTTAGAACAAGAAGCACGATAGTGCTTTCTAGAGTCTCTAAGACAGCAGGAAAAGTGAGTTTGCTGAGAACAAAAGAACGGTGTTTCCTGCACATACGGACCATATCCAGTCCAACTCTGCTTCTGAAACTGATACAAAGCACTGGTCATCTAACATCCAATGCTTGTCTGTTAAGATGAGAAACGTGTGAGCTCCGTGAACGATGTAGTTCGTTTGAGCTGAAAAGTGACTGCCCTTTCCTGAAACGAAGTCTTGCTTGTAGGAAGACACAGAGCCTGGGATTTAACTCCATTTCTGAATTGAAACAAACAGCAGTGTTCTCATCCATGGATCACACTCTGCTTTAGAACAAGAAACACGCTCTTGCTTTCTACAGTCTCTAAGACAGCAGGAAACGTGAGGTTGCTGAGAACAAAAGAACGGTGTTTCCTACACATACGGACCATATCTAGTCCAACTCTGCTTCTGAAACTGATGCAAAGCACTGGTCCTCTAACATCCAATGCTTGTCTGTTAAGATGAGAAACGTGTGAGCTCTCTGAACGATGTCGTTCGTTTGAGCTGAAAAGTGACTGCCCTTACCTGAAACGAAGTCTTGCTTGTAGGAAGACACAGAGCCTGGGATTTAACTCCTTTTCTGAAGGGAAACACACAGCATAGTTCTCATCCATTGATCACACTCTGCTTTAGAACAAGAAGCACGCTCTTGCTTTCTAGATTCTCTAAGACAGCAGGAAATGTTAGTGTGCTGAGAACAAAAGAACGGTGTTTCCTACAATTAGGGACATTATATAGTCCAACTCTGCATCTGAAACTGATACAAAGCACTGGTCCTCTAACATCCAATGCTTCTCTGTTAAGATGAGAAACGTGTGAGCTCAGTGAAGGATGTAGTTCGTTTGAGCTGGAAAGTGACTGCCCTTACCTGAAACGAAGTCTTGCTTGTAGGAAGACACAGAGCCTGGGATTTAACTCCATTTCTGAAGGGAAACACACAGCATAGTTCTCATCCATGGATCACACTCTGCTTTAGAGCGAGAAGCACACTCTTGCTTTCTAGATTCTCTAATACAGCAGGAAATCTGAGTGTGCCCAGAACAAAAGAAGGGTGTTTCCTACACATATGGACCATATGTTGTCCAAATCTTCTTCTGAAACTGTTACAATGCCCTGGTCCTCTAACATCCAATGCTTGTCAGTTAAGATGAGAAACGTGTGAGCTTCGTGAACGGTATAGTTCGTTTGAGCAGAAAAGTGACTGCCCTTACCTGAATTGAAGTCTTCCTTATAGGAAGACTCAGAGCCTGGGATTTAACTCCATTTCTGAAGGAAAACACACAGCATAGTTCTCATTCATGGATCACACTCTGCTTTAGAGCGAGAAGCACGCTCATGCTTTCTAGAGTCTCTAAGACAGAAGGAAATGTTAGTGTGCTGAGAACAAAAGAACGGTGTTTCCTACACATACGGACCATATCTAGTCCAACTCTTCTTCTGAAACTGATACAAAGCACTGACCCCCTAACATCCAATGCTTGTCAATTAAGATGAGAAACGTGTGAGCTTCGTGAACGATGTAGTTCGTTTGAGCAGAAAAGTGACTGCCCTTACCTGAAACGAAGTCTTGCTTGTAGGAAGACTCAGAGCCTGGGATTTAACTCCATTTCTGAAGGGAAACACACAGCATAGTTCTCATCCGTGGATCACACTCTGCTTTAGAGCGAGAAGCACACTCTTGCTTTCTAGATTCTCTAATACAGCAGGAAATCTGAGTGTGCCCAGAACAAAAGAAGGGTGTTTCCTACACATATGGACCATATGTAGTCCAAATCTTCTTCTGAAACTGTTACAAAGCACTGGTCCTCTAACATCCAATGCTTGTCTGTTTAGATGTGAAACATGTGAGCTCAGTGAAGGATGTAGTTCCTTTGAGCTGGAAAGTGACTGCACTTACCTGAAACGAAGTCTTGCTTGTAGGAAGACTCAGAGCCTGAGATTTAACTCCATTTCTGAAGTGAAACACACAGCATAGTTCTCATACATGGATCACACTCTGCTTTAGTCCGAGAAGCACACTCTTGCTTTATAGAGTCTCTAATACAGCAGGAAATCTGAATGTGCCAGAACAAAAGAACGGTGTTTCCTACACATAAGGACAATATGTAATCCAAATCTTCTTCTGAAACTGATAGAATGCACTGGTCCTCTAACATCCAATGCTTGTCAGTTAAGATGAGAATCGTGTGATCTACGTGAAAGATGTAGTTCGTTTGAGCATAAAAGTGACTGCCCTTACCTGATACTATGTCTTGCTTGTAGGAAGACTCAGAGCAAGGGATTTAACTCCATTTCTGAAGTGAAACACACAGCAGTGTTCTCATCCATTGATCACACTCTGCTTTAGAACAAGAAGCACGATAGTGCTTTCTAGAGTCTCTAAGACAGCAGGAAACGTGAGTTTGCTGAGAACAAAAGAACGGTGTTTCCTACACATACGGACCATATCCAGTCCAACTCTGCTTCTGAAACTGATACAAAGCACTGGTCATCTAACATCCAATGCTTGTCTATTAAGATGAGAAACGTGTGAGCTCCGTGAACGATGTAGTTCGTTTGAGCTGAAAAGTGACTGCCCTTACCTGAAACGAAGTCTTGCTTGTAGGAAGACACAGAGCCTGGGATTTAACTCCTTTTCTGAAGGGAAACAGACAGCATAGTTCTCATCCATGGATCACACTCTGCTTTAGAGCGAGAAGCACACTCTTGCTTACTAGAGTCTCTAATACAGCAGGGAATCTGAGTGTGCCCAGAACAAAAGAACGGTGTTTCCTACACATACTGACTATATGTAGTCCAAATCTTCTTCTGAAACTGATACAATGCACTGGTCCTCTAACATCCAATGCTTGTCTGTTAAGATGAGAAACGTGTGAGCTCAGTGAAGGATGTAGTTCGTTAGAGCTGAAAAGTGACTGCCATAGCTGAAACGAATTCTTGCATGTAGGAAGACACAGAGCCTGGGATTTAACTCCATTTCTGAAGGGAAACACACAGCATAGTTCTCATCCATGGATCACACTCTGCTTTAGAGCGAGAAGCACGCTCTTGCTTTCTAAAGTCTCTAAGCCAGCAGGAAACGTGAGTGTGCTGAGAACAAAAGAACGGTGTTTCCTACACATACGGACCATATCTAGTCCAAATCTGCTTCTGAAAGTGATACAAAGCACTGGTCCTCTAACATCCAATGCTTGTCAGTTAAGATGAGAAACGTGTGAGCTTAGTGAATGATGTAGTTCCTTTGAACTGAAAAGTGACTGCCCTTACCTGAAACGAAGTCTTGCTTGTAGTAAGACACAGAGCCTGGGATTTAAGTCCATTTCTGAAGTGAAACACACAGCACAGTTCTCATCCATGGAACACACTCTGCTTTAGAGCGAGAAGCACACTCTTGCTTTCTAGATTCTCTAATACAGCAGGAAATCTGAGTGTGCCCAGAACAAAAGAAGGGTGTTTCCTACACATATGGACCATATGTAGTCCAATCTTCTTCTGAAACTGTTACAGTGCACTGGTCCTCTAACATCCAATGCTTGTCTGTTAAGATGAGAAACGTGTGAGCTCAGTGAAGGATGTAGTTCGTTTTAGCTGGAAAGTGACTGCCCTTACCTGAAACGAAGTCTTGCTTGTAGTAAGACACAGAGCCTGGGATTTAAGTCCATTTCTGAAGTGAAACACACAGCACAGTTCTCATCCATGGATCACACTCTGCTTTAGAGCGAGAAGCACACTCTTGCTTTATAGAGTCTCTAATACAGCAGGAAATCTGAGTGTGCCCAGAACAAAAGAACGGTGTTTCCTACACATAAGGGCTATATGTAATCCAAATCTTCTTCTGAAACTGATAGAATGCACTGGTCCTCTAACATCCAATGCTTGTCAGTTAAGATAAGAATCGTGTGATCTTCGTGAAAGATGTAGTTCGTTTGAGAAGTAAAGTGACTGCCCTTACCTGAAACGAAGTCTTGCTTGTAGGAAGACTCAGAACATGGGATTTAACTCCATTTCTGAAGTGAAACTCACAGCAGTGTTCTCATCCATTGATCACACTCTGCTTTAGAGCGAGAAGCACACTCTTGCTTTCTAGATTCTCTAATACAGCAGGAAATCTGAGTGTGCCCAGAACAAAAGAAGGGTGTTTCCTACACATATGGACCATATGTTGTCCAAATCTTCTTCTGAAACTGTTACAATGCCCTGGTCCTCTAACATCCAATGCTTGTCAGTTAAGATGAGAAACGTGTGAGCTTCGTGAACGGTATAGTTCGTTTGAGCAGAAAAATGACTGCCCTTACCTGAATTGAAGTCTTCCTTATAGGAAGACTCAGAGCCTGGGATTTAACTCCATTTCTGAAGTAAAACACACAGCCGTGTAATCATCCATTGATCAAACTCTGCTTTAGAACAAGAAGCACGCTCTTGCTTTCTAGATTCTCTAAGACAGCAGGAAATGTGAGTGTGCTGAGAACAAAAGAACGGTGTTTCCTACCCTTACGGACATTATATAGTCCAACTCTGCATCTGAAACTGATACAAAACACTGGTCCTCTAACATCCAATGCTTGTCAATTAAGATGAGAATCGTGTGAACTTCGTGAAAGATGTAGTTCGTTTGAGCAGAAAACTGACTGCCCTTACCTGAAACGAAGTCTTGCTTGTAGGAAGACTCAGAGCCTGGGATTTAACTCCATTTCTGAAGGGAAACACACAGCATAGTTCTCATTCATGGATCACACTCTGCTTTAGAGCGAGAAGCACGCTCATGCTTTCTAGAGTCTCTAAGACAGAAGGAAATGTTAGTGTGCTGAGAACAAAAGAACGGTGTTTCCTACACATACGGACCATATCTAGTCCAACTCTTCTTCTGAAACTGATACAAAGCACTGACCCTCTAACATCCAATGCTTGTCAATTAAGATGAGAAACGTGTGAGCTTCGTGAACGATGTAGTTCGTTTGAGCAGAAAAGTGACTGCCCTTACCTGAAACGAAGTCTTGCTTGTAGGAAGACTCAGAGCCTGGTATTTAACTCCATTTCTGAAGGGAAACACACAGCATAGTTCTCATCCGTGGATCACACTCTGCTTTAGAGCGAGAAGCACACTCTTGCTTTCTAGATTCATTAATACAGCAGGAAATCTGAGTGTGCCCAGAACAAAAGAAGGGTGTTTCCTACACATATGGACCATATGTAGTCCAAATCTTCTTCTGAAACTGTTACAAAGCACTGGTCCTCTAACATCCAATGCTTGTCTGTTTAGATGAGAAACATGTGAGCTCAGTGAAGGATGTAGTTCCTTTGAGCTGGAAAGTGACTGCACTTACCTGAAATGAAGTCTTCCTTGTAGGAAGACTCAGAGCCTGAGATTTAACTCCATTTCTGAAGTGAAACACACAGCATAGTTCTCATACATGGATCACACTCTGCTTTAGTCCGAGAAGCACACTCTTGCTTTATAGAGTCTCTAATACAGCAGGAAATCTGAGTGTGCCAGAACAAAAGAACGGTGTTTCCTACACATAAGTACAATATGTAATCCAAATCTTCTTCTGAAACTGATAGAATGCACTGGTCCTCTAACATGCAATGCTTGTCAGTTAAGATGAGAATCGTGTGATCTACGTGAAAGATGTAGTTCGTTTGAGCATAAAAGTGACTGCCCTAACCTGATACTATGTCTTGCTTGTAGGAAGACTCAGAGCATGGGATTTAACTCCATTTCTGAAGTGAAACACACAGCAGTGTTCTCATCCATTGATCACACTCTGCTTTAGAACAAGAAGCACGATAGTGCTTTCTAGAGTCTCTAAGACAGCAGGAAACGTGAGTTTGCTGAGAACAAAAGAACGGTGTTTCCTACACATACGGACCATATTCAGTCCAACTCTGCTTCTGAAACTGATACAAAGCACTGGTCATCTAACATCCAATGCTTGTGTATTAAGATGAGAAACGTGTGAGCTCCGTGAACGATGTAGTTCGTTTGAGCTGAAAAGTGACTGCCCTTACCTGAAACGAAGTTGCTTGTAGGAAGACACAGAGCCTGGGAATTAACTCCTTTTCTGAAGAAAAACAGACAGCATAGTTCTCATCCATGGATCACACTCTGCTTTAGAGCGAGAAGCACACTCTTGCTTACTAGAGTCTATAATACAGCAGGGAATCTGAGTGTGTCCAGAACAAAAGAAAGGTGTTTCCTACACATACTGACTATATGTAGTCCAAATCTTCTTCTGAAACTGATACAATGCACTGGTCCTCTAACATCCAATGCTTGTCTGTTAAGATGAGAAACGTGTGAGCTCAGTGAAGGATGTAGTTCGTTAGAGCTGAAAAGTGACTGCCATAGCTGAAACGAATTCTTGCATGTAGGAAGACACAGAGCCTGGGATTTAACTCCATTTCTGAAGGGAAACACACAGCATAGTTCTCATCCATGGATCACACTCTGCTTTAGATCGAGAAGCACGCTCTTGCTTTCTGAAGTCTCTAAGCCAGCAGGAAACGTGAGTGTGCTGAGAACAAAAGAACGGTGTTTCCTACACATACGGACCATATCTAGTCCAACTCTGCTTCTGAAACTGATACAAAGCACTGGTCCTCTAACATCCAATGCTTCTCAGTTAAGATGAGAAACGTGTGAGCTTAGTGAATGATGTAGTTCCTTTGAACTGAAAAGTGACTGCCCTTACCTGAAACGAAGTCTTGCTTGTAGTAAGACACAGAGCCTGGGATTTAAGTCCATTTCTGAAGCGAAACACACAGCACAGTTCTCATCCATGGATCACACTCTGCTTTAGAGCGAGAAGCACACTCTTGCTTTCTAGATTCTCTAATACAGCAGGAAATCTGAGTGTGCCCAGAACAAAAGAAGGGTGTTTCCTACACATATGGACCATATGTAGTCCAATCTTCTTCTGAAACTGTTACAGTGCACTGGTCCTCTAACATCCAATGCTTGTCTGTTAAGATGAGAAACGTGTGAGCTCAGTGAAGGATGTAGTTCGTTTGACCTGGAAAGTGACTGCCCTTACCTGAAACGAAGTCTTGCTTGTAGGAAGACTCAGAGCCTGAGATTTCACTCCATTTCTGAAGTGAAACACACAGCATAGTTCTCATCCAAGGATCACACTCTGCTTTAGAGCGAGAAGCACACTCTTGCTTTATAGAGTCTCTAATACAGCAGGAAATCTGAGTGTGCCCAGAACAAAAGAACGGTGTTTCCTACACATAAGGGCTATATGTAATCCAAATCTTCTTCTGAAACTGATAGAATGCACTGGTCCTCTAACATCCAATGCTTGTCAGTTAAGATAAGAATCGTGTGATCTTCGTGAAAGATGTAGTTCGTTTGAGAAGAAAAGTGACTGCCCTTACCTGAAACGAAGTCTTGCTTGTAGGAAGACTCAGAGCATGGGATTTAACTCCATTTCTGAAGTGAAACTCACAGCAGTGTTCTCATCCATTGATCACACTCTGCTTTAGAACAAGAAGCACGATAGTGCTTTCTAGAGTCTCTAAGACAGCAGGAAACGTGAGTTTCCTGAGAACAAAAGAACGGTGTTTCCTACACATACGGACCATATCCAGTCCAACTCTGCTTCTGAAACTGATACAAAGCACTGGTCCTCTAACATCCAATGCTTGTCTGTTAAGATGAGAAACGTGTGAGCTCCGTGAACGATGTAGTTCGTTTGAGATGAAAAGTGACTGCCCTTACCTGAATCAAAGTCTTGCTTGTAGGAAGACACAGAGCCTGGGATTTAACTCCTTTTCTGAAGGGAAACACACAGCATAGTTCTCATCCATGGATCACATTCTGCTTTAGAGAGAGAAGCACGCTCTTGCTTTCTACAGTCTCTAAGACAGCAGGAAACGAGAGTGTGCTGAGAACAAAAGAAGGGTGTTTCCTACACTTATGGACCATACGTAGTCCAAATCTGCTTCTGAAACTGATACAAAGCACTGACCATCTTACATCCAATGCTTGTCAGTTAAGATGAGAAACGTGTGAGCCTCGTAAACGGTGTAGTTCGTTTGAGCAGAAAAGTGACTGCTCTTACCTGAATTGAAGTCTTGCTTGTAGGAAGACTCAGAGCCTGAGATTTAACTCCATTTCTGAAGTAAAACACACAGCTGTGTAATCATCCATTGATCAAACTCTGCTTTAGAACAAGAAGCACGATCGTGCTTTCTAGAGTCTCTAAGACAGCAGGAAACGTGAGTTTGCTGAGAACAAAAGAACGGTGTTTCCTAAACATATGGACCATATCTAGTCCAACTCTGCTTCTGAAAGTGATACAAAGCACTGGTCCTCTAACATCCAATGCTTGTCAGTTAAGATGAGAAACGTGTGAGCTTAGTGAATGATGTAGTTCCTTTGAACTGAAAAGTGACTGCACTTACCTGAAACGAAGTCTTGCTTGTAGTAAGACACAGAGCCTGGGATTTAAGTCCATTTCTGAAGGGAAACACACAGCATAGTTCTCATCCATGGATCACACTCTACTTTAGAGGGAGAAGCACACTCTTGCTTACTAGAGTCCCTAATACAGCAGGAAATCTGAGTGTGCCCAGAACAAAAGAACGGTGTTTCCTACACATATGGACCATATGTAGTCCTAATCTGCTTCTGAAACTGATACAAAGCACTGACCATCTAACATCCAATGCTTGTCTGTTAAGATGAGAAACGTGTGAGCTTCGTGAACAATGTAGTTCGTTTGAGCAGAAAAGTGACTGCCCTTACCTGAATTGAAGTCTTGCTTATAGGAAGATTCAGAGCCTGGGATTTAACTCCATTTCTGAAGTAAAACACACAGCAGTGTAATCATCCATTGATCACACTCTGCTATAGAACAAGAAGCACGCTCTTGCTTTCTAGAGTCTCTAAGACAGCAGGAAATGTTAGTGTGCTGAGAACAAAAGAACGGTGTTTCCTACAATTACGGACATTATATAGTCCAACTCTGCATCTGAAACTGATACAAAACACTGGTCCTCTAAAATCCAATGCTTGTCTGTTAAGATGAGAAACGTGTGAGCTTCGTGAACGATGTAGTTCGTTTGAGCTGAAAGGTGACTGCCCTTACCTGAAACGAAGTCTTGCCTGTAGGAAGACACAGAGTCTGGGATTTAACTCCATTTCTGAAGGGAAACATACAGCAAAGTTCTCATCAATGGATCACATTCTGTTTTAGAGCAAGAAGCATGCTCTTGCTTTCCAGAGTCTCTAATATAGCAGGAAATCTGAGTGTGCCCAGAACAAAAGAACGGTGTTTCCTACACATACGGACCATATCTAGTCCAACTCTGCTTCTGAAAGTGATACAAAGCACTGGTCCTCTAACATCCAATGCTTGTCAGTTAAGATGAGAAACTTGTGAGCTTAGTGAATGATGTAGTTCCTTTGAACTGAAAAGTGACTGCACTTACCTGAAACGAAGTCTTGCTTGTAGTAAGACACAGAGCCTGGGATTTAAGTCCATTTCTGAAGGGAAACACACAGCATAGTTCTCATCCATGGATCACACTCTGCTTTAGAGGGAGAAGCACACTCTTGCTTTCTAGATTCTCTAATACAGCACGAAATCTGAGAGTGCCCAGAAAAAAAAAAGGGTGTTTCCTACACATATGGACCATATGTAGTCCAAATCTGCTTCTGAAACTGATACAAAGCACTGACCATTTTACATCCAATGCTTGTCAGTTAAGATGAGAAACGTGTGAGCTTCGTGAACGGTGTAGTTCGTTTGAGCAGAACAGTGACTGCCCTTACCTGAAACAAAGTCTTGCTTGTAGGAAGACTTAGAGCCTGAGATTTAACTCCATTTCTGAAGTGAAACACATAGCATAGTTCTCATCCATAGATCACACTCTGCTTTAGAGCGAGAAGCACACTCTTGCTTTATAGAGTCTCTAATACAGCAGGAAATCTGAGTGTGCCTAGAACAAAAGAACGGTGTTTCCTACACATAAGGACAATATGTAATCCAAATCTTCTTCTGAAACTGATAGAATGCACTGGTCCTCTAACATCCAATGCTTGTCAGTTAAGATGAGAAACGTGTGAGCTTAGTGAATGATGTAGTTCCTTTGAACTGAAAAGTGACTGCACTTACCTGAAACGAAGTCTTGCTTGTAGTAAGACACAGAGCCTGGGATTTAAGTCCATTTCTGAAGGGAAACACACAGCATAGTTCTCATCCATGGATCACACTCTGCTTTAGAGCGAGAAGCACACTCTTGCTTACTAGAGACCCTAATACAGCAGGAAATCTGAGTGTTCCCAGAACAAAAGAACGGTGTTTCCTACACATATGGACCATATGTAGTCCTAATCTGCTTCTGAAACTGATACAAAGCACTGACCATCTAACATCCAATGCTTGTCAGTGAAGATGAGAAACGTGTGAGCTTCGGGAACAATGTAGTTCGTTTGAGCAGAAAAGTGACTGCCCTTACCTGAATTGAAGTCTTGCTTGTAGGAAGACTCAGAGCCTGGGATTTAACTCCATTTCTGAAGTAAAACACACAGCAGTGTAATCATCCATTGATCACACTCTGCTTTAGAACAAGAAGCACGCTCTTGCTTTCTAGAGTTTCAAAGACAGCAGGAAATGTTAGTGTGCTGAGAACAAAAGAACGGTGTTTCCTACAATTACGGACATTATATAGTCCAACTCTGCATCTGAAACTGATACAAAACACTGGTCCTCTAAAATCCAATGCTTGTCTGTTAAGATGAGAAACGTGTGAGCTTCGTGAACGATGTAGTTCGTTTGAGCTGAAAAGTGACTGCCCTTACCTGAAACGAAGTCTTGCTTGTAGGAAGACTCAGAGCCTGGGATTTAACTCCATTTCTGATGTGAAACACACAGCAGTGTTCTCATCCATGGATCACACTCTGCTTTACAGCGAGAAGCACTTCTTGCTTTCTACAGTCTCTAAGAAAACAGGAAAGGTGAGTGTGCTGAGAACAAAAGAACGGTGTTTCCTACACATTGGGACCATATCTAGTCCAACTCTGCTTCTGAAACAGATAAAAAGCACTGGTCCTCTAACATCCAATGCTTGTCAGTTAAGATGAGAAACGTGTGAGCTTCGTGAATGATGTAGTTCGTTTGAGCAGAAAACAGACTGCCCTTACCTGAAACGAAGTCTTGTTGTAGGAAGACTCAGAGCCTGGGATTTAACTCCAGTTCTGAAGTGAAACACACAGCAGTGTTCTCATCCATTGATCACACTATGCGTTTGAACAAGAAGCATGCTCTTCTTTCTAGAGTCTCTAAGACAGCAGGAAACGTGAGTTTGCTGAGAACAAAAGAACGGTGTTTCATACACATATGGACCATATCTAGTCGAACTCTGCTTCTGAATCTGATACAAAGCACTGGTCCTCTAACATCCAATGCTTGTCTGTTAAGATTAGAAACGTGTGAGGTCCGTGAACGATGTAGTTCGTTTGAGCTGAAAAGTGACTGCCCTTACCTGAAACGAAGTCTTGCTTGTAGTAAGACACAGAGCCTGGGATTTAAGTCCATTTCTGAAGGGAAACACACAGCATAGTTCTCATCCATGGATCACACTCTGCTTTAGAGCGAGAAGCACACTCTTGCTTTCTAGAGTCTCTAATACAGCAGGAAATCTGAGTGTGCCCAGAACAAAAGAAGGGTGTTTCCTCCACATACGGACTATATGTAGTCCAAATCTTCTTCTGAAACTGATACAATGCACTGGTGTTCTAACATCCAATGGTTGTCAGTTAAGATGAGAAACGTGTGAGCTTCGTGAATGATGTAGTTCCTTTGAGCAGAAAAGTGACTGCCATTACCTGAAACGAAGTCTTGCTTGTAGGGAGACTCAGAGCATGGGATTTAACTCCATTTCTCAAGTGAAACACAAAGCATTGTCTCATCCACTGATCACACTCTGCTTTAGAAGAAGAAGCACAATCGTGCTTTCTAGAGTCTCTAAGACAGCAGGAAACGTGAGTTTGCTGAGAACAAAAGAACGGTGTTTCCTAAACATATGGACCATATCTAGTCCAACTCTGCTTCTGAAAGTGATACAAAGCACTGGTCCTCTAACAACCAATGCTTGTCAGTTAAGATGAGAAATGTGTGAGCTTAGTGAATGATGTAGTTCCTTTGAACTGAAAAGTGACTGCCATTACCTGAAACAAATTCTTGCTTGTAGTAAGACACAGAGCCTGGGATTTAAGTCCATTTCTGAAGGGAAACACACAGCATAGTTCTCATCCATGGATCACACTCTGCTTTAGAGCGAGAAGCACACTCTTGATTACTAGAGTCTCTAATACAGCAGGAAATCTTAGTGTGCCCAGAACAAAAGAACGGTGTTTCCTACACATATGGACCATAGGTAGTTCAAATCTGCTTCTGAAACTGATACAAAGCACTGACCATCTAACATCCAATGCTTGTCAGTTAAGATGAGAAACTTGTGAGCTTCAAGAACGATGTAGTTCGTTTGAGCAGAAAAGTGACTGCCCTTACCTGAATTGAATTCTTGCTTGTAGGAAGACTCAGAGCCTGGGATTTAACTCCATTTCTGAAGTAAAACACACACCAGTGTAATCATCCATTGATCACACTCTGCTTTAGAACAAGAAGCATGCTCTTGCTTTCTAGATTCTCTAAGACAGCAGGAAACGTGAGTGTGCTGAGAACAAAAGAACGGTGTTTCCTTCCCTTACGGACATTGTATATTCGAACTCTGCATCTCAAACTGATACAAATCACTGGTCCTCTAACATCCAATGCTTGTCTGTTAAGATGAGAAACGTGTGAGCTCAGTGAAGGAAGTAGTTCAGTTGAGCTGAAAAGTGACTGCCCTTACCTGAAACGAAGTCATGCTTGTAGGAAGACACAGAGCCTGGGATTTAACTCCTTTTCTGAAGGGAAACACACAGCATAGTTCTCATCCTTGGATCACACTCTGCTTTAGAGCAAGAAGCACGCTCTTGCTTTCTACAGTCTCTAAGACAGCCGGAAACGTGCGTGTGCTGAGAACAAAAGAACGGTGTTTCCTACATATATGGACCATATCTAGTCCAACTCTTCTTCTGAAACTGATACAATGCACTGGTTCTCTAACATCCAATGGTTGTCAGTTAAGATGAGAAACGTGTGAGCTTCGTGAAGGATGTAGTTCCTTTGAGCAGAAAAGTGACTGCCCTTACCTGAAACGAAGTCTTGCTTGTAGGAAGACTCAGAGCATGGGATTTCACTCCATTTCTGAAGTGAAACACACAGCAGTTTTGTCATCCATTGATGACACTCTGCTTTAGAAGAAGAAGCACGATCGTGCTTTCTAGTGTCTCTAAGACAGCAGGAAACGTGAGTTTGCTGAGAACAAAAGAACGGTGTTTCCTACACATACGGACCATATCTAGTCCAACTCTGCTTCTGAAACTGATACAAAGCACTGGTCCTCTAACATCCAATGCTTGTCTGTTAAGATGAGAAACGTGTGAGATCCTTGAACGATGTCGTACGTTTGAGCTGAAGAGTGACTGCCCTTACCTGAAACGAAGTCTTGCTTGTAGGAAGACACAGAGCCTGGGATTTAACTCCTTTTCTGAAGGGAAACACACAGCATAGTTCTCATCCATGGATCACACTCTGCTTTAGAGCGAGAAGCACGCTCTTGCTTTCTACAGTCTCAAAGACAGCAGGAAACGTGAGTGTGCTGAGGACAAAAGAAGGGTGTTTCCTACACATATGGACCATATCTAGTCCAACTCTGCTTCTGAAAGTGATACAAAGCACTGGTCCTCTAACATCCAATGCTTGTCAGTTAAGATGAGAAATGTGTGAGCTTAGTGAATGATGTAGTTCCTTTGAACTGAAAAGTGACTGCCCTTACCTGAAACGAAGTCTTGCTTGTAGTAAGACACAGAGCCTGGGATTTAAGTCCATTTCTGAAGGGAAACACACAGCATAGTTCTCATCCTTGGATCACACTCCTCTTTAGAGCGAGAAGCACACTCTTGCTTTCTAGATTCTCTAATACAGCAGGAAATCTGAGTGTGCCCAGAAAAAGAACGGTGTTTCCTACACATATGGACCATATGTAGTCCAAATCTGCTTCTGAAACTGATACAAAGCACTGACCATCTAACATCCAATGCTTGTCAGTTAAGATGAGAAACGTGTGAGCTTCGAGAACGATGTAGTTCGTTTGAGCAGAAAAGTGACTGCCCTTACCTGAATTGAAGTCTTGCTTGTAGGAAGACTCAGAGCCTGAGATTTAACTCAATTTCTGAAGTAAAACACACAGCAGTGTAATCATCCATTGATCACACTCTGCTTTAGAACAAGAAGCATGCTCTTGCTTTCTAGATTCTCTAAGACAGCAGGAAACGTGAGTGTGCTGAGAACAAAAGAACGGTGTTTCCTATAATTACGGACATTATATAGTCCAACTCTGCATCTCAAACTGATACAAAGCACTGGTCCTCTAAAATCCAATGCTTGTCTGTTAAGATGAGAAACGTGTGAGCTTCGTGAACGATGTAGTTCCTTTGAGCTGAAAAGTGACTGACTTTACCTGAAACGAAGTCTTGCCTGTAGGAAGACACAGAGTCTGGGATTTAACTCCATTTCTGAAGGGAAACATACAGCATAGTTCTCATCAATGGATCACTCTCTGCTTTAGAGCCAGAAGCACGCTCTTGCTTCCTAGAGTCTCTAATACAGCAGGAAATCTGAGTGTGCCCAGAACAAAAGAACGGTGTTTCCTACACATACTGACTATATGTAGTCCAAATCTTCTTCTGAAACTGATACAAAGCACTGGTCCTCTAACATCCAATGCTTGTCTGTTAAGATGAGAAATGTGTGAGCTCAGTGAAGGATGTAGTTCGTTTGAGCTGAAAAGTGACTGACCTTACCTGAAACGAAGTCTTGCTTGTAGGAAGACACAGAGCCTGGGATTTAACTCCTTTTCTGAAGGGAAACACACAGCATAGTTCTCATCCATGGATCACACTCTGCTTTAGAGCGAGAAGCACGCTCTTGCTTTCTACAGTCTCTAAGACAGCAGGAAACGTGAGTGTGCTGAGAACAAAAGAACGGTGTTTCCTACATATACGGACCATATCTAGTCCAACTCTGCTTCTGAAAGTGATACAAAGCACTGGTCCTCTAACATCCAATGCTTGTCTGTTAATATGAGAAATGTGTGAGCTTAGTGAATGATGTAGTTCCTTTGAACTGAAAATTGACTGCCCTTACCTGAAACGAAGTCTTGCTTGTAGTAAGACACAGAGCCTGGGATTTAAGTCCATTTCTGAAGGGAAACACACAGCATAGTTCTCAGCCATGGATCACACTCTGCTTTAGAGCGAGAAGCACACTCTTGCTTTCTAGATTCTCTAGTACAGCAGGAAATCTGAGTGTGCCCAGAACAAAAGAACGGTGTTTCCTACACATATGGACCATATGTAGTCCAAATCTGCTTCTGAAACTGATACAAAGCACTGACCATCTAACATCCAATGCTTGTCAGTTAAGATGAGAAACGTGTGAGCTCAGTGAAGGATGTAGTTCATTTGAGCTGAAAAGTGACTGCCCTTACCTGAAAGGAAGTCATGCTTGTAGGAAGACACAGAGCCTGGGATTTAACTCCTTTTCTGAAGGGAAACACACAGCATAGTTCTCATCCATGGATCACACTCTGCTTTAGAGCAAGAAGCACGCTCTTGCTTTCTACAGTGTCTAAGACAGCCAGAAACGTGCGTGTGCTGAGAACAAAAGAACGGTGTTTCCTACATATACGGACCATATCTAGTCCAACTCTTCTTCTGAAACTGATACAATGCACTGGTTCTCTAACATCCAATGGTTGTCAGTTAAGATGAGAAACGTGTGAGCTTCGTGAAGGACGTAGTTCCTTTGAGCAGAAAAGTGACTGCCCTTACCTGATGAAATCTTGCTTGTAGGAAGACGCAGAGCATGGGATTTCACTCCATTTCTGAAGTGAAACACACAGCATAGTTCTCATCCATGGATCACACTCTGCTTTAGAGCGAGAAGCACGCTCTTGCTTTCTACAGTCTCAAAGACAGCAGGAAACGTGAGTGTGCTGAGTACAAAAGAACGGTGTTTCCTACACATACAGACCATATCTAGTCCAACTCTGCTTCTGAAACTGATACAAAGCACTGACTATCTAACATCCAATGCTTGTCAGTTAAGATGAGAAACGTGTGAGCTCAGTGAAGGATGTAGTTCATTTGAGCTGAAAAGTGACTGCCCTTACCTGAAACGAAGTCATGCTTGTAGGAAGACACAGAGCCTGGGATTTGACTCCTTTTCTGAAGGGAAACACACAGCATAGTTCTCATCCATGGATCACACTCTGCTTTAGAGCAAGAAGCACGCTCTTGCTTTCTACAGTCTCTAAGACAGCCGGAAACGTGCGTGTGCTGAGAACAAAAGAACGGTGTTTCCTACATATAAGGACCATATCTAGTCCAACTCTTCTTCTGAAACTGATACAATGCACTGGTTCTCTAACATCCAATGGTTGTCAGTTAAGATGAGAAACGTGTGAGCTTCGTGAAGGATGTAGTTCCTTTGAGCAGAAAAGTGACTGCCCTTACCTGAAACGAAGTCTTGCTTGTAGGAAGACTCAGAGCATGGGATTTCACTCCATTTCTGAAGTGAAACACACAGCAGTTTTGTCATCCATTGATCACACTCTGCTTTAGAAGAAGAAGCACGATCGTGCTTTCTAGTGTCTCTAAGACAGCAGGAAATGTTAGTGTGCTGAGAACAAAAGAACGGTGTTTCCTACAATTACGGACATTATATAGTCCAACTCTGCATCTGAAACTGATACAAAACACTGGTCCTCTAAAATCCAATGCTTGTCTGTTAAGATGAGAAACGTGTGAGCTTCGTGAACGATGTAGTTCGTTTGAGCTGAAAGGTGACTGCCCTTACCTGAAACGAAGTCTTGCCTGTAGGAAGACACAGAGTCTGGGATTTAACTCCATTTCTGAAGGGAAACATACAGCAAAGTTCTCATCAATGGATCACACTCTGTTTTAGAGCAAGAAGCATGCTCTTGCTTTCCAGATTCTCTATTATAGCAGGAAATCTGAGTGTGCCCAGAACAAAAGAACGGTGTTTCCTACACATACGGACCATATCTAGTCCAACTCTGCTTCTGAAAGTGATACAAAGCACTGGTCCTCTAACATCCAATGCTTGTCAGTTAAGATGAGAAACTTGTGAGCTTAGTGAATGATGTAGTTCCTTTGAACTGAAAAGTGACTGCACTTACCTGAAACGAAGTCTTGCTTGTAGTAAGACACAGAGCCTGGGATTTAAGTCCATTTCTGAAGGGAAACACACAGCATAGTTCTCATCCATGGATCACACTCTGCTTTAGAGGGAGAAGCACACTCTTGCTTTCTAGATTCTCTAATACAGCACGAAATCTGAGAGTGCCCAGAAAAAAAAAAGGGTGTTTCCTACACATATGGACCATATGTAGTCCAAATCTGCTTCTGAAACTGATACAAAGCACTGACCATTTTACATCCAATGCTTGTCAGTTAAGATGAGAAACGTGTGAGCTTCGTGAACGGTGTAGTTCGTTTGAGCAGAACAGTGACTGCCCTTACCTGAAACAAAGTCTTGCTTGTAGGAAGACTTAGAGCCTGAGATTTAACTCCATTTCTGAAGTGAAACACATAGCATAGTTCTCATCCATAGATCACACTCTGCTTTAGAGCGAGAAGCACACTCTTGCTTTATAGAGTCTCTAATACAGCAGGAAATCTGAGTGTGCCTAGAACAAAAGAACGGTGTTTCCTACACATAAGGACAATATGTAATCCAAATCTTCTTCTGAAACTGATAGAATGCACTGGTCCTCTAACATCCAATGCTTGTCAGTTAAGATGAGAAACGTGTGAGCTTAGTGAATGATGTAGTTCCTTTGAACTGAAAAGTGACTGCACTTACCTGAAACGAAGTCTTGCTTGTAGTAAGACACAGAGCCTGGGATTTAAGTCCATTTCTGAAGGGAAACACACAGCATAGTTCTCATCCATGGATCACACTCTGCTTTAGAGCGAGAAGCACACTCTTGCTTACTAGAGACCCTAATACAGCAGGAAATCTGAGTGTTCCCAGAACAAAAGAACGGTGTTTCCTACACATATGGACCATATGTAGTCCTAATCTGCTTCTGAAACTGATACAAAGCACTGACCATCTAACATCCAATGCTTGTCAGTGAAGATGAGAAACGTGTGAGCTTCGGGAACAATGTAGTTCGTTTGAGCAGAAAAGTGACTGCCCTTACCTGAATTGAAGTCTTGCTTGTAGGAAGACTCAGAGCCTGGGATTTAACTCCATTTCTGAAGTAAAACACACAGCAGTGTAATCATCCATTGATCACACTCTGCTTTAGAACAAGAAGCACGCTCTTGCTTTCTAGAGTTTCAAAGACAGCAGGAAATGTTAGTGTGCTGAGAACAAAAGAACGGTGTTTCCTACAATTACGGACATTATATAGTCCAACTCTGCATCTGAAACTGATACAAAACACTGGTCCTCTAAAATCCAATGCTTGTCTGTTAAGATGAGAAACGTGTGAGCTTCGTGAACGATGTAGTTCGTTTGAGCTGAAAAGTGACTGCCCTTACCTGAAACGAAGTCTTGCTTGTAGGAAGACTCAGAGCCTGGGATTTAACTCCATTTCTGATGTGAAACACACAGCAGTGTTCTCATCCATGGATCACACTCTGCTTTACAGCGAGAAGCACTTCTTGCTTTCTACAGTCTCTAAGAAAACAGGAAAGGTGAGTGTGCTGAGAACAAAAGAACGGTGTTTCCTACACATTGGGACCATATCTAGTCCAACTCTGCTTCTGAAACAGATAAAAAGCACTGGTCCTCTAACATCCAATGCTTGTCAGTTAAGATGAGAAACGTGTGAGCTTCGTGAATGATGTAGTTCGTTTGAGCAGAAAACAGACTGCCCTTACCTGAAACGAAGTCTTGTTGTAGGAAGACTCAGAGCCTGGGATTTAACTCCAGTTCTGAAGTGAAACACACAGCAGTGTTCTCATCCATTGATCACACTATGCGTTTGAACAAGAAGCATGCTCTTCTTTCTAGAGTCTCTAAGACAGCAGGAAACGTGAGTTTGCTGAGAACAAAAGAACGGTGTTTCATACACATATGGACCATATCTAGTCGAACTCTGCTTCTGAATCTGATACAAAGCACTGGTCCTCTAACATCCAATGCTTGTCTGTTAAGATTAGAAACGTGTGAGGTCCGTGAACGATGTAGTTCGTTTGAGCTGAAAAGTGACTGCCCTTACCTGAAACGAAGTCTTGCTTGTAGTAAGACACAGAGCCTGGGATTTAAGTCCATTTCTGAAGGGAAACACACAGCATAGTTCTCATCCATGGATCACACTCTGCTTTAGAGCGAGAAGCACACTCTTGCTTTCTAGAGTCTCTAATACAGCAGGAAATCTGAGTGTGCCCAGAACAAAAGAAGGGTGTTTCCTCCACATACGGACTATATGTAGTCCAAATCTTCTTCTGAAACTGATACAATGCACTGGTGTTCTAACATCCAATGGTTGTCAGTTAAGATGAGAAACGTGTGAGCTTCGTGAATGATGTAGTTCCTTTGAGCAGAAAAGTGACTGCCATTACCTGAAACGAAGTCTTGCTTGTAGGGAGACTCAGAGCATGGGATTTAACTCCATTTCTCAAGTGAAACACAAAGCATTGTCTCATCCACTGATCACACTCTGCTTTAGAAGAAGAAGCACAATCGTGCTTTCTAGAGTCTCTAAGACAGCAGGAAACGTGAGTTTGCTGAGAACAAAAGAACGGTGTTTCCTAAACATATGGACCATATCTAGTCCAACTCTGCTTCTGAAAGTGATACAAAGCACTGGTCCTCTAACAACCAATGCTTGTCAGTTAAGATGAGAAATGTGTAGGCTTAGTGAATGATGTAGTTCCTTTGAACTGAAAAGTGACTGCCATTACCTGAAACAAATTCTTGCTTGTAGTAAGACACAGAGCCTGGGATTTAAGTCCATTTCTGAAGGGAAACACACAGCATAGTTCTCATCCATGGATCACACTCTGCTTTAGAGCGAGAAGCACACTCTTGATTACTAGAGTCTCTAATACAGCAGGAAATCTTAGTGTGCCCAGAACAAAAGAACGGTGTTTCCTACACATATGGACCATAGGTAGTTCAAATCTGCTTCTGAAACTGATACAAAGCACTGACCATCTAACATCCAATGCTTGTCAGTTAAGATGAGAAACTTGTGAGCTTCAAGAACGATGTAGTTCGTTTGAGCAGAAAAGTGACTGCCCTTACCTGAATTGAATTCTTGCTTGTAGGAAGACTCAGAGCCTGGGATTTAACTCCATTTCTGAAGTAAAACACACACCAGTGTAATCATCCATTGATCACACTCTGCTTTAGAACAAGAAGCATGCTCTTGCTTTCTAGATTCTCTAAGACAGCAGGAAACGTGAGTGTGCTGAGAACAAAAGAACGGTGTTTCCTTCCCTTACGGACATTGTATATTCGAACTCTGCATCTCAAACTGATACAAATCACTGGTCCTCTAACATCCAATGCTTGTCTGTTAAGATGAGAAACGTGTGAGCTCAGTGAAGGAAGTAGTTCAGTTGAGCTGAAAAGTGACTGCCCTTACCTGAAACGAAGTCATGCTTGTAGGAAGACACAGAGCCTGGGATTTAACTCCTTTTCTGAAGGGAAACACACAGCATAGTTCTCATCCTTGGATCACACTCTGCTTTAGAGCAAGAAGCACGCTCTTGCTTTCTACAGTCTCTAAGACAGCCGGAAACGTGCGTGTGCTGAGAACAAAAGAACGGTGTTTCCTACATATATGGACCATATCTAGTCCAACTCTTCTTCTGAAACTGATACAATGCACTGGTTCTCTAACATCCAATGGTTGTCAGTTAAGATGAGAAACGTGTGAGCTTCGTGAAGGATGTAGTTCCTTTGAGCAGAAAAGTGACTGCCCTTACCTGAAACGAAGTCTTGCTTGTAGGAAGACTCAGAGCATGGGATTTCACTCCATTTCTGAAGTGAAACACACAGCAGTTTTGTCATCCATTGATGACACTCTGCTTTAGAAGAAGAAGCACGATCGTGCTTTCTAGTGTCTCTAAGACAGCAGGAAACGTGAGTTTGCTGAGAACAAAAGAACGGTGTTTCCTACACATACGGACCATATCTAGTCCAACTCTGCTTCTGAAACTGATACAAAGCACTGGTCCTCTAACATCCAATGCTTGTCTGTTAAGATGAGAAACGTGTGAGATCCTTGAACGATGTCGTACGTTTGAGCTGAAGAGTGACTGCCCTTACCTGAAACGAAGTCTTGCTTGTAGGAAGACACAGAGCCTGGGATTTAACTCCTTTTCTGAAGGGAAACACACAGCATAGTTCTCATCCATGGATCACACTCTGCTTTAGAGCGAGAAGCACGCTCTTGCTTTCTACAGTCTCAAAGACAGCAGGAAACGTGAGTGTGCTGAGGACAAAAGAAGGGTGTTTCCTACACATATGGACCATATCTAGTCCAACTCTGCTTCTGAAAGTGATACAAAGCACTGGTCCTCTAACATCCAATGCTTGTCAGTTAAGATGAGAAATGTGTGAGCTTAGTGAATGATGTAGTTCCTTTGAACTGAAAAGTGACTGCCCTTACCTGAAACGAAGTCTTGCTTGTAGTAAGACACAGAGCCTGGGATTTAAGTCCATTTCTGAAGGGAAACACACAGCATAGTTCTCATCCATGGATCACACTCCTCTTTAGAGCGAGAAGCACACTCTTGCTTTCTAGATTCTCTAATACAGCAGGAAATCTGAGTGTGCCCAGAAAAAGAACGGTGTTTCCTACACATATGGACCATATGTAGTCCAAATCTGCTTCTGAAACTGATACAAAGCACTGACCATCTAACATCCAATGCTTGTCAGTTAAGATGAGAAACGTGTGAGCTTCGAGAACGATGTAGTTCGTTTGAGCAGAAAAGTGACTGCCCTTACCTGAATTGAAGTCTTGCTTGTAGGAAGACTCAGAGCCTGAGATTTAACTCAATTTCTGAAGTAAAACACACAGCAGTGTAATCATCCATTGATCACACTCTGCTTTAGAACAAGAAGCATGCTCTTGCTTTCTAGATTCTCTAAGACAGCAGGAAACGTGAGTGTGCTGAGAACAAAAGAACGGTGTTTCCTATAATTACGGACATTATATAGTCCAACTCTGCATCTCAAACTGATACAAAGCACTGGTCCTCTAAAATCCAATGCTTGTCTGTTAAGATGAGAAACGTGTGAGCTTCGTGAACGATGTAGTTCCTTTGAGCTGAAAAGTGACTGACTTTACCTGAAACGAAGTCTTGCCTGTAGGAAGACACAGAGTCTGGGATTTAACTCCATTTCTGAAGGGAAACATACAGCATAGTTCTCATCAATGGATCACTCTCTGCTTTAGAGCCAGAAGCACGCTCTTGCTTCCTAGAGTCTCTAATACAGCAGGAAATCTGAGTGTGCCCAGAACAAAAGAACGGTGTTTCCTACACATACTGACTATATGTAGTCCAAATCTTCTTCTGAAACTGATACAAAGCACTGGTCCTCTAACATCCAATGCTTGTCTGTTAAGATGAGAAATGTGTGAGCTCAGTGAAGGATGTAGTTCGTTTGAGCTGAAAAGTGACTGACCTTACCTGAAACGAAGTCTTGCTTGTAGGAAGACACAGAGCCTGGGATTTAACTCCTTTTCTGAAGGGAAACACACAGCATAGTTCTCATCCATGGATCACACTCTGCTTTAGAGCGAGAAGCACGCTCTTGCTTTCTACAGTCTCTAAGACAGCAGGAAACGTGAGTGTGCTGAGAACAAAAGAACGGTGTTTCCTACATATACGGACCATATCTAGTCCAACTCTGCTTCTGAAAGTGATACAAAGCACTGGTCCTCTAACATCCAATGCTTGTCTGTTAATATGAGAAATGTGTGAGCTTAGTGAATGATGTAGTTCCTTTGAACTGAAAATTGACTGCCCTTACCTGAAACGAAGTCTTGCTTGTAGTAAGACACAGAGCCTGGGATTTAAGTCCATTTCTGAAGGGAAACACACAGCATAGTTCTCAGCCATGGATCACACTCTGCTTTAGAGCGAGAAGCACACTCTTGCTTTCTAGATTCTCTAGTACAGCAGGAAATCTGAGTGTGCCCAGAACAAAAGAACGGTGTTTCCTACACATATGGACCATATGTAGTCCAAATCTGCTTCTGAAACTGATACAAAGCACTGACCATCTAACATCCAATGCTTGTCAGTTAAGATGAGAAACGTGTGAGCTTCGAGAACGATGTAGTTCGTTTGAGCAGAAAAGTGACTGCCCTTACCTGAATTGAAGTCTTGCTTGTAGGAAGACTCAGAGCCTGAGATTTAACTCAATTTCTGAAGTAAAACACACAGCAGTGTAATCATCCATTGATCACACTCTGCTTTAGAACAAGAAGCATGCTCTTGCTTTCTAGATTCTCTAAGACAGCAGGAAACGTGAGTGTGCTGAGAACAAAAGAACGGTGTTTCCTATAATTACGGACATTATATAGTCCAACTCTGCATCTCAAACTGATACAAAGCACTGGTCCTCTAAAATCCAATGCTTGTCTGTTAAGATGAGAAACGTGTGAGCTTCGTGAACGATGTAGTTCCTTTGAGCTGAAAAGTGACTGACTTTACCTGAAACGAAGTCTTGCCTGTAGGAAGACACAGAGTCTGGGATTTAACTCCATTTCTGAAGGGAAACATACAGCATAGTTCTCATCAATGGATCACTCTCTGCTTTAGAGCCAGAAGCACGCTCTTGCTTCCTAGAGTCTCTAATACAGCAGGAAATCTGAGTGTGCCCAGAACAAAAGAACGGTGTTTCCTACACATACTGACTATATGTAGTCCAAATCTTCTTCTGAAACTGATACAAAGCACTGGTCCTCTAACATCCAATGCTTGTCTGTTAAGATGAGAAATGTGTGAGCTCAGTGAAGGATGTAGTTCGTTTGAGCTGAAAAGTGACTGACCTTACCTGAAACGAAGTCTTGCTTGTAGGAAGACACAGAGCCTGGGATTTAACTCCTTTTCTGAAGGGAAACACACAGCATAGTTCTCATCCATGGATCACACTCTGCTTTAGAGCGAGAAGCACGCTCTTGCTTTCTACAGTCTCTAAGACAGCAGGAAACGTGAGTGTGCTGAGAACAAAAGAACGGTGTTTCCTACATATACGGACCATATCTAGTCCAACTCTGCTTCTGAAAGTGATACAAAGCACTGGTCCTCTAACATCCAATGCTTGTCTGTTAATATGAGAAATGTGTGAGCTTAGTGAATGATGTAGTTCCTTTGAACTGAAAAGTGACTGCCCTTACCTGAAACGAAGTCTTGCTTGTAGTAAGACACAGAGCCTGGGATTTAAGTCCATTTCTGAAGGGAAACACACAGCATAGTTCTCAGCCATGGATCACACTCTGCTTTAGAGCGAGAAGCACACTCTTGCTTTCTAGATTCTCTAGTACAGCAGGAAATCTGAGTGTGCCCAGAACAAAAGAACGGTGTTTCCTACACATATGGACCATATGTAGTCCAAATCTGCTTCTGAAACTGATACAAAGCACTGACCATCTAACATCCAATGCTTGTCAGTTAAGATGAGAAACGTGTGAGCTCAGTGAAGGATGTAGTTCATTTGAGCTGAAAAGTGACTGCCCTTACCTGAAAGGAAGTCATGCTTGTAGGAAGACACAGAGCCTGGGATTTAACTCCTTTTCTGAAGGGAAACACACAGCATAGTTCTCATCCATGGATCACACTCTGCTTTAGAGCAAGAAGCACGCTCTTGCTTTCTACAGTGTCTAAGACAGCCAGAAACGTGCGTGTGCTGAGAACAAAAGAACGGTGTTTCCTACATATACGGACCATATCTAGTCCAACTCTTCTTCTGAAACTGATACAATGCACTGGTTCTCTAACATCCAATGGTTGTCAGTTAAGATGAGAAACGTGTGAGCTTCGTGAAGGACGTAGTTCCTTTGAGCAGAAAAGTGACTGCCCTTACCTGATGAAATCTTGCTTGTAGGAAGACGCAGAGCATGGGATTTCACTCCATTTCTGAAGTGAAACACACAGCATAGTTCTCATCCATGGATCACACTCTGCTTTAGAGCGAGAAGCACGCTCTTGCTTTCTACAGTCTCAAAGACAGCAGGAAACGTGAGTGTGCTGAGTACAAAAGAACGGTGTTTCCTACACATACAGACCATATCTAGTCCAACTCTGCTTCTGAAACTGATACAAAGCACTGACTATCTAACATCCAATGCTTGTCAGTTAAGATGAGAAACGTGTGAGCTCAGTGAAGGATGTAGTTCATTTGAGCTGAAAAGTGACTGCCCTTACCTGAAACGAAGTCATGCTTGTAGGAAGACACAGAGCCTGGGATTTGACTCCTTTTCTGAAGGGAAACACACAGCATAGTTCTCATCCATGGATCACACTCTGCTTTAGAGCAAGAAGCACGCTCTTGCTTTCTACAGTCTCTAAGACAGCCGGAAACGTGCGTGTGCTGAGAACAAAAGAACGGTGTTTCCTACATATAAGGACCATATCTAGTCCAACTCTTCTTCTGAAACTGATACAATGCACTGGTTCTCTAACATCCAATGGTTGTCAGTTAAGATGAGAAACGTGTGAGCTTCGTGAAGGATGTAGTTCCTTTGAGCAGAAAAGTGACTGCCCTTACCTGAAACGAAGTCTTGCTTGTAGGAAGACTCAGAGCATGGGATTTCACTCCATTTCTGAAGTGAAACACACAGCAGTTTTGTCATCCATTGATCACACTCTGCTTTAGAAGAAGAAGCACGATCGTGCTTTCTAGTGTCTCTAAGACAGCAGGAAACGTGAGTTTGCTGAGAACAAAAGAACGGTGTTTCCTACACATACGGACCATATCTAGTCCAACTCTGCTTCTGAAACTGATACAAAGCACTGGTCCTCTAACATCCAATGCTTGTCTGTTAAGATGAGAAACGTGTGAGCTCCTTGAACGATGTCGTACGTTTGAGCTGAAGAGTGACTGCCCTTACCTGAAACGAAGTCTTGCTTGTAGGAAGACACAGAGCCTGGGATTTAACTCCTTTTCTGAAGGGAAACACACAGCATAGTTCTCATCCATGGATCACACTCTGCTTTAGAGCGAGAAGCACGCTCTTGCTTTCTACAGTCTCAAAGACAGCAGGAAACGTGAGTGTGCTGAGGACAAAAGAACGGTGTTTCCTACACTTACGGACCATATCTAGTCCAACTCTGCTTCTGAAAGTGATACAAAGCACTGGTCCTCTAACATCCAATGCTTGTCAGTTAAGATGAGAAATGTGTGAGCTTAGTGAATGATGTAGTTCCTTTGAACTGAAAAGTGACTGCCCTTACCTGAAACAAAGTCTTGCTTGTAGTAAGACACAGAGCCTGGGATTTAAGTCCATTTCTGAAGGGAAACACACAGCATAGTTCTCATCCATGGATCACACTCCTCTTTAGAGCGAGAAGCACACTCTTGCTTTCTAGATTCTCTAATACAGCAGGAAATCTGAGTGTGCCCAGAAAAAGAACGGTGTTTCCTACACATATGGACCATATGTAGTCCAAATCTGCTTCTGAAACTGATACAAAGCACTGACCATCTAACATCCAATGCTTGTCAGTTAAGATGAGAATCGTTTGATCTTCGTTAATGATGTAGTTCTTTTGAGCAGAAAAGTTACTGGCTTACCTGAATTGAAGTCTTGCTTGTAGGAAGACTCAGAGCCTGAGATTTAACTCAATTTCTGAAGTAAAACACACAGCAGTGTAATCATCCATTGATCACACTCTGCTTTAGAACAAGAAGCATGCTCTTGCTTTCTAGATTCTCTAAGACAGCAGGAAACGTGAGTGTGCTGAGAACAAAAGAACGGTGTTTCCTATAATTACGGACATTATATAGTCCAACTCTGCATCTCAAACTGATACAAAGCACTGGTCCTCTAAAATCCAATGCTTGTCTGTTAAGATGAGAAACGTGTGAGCTTCGTGAACGATGTAGTTCCTTTGAGCTGAAAAGTGACTGACTTTACCTGAAACGAAGTCTTGCCTGTAGGAAGACACAGAGTCTGGGATTTAACTCCATTTCTGAAGGGAAACATACAGCATAGTTCTCATCAATGGATCACTCTCTGCTTTAGAGCCAGAAGCACGCTCTTGCTTCCTAGAGTCTCTAATACAGCAGGAAATCTGAGTGTGCCCAGAACAAAAGAACGGTGTTTCCTACACATACTGACTATATGTAGTCCAAATCTTCTTCTGAAACTGATACAAAGCACTGGTCCTCTAACATCCAATGCTTGTCTGTTAAGATGAGAAATGTGTGAGCTCAGTGAAGGATGTAGTTCGTTTGAGCTGAAAAGTGACTGACCTTACCTGAAACGAAGTCTTGCTTGTAGGAAGACACAGAGCCTGGGATTTAACTCCTTTTCTGAAGGGAAACACACAGCATAGTTCTCATCCATGGATCACACTCTTCTTTAGAGCGAGAAGCACGCTCTTGCTTTCTACAGTCTCTAAGACAGCAGGAAACGTGAGTGTGCTGAGAACAAAAGAACGGTGTTTCCTACATATACGGACCATATCTAGTCCAACTCTGCTTCTGAAAGTGATACAAAGCACTGGTCCTCTAACATCCAATGCTTGTCTGTTAATATGAGAAATGTGTGAGCTTAGTGAATGATGTAGTTCCTTTGAACTGAAAAGTGACTGCCCTTACCTGAAACGAAGTCTTGCTTGTAGTAAGACACAGAGCCTGGGATTTAAGTCCATTTCTGAAGGGAAACACACAGCATAGTTCTCAGCCTTGGATCACACTCTGCTTTAGAGCAAGAAGCACACTCTTGCTTTCTAGATTCTCTAGTACAGCAGGAAATCTGAGTGTGCCCAGAACAAAAGAACGGTGTTTCCTACACATATGGACCATATGTAGTCCAAATCTGCTTCTGAAACTGATACAAAGCACTGACCATCTAACATCCAATGCTTGTCAGTTAAGATGAGAAACGTGTGAGCTCAGTGAAGGATGTAGTTCATTTGAGCTGAAAAGTGACTGCCCTTACCTGAAAGGAAGTCATGCTTGTAGGAAGACACAGAGCCTGGGATTTAACTCCTTTTCTGAAGGGAAACACACAGCATAGTTCTCATCCATGGATCACACTCTGCTTTAGAGCAAGAAGCACGCTCTTGCTTTCTACAGTGTCTAAGACAGCCAGAAACATGCGTGTGCTGAGAACAAAAGAACGGTGTTTCCTACATATACGGACCATATCTAGTCCAACTCTTCTTCTGAAACTGATACAACGCACTGGTTCTCTAACATCCAATGGTTGTCAGTTAAGATGAGAAACGTGTGAGCTTCGTGAAGGACGTAGTTCCTTTGAGCAGAAAAGTGACTGCCCTTACCTGAAATGAAATCTTGCTTGTAGGAAGACGCAGAGCATGGGATTTCACTCCATTTCTGAAGTGAAACACACAGCATAGTTCTCATCCATGGATCACACTCTGCTTTAGAGCGAGAAGCACGCTCTTGCTTTCTACAGTCTCAAAGACAGCAGGAAACGTGAGTGTGCTGAGTACAAAAGAACGGTGTTTCCTACACATACAGACCATATCTAGTCCAACTCTGCTTCTGAAACTGATACAAAGCACTGACCATCTAACATCCAATGCTTGTCAGTTAAGATGAGAAAGGTGTGAGCTCAGTGAAGGATGTAGTTCATTTGAGCTGAAAAGTGACTGCCCTTACCTGAAACGAAGTCATGCTTGTAGGAAGACACAGAGCCTGTGATTTGACTCCTTTTCTGAAGGGATACACACAGCATAGTTCTCATCCATGGATCACACTCTGCTTTAGAGCAAGAAGCACGCTCTTGCTTTCTACAGTCTCTAAGACAGCCGGAAACGTGCGTGTGCTGAGAACAAAAGAACGGTGTTTCCTACATATAAGGACCATATCTAGTCCAACTCTTCTTCTGAAACTGATACAATGCACTGGTTCTCTAACATCCAATGGTTGTCAGTTAAGATGAGAAACGTGTGAGCTTCGTGAAGGATGTATTTCCTTTGAGCAGAAAAGTGACTGCCCTTACCTGAAACGAAGTCTTGCTTGTAGGAAGACTCAGAGCATGGGATTTCACTCCATTTCTGAAGTGAAACACACAGCAGTTTTGTCATCCATTGATCACACTCTGCTTTAGAAGAAGAAGCACGATCGTGCTTTCTAGTGTCTCTAAGACAGCAGGAAACGTGAGTTTGCTGAGAACAAAAGAACGGTGTTTCCTACACATACGGACCATATCTAGTCCAACTCTGCTTCTGAAACTGATACAAAGCACTGGTCCTCTAACATCCAATGCTTGTCTGTTAAGATGAGAAACGTGTGAGCTCCTTGAACGATGTCGTACGTTTGAGCTGAAGAGTGACTGCCCTTACCTGAAACGAAGTCTTGCTTGTAGGAAGACACAGAGCCTGGGATTTAACTCCTTTTCTGAAGGGAAACACACAGCATAGTTCTCATCCATGGATCACACTCTGCTTTAGAGCGAGAAGCACGCTCTTGCTTTCTACAGTCTCAAAGACAGCAGGAAACGTGAGTGTGCTGAGGACAAAAGAACGGTGTTTCCTACACATACGGACCATATCTAGTCCAACTCTGCTTCTGAAAGTGATACAAAGCACTGGTCCTCTAACATCCAATGCTTGTCAGTTAAGATGAGAAATGTGTGAGCTTAGTGAATGATGTAGTTCCTTTGAACTGAAAAGTGACTGCCCTTACCTGAAACGAAGTCTTGCTTGTAGTAAGACACAGAGCCTGGGATTTAAGTCCATTTCTGAAGGGAAACACACAGCATAGTTCTCATCCATGGATCACACTCCTCTTTAGAGCGAGAAGCACACTCTTGCTTTCTAGATTCTCTAATACAGCAGGAAATCTGAGTGTGCCCAGAAAAAGAACGGTGTTTCCTACACATATGGACCATATGTAGTCCAAATCTGCTTCTGAAACTGATACAAAGCACTGACCATTTAACATCCAATGCTTGTCAGTTAAGATGAGAAACGTGTGAGCTTCGAGAACGATGTAGTTCGTTTGAGCAGAAAAGTGACTGCCCTTACCTGAATTGAAGTCTTGCTTGTAGGAAGACTCAGAGCCTGAGATTTAACTCAATTTCTGAAGTAAAACACACAGCAGTGTAATCATCCATTGATCACACTCTGCTTTAGAACAAGAAGCATGCTCTTGCTTTCTAGATTCTCTAAGACAGCAGGAAACGTGAGTGTGCTGAGAACAAAAGAACGGTGTTTCCTATAATTACGGACATTATATAGTCCAACTCTGCATCTCAAACTGATACAAAGCACTGGTCCTCTAAAATCCAATGCTTGTCTGTTAAGATGAGAAACGTGTGAGCTTCGTGAACGATGTAGTTCCTTTGAGCTGAAAAGTGACTGACTTTACCTGAAACGAAGTCTTGCCTGTAGGAAGACACAGAGTCTGGGATTTAACTCCATTTCTGAAGGGAAACATACAGCATAGTTCTCATCAATGGATCACTCTCTGCTTTAGAGCCAGAAGCACGCTCTTGCTTCCTAGAGTCTCTAATACAGCAGGAAATCTGAGTGTGCCCAGAACAAAAGTACGGTGTTTCCTACACATACTGACTATATGTAGTCCAAATCTTCTTCTGAAACTGATACAAAGCACTGGTCCTCTAACATCCAATGCTTGTCTGTTAAGATGAGAAATGTGTGAGCTCAGTGAAGGATGTAGTTCGTTTGAGCTGAAAAGTGACTGACCTTACCTGAAACGAAGTCTTGCTTGTAGGAAGACACAGAGCCTGGGATTTAACTCCTTTTCTGAAGGGAAACACACAGCATAGTTCTCATCCATGGATCACACTCTTCTTTAGAGCGAGAAGCACGCTCTTGCTTTCTACAGTCTCTAAGACAGCAGGAAACGTGAGTGTGCTGAGAACAAAAGAACGGTGTTTCCTACATATACGGACCATATCTAGTCCAACTCTGCTTCTGAAAGTGATACAAAGCACTGGTCCTCTAACATCCAATGCTTGTCTGTTAATATGAGAAATGTGTGAGCTTAGTGAATGATGTAGTTCCTTTGAACTGAAAAGTGACTGCCCTTACCTGAAACGAAGTCTTGCTTGTAGTAAGACACAGAGCCTGGGATTTAAGTCCATTTCTGAAGGGAAACACACAGCATAGTTCTCAGCCTTGGATCACACTCTGCTTTAGAGCGAGAAGCACACTCTTGCTTTCTAGATTCTCTAGTACAGCAGGAAATCTGAGTGTGCCCAGAACAAAAGAACGGTGTTTCCTACACATATGGACCATATGTAGTCCAAATCTGCTTCTGAAACTGATACAAAGCACTGACCATCTAACATCCAATGCTTGTCAGTTAAGATGAGAAACGTGTGAGCTCAGTGAAGGATGTAGTTCATTTGAGCTGAAAAGTGACTGCCCTTACCTGAAAGGAAGTCATGCTTGTAGGAAGACACAGAGCCTGGGATTTAACTCCTTTTCTGAATGGAAACACACAGCATAGTTCTCATCCATGGATCACACTCTGCTTTAGAGCAAGAAGCACGCTCTTGCTTTCTACAGTCTAAGACAGCCAGAAACGTGCGTGTGCTGAGAACAAAAGAACGGTGTTTCCTACATATACGGACCATATCTAGTCCAACTCTTCTTCTGAAACTGATACAATGCACTGGTTCTCTAACATCCAATGGTTGTCAGTTAAGATGAGAAACGTGTGAGCTTCGTGAAGGACGTAGTTCCTTTGAGCAGAAAAGTGACTGCCCTTACCTGAAATGAAATCTTGCTTGTAGGAAGACGCAGAGCATGGGATTTCACTCCATTTCTGAAGTGAAACACACAGCATAGTTCTCATCCATGGATCACACTCTGCTTTAGAGCGAGAAGCACGCTCTTGCTTTCTACAGTCTCAAAGACAGCAGGAAACGTGAGTGTGCTGAGAACAAAAGAACGGTGTTTCCTACACATACAGACCATATCTAGTCCAACTCTGCTTCTGAAACTGATACAAAGCACTGACCATCTAACATCCAATGCTTGTCAGTTAAGATGAGAAACGTGTGAGCTCAGTGAAGGATGTAGTTCATTTGAGCTGAAAAGTGACTGCCCTTACCTGAAACGAAGTCATGCTTGTAGGAAGACACAGAGCCTGGGATTTGACTCCTTTTCTGAAGGGAAACACACAGCATAGTTCTCATCCATGGATCACACTCTGCTTTAGAGCAAGAAGCACGCTCTTGCTTTCTACAGTCTCTAAGACAGCAGGAAACGTGCGTGTGCTGAGAACAAAAGAATGGTGTTTCCTACATATACGGACCATATTTAGTCCAACTCTTCTTCTGAAACTGATACAATGCACTGGTTCTCTAACATCCAATGGTTGTCAGTTAAGATGAGAAACGTGTGAGCTTCGTGAAGGATGTAGTTCCTTTGAGCAGAAAAGTGACTGCCCTTACCTGAAACGAAGTCTTGCTTGTAGGAAGACTCAGAGCATGGGATTTCACTCCATTTCTGAAGTGAAACACACAGCAGTTTTGTCATCCATTGATCACACTCTGCTTTAGAAGAAGAAGCACGATCTTGCTTTCTAGTGTCTCTAAGACAGCAGGAAACGTGAGTTTGCTGAGAACAAAAGAACGGTGTTTCCTACACATACGGACCATATCTAGTCCAACTCTGCTTCTGAAACTGATACAAAGCACTGGTCCTCTAACATCCAATGCTTGTCTGTTAAGATGAGAAACGTGTGAGCTCCTTGAACGATGTCGTACGTTTGAGCTGAAGAGTGACTGCCCTTACCTGAAACGAAGTCTTGCTTGTAGGAAGACACAGAGCCTGGGATTTAACTCCTTTTCTGAAGGGAAACACACAGCATAGTTCTCATCCATGGATCACACTCTGCTTTAGAGCGAGAAGCACGCTCTTGCTTTCTACAGTCTCAAAGACAGCAGGAAACGTGAGTGTGCTGAGGACAAAAGAACGGTGTTTCCTACACATACGGACCATATCTAGTCCAACTCTGCTTCTGAAAGTGATACAAAGCACTGGTCCTCTAACATCCAATGCTTGTCAGTTAAGATGAGAAATGTGTGAGCTTAGTGAATGATGTAGTTCCTTTGAACTGAAAAGTGACTGCCCTTACCTGAAACGAAGTCTTGCTTGTAGTAAGACACAGAGCCTGGGATTTAAGTCCATTTCTGAAGGGAAACACACAGCATAGTTCTCATCCATGGATCACACTCCTCTTTAGAGCGAGAAGCACACTCTTGCTTTCTAGATTCTCTAATACAGCAGGAAATCTGAGTGTGCCCAGAAAAAGAACGGTGTTTCCTACACATATGGACCATATGTAGTCCAAATCTGCTTCTGAAACTGATACAAAGCACTGACCATTTAACATCCAATGCTTGTCAGTTAAGATGAGAAACGTGTGAGCTTCGAGAACGATGTAGTTCGTTTGAGCAGAAAAGTGACTGCCCTTACCTGAATTGAAGTCTTGCTTGTAGGAAGACTCAGAGCCTGAGATTTAACTCAATTTCTGAAGTAAAACACACAGCAGTGTAATCATCCATTGATCACACTCTGCTTTAGAACAAGAAGCATGCTCTTGCTTTCTAGATTCTCTAAGACAGCAGGAAACGTGAGTGTGCTGAGAACAAAAGAACGGTGTTTCCTATAATTACGGACATTATATAGTCCAACTCTGCATCTCAAACTGATACAAAGCACTGGTCCTCTAAAATCCAATGCTTGTCTGTTAAGATGAGAAACGTGTGAGCTTCGTGAACGATGTAGTTCCTTTGAGCTGAAAAGTGACTGACTTTACCTGAAACGAAGTCTTGCCTGTAGGAAGACACAGAGTCTGGGATTTAACTCCATTTCTGAAGGGAAACATACAGCATAGTTCTCATCAATGGATCACTCTCTGCTTTAGAGCCAGAAGCACGCTCTTGCTTCCTAGAGTCTCTAATACAGCAGGAAATCTGAGTGTGCCCAGAACAAAAGTACGGTGTTTCCTACACATACTGACTATATGTAGTCCAAATCTTCTTCTGAAACTGATACAAAGCACTGGTCCTCTAACATCCAATGCTTGTCTGTTAAGATG
This sequence comes from Onychomys leucogaster, assembly GCA_949786385.1. NCBI lineage: Eukaryota > Metazoa > Chordata > Mammalia > Rodentia > Cricetidae > Onychomys > Onychomys leucogaster. Next base: position 98,073 of record CATKUP010000129.1, on the reverse strand, counting down.
AGAAATGTGTGAGCTCAGTGAAGGATGTAGTTCGTTTGAGCTGAAAAGTGACTGACCTTACCTGAAACGAAGTCTTGCTTGTAGGAAGACACAGAGCCTGGGATTTAACTCCTTTTCTGAAGGGAAACACACAGCATAGTTCTCATCCATGGATCACACTCTTCTTTAGAGCGAGAAGCACGCTCTTGCTTTCTACAGTCTCTAAGACAGCAGGAAACGTGAGTGTGCTGAGAACAAAAGAACGGTGTTTCCTACATATACGGACCATATCTAGTCCAACTCTGCTTCTGAAAGTGATACAAAGCACTGGTCCTCTAACATCCAATGCTTGTCTGTTAATATGAGAAATGTGTGAGCTTAGTGAATGATGTAGTTCCTTTGAACTGAAAAGTGACTGCCCTTACCTGAAACGAAGTCTTGCTTGTAGTAAGACACAGAGCCTGGGATTTAAGTCCATTTCTGAAGGGAAACACACAGCATAGTTCTCAGCCATGGATCACACTCTGCTTTAGAGCGAGAAGCACACTCTTGCTTTCTAGATTCTCTAGTACAGCAGGAAATCTGAGTGTGCCCAGAACAAAAGAACGGTGTTTCCTACACATATGGACCATATGTAGTCCAAATCTGCTTCTGAAACAGATACAAAGCACTGACCATCTAACATCCAATGCTTGTCAGTTAAGATGAGAAACGTGTGAGCTCAGTGAAGGATGTAGTTCATTTGAGCTGAAAAGTGACTGCCCTTACCTGAAAGGAAGTCATGCTTGTAGGAAGACACAGAGCCTGGGATTTAACTCCTTTTCTGAATGGAAACACACAGCATAGTTCTCATCCATGGATCACACTCTGCTTTAGAGCAAGAAGCACGCTCTTGCTTTCTACAGTCTAAGACAGCCAGAAACGTGCGTGTGCTGAGAACAAAAGAACGGTGTTTCCTACATATACGGACCATATCTAGTCCAACTCTTCTTCTGAAACTGATACAATGCACTGGTTCTCTAATATCCAATGGTTGTCAGTTAAGATGAGAAACGTGTGAGCTTCGTGAAGGACGTAGTTCCTTTGAGCAGAAAAGTGACTGCCCTTACCTGAAATGAAATCTTGCTTGTAGGAAGACACAGAGCATGGGATTTCACTCCATTTCTGAAGTGAAACACACAGCATAGTTCTCATCCATGGATCACACTCTGCTTTAGAGCGAGAAGCACGCTCTTGCTTTCTACAGTCTCAAAGACAGCAGGAAACGTGAGTGTGCTGAGAACAAAAGAACGGTGTTTCCTACACATACAGACCATATCTAGTCCAACTCTGCTTCTGAAACTGATACAAAGCACTGACCATCTAACATCCAATGCTTGTCAGTTAAGATGAGAAACGTGTGAGCTCAGTGAAGGATGTAGTTCATTTGAGCTGAAAAGTGACTGCCCTTACCTGAAACGAAGTCATGCTTGTAGGAAGACACAGAGCCTGGGATTTGACTCCTTTTCTGAAGGGAAACACACAGCATAGTTCTCATCCATGGATCACACTCTGCTTTAGAGCAAGAAGCACGCTCTTGCTTTCTACAGTCTCTAAGACAGCAGGAAACGTGCGTGTGCTGAGAACAAAAGAATGGTGTTTCCTACATATACGGACCATATTTAGTCCAACTCTTCTTCTGAAACTGATACAATGCACTGGTTCTCTAACATCCAATGGTTGTCAGTTAAGATGAGAAACGTGTGAGCTTCGTGAAGGATGTAGTTCCTTTGAGCAGAAAAGTGACTGCCCTTACCTGAAACGAAGTCTTGCTTGTAGGAAGACTCAGAGCATGGGAAGTCACTCCATTTCTGAAGTGAAACACACAGCAGTTTTGTCATCCAGTGATCACACTCTGCTTTAGAAGAAGAAGCACGATCGTGCTTTCTAGAGTCTCTAACACAGCAGGAAATGTGAGTTTGCTGAGAACAAAAGAACGGTGTTTCCTACACATAAGGACCATATCTAGTCCAACTCTGCTTCTGAAACTGATACAAAGCACTGGTCCTCTAACATCCAATGCTTGTCTGTTAAGATGAGAAACGTGTGAGCTCCGTGAACGATGTCGTTCGTTTGAGCTGAAGAGTGACTGCCCTTACCTGAAACGAAGTCTTGCTTGTAGGAAGACACAGAGCCTGGGATTTAACTCCTTTTCTGAAGGGAAACACACAGCATAGTTCTCATCCAAGGATCACACTCTGCTTTAGAGCGAGAATCACGCTCTTGCTTTCTACAGTCTCAAAGACAGCAGGAAACGTGAGTGTGCTGAGGACAAAAGAACGGAGTTTCCTACACATACAGACCATATCTAGTCCAACTCTGCTTCTGAAAGTGATACAAAGCACTGGTCCTCTAACATCCAATGCTTGTCAGTTAAGATGAGCAATGTGTGAGCTTAGTGAATGATGTAGTTCCGTTGAACTGAAAAGTGACTGCCCTTACCTGAAACGAAGTCTTGCTTGTAGTAAGACACAGAGCCTGGGATTTAAGTCCATTTCTGAAGGGAAACACACAGCATAGTTCTCATCCATGGATCACACTCTGCTTTAGAGCGAGAAGCACACTCTTGCTTTCTAGATTCTCTAATACAGCAGGAAATCTGAGTGTGCCCAGAAAAAGAACGGTGTTTCCTACACATATGGACCATATGTAGTCCAAATCTGCTTCTGAAACTGATACAAAGCACTGACCATCTAACATCCAATGCTTGTCAGTTAAGATGAGAAACGTGTGAGCTTCGAGAACGATGTAGTTCGTTTGAGCAGAAAAGTGACTGCCCTTACCTGAAACGAAGTCTTGCTTGTAGGAAGACACAGAGCCTGGGATTTAACTCCTTTTCTGAAGGGAAACACACAGCATAGTTCTCATCCATGGATCACACTCTGCTTTAGAGCGAGAAGCACGCTCTGGCTTTCTACAGTCTCAAAGACAGCAGGAAATGTGAGTGTGCTGAGAACAAAAGAACGGTGTTTCCTATAATTACGGACATTATATAGTCCAACTCTGCATCTCAAACTGATACAAAGCACTGGTCCTCTAAAATCCAATGCTTGTCTGTTAAGATGAGAAACGTGTGAGCTTCGTGAACGATGTAGTTCCTTTGAGCTGAAAAGTGACTGACTTTACCTGAAACGAAGTCTTGCCTGTAGGAAGACACAGAGTCTGGGATTTAACTCCATTTCTGAAGGGAAACATACAGCATAGTTCTCATCAATGGATCACTCTCTGCTTTAGAGCCAGAAGCACGCTCTTGCTTCCTAGAGTCTCTAATACAGCAGGAAATCTGAGTGTGCCCAGAACAAAAGTACGGTGTTTCCTACACATACTGACTATATGTAGTCCAAATCTTCTTCTGAAACTGATACAAAGCACTGGTCCTCTAACATCCAATGCTTGTCTGTTAAGATGAGAAATGTGTGAGCTCAGTGAAGGATGTAGTTCGTTTGAGCTGAAAAGTGACTGACCTTACCTGAAACGAAGTCTTGCTTGTAGGAAGACACAGAGCCTGGGATTTAACTCCTTTTCTGAAGGGAAACACACAGCATAGTTCTCATCCATGGATCACACTCTTCTTTAGAGCGAGAAGCACGCTCTTGCTTTCTACAGTCTCTAAGACAGCAGGAAACGTGAGTGTGCTGAGAACAAAAGAACGGTGTTTCCTACATATACGGACCATATCTAGTCCAACTCTGCTTCTGAAAGTGATACAAAGCACTGGTCCTCTAACATCCAATGCTTGTCTGTTAATATGAGAAATGTGTGAGCTTAGTGAATGATGTAGTTCCTTTGAACTGAAAAGTGACTGCCCTTACCTGAAACGAAGTCTTGCTTGTAGTAAGACACAGAGCCTGGGATTTAAGTCCATTTCTGAAGGGAAACACACAGCATAGTTCTCAGCCATGGATCACACTCTGCTTTAGAGCGAGAAGCACACTCTTGCTTTCTAGATTCTCTAGTACAGCAGGAAATCTGAGTGTGCCCAGAACAAAAGAACGGTGTTTCCTACACATATGGACCATATGTAGTCCAAATCTGCTTCTGAAACTGATACAAAGCACTGACCATCTAACATCCAATGCTTGTCAGTTAAGATGAGAAACGTGTGAGCTCAGTGAAGGATGTAGTTCATTTGAGCTGAAAAGTGACTGCCCTTACCTGAAAGGAAGTCATGCTTGTAGGAAGACACAGAGCCTGGGATTTAACTCCTTTTCTGAATGGAAACACACAGCATAGTTCTCATCCATGGATCACACTCTGCTTTAGAGCAAGAAGCACGCTCTTGCTTTCTACAGTCTAAGACAGCCAGAAACGTGCGTGTGCTGAGAACAAAAGAACGGTGTTTCCTACATATAAGGACCATATCTAGTCCAACTCTTCTTCTGAAACTGATACAATGCACTGGTTCTCTAACATCCAATGGTTGTCAGTTAAGATGAGAAACGTGTGAGCTTCGTGAAGGACGTAGTTCCTTTGAGCAGAAAAGTGACTGCCCTTACCTGAAATGAAATCTTGCTTGTAGGAAGACGCAGAGCATGGGATTTCACTCCATTTCTGAAGTGAAACACACAGCATAGTTCTCATCCATGGATCACACTCTGCTTTAGAGCGAGAAGCACGCTCTTGCTTTCTACAGTCTCAAAGACAGCAGGAAACGTGAGTGTGCTGAGAACAAAAGAACGGTGTTTCCTACACATACAGACCATATCTAGTCCAACTCTGCTTCTGAAACTGATACAAAGCACTGACCATCTAACATCCAATGCTTGTCAGTTAAGATGAGAAACGTGTGAGCTCAGTGAAGGATGTAGTTCATTTGAGCTGAAAAGTGACTGCCCTTACCTGAAACGAAGTCATGCTTGTAGGAAGACACAGAGCCTGGGATTTGACTCCTTTTCTGAAGGGAAACACACAGCATAGTTCTCATCCATGGATCACACTCTGCTTTAGAGCAAGAAGCACGCTCTTGCTTTCTACAGTCTCTAAGACAGCAGGAAACGTGCGTGTGCTGAGAACAAAAGAACGGTGTTTCCTACATATACGGACCATATTTAGTCCAACTCTTCTTCTGAAACTGATACAATGCACTGGTTCTCTAACATCCAATGGTTGTCAGTTAAGATGAGAAACGTGTGAGCTTCGTGAAGGATGTAGTTCCTTTGAGCAGAAAAGTGACTGCCCTTACCTGAAACGAAGTCTTGCTTGTAGGAAGTCTCAGAGCATGGGAAGTCACTCCATTTCTGAAGTGAAACACACAGCAGTTTTGTCATCCAGTGATCACACTCTGCTTTAGAAGAAGAAGCACGATCGTGCTTTCTAGAGTCTCTAACACAGCAGGAAACGTGAGTTTGCTGAGAACAAAAGAACGGTGTTTCCTACACATAAGGACCATATCTAGTCCAACTCTGCTTCTGAAACTGATACAAAGCACTGGTCCTCTAACATCCAATGCTTGTCTGTTAAGATGAGAAACGTGTGAGCTCCGTGAACGATGTCGTTCGTTTGAGCTGAAGAGTGACTGCCCTTACCTGAAACGAAGTCTTGCTTGTAGGAAGACACAGAGCCTGGGATTTAACTCCTTTTCTGAAGGGAAACACACAGCATAGTTCTCATCCAAGGATCACACTCTGCTTTAGAGCGAGAATCACGCTCTTGCTTTCTACAGTCTCAAAGACAGCAGGAAACGTGAGTGTGCTGAGGACAAAAGAACGGAGTTTCCTACACATACAGACCATATCTAGTCCAACTCTGCTTCTGAAAGTGATACAAAGCACTGGTCCTCTAACATCCAATGCTTGTCAGTTAAGATGAGCAATGTGTGAGCTTAGTGAATGATGTAGTTCCGTTGAACTGAAAAGTGACTGCCCTTACCTGAAACGAAGTCTTGCTTGTAGTAAGACACAGAGCCTGGGATTTAAGTCCATTTCTGAAGGGAAACACACAGCATAGTTCTCATCCATGGATCACACTCTGCTTTAGAGCGAGAAGCACACTCTTGCTTTCTAGATTCTCTAATACAGCAGGAAATCTGAGTGTGCCCAGAAAAAGAACGGTGTTTCCTACACATATGGACCATATGTAGTCCAAATCTGCTTCTGAAACTGATACAAAGCACTGACCATCTAACATCCAATGCTTGTCAGTTAAGATGAGAAACGTGTGAGCTTCGAGAACGATGTAGTTCGTTTGAGCAGAAAAGTGACTGCCCTTACCTGAAACGAAGTCTTGCTTGTAGGAAGACACAGAGCCTGGGATTTAACTCCTTTTCTGAAGGGAAACACACAGCATAGTTCTCATCCATGGATCACACTCTGCTTTAGAGCGAGAAGCACGCTCTGGCTTTCTACAGTCTCAAAGACAGCAGGAAACGTGAGTGTGCTGAGGACAAAAGAACGGTGTTTCCTACACATACGGACCATATCTAGTCCAACTCTGCTTCTGAAAGTGATACAAAGCACTGGTCCTCTAACATCCAATGCTTGTCAGTTAAGATGAGAAATGTGTGAGCTTAGTGAATGATGTAGTTCCTTTGAACTGAAAAGTGACTGCCCTTACCTGAAACGAAGTCTTGCTTGTAGTAAGACACAGAGCCTGGGATTTAAGTCCATTTCTGAAGGGAAACACACAGCATAGTTCTCATCCATGGATCACACTCCTCTTTAGAGCGAGAAGCACACTCTTGCTTTCTAGATTCTCTAATACAGCAGGAAATCTGAGTGTGCCCAGAAAAAGAACGGTGTTTCCTACATATATGGACCATATGTAGTCCAAATCTGCTTCTGAAACTGATACAAAGCACTGACCATCTAACATCCAATGCTTGTCAGTTAAGATGAGAAACGTGTGAGCTTCGAGAACGATGTAGTTCGTTTGAGCAGAAAAGTGACTGCCCTTACCTGAATTGAAGTCTTGCTTGTAGGAAGACTCAGAGCCTGAGATTTAACTCAATTTCTGAAGTAAAACACACAGCAGTGTAATCATCCATTGATCACACTCTGCTTTAGAACAAGAAGCATGCTCTTGCTTTCTAGATTCTCTAAGACAGCAGGAAACGTGAGTGTGCTGAGAACAAAAGAACGGTGTTTCCTATAATTAAGGACATTATATAGTCCAACTCTGCATCTCAAACTGATACAAAGCACTGGTCCTCTAAAATCCAATGCTTGTCTGTTAAGATGAGAAACGTGTGAGCTTCGTGAACGATGTAGTTCCTTTGAGCTGAAAAGTGACTGACTTTACCTGAAACGAAGTCTTGCCTGTAGGAAGACACAGAGTCTGGGATTTAACTCCATTTCTGAAGGGAAACATACAGCATAGTTCTCATCAATGGATCACTCTCTGCTTTAGAGCCAGAATCACGCTCTTGCTTCCTAGAGTCTCTAATACAGCAGGAAATCTGAGTGTGCCCAGAACAAAAGAACGGTGTTTCCTACACATACTGACTATATGTAGTCCAAATCTTCTTCTGAAACTGATACAAAGCACTGGTCCTCTAACATCCAATGCTTGTCTGTTAAGATGAGAAACGTGTGAGCTCCGTGAACGATGTCGTTCGTTTGAGCTGAAGAGTGACTGCCCTTACCTGAAACGAAGTCTTGCTTGTAGGAAGACACAGAGCCTGGGATTTAACTCCTTTTCTGAAGGGAAACACACAGCATAGTTCTCATCCAAGGATCACACTCTGCTTTAGAGCGAGAATCACGCTCTTGCTTTCTACAGTCTCAAAGACAGCAGGAAACGTGAGTGTGCTGAGGACAAAAGAACGGAGTTTCCTACACATACAGACCATATCTAGTCCAACTCTGCTTCTGAAAGTGATACAAAGCACTGGTCCTCTAACATCCAATGCTTGTCAGTTAAGATGAGCAATGTGTGAGCTTAGTGAATGATGTAGTTCCGTTGAACTGAAAAGTGACTGCCCTTACCTGAAACGAAGTCTTGCTTGTAGTAAGACACAGAGCCTGGGATTTAAGTCCATTTCTGAAGGGAAACACACAGCATAGTTCTCATCCATGGATCACACTCTGCTTTAGAGCGAGAAGCACACTCTTGCTTTCTAGATTCTCTAATACAGCAGGAAATCTGAGTGTGCCCAGAAAAAGAACGGTGTTTCCTACACATATGGACCATATGTAGTCCAAATCTGCTTCTGAAACTGATACAAAGCACTGACCATCTAACATCCAATGCTTGTCAGTTAAGATGAGAAACGTGTGAGCTTCGAGAACGATGTAGTTCGTTTGAGCAGAAAAGTGACTGCCCTTACCTGAAACGAAGTCTTGCTTGTAGGAAGACACAGAGCCTGGGATTTAACTCCTTTTCTGAAGGGAAACACACAGCATAGTTCTCATCCATGGATCACACTCTGCTTTAGAGCGAGAAGCACGCTCTGGCTTTCTACAGTCTCAAAGACAGCAGGAAACGTGAGTGTGCTGAGGACAAAAGAACGGTGTTTCCTACACATACGGACCATATCTAGTCCAACTCTGCTTCTGAAAGTGATACAAAGCACTGGTCCTCTAACATCCAATGCTTGTCAGTTAAGATGAGAAATGTGTGAGCTTAGTGAATGATGTAGTTCCTTTGAACTGAAAAGTGACTGCCCTTACCTGAAACGAAGTCTTGCTTGTAGTAAGACACAGAGCCTGGGATTTAAGTCCATTTCTGAAGGGAAACACACAGCATAGTTCTCATCCATGGATCACACTCCTCTTTAGAGCGAGAAGCACACTCTTGCTTTCTAGATTCTCTAATACAGCAGGAAATCTGAGTGTGCCCAGAAAAAGAACGGTGTTTCCTACATATATGGACCATATGTAGTCCAAATCTGCTTCTGAAACTGATACAAAGCACTGACCATCTAACATCCAATGCTTGTCAGTTAAGATGAGAAACGTGTGAGCTTCGAGAACGATGTAGTTCGTTTGAGCAGAAAAGTGACTGCCCTTACCTGAATTGAAGTCTTGCTTGTAGGAAGACTCAGAGCCTGAGATTTAACTCAATTTCTGAAGTAAAACACACAGCAGTGTAATCATCCATTGATCACACTCTGCTTTAGAACAAGAAGCATGCTCTTGCTTTCTAGATTCTCTAAGACAGCAGGAAACGTGAGTGTGCTGAGAACAAAAGAACGGTGTTTCCTATAATTAAGGACATTATATAGTCCAACTCTGCATCTCAAACTGATACAAAGCACTGGTCCTCTAAAATCCAATGCTTGTCTGTTAAGATGAGAAACGTGTGAGCTTCGTGAACGATGTAGTTCCTTTGAGCTGAAAAGTGACTGACTTTACCTGAAACGAAGTCTTGCCTGTAGGAAGACACAGAGTCTGGGATTTAACTCCATTTCTGAAGGGAAACATACAGCATAGTTCTCATCAATGGATCACTCTCTGCTTTAGAGCCAGAATCACGCTCTTGCTTCCTAGAGTCTCTAATACAGCAGGAAATCTGAGTGTGCCCAGAACAAAAGAACGGTGTTTCCTACACATACTGACTATATGTAGTCCAAATCTTCTTCTGAAACTGATACAAAGCACTGGTCCTCTAACATCCAATGCTTGTCTGTTAAGATGAGAAATGTGTGAGCTCAGTGAAGGATGTAGTTCGTTTGAGCTGAAAAGTGACTGACCTTACCTGAAACGAAGTCTTGCTTGTAGGAAGACACAGAGCCTGGGATTTAACTCCTTTTCTGAAGGGAAACACACAGCATAGTTCTCATCCATGGATCACACTCTTCTTTAGAGCGAGAAGCACGCTCTTGCTTTCTACAGTCTCTAAGACAGCAGGAAACGTGAGTGTGCTGAGAACAAAAGAACGGTGTTTCCTACATATACGGACCATATCTAGTCCAACTCTGCTTCTGAAAGTGATACAAAGCACTGGTCCTCTAACATCCAATGCTTGTCTGTTAATATGAGAAATGTGTGAGCTTAGTGAATGATGTAGTTCCTTTGAACTGAAAAGTGACTGCCCTTACCTGAAACGAAGTCTTGCTTGTAGTAAGACACAGAGCCTGGGATTTAAGTCCATTTCTGAAGGGAAACACACAGCATAGTTCTCAGCCATGGATCACACTCTGCTTTAGAGCGAGAAGCACACTCTTGCTTTCTAGATTCTCTAGTTCAGCAGGAAATCTGAGTGTGCCCAGAACAAAAGAACGGTGTTTCCTACATATACGGACCATATCTAGTCCAACTCTTCTTCTGAAACTGATACAATGCACTGGTTCTCTAACATCCAATGGTTGTCAGTTAAGATGAGAAACGTGTGAGCTTCGTGAAGGATGTAGTTCCTTTGAGCAGAAAAGTGACTGCCCTTACCTGAAACGAAGTCTTGCTTGTAGGAAGACTCAGAGCATGGGATTTCACTCCATTTCTGAAGTGAAACACACAGCAGTTTTGTCATCCATTGATCACACTCTGCTTTAGAAGAAGAAGCACGATCGTGCTTTCTAGTGTCTCTAAGACAGCAGGAAACGTGAGTTTGCTGAGAACAAAAGAACGGTGTTTCCTACACATAAGGACCATATCTAGTCCAACTCTGCTTCTGAAACTGATACAAAGCACTGGTCCTCTAACATCCAATGCTTGTCTGTTAAGATGAGAAACGTGTGAGCTCCTTGAACGATGTCGTACGTTTGAGCTGAAGAGTGACTGCCCTTACCTGAAACGAAGTCTTGCTTGTAGGAAGACACAGAGCCTGGGATTTAACTCCTTTTCTGAAGGGAAACACACAGCATAGTTCTCATCCATGGATCACACTCTGCTTTAGAGCGAGAAGCACGCTCTTGCTTTCTACAGTCTCAAAGACAGCAGGAAACGTGAGTGTGCTGAGGACAAAAGAACGGTGTTTCCTACACATACGGACCATATCTAGTCCAACTCTGCTTCTGAAAGTGATACAAAGCACTGGTCCTCTAACATCCAATGCTTGTCTGTTAATATGAGAAATGTGTGAGCTTAGTGAATGATGTAGTTCCTTTGAACTGAAAAGTGACTGCCCTTACCTGAAACGAAGTCTTGCTTGTAGTAAGACACAGAGGCTGGGATTTAAGTCCATTTCTGAAGGGAAACACACAGCATAGTTCTCAGCCATGGATCACACTCTGCTTTAGAGCGAGAAGCACACTCTTGCTTTCTAGATTCTCTAGTACAGCAGGAAATCTGAGTGTGCCCAGAACAAAAGAACGGTGTTTCCTACATATACGGACCATATCTAGTCCAACTCTTCTTCTGAAACTGATACAATGCACTGGTTCTCTAACATCCAATGGTTGTCAGTTAAGATGAGAAACGTGTGAGCTTCGTGAAGGATGTAGTTCCTTTGAGCAGAAAAGTGACTGCCCTTACCTGAAACGAAGTCTTGCTTGTAGGAAGACTCAGAGCATGGGATTTCACTCCATTTCTGAAGTGAAACACACAGCAGTTTTGTCATCCATTGATCACACTCTGCTTTAGAAGAAGAAGCACGATCGTGCTTTCTAGTGTCTCTAAGACAGCAGGAAACGTGAGTTTGCTGAGAACAAAAGAACGGTGTTTCCTACACATAAGGACCATATCTAGTCCAACTCTGCTTCTGAAACTGATACAAAGCACTGGTCCTCTAACATCCAATGCTTGTCAGTTAAGATGAGAAATGTGTGAGCTTAGTGAATGATGTAATTCCTTTGAACTGAAAAGTGACTGCCCTTACCTGAAACGAAGTCTTGCTTGTAGTAAGACACAGAGCCTGCGATTTAAGTCCATTTCTGAAGGGAAACACACAGCATAGTTCTCATCCATGGATCACAGTCTGCTTTAGAGCGAGAAGCACACTCTTGCTTTCTAGATTCTCTAATACAGCAGGAAATCTGAGTGTGCCCAGAAAAAGAACGGTGTTTCCTACACATATGGACAATATATAGTCCAAATCTGCTTCTGAAACTGATACAAAGCACTGACCATCTAACATCCAATGCTTGTCAGTTAAGATGAGAAACGTGTGAGATTCAAGAACGATGTAGTTCGTTTGAGCAGAAAAGTGACTGCCCTTACCTGAATTGAAGTCTTGCTTGTAGGAAGACTCAGAGCCTGGGATTTAACTCCATTTCTGAAGTAAAACACACAGCAGTGTAATCATCCATTGATCACACTCTGCTTTAGAACAAGAAGCATGCTGTTGCTTTCTAGATTCTCTAATACAGCAGGAAATCTGAGTGTGCCCAGAACAAAAGAACGGTGTTTCCTACACATACTGACTATATGTAGTCCAAATCTTCTTCTGAAACTGATACAAAGCACTGGTCCTCTAACATCCAATGCTTGTCTGTTAAGATGAGAAACGTGTGAGCTCAGTGAAGGATGTAGTTCGTTTGAGCTGAAAAGTGACTGCCCTTACCTGAAATGAAATCTTGCTTGTAGGAAGACGCAGAGCATGGGATTTCACTCCATTTCTGAAGAGAAACACACAGCATAGTTCTCATCCATGGATCACACTCTGCTTTAGAGCGAGAAGCACGCTCTTGCTTTCTACAGTCTCAAAGACAGCAGGAAACGTGAGTGTGCTGAGAACAAAAGAACGGTGTTTCCTACACATACAGACCATATCTAGTCCAACTCTGCTTCTGAAACTGATACAAAGCACTGACCATCTAACATCCAATGCTTGTCAGTTAAGATGAGAAACGTGTGAGCTCAGTGAAGGATGTAGTTCATTTGAGCTGAAAAGTGACTGCCCTTACCTGAAACGAAGTCATGCTTGTAGGAAGACACAGAGCCTGGGATTTGACTCCTTTTCTGAAGGGAAACACACAGCATAGTTCTCATCCATGGATCACACTCTGCTTTAGAGCAAGAAGCACGCTCTTGCTTTCTACAGTCTCTAAGACAGCAGGAAACGTGCGTGTGCTGAGAACAAAAGAACGGTGTTTCCTACATATACGGACCATATCTAGTCCAACTCTTCTTCTGAAACTGATACAATGCACTGGTTCTCTAACATCCAATGGTTGTCAGTTAAGATGAGAAACGTGTGAGCTTCGTGAAGGATGTAGTTCCTTTGAGCAGAAAAGTGACTGCCCTTACCTGAAACGAAGTCTTGCTTGTAGGAAGACTCAGAGCATGGGAAGTCACTCCATTTCTGAAGTGAAACACACAGCAGTTTTGTCATCCAGTGATCACACTCTGCTTTAGAAGAAGAAGCACGATCGTGCTTTCTAGAGTCTCTAACACAGCAGGAAACGTGAGTTTGCTGAGAACAAAAGAACGGTGTTTCCTACACATACAGACCATATCTAGTCCAACTCTGCTTCTGAAACTGATACAAAGCACTGGTCCTCTAACATCCAATGCTTGTCTGTTAAGATGAGAAACGTGTGAGCTCCGTGAACGATGTCGTTCGTTTGAGCTGAAGAGTGACTGCCCTTACCTGAAACGAAGTCTTGCTTGTAGGAAGACACAGAGCCTGGGATTTAACTCCTTTTCTGAAGGGAAACACACAGCATAGTTCTCATCCAAGGATCACACTCTGCTTTAGAGCGAGAATCACGCTCTTGCTTTCTACAGTCTCAAAGACAGCAGGAAAGGTGAGTGTGCTGAGGACAAAAGAACGGAGTTTCCTACACATACAGACCATATCTAGTCCAACTCTGCTTCTGAAAGTGATACAAAGCACTGGTCCTCTAACATCCAATGCTTGTCAGTTAAGATGAGCAATGTGTGAGCTTAGTGAATGATGTAGTTCCGTTGAACTGAAAAGTGACTGCCCTTACCTGAAACGAAGTCTTGCTTGTAGTAAGACACAGAGCCTGGGATTTAAGTCCATTTCTGAAGGGAAACACACAGCATAGTTCTCATCCATGGATCACACTCTGCTTTAGAGCGAGAAGCACACTCTTGCTTTCTAGATTCTCTAATACAGCAGGAAATCTGAGTGTGCCCAGAAAAAGAACGGTGTTTCCTACACATATGGACCATATGTAGTCCAAATCTGCTTCTGAAACTGATACAAAGCACTGACCATCTAACATCCAATGCTTGTCAGTTAAGATGAGAAACGTGTGAGCTTCGAGAACGATGTAGTTCGTTTGAGCAGAAAAGTGACTGCCCTTACCTGAAACGAAGTCTTGCTTGTAGGAAGACACAGAGCCTGGGATTTAACTCCTTTTCTGAAGGGAAACACACAGCATAGTTCTCATCCATGAATCACACTCTGCTTTAGAGCGAGAAGCACGCTCTGGCTTTCTACAGTCTCAAAGACAGCAGGAAACGTGAGTGTGCTGAGGACAAAAGAACGGTGTTTCCTACACATACGGACCATATCTAGTCCAACTCTGCTTCTGAAAGTGATACAAAGCACTGGTCCTCTAACATCCAATGCTTGTCAGTTAAGATGAGAAATGTGTGAGCTTAGTGAATGATGTAGTTCCTTTGAACTGAAAAGTGACTGCCCTTACCTGAATCGAAGTCTTGCTTGTAGTAAGACACAGAGCCTGGGATTTAAGTCCATTTCTGAAGGGAAACACACAGCATAGTTCTCATCCATGGATCACACTCCTCTTTAGAGCGAGAAGCACACTCTTGCTTTCTAGATTCTCTAATACAGCAGGAAATCTGAGTGTGCCCAGAAAAAGAACGGTGTTTCCTACATATATGGACCATATGTAGTCCAAATCTGCTTCTGAAACTGATACAAAGCACTGACCATCTAACATCCAATGCTTGTCAGTTAAGATGAGAAACGTGTGAGCTTCGAGAACGATGTAGTTCGTTTGAGCAGAAAAGTGACTGCCCTTACCTGAATTGAAGTCTTGCTTGTAGGAAGACTCAGAGCCTGAGATTTAACTCAATTTCTGAAGTAAAACACACAGCAGTGTAATCATCCATTGATCACACTCTGCTTTAGAACAAGAAGCATGCTCTTGCTTTCTAGATTCTCTAAGACAGCAGGAAACGTGAGTGTGCTGAGAACAAAAGAACGGTGTTTCCTATAATTAAGGACATTATATAGTCCAACTCTGCATCTCAAACTGATACAAAGCACTGGTCCTCTAAAATCCAATGCTTGTCTGTTAAGATGAGAAACGTGTGAGCTTCGTGAACGATGTAGTTCCTTTGAGCTGAAAAGTGACTGACTTTACCTGAAACGAAGTCTTGCCTGTAGGAAGACACAGAGTCTGGGATTTAACTCCATTTCTGAAGGGAAACATACAGCATAGTTCTCATCAATGGATCACTCTCTGCTTTAGAGCCAGAATCACGCTCTTGCTTCCTAGAGTCTCTAATACAGCAGGAAATCTGAGTGTGCCCAGAACAAAAGAACGGTGTTTCCTACACATACTGACTATATGTAGTCCAAATCTTCTTCTGAAACTGATACAAAGCACTGGTCCTCTAACATCCAATGCTTGTCTGTTAAGATGAGAAATGTGTGAGCTCAGTGAAGGATGTAGTTCGTTTGAGCTGAAAAGTGACTGACCTTACCTGAAACGAAGTCTTGCTTGTAGGAAGACACAGAGCCTGGGATTTAACTCCTTTTCTGAAGGGAAACACACAGCATAGTTCTCATCCATGGATCACACTCTTCTTTAGAGCGAGAAGCACGCTCTTGCTTTCTACAGTCTCTAAGACAGCAGGAAACGTGAGTGTGCTGAGAACAAAAGAACGGTGTTTCCTACATATACGGACCATATCTAGTCCAACTCTGCTTCTGAAAGTGATACAAAGCACTGGTCCTCTAGCATCCAATGCTTGTCTGTTAATATGAGAAATGTGTGAGCTTAGTGAATGATGTAGTTCCTTTGAACTGAAAAGTGACTGCCCTTACCTGAAACGAAGTCTTGCTTGTAGTAAGACACAGAGCCTGGGATTTAAGTCCATTTCTGAAGGGAAAAACACAGCATAGTTCTCAGCCATGGATCACACTCTGCTTTAGAGCGAGAAGCACACTCTTGCTTTCTAGATTCTCTAGTACAGCAGGAAATCTGAGTGTTCCCAGAACAAAAGAACGGTGTTTCCTACATATACGGACCATATCTAGTCCAACTCTTCTTCTGAAACTGATACAATGCACTGGTTCTCTAACATCCAATGGTTGTCAGTTAAGATGAGAAACGTGTGAGCTTCGTGAAGGATGTAGTTCCTTTGAGCAGAAAAGTGACTGCCCTTACCTGAAACGAAGTCTTGCTTGTAGGAAGACTCAGAGCATGGGATTTCACTCCATTTCTGAAGTGAAACACACAGCAGTTTTGTCATCCATTGATCACACTCTGCTTTAGAAGAAGAAGCACGATCGTGCTTTCTAGTGTCTCTAAGACAGCAGCAAACGTGAGTTTGCTGAGAACAAAAGAACGGTGTTTCCTACACATAAGGACCATATCTAGTCCAACTCTGCTTCTGAAACTGATACAAAGCACTGGTCCTCTAACATCCAATGCTTGTCTGTTAAGATGAGAAACGTGTGAGCTCCTTGAACGATGTCGTACGTTTGAGCTGAAGAGTGACTGCCCTTACCTGAAACGAAGTCTTGCTTGTAGGAAGACACAGAGCCTGGGATTTAACTCCTTTTCTGAAGGGAAACACACAGCATAGTTCTCATCCATGGATCACACTCTGCTTTAGAGCGAGAAGCACGCTCTTGCTTTCTACAGTCTCAAAGACAGCAGGAAACGTGAGTGTGCTGAGGACAAAAGAACGGTGTTTCCTACACATGCGGACCATATCTAGTCCAACTCTGCTTCTGAAAGTGATACAAAGCACTGGTCCTCTAACATCCAATGCTTGTCAGTTAAGATGAGAAATGTGTGAGCTTAGTGAATGATGTAATTCCTTTGAACTGAACAGTGACTGCCCTTACCTGAAACGAAGTCTTGCTTGTAGTAAGACACAGAGCCTGCGATTTAAGTCCATTTCTGAAGGGAAACACACAGCATAGTTCTCATCCATGGATCACAGTCTGCTTTAGAGCGAGAAGCACACTCTTGCTTTCTAGATTCTCTAATACAGCAGGAAATCTGAGTGTGCCCAGAAAAAGAACGGTGTTTCCTACACATATGGACCATATATAGTCCAAATCTGCTTCTGAAACTGATACAAAGCACTGACCATCTAACATCCAATGCTTGTCAGTTAAGATGAGAAACGTGTGAGCTTCAAGAACGATGTAGTTCGTTTGAGCAGAAAAGTGACTGCCCTTACCTGAATTGAAGTCTTGCTTGTAGGAAGACTCAGAGCCTGGGATTTAACTCCATTTCTGAAGTAAAACACACAGCAGTGTAATCATCCATTGATCACACTCTGCTTTAGAACAAGAAGCATGCTGTTGCTTTCTAGATTCTCTAAGACAGCAGGAAACGTGAGTGTGCTGAGAACAAAAGAACGGTGTTTCCTATAATTACGGACATTATATAGTCCAACTCTGCATCTCAAACTGATACAAAGCACTGGTCCTCTAACATCCAATGCTTGTCTGTTAAGATGAGAAACGTGTGAGCTTCGTGAACGATGTAGTTCCTTTGAGCTGAAAAGTGACTGACCTTACCTGAAACGAAGTCTTGCCTGTAGGAAGACACAGAGTCTGGGATTTAACTCCATTTCTGAAGGGAAACATACAGCATAGTTCTCATCAATGGATCACACTCTGCTTTAGAGCCAGAAGCACGCTCTTGCTTCCTAGAGTCTCTAATACAGCAGGAAATCTGAGTGTGCCCAGAACAAAAGAACGGTGTTTCCTACACATACTGACTATATGTAGTCCAAATCTTCTTCTGAAACTGATACAAAGCACTGGTCCTCTAACATCCAATGCTTGTCTGTTAAGATGAGAAACGTGTGAGCTCAGTGAAGGATGTAGTTCGTTTGAGCTGAAAAGTGACTGCCCTTACCTGAATTGAAGTCTTGCTTGTAGGAAGACTCAGAGCCTGGGATTTAACTCCATTTCTGAAGTAAAACACACAGCAGTGTAATCATCCATTGATCACACTCTGCTTTAGAACAAGAAGCACGCTCTTGCTTTCTAGAGTCTCTAAGACAGCAGGAAACGTGAGTATGCTGAGAACAAAAGAACGGTGTTTCCTACACATACGGACCATATCTAGTCCAACTCTTCTTCTGAAACTGATACAAAGCACTGGTCCTCTAACATCCAATGCTTGTCTGTTAAGATGAGAAACGTGTGAGCTCAGTGAACGATGTAGTTCGTTTGAGATGAAAAGTGACTGCCCTTACCTGAAACGAAGTCTTGCTTGTAGGAAGACTCAGAGCCAGAGATTTAACTCCATTTCTGAAGTTAAACACACAGCATAGTTCTCATCCATGGATCACAGTCTGCTTTAGAGCGAGAAGCACACTCTTGCTTTCTAGATTCTCTAATACAGCAGGAAATCTGAGTGTGCCCAGAAAAAGAACGGTGTTTCCTACACATATGGACCATATATAGTCCAAATCTGCTTCTGAAACTGATACAAAGCACTGACCATCTAACATCCAATGCTTGTCAGTTAAGATGAGAAACGTGTGAGCTTCAAGAACGATGTAGTTCGTTTGAGCAGAAAAGTGACTGCCCTTACCTGAATTGAAGTCTTGCTTGTAGGAAGACTCAGAGCCTGGGATTTAACTCCATTTCTGAAGTAAAACACACAGCAGTGTAATCATCCATTGATCACACTCTGCTTTCGAACAAGAAGCATGCTGTTGCTTTCTAGATTCTCTAAGACAGCAGGAAACGTGAGTGTGCTGAGAACAAAAGAACGGTGTTTCCTATAATTACGGACATTATATAGTCCAACTCTGCATCTCAAACTGATACAAAGCACTGGTCCTCTAACATCCAATGCTTGTCTGTTAAGATGAGAAACGTGTGAGCTTCGTGAACGATGTAGTTCCTTTGAGCTGAAAAGTGACTGACCTTACCTGAAACGAAGTCTTGCCTGTAGGAAGACACAGAGTCTGGGATTTAACTCCATTTCTGAAGGGAAACATACAGCATAGTTCTCATCAATGGATCACACTCTGCTTTAGAGCCAGAAGCACGCTCTTGCTTCCTAGAGTCTCTATTACAGCAGGAAATCTGAGTGTGCCCAGAACAAAAGAACGGTGTTTCCTACACATACTGACTATATGTAGTCCAAATCTTCTTCTGAAACTGATACAAAGCACTGGTCCTCTAACATCCAATGCTTGTCTGTTAAGATGAGAAACGTGTGAGCTCAGTGAAGGATGTAGTTCGTTTGAGCTGAAAAGTGACTGCCCTTACCTGAATTGAAGTCTTGCTTGTAGGAAGACTCAGAGCCTGGGATTTAACTCCATTTCTGAAGTAAAACACACAGCAGTGTAATCATCCATTGATCACACTCTGCTTTAGAACAAGAAGCACGCTCTTGCTTTCTAGAGTCTCTAAGACAGCAGGAAACGTGCGTGTGCTGAGAACAAAAGAACGGTGTTTCCTACATATACGGACCATATCTAGTCCAACTCTTCTTCTGAAACTGATACAATGCACTGGTTCTCTAACATCCAATGGTTGTCAGTTAAGATGAGAAACGTGTGAGCTTCGTGAAGGATGTAGTTCCTTTGAGCAGAAAAGTGACTGCCCTTACCTGAAACGAAGTCTTGCTTGTAGGAAGACTCAGAGCATGGGATTTCACTCCATTTCTGAAGTGAAACACACAGCAGTTTTGTCATCCATTGATCACACTCTGCTTTAGAAGAAGAAGCACGATCGTGCTTTCTAGTGTCTCTAAGACAGCAGGAAACGTGAGTTTGCTGAGAACAAAAGAACGGTGTTTCCTACACATAAGGACCATATCTAGTCCAACTCTGCTTCTGAAACTGATACAAAGCACTGGTCCTCTAACATCCAATGCTTGTCTGTTAAGATGAGAAACGTGTGAGCTCCTTGAACGATGTCGTACGTTTGAGCTGAAGAGTGACTGCCCTTACCTGAAACGAAGTCTTGCTTGTAGGAAGACACAGAGCCTGGGATTTAACTCCTTTTCTGAAGGGAAACACACAGCATAGTTCTCATCCATGGATCACACTCTGCTTTAGAGCGAGAAGCACGCTCTTGCTTTCTACAGTCTCAAAGACAGCAGGAAACGTGAGTGTGCTGAGGACAAAAGAACGGTGTTTCCTACACATACGGACCATATCTAGTCCAACTCTGCTTCTGAAAGTGATACAAAGCACTGGTCCTCTAACATCCAATGCTTGTCAGTTAAGATGAGAAATGTGTGAGCTTAGTGAATGATGTAATTCCTTTGAACTGAACAGTGACTGCCCTTACCTGAAACGAAGTCTTGCTTGTAGTAAGACACAGAGCCTGCGATTTAAGTCCATTTCTGAAGGGAAACACACAGCATAGTTCTCATCCATGGATCACAGTCTGCTTTAGAGCGAGAAGCACACTCTTGCTTTCTAGATTCTCTAATACAGCAGGAAATCTGAGTGTGCCCAGAAAAAGAACGGTGTTTCCTACACATATGGACCATATATAGTCCAAATCTGCTTCTGAAACTGATACAAAGCACTGACCATCTAACATCCAATGCTTGTCAGTTAAGATGAGAAACGTGTGAGCTTCAAGAACGATGTAGTTCGTTTGAGCAGAAAAGTGACTGCCCTTACCTGAATTGAAGTCTTGCTTGTAGGAAGACTCAGAGCCTGGGATTTAACTCCATTTCTGAAGTAAAACACACAGCAGTGTAATCATCCATTGATCACACTCTGCTTTAGAACAAGAAGCATGCTGTTGCTTTCTAGATTCTCTAAGACAGCAGGAAACGTGAGTGTGCTGAGAACAAAAGAACGGTGTTTCCTATAATTACGGACATTATATAGTCCAACTCTGCATCTCAAACTGATACAAAGCACTGGTCCTCTAACATCCAATGCTTGTCTGTTAAGATGAGAAACGTGTGAGCTTCGTGAACGATGTAGTTCCTTTGAGCTGAAAAGTGACTGACCTTACCTGAAACGAAGTCTTGCCTGTAGGAAGACACAGAGTCTGGGATTTAACTCCATTTCTGAAGGGAAACATACAGCATAGTTCTCATCAATGGATCACACTCTGCTTTAGAGCCAGAAGCACGCTCTTGCTTCCTAGAGTCTCTAATACAGCAGGAAATCTGAGTGTGCCCAGAACAAAAGAACGGTGTTTCCTACACATACTGACTATATGTAGTCCAAATCTTCTTCTGAAACTGATACAAAGCACTGGTCCTCTAACATCCAATGCTTGTCTGTTAAGATGAGAAACGTGTGAGCTCAGTGAAGGATGTAGTTCGTTTGAGCTGAAAAGTGACTGCCCTTACCTGAATTGAAGTCTTGCTTGTAGGAAGACTCAGAACCTGGGATTTAACTCCATTTCTGAAGTAAAACACACAGCAGTGTAATCATCCATTGATCACACTCTGCTTTAGAACAAGAAGCACGCTCTTGCTTTCTAGAGTCTCTAAGACAGCAGGAAACGTGAGTATGCTGAGAACAAAAGAACGGTGTTTCCTACACATACAGACCATATCTAGTCCAACTCTTCTTCTGAAACTGATACAAAGCACTGGTCCTCTAACATCCAATGCTTGTCTGTTAAGATGAGAAACGTGTGAGCTCAGTGAACGATGTAGTTCGTTTGAGATGAAAAGTGACTGCCCTTACCTGAAACGAAGTCTTGCTTGTAGAAAGACTCAGAGCCAGAGATTTAACTCCATTTCTGAAGTTAAACACACAGCATAGTTATCATCCATGGATCACACTGTGCTCTAGAGCGAGAAGCACGCTCTTGCTTTCTAGAGTCTCTAAGACAGCAGGAAATCTGAGTGTGCCCAGAACAAAAGAACGGTGTTTCCTACACATAAGGACTATATATAATCCAAATCTTCTTCTGAAACTGATAGAATGCACTGGTCCTCTAACATCCAATGCTTGTCAGTTAAGATGAGAAACGTGTGAGCTTTGTGAAAGATGTATTTCGTTTGAGCAGAAAAGTGACTGCCCTTACCTGAAACGAAGTCTTGCTTGTAGGAAGACTCAGAGCCTGGGATTTAACTCCATTACTGAAGTGAAACACACAGCAGTGTTCTCATCCATTGATCACACTCTGCTTTAGAACAAGAAGCACGATCTTGCTTTTTAGAGTCTCTAAGACAGCAGGAAAAGTGAGTTTGCTGAGAACAAAAGAACGGTGTTTCCTACACATACGGACCATATCTAGTCCAACTCTGCTTCTGAAATAGATCCAAAGCACTGGTCCTATAACATCCAATGCTTGTCTGTTAAGATGAGAAACGTCTGACGTCCGTGAATGATGTAGTTCGTTTGAACAGAAAAGTGACTGCCCTTACCTGAAACGAAGTCTTGCTTGTAGGAAGACACAGAGCCTGGGATTTAACTCCTTTTCTGAAGGGAAACACACAGCATAGTTCTCATCCGTGGATCACACTCTGCTTTAGAGCGAGAAGCACACTCTTGCTTTCTACAGTCTCAAAGACAGCAGGAAACGTGAGTGTGCTGAGGACAAAAGAACGGTGTTTCCTACACAATCGGACCATATCTAGTCCAACTCTGCTTCTGAAAGTGATACAAAGCACTGGTCCTCTAACATCCAATGCTTGTCAGTTAAGATGAGAAATGTGTGAGCTTAGTGAATGATGTAATTCCTTTGAACTGAAAAGTGACTGCCCTTACCTGAAACGAAGTCTTGATTGTAGTAAGACACAGAGCCTGCGATTTAAGTCCATTTCTGAAGGGAAACACACAGCATAGTTCTCATCCATGGATCACAGTCTGCTTTAGAGCGAGAAGCACACTCTTGCTTTCTAGATTCTCTAATACAGCAGGAAATCTGAGTGTGCCCAGAAAAAGAACGGTGTTTCCTACACATATGGACCATATATAGTCCAAATCTGCTTCTGAAACTGATACAAAGCACTGACCATCTAACATCCAATGCTTGTCAGTTAAGATGAGAAACGTGTGAGCTTCAAGAACGATGTAGTTCGTTTGAGCAGAAAAGTGACTGCCCTTACCTGAATTGAAGTCTTGCTTGTAGGAAGACTCAGAGCCTGGGATTTAACTCCATTTCTGAAGTAAAACACACAGCAGTGTAATCATCCATTGATCACACTCTGCTTTAGAACAAGAAGCATGCTGTTGCTTTCTAGATTCTCTAAGACAGCAGGAAACGTGAGTGTGCTGAGAACAAAAGAACGGTGTTTCCTATAATTACGGACATTATATAGTCCAACTCTGCATCTCAAACTGATACAAAGCACTGGTCCTCTAACATCCAATGCTTGTCTGTTAAGATGAGAAACGTGTGAGCTTCGTGAACGATGTAGTTCCTTTGAGCTGAAAAGTGACTGACCTTACCTGAAACGAAGTCTTGCCTGTAGGAAGACACAGAGTCTGGGATTTAACTCCATTTCTGAAGGGAAACATACAGCATAGTTCTC
Organism: Onychomys leucogaster; assembly: GCA_949786385.1. Lineage (NCBI taxonomy): Eukaryota > Metazoa > Chordata > Mammalia > Rodentia > Cricetidae > Onychomys > Onychomys leucogaster. Next base: position 74,633 of record CATKUP010000129.1, on the reverse strand, counting down.
ATCAATGGATCACACTCTGCTTTAGAGCCAGAAGCACGCTCTTGCTTCCTAGAGTCTCTAATACAGCAGGAAATCTGAGTGTGCCCAGAACAAAAGAACGGTGTTTCCTACACATACTGACTATATGTAGTCCAAATCTTCTTCTGAAACTGATACAAAGCACTGGTCCTCTAACATCCAATGCTTGTCTGTTAAGATGAGAAACGTGTGAGCTCAGTGAAGGATGTAGTTCGTTTGAGCTGAAAAGTGACTGCCCTTACCTGAATTGAAGTCTTGCTTGTAGGAAGACTCAGAGCCTGGGATTTAACTCCATTTCTGAAGTAAAACACACAGCAGTGTAATCATCCATTGATCACACTCTGCTTTAGAACAAGAAGCACGCTCTTGCTTTCTAGAGTCTCTAAGACAGCAGGAAACGTGAGTATGCTGAGAACAAAAGAACGGTGTTTCCTACACATACAGACCATATCTAGTCCAACTCTTCTTCTGAAACTGATACAAAGCACTGGTCCTCTAACATCCAATGCTTGTCTGTTAAGATGAGAAACGTGTGAGCTCAGTGAACGATGTAGTTCGTTTGAGATGAAAAGTGACTGCCCTTACCTGAAACGAAGTCTTGCTTGTAGGAAGACTCAGAGCCAGAGATTTAACTCCATTTCTGAAGTTAAACACACAGCATAGTTATCATCCATGGATCACACTGTGCTCTAGAGCGAGAAGCACGCTCTTGCTTTCTAGAGTCTCTAAGACAGCAGGAAATCTGAGTGTGCCCAGAACAAAAGAACGGTGTTTCCTACACATAAGGACTATATATAATCCAAATCTTCTTCTGAAACTGATAGAATGCACTGGTCCTCTAACATCCAATGCTTGTCAGTTAAGATGAGAAACGTGTGAGCTTTGTGAAAGATGTATTTCGTTTGAGCAGAAAAGTGACTGCCCTTACCTGAAACGAAGTCTTGCTTGTAGGAAGACTCAGAGCCTGGGATTTAACTCCATTACTGAAGTGAAACACACAGCAGTGTTCTCATCCATTGATCACACTCTGCTTTAGAACAAGAAGCACGATCTTGCTTTTTAGAGTCTCTAAGACAGCAGGAAAAGTGAGTTTGCTGAGAACAAAAGAACGGTGTTTCCTACACATACGGACCATATCTAGTCCAACTCTGCTTCTGAAATAGATCCAAAGCACTGGTCCTATAACATCCAATGCTTGTCTGTTAAGATGAGAAACGTCTGACGTCCGTGAATGATGTAGTTCGTTTGAACAGAAAAGTGACTGCCCTTACCTGAAACGAAGTCTTGCTTGTAGGAAGACACAGAGCCTGGGATTTAACTCCTTTTCTGAAGGGAAACACACAGCATAGTTCTCATCCGTGGATCACACTCTGCTTTAGAGCGAGAAGCACACTCTTGCTTTCTACAGTCTCAAAGACAGCAGGAAACGTGAGTGTGCTGAGGACAAAAGAACGGTGTTTCCTACACAATCGGACCATATCTAGTCCAACTCTGCTTCTGAAAGTGATACAAAGCACTGGTCCTCTAACATCCAATGCTTGTCAGTTAAGATGAGAAATGTGTGAGCTTAGTGAATGATGTAATTCCTTTGAACTGAAAAGTGACTGCCCTTACCTGAAACGAAGTCTTGATTGTAGTAAGACACAGAGCCTGCGATTTAAGTCCATTTCTGAAGGGAAACACACAGCATAGTTCTCATCCATGGATCACAGTCTGCTTTAGAGCGAGAAGCACACTCTTGCTTTCTAGATTCTCTAATACAGCAGGAAATCTGAGTGTGCCCAGAAAAAGAACGGTGTTTCCTACACATATGGACCATATATAGTCCAAATCTGCTTCTGAAACTGATACAAAGCACTGACCATCTAACATCCAATGCTTGTCAGTTAAGATGAGAAACGTGTGAGCTTCAAGAACGATGTAGTTCGTTTGAGCAGAAAAGTGACTGCCCTTACCTGAATTGAAGTCTTGCTTGTAGGAAGACTCAGAGCCTGGGATTTAACTCCATTTCTGAAGTAAAACACACAGCAGTGTAATCATCCATTGATCACACTCTGCTTTAGAACAAGAAGCATGCTGTTGCTTTCTAGATTCTCTAAGACAGCAGGAAACGTGAGTGTGCTGAGAACAAAAGAACGGTGTTTCCTATAATTACGGACATTATATAGTCCAACTCTGCATCTCAAACTGATACAAAGCACTGGTCCTCTAACATCCAATGCTTGTCTGTTAAGATGAGAAACGTGTGAGCTTCGTGAACGATGTAGTTCCTTTGAGCTGAAAAGTGACTGACCTTACCTGAAACGAAGTCTTGCCTGTAGGAAGACACAGAGTCTGGGATTTAACTCCATTTCTGAAGGGAAACATACAGCATAGTTCTCATCAATGGATCACACTCTGCTTTAGAGCCAGAAGCACGCTCTTGCTTCCTAGAGTCTCTAATACAGCAGGAAATCTGAGTGTGCCCAGAACAAAAGAACGGTGTTTCCTACACATACTGACTATATGTAGTCCAAATCTTCTTCTGAAACTGATACAAAGCACTGGTCCTCTAACATCCAATGCTTGTCTGTTAAGATGAGAAACGTGTGAGCTCAGTGAAGGATGTAGTTCGTTTGAGCTGAAAAGTGACTGCCCTTACCTGAATTGAAGTCTTGCTTGTAGGAAGACTCAGAGCCTGGGATTTAACTCCATTTCTGAAGTAAAACACACAGCAGTGTAATCATCCATTGATCACACTCTGCTTTAGAACAAGAAGCACGCTCTTGCTTTCTAGAGTCTCTAAGACAGCAGGAAACGTGCGTGTGCTGAGAACAAAAGAACGGTGTTTCCTACATATACGGACCATATCTAGTCCAACTCTTCTTCTGAAACTGATACAATGCACTGGTTCTCTAACATCCAATGGTTGTCAGTTAAGATGAGAAACGTGTGAGCTTCGTGAAGGATGTAGTTCCTTTGAGCAGAAAAGTGACTGCCCTTACCTGAAACGAAGTCTTGCTTGTAGGAAGACTCAGAGCATGGGAAGTCACTCCATTTCTGAAGTGAAACACACAGCAGTTTTGTCATCCAGTGATCACACTCTGCTTTAGAAGAAGAAGCATGATCGTGCTTTCTAGAGTCTCTAACACAGCAGGAAACGTGAGTTTGCTGAGAACAAAAGAACGGTGTTTCCTACACATAAGGACCATATCTAGTCCAACTCTGCTTCTGAAACTGATACAAAGCACTGGTCCTCTAACATCCAATGCTTGTCTGTTAAGATGAGAAACGTGTGAGCTCCGTGAACGATGTCGTACGTTTGAGCTGAAGAGTGACTGCCCTTACCTGAAACGAAGTCTTGCTTGTAGGAAGACACAGAGCCTGGGATTTAACTCCTTTTCTGAAGGGAAACACACAGCATAGTTCTCATCCAAGGATCACACTCTGCTTTAGAGCGAGAATCACGCTCTTGCTTTCTACAGTCTCAAAGACAGCAGGAAACGTGAGTGTGCTGAGGACAAAAGAACGGAGTTTCCTACACATACAGACCATATCTAGTCCAACTCTGCTTCTGAAAGTGATACAAAGCACTGGTCCTCTAACATCCAATGCTTGTCAGTTAAGATGAGCAATGTGTGAGCTTAGTGAATGATGTAGTTCCGTTGAACTGAAAAGTGACTGCCCTTACCTGAAACGAAGTCTTGCTTGTAGTAAGACACAGAGCCTGGGATTTAAGTCCATTTCTGAAGGGAAACACACAGCATAGTTCTCATCCATGGATCACAGTCTGCTTTAGAGCGAGAAGCACACTCTTGCTTTCTAGATTCTCTAATACAGCAGGAAATCTGAGTGTGCCCAGAAAAAGAACGGTGTTTCCTACACATATGGACCATATATAGTCCAAATCTGCTTCTGAAACTGATACAAAGCACTGACCATCTAACATCCAATGCTTGTCAGTTAAGATGAGAAACGTGTGAGCTTCAAGAACGATGTAGTTCGTTTGAGCAGAAAAGTGACTGCCCTTACCTGAATTGAAGTCTTGCTTGTAGGAAGACTCAGAGCCTGGGATTTAACTCCATTTCTGAAGTAAAACACACAGCAGTGTAATCATCCATTGATCACACTCTGCTTTAGAACAAGAAGCATGCTGTTGCTTTCTAGATTCTCTAAGACAGCAGGAAACGTGAGTGTGCTGAGAACAAAAGAACGGTGTTTCCTATAATTACGGACATTATATAGTCCAACTCTGCATCTCAAACTGATACAAAGCACTGGTCCTCTAACATCCAATGCTTGTCTGTTAAGATGAGAAACGTGTGAGCTTCGTGAACGATGTAGTTCCTTTGAGCTGAAAAGTGACTGACCTTACCTGAAACGAAGTCTTGCCTGTAGGAAGACACAGAGTCTGGGATTTAACTCCATTTCTGAAGGGAAACATACAGCATAGTTCTCATCAATGGATCACACTCTGCTTTAGAGCCAGAAGCACGCTCTTGCTTCCTAGAGTCTCTAATACAGCAGGAAATCTGAGTGTGCCCAGAACAAAAGAACGGTGTTTCCTACACATACTGACTATATGTAGTCGAAATCTTCTTCTGAAACTGATACAAAGCACTGGTCCTCTAACATCCAATGCTTGTCTGTTAAGATGAGAAACGTGTGAGCTCAGTGAAGGATGTAGTTCGTTTGAGCTGAAAAGTGACTGCCCTTACCTGAATTGAAGTCTTGCTTGTAGGAAGACTCAGAGCCTGGGATTTAACTCCATTTCTGAAGTAAAACACACAGCAGTGTAATCATCCATTGATCACACTCTGCTTTAGAACAAGAAGCACGCTCTTGCTTTCTAGAGTCTCTAAGACAGCAGGAAACGTGAGTATGCTGAGAACAAAAGAACGGTGTTTCCTACACATACGGACCATATCTAGTCCAACTCTTCTTCTGAAACTGATACAAAGCACTGGTCCTCTAACATCCAATGCTTGTCTGTTAAGATGAGAAACGTGTGAGCTCAGTGAACGATGTAGTTCGTTTGAGATGAAAAGTGACTGCCCTTACCTGAAACGAAGTCTTGCTTGTAGGAAGACTCAGAGCCAGAGATTTAACTCCATTTCTGAAGTTAAACACACAGCATAGTTATCATCCATGGATCACACTGTGCTCTAGAGCGAGAAGCACGCTCTTGCTTTCTAGAGTCTCTAAGACAGCAGGAAATCTGAGTGTGCCCAGAACAAAAGAACGGTGTTTCCTACACATAAGGACTATATATAATCCAAATCTTCTTCTGAAACTGATAGAATGCACTGGTCCTCTAACATCCAATGCTTGTCAGTTAAGATGAGAAACGTGTGAGCTTTGTGAAAGATGTATTTCGTTTGAGCAGAAAAGTGACTGCCCTTACCTGAAACGAAGTCTTGCTTGTAGGAAGACTCAGAGCCTGGGATTTAACTCCATTACTGAAGTGAAACACACAGCAGTGTTCTCATCCATTGATCACACTCTGCTTTAGAACAAGAAGCACGATCTTGCTTTTTAGAGTCTCTAAGACAGCAGGAAAAGTGAGTTTGCTGAGAACAAAAGAACGGTGTTTCCTACACATACGGACCATATCTAGTCCAACTCTGCTTCTGAAATAGATCCAAAGCACTGGTCCTATAACATCCAATGCTTGTCTGTTAAGATGAGAAACGTCTGACGTCCGTGAATGATGTAGTTCGTTTGAACAGAAAAGTGACTGCCCTTACCTGAAACGAAGTCTTGCTTGTAGGAAGACACAGAGCCTGGGATTTAACTCCTTTTCTGAAGGGAAACACACAGCATAGTTCTCATCCGTGGATCACACTCTGCTTTAGAGCAAGAAGCACACTCTTGCTTTCTACAGTCTCAAAGACAGCAGGAAACGTGAGTGTGCTGAGGACAAAAGAACGGTGTTTCCTACACAATCGGACCATATCTAGTCCAAATCTGCTTCTGAAAGTGATACAAAGCACTGGTCCTCTAACATCCAATGCTTGTCAGTTAAGATGAGAAATGTGTGAGCTTAGTGAATGATGTAATTCCTTTGAACTGAAAAGTGACTGCCCTTACCTGAAACGAAGTCTTGATTGTAGTAAGACACAGAGCCTGCGATTTAAGTCCATTTCTGAAGGGAAACACACAGCATAGTTCTCATCCATGGATCACAGTCTGCTTTAGAGCGAGAAGCACACTCTTGCTTTCTAGATTCTCTAATACAGCAGGAAATCTGAGTGTGCCCAGAAAAAGAACGGTGTTTCCTACACATATGGACCATATATAGTCCAAATCTGCTTCTGAAACTGATACAAAGCACTGACCATCTAACATCCAATGCTTGTCAGTTAAGATGAGAAACGTGTGAGCTTCAAGAACGATGTAGTTCGTTTGAGCAGAAAAGTGACTGCCCTTACCTGAATTGAAGTCTTGCTTGTAGGAAGACTCAGAGCCTGGGATTTAACTCCATTTCTGAAGTAAAACACACAGCAGTGTAATCATCCATTGATCACACTCTGCTTTAGAACAAGAAGCATGCTGTTGCTTTCTAGATTCTCTAAGACAGCAGGAAACGTGAGTGTGCTGAGAACAAAAGAACGGTGTTTCCTATAATTACGGACATTATATAGTCCAACTCTGCATCTCAAACTGATACAAAGCACTGGTCCTCTAACATCCAATGCTTGTCTGTTAAGATGAGAAACGTGTGAGCTTCGTGAACGATGTAGTTCCTTTGAGCTGAAAAGTGACTGACCTTACCTGAAACGAAGTCTTGCCTGTAGGAAGACACAGAGTCTGGGATTTAACTCCATTTCTGAAGGGAAACATACAGCATAGTTCTCATCAATGGATCACACTCTGCTTTAGAGCCAGAAGCACGCTCTTGCTTCCTAGAGTCTCTAATACAGCAGGAAATCTGAGTGTGCCCAGAACAAAAGAACGGTGTTTCCTACACATACTGACTATATGTAGTCCAAATCTTCTTCTGAAACTGATACAAAGCACTGGTCCTCTAACATCCAATGCTTGTCTGTTAAGATGAGAAACGTGTGAGCTCAGTGAAGGATGTAGTTCGTTTGAGCTGAAAAGTGACTGCCCTTACCTGAATTGAAGTCTTGCTTGTAGGAAGACTCAGAGCCTGGGATTTAACTCCATTTCTGAAGTAAAACACACAGCAGTGTAATCATCCATTGATCACACTCTGCTTTAGAACAAGAAGCACGCTCTTGCTTTCTAGAGTCTCTAAGACAGCAGGAAACGTGCGTGTGCTGAGAACAAAAGAATGGTGTTTCCTACATATACGGACCATATCTAGTCCAACTCTTCTTCTGAAACTGATACAATGCACTGGTTCTCTAACATCCAATGGTTGTCAGTTAAGATGAGAAACGTGTGAGCTTCGTGAAGGATGTAGTTCCTTTGAGCAGAAAAGTGACTGCCCTTACCTGAAACGAAGTCTTGCTTGTAGGAAGACTCAGAGCATGGGAAGTCACTCCATTTCTGAAGTGAAACACACAGCAGTTTTGTCATCCAGTGATCACACTCTGCTTTAGAAGAAGAAGCACGATCGTGCTTTCTAGAGTCTCTAACACAGCAGGAAACGTGAGTTTGCTGAGAACAAAAGAACGGTGTTTCCTACACATAAGGACCATATCTAGTCCAACTCTGCTTCTGAAACTGATACAAAGCACTGGTCCTCTAACATCCAATGCTTGTCTGTTAAGATGAGAAACGTGTGAGCTCCGTGAACGATGTCGTTCGTTTGAGCTGAAGAGTGACTGCCCTTACCTGAAACGAAGTCTTGCTTGTAGGAAGACACAGAGCCTGGGATTTAACTCCTTTTCTGAAGGGAAACACACAGCATAGTTCTCATCCAAGGATCACACTCTGCTTTAGAGCGAGAATCACGCTCTTCCTTTCTACAGTCTCAAAGACAGCAGGAAACGTGAGTGTGCTGAGGACAAAAGAACGGAGTTTCCTACACATACAGACCATATCTAGTCCAACTCTGCTTCTGAAAGTGATACAAAGCACTGGTCCTCTAACATCCAATGCTTGTCAGTTAAGATGAGCAATGTGTGAGCTTAGTGAATGATGTAGTTCCGTTGAACTGAAAAGTGACTGCCCTTACCTGAAACGAAGTCTTGCTTGTAGTAAGACACAGAGCCTGGGATTTAAGTCCATTTCTGAAGGGAAACACACAGCATAGTTCTCATCCATGGATCACACTCTGCTTTAGAGCGAGAAGCACACTCTTGCTTTCTAGATTCTCTAATACAGCAGGAAATCTGAGTGTGCCCAGAAAAAGAACGGTGTTTCCTACACATATGGACCATATGTAGTCCAAATCTGCTTCTGAAACTGATACAAAGCACTGACCATCTAACATCCAATGCTTGTCAGTTAAGATGAGAAACGTGTGAGCTTCGAGAACGATGTAGTTCGTTTGAGCAGAAAAGTGACTGCCCTTACCTGAAACGAAGTCTTGCTTGTAGGAAGACACAGAGCCTGGGATTTAACTCCTTTTCTGAAGGGAAACACACAGCATAGTTCTCATCCATGGATCACACTCTGCTTTAGAGCGAGAAGCACGCTCTGGCTTTCTACAGTCTCAAAGACAGCAGGAAACGTGAGTGTGCTGAGGACAAAAGAACGGTGTTTCCTACACATACGGACCATATCTAGTCCAACTCTGCTTCTGAAAGTGATACAAAGCACTGGTCCTCTAACATCCAATGCTTGTCAGTTAAGATGAGAAATGTGTGAGCTTAGTGAATGATGTAGTTCCTTTGAACTGAAAAGTGACTGCCCTTACCTGAAACGAAGTCTTGCTTGTAGTAAGACACAGAGCCTGGGATTTAAGTCCATTTCTGAAGGGAAACACACAGCATAGTTCTCATCCATGGATCACACTCCTCTTTAGAGCGAGAAGCACACTCTTGCTTTCTAGATTCTCTAATACAGCAGGAAATCTGAGTGTGCCCAGAAAAAGAACGGTGTTTCCTACATATATGGACCATATGTAGTCCAAATCTGCTTCTGAAACTGATACAAAGCACTGACCATCTAACATCCAATGCTTGTCAGTTAAGATGAGAAACGTGTGAGCTTCGAGAACGATGTAGTTCGTTTGAGCAGAAAAGTGACTGCCCTTACCTGAATTGAAGTCTTGCTTGTAGGAAGACTCAGAGCCTGGGATTTAACTCCATTTCTGAAGTAAAACACACAGCAGTGTAATCATCCATTGATCACACTCTGCTTTAGAACAAGAAGCATGCTCTTGCTTTCTAGATTCTCTAAGACAGCAGGAAACGTGAGTGTGCTGAGAACAAAAGAACGGTGTTTCCTATAATTAAGGACATTATATAGTCCAACTCTGCATCTCAAACTGATACAAAGCACTGGTCCTCTAAAATCCAATGCTTGTCTGTTAAGATGAGAAACGTGTGAGCTTCGTGAACGATGTAGTTCCTTTGAGCTGAAAAGTGACTGACTTTACCTGAAACGAAGTCTTGCCTGTAGGAAGACACAGAGTCTGGGATTTAACTCCATTTCTGAAGGGAAACATACAGCATAGTTCTCATCAATGGATCACTCTCTGCTTTAGAGCCAGAAGCACGCTCTTGCTTCCTAGAGTCTCTAATACAGCAGGAAATCTGAGTGTGCCCAGAACAAAAGAACGGTGTTTCCTACACATACTGACTATATGTAGTCCAAATCTTCTTCTGAAACTGATACAAAGCACTGGTCCTCTAACATCCAATGCTTGTCTGTTAAGATGAGAAATGTGTGAGCTCAGTGAAGGATGTAGTTCGTTTGAGCTGAAAAGTGACTGACCTTACCTGAAACGAAGTCTTGCTTGTAGGAAGACACAGAGCCTGGGATTTAACTCCTTTTCTGAAGGGAAACACACAGCATAGTTCTCATCCATGGATCACACTCTTCTTTAGAGCGAGAAGCACGCTCTTGCTTTCTACAGTCTCTAAGACAGCAGGAAACGTGAGTGTGCTGAGAACAAAAGAACGGTGTTTCCTACATATACGGACCATATCTAGTCCAACTCTGCTTCTGAAAGTGATACAAAGCACTGGTCCTCTAACATCCAATGCTTGTCTGTTAATATGAGAAATGTGTGAGCTTAGTGAATGATGTAGTTCCTTTGAACTGAAAAGTGACTGCCCTTACCTGAAACGAAGTCTTGCTTGTAGTAAGACACAGAGCCTGGGATTTAAGTCCATTTCTGAAGGGAAACACACAGCATAGTTCTCAGCCATGGATCACACTCTGCTTTAGAGCGAGAAGCACACTCTTGCTTTCTAGATTCTCTAGTACAGCAGGAAATCTGAGTGTGCCCAGAACAAAAGAACGGTGTTTCCTACATATACGGACCATATCTAGTCCAACTCTTCTTCTGAAACTGATACAATGCACTGGTTCTCTAACATCCAATGGTTGTCAGTTAAGATGAGAAACGTGTGAGCTTCGTGAAGGATGTAGTTCCTTTGAGCAGAAAAGTGACTGCCCTTACCTGAAACGAAGTCTTGCTTGTAGGAAGACTCAGAGCATGGGATTTCACTCCATTTCTGAAGTGAAACACACAGCAGTTTTGTCATCCATTGATCACACTCTGCTTTAGAAGAAGAAGCACGATCGTGCTTTCTAGTGTCTCTAAGACAGCAGGAAACGTGAGTTTGCTGAGAACAAAAGAACGGTGTTTCCTACACATAAGGACCATATCTAGTCCAACTCTGCTTCTGAAACTGATACAAAGCACTGGTCCTCTAACATCCAATGCTTGTCTGTTAAGATGAGAAACGTGTGAGCTCCTTGAACGATGTCGTACGTTTGAGCTGAAGAGTGACTGCCCTTACCTGAAACGAAGTCTTGCTTGTAGGAAGACACAGAGCCTGGGATTTAACTCCTTTTCTGAAGGGAAACACACAGCATAGTTCTCATCCATGGATCACACTCTGCTTTAGAGCGAGAAGCACGCTCTTGCTTTCTACAGTCTCAAAGACAGCAGGAAACGTGAGTGTGCTGAGGACAAAAGAACGGTGTTTCCTACACATACGGACCATATCTAGTCCAACTCTGCTTCTGAAAGTGATACAAAGCACTGGTCCTCTAACATCCAATGCTTGTCAGTTAAGATGAGAAATGTGTGAGCTTAGTGAATGATGTAATTCCTTTGAACTGAACAGTGACTGCCCTTACCTGAAACGAAGTCTTGCTTGTAGTAAGACACAGAGCCTGCGATTTAAGTCCATTTCTGAAGGGAAACACACAGCATAGTTCTCATCCATGGATCACAGTCTGCTTTAGAGCGAGAAGCACACTCTTGCTTTCTAGATTCTCTAATACAGCAGGAAATCTGAGTGTGCCCAGAAAAAGAACGGTGTTTCCTACACATATGGACCATATATAGTCCAAATCTGCTTCTGAAACTGATACAAAGCACTGACCATCTAACATCCAATGCTTGTCAGTTAAGATGAGAAACGTGTGAGCTTCAAGAACGATGTAGTTCGTTTGAGCAGAAAAGTGACTGCCCTTACCTGAATTGAAGTCTTGCTTGTAGGAAGACTCAGAGCCTGGGATTTAACTCCATTTCTGAAGTAAAACACACAGCAGTGTAATCATCCATTGATCACACTCTGCTTTAGAACAAGAAGCATGCTGTTGCTTTCTAGATTCTCTAAGACAGCAGGAAACGTGAGTGTGCTGAGAACAAAAGAACGGTGTTTCCTATAATTACGGACATTATATAGTCCAACTCTGCATCTCAAACTGATACAAAGCACTGGTCCTCTAACATCCAATGCTTGTCTGTTAAGATGAGAAACGTGTGAGCTTCGTGAACGATGTAGTTCCTTTGAGCTGAAAAGTGACTGACCTTACCTGAAACGAAGTCTTGCCTGTAGGAAGACACAGAGTCTGGGATTTAACTCCATTTCTGAAGGGAAACATACAGCATAGTTCTCATCAATGGATCACACTCTGCTTTAGAGCCAGAAGCACGCTCTTGCTTCCTAGAGTCTCTAATACAGCAGGAAATCTGAGTGTGCCCAGAACAAAAGAACGGTGTTTCCTACACATACTGACTATATGTAGTCCAAATCTTCTTCTGAAACTGATACAAAGCACTGGTCCTCTAACATCCAATGCTTGTCTGTTAAGATGAGAAACGTGTGAGCTCAGTGAAGGATGTAGTTCGTTTGAGCTGAAAAGTGACTGCCCTTACCTGAATTGAAGTCTTGCTTGTAGGAAGACTCAGAGCCTGGGATTTAACTCCATTTCTGAAGTAAAACACACAGCAGTGTAATCATCCATTGATCACACTCTGCTTTAGAACAAGAAGCACGCTCTTGCTTTCTAGAGTCTCTAAGACAGCAGGAAACGTGAGTATGCTGAGAACAAAAGAACGGTGTTTCCTACACATACGGACCATATCTAGTCCAACTCTTCTTCTGAAACTGATACAAAGCACTGGTCCTCTAACATCCAATGCTTGTCTGTTAAGATGAGAAACGTGTGAGCTCAGTGAACGATGTAGTTCGTTTGAGATGAAAAGTGACTGCCCTTACCTGAAACGAAGTCTTGCTTGTAGGAAGACTCAGAGCCAGAGATTTAACTCCATTTCTGAAGTTAAACACACAGCATAGTTATCATCCATGGATCACACTGTGCTCTAGAGCGAGAAGCACGCTCTTGCTTTCTAGAGTCTCTAAGACAGCAGGAAATCTGAGTGTGCCCAGAACAAAAGAACGGTGTTTCCTACACATAAGGACTATATATAATCCAAATCTTCTTCTGAAACTGATAGAATGCACTGGTCCTCTAACATCCAATGCTTGTCAGTTAAGATGAGAAACGTGTGAGCTTTGTGAAAGATGTATTTCGTTTGAGCAGAAAAGTGACTGCCCTTACCTGAAACGAAGTCTTGCTTGTAGGAAGACTCAGAGCCTGGGATTTAACTCCATTACTGAAGTGAAACACACAGCAGTGTTCTCATCCATTGATCACACTCTGCTTTAGAACAAGAAGCACGATCTTGCTTTTTAGAGTCTCTAAGACAGCAGGAAAAGTGAGTTTGCTGAGAACAAAAGAACGGTGTTTCCTACACATACGGACCATATCTAGTCCAACTCTGCTTCTGAAATAGATCCAAAGCACTGGTCCTATAACATCCAATGCTTGTCTGTTAAGATGAGAAACGTCTGACGTCCGTGAATGATGTAGTTCGTTTGAACAGAAAAGTGACTGCCCTTACCTGAAACGAAGTCTTGCTTGTAGGAAGACACAGAGCCTGGGATTTAACTCCTTTTCTGAAGGGAAAAACAAAGCATAGTTCTCATCCATGGATCACACTCTGCTTTAGAGCGAGAAGCACGCTCTTGCATTCTACAGTCTCTAAGACAGCAGGAAACGTGAGTGTGCTTGAACAAAAGAACGGTGTTTCCTACACATACGGACCATATCTAGTCAAACTCTTCTTCTGAAACTGATACAAAGCACTGGTCCTCTAACATCCAATGCTTGTCTGTTAAGATGAGAAACGTCTGAGCTCCGTGAACGATGTAGTTCGTTTGAGCTGAAAAGTGACTGACCTTACCTGAAACGAAGTCTTGCTTGTAGGAAGACACAGAGCCTGGGATTTAACTCCTTTTCTGAAGGGAAACACACAGCATAGTTCTCATCCATGGATCACACTCTTCTTTAGAGCGAGAAGCACGCTCTTGCTTTCTACAGTCTCTAAGACAGCAGGAAACGTGAGTGTGCTGAGAACAAAAGAACGGTGTTTCCTACATATACGGACCATATCTAGTCCAACTCTGCTTCTGAAAGTGATACAAAGCACTGGTCCTCTAACATCCAATGCTTGTCTGTTAATATGAGAAATGTGTGAGCTTAGTGAATGATGTAGTTCCTTTGAACTGAAAAGTGACTGCCCTTACCTGAAACGAAGTCTTGCTTGTAGTAAGACACAGAGCCTGGGATTTAAGTCCATTTCTGAAGGGAAACACACAGCATAGTTCTCAGCCATGGATCACACTCTGCTTTAGAGCGAGAAGCACACTCTTGCTTTCTAGATTCTCTAGTACAGCAGGAAATCTGAGTGTGCCCAGAACAAAAGAACGGTGTTTCCTACATATACGGACCATATCTAGTCCAACTCTTCTTCTGAAACTGATACAATGCACTGGTTCTCTAACATCCAATGGTTGTCAGTTAAGATGAGAAACGTGTGAGCTTCGTGAAGGATGTAGTTCCTTTGAGCAGAAAAGTGACTGCCCTTACCTGAAACGAAGTCTTGCTTGTAGGAAGACTCAGAGCATGGGATTTCACTCCATTTCTGAAGTGAAACACACAGCAGTTTTGTCATCCATTGATCACACTCTGCTTTAGAAGAAGAAGCACGATCGTGCTTTCTAGTGTCTCTAAGACAGCAGGAAACGTGAGTTTGCTGAGAACAAAAGAACGGTGTTTCCTACACATAAGGACCATATCTAGTCCAACTCTGCTTCTGAAACTGATACAAAGCACTGGTCCTCTAACATCCAATGCTTGTCTGTTAAGATGAGAAACGTGTGAGCTCCTTGAACGATGTCGTACGTTTGAGCTGAAGAGTGACTGCCCTTACCTGAAACGAAGTCTTGCTTGTAGGAAGACACAGAGCCTGGGATTTAACTCCTTTTCTGAAGGGAAACACACAGCATAGTTCTCATCCATGGATCACACTCTGCTTTAGAGCGAGAAGCACGCTCTTGCTTTCTACAGTCTCAAAGACAGCAGGAAACGTGAGTGTGCTGAGGACAAAAGAACGGTGTTTCCTACACAATCGGACCATATCTAGTCCAACTCTGCTTCTGAAAGTGATACAAAGCACTGGTCCTCTATCATCCAATGCTTGTCAGTTAAGATGAGAAATGTGTGAGCTTAGTGAATGATGTAATTCCTTTGAACTGAAAAGTGACTGCCCTTACCTGAAACGAAGTCTTGCTTGTAGTAAGACACAGAGCCTGCGATTTAAGTCCATTTCTGAAGTGAAACACACAGCATAGTTCTCATCCATGGATCACAGTCTGCTTTAGAGCGAGAAGCACACTCTTGCTTTCTAGATTCTCTAATACAGCAGGAAATCTGAGTGTGCCCAGAAAAAGAACGGTGTTTCCTACACATATGGACCATATATAGTCCAAATCTGCTTCTGAAACTGATACAAAGCACTGACCATCTAACATCCAATGCTTGTCAGTTAAGATGAGAAACGTGTGAGCTTCAAGAACGATGTAGTTCGTTTGAGCAGAAAAGTGACTGCCCTTACCTGAATTGAAGTCTTGCTTGTAGGAAGACTCAGAGCCTGGGATTTAACTCCATTTCTGAAGTAAAACACACAGCAGTGTAATCATCCATTGATCACACTCTGCTTTAGAACAAGAAGCATGCTGTTGCTTTCTAGATTCTCTAAGACAGCAGGAAACGTGAGTGTGCTGAGAACAAAAGAACGGTGTTTCCTATAATTACAGACATTATATAGTCCAACTCTGCATCTCAAACTGATACAAAGCACTGGTCCTCTAACATCCAATGCTTGTCTGTTAAGATGAGAAACGTGTGAGCTTCGTGAACGATGTAGTTCCTTTGAGCTGAAAAGTGACTGACCTTACCTGAAACGAAGTCTTGCCTGTAGGAAGACACAGAGTCTGGGATTTAACTCCATTTCTGAAGGGAAACATACAGCATAGTTCTCATCAATGGATCACACTCTGCTTTAGAGCCAGAAGCACGCTCTTGCTTCCTAGAGTCTCTAATACAGCAGGAAATCTGAGTGTGCCCAGAACAAAAGAACGGTGTTTCCTACACATACTGACTATATGTAGTCCAAATCTTCTTCTGAAACTGATACAAAGCACTGGTCCTCTAACATCCAATGCTTGTCTGTTAAGATGAGAAACGTGTGAGCTCAGTGAAGGATGTAGTTCGTTTGAGCTGAAAAGTGACTGCCCTTACCTGAATTGAAGTCTTGCTTGTAGGAAGACTCAGAGCCTGGGATTTAACTCCATTTCTGAAGTAAAACACACAGCAGTGTAATCATCCATTGATCACACTCTGCTTTAGAACAAGAAGCACGCTCTTGCTTTCTAGAGTCTCTAAGACAGCAGGAAACGTGCGTGTGCTGAGAACAAAAGAACGGTGTTTCCTACACATACGGACCATATCTAGTCCAACTCTTCTTCTGAAACTGATACAAAGCACTGGTCCTCTAACATCCAATGCTTGTCTGTTAAGATGAGAAACGTGTGAGCTCAGTGAACGATGTAGTTCGTTTGAGATGAAAAGTGACTGCCCTTACCTGAAACGAAGTCTTGCTTGTAGGAAGACTCAGAGCCAGAGATTTAACTCCATTTCTGAAGTTAAACACACAGCATAGTTATCATCCATGGATCACACTGTGCTCTAGAGCGAGAAGCACGCTCTTGCTTTCTAGAGTCTCTAAGACAGCAGGAAATCTGAGTGTGCCCAGAACAAAAGAACGGTGTTTCCTACACATAAGGACTATATATAATCCAAATCTTCTTCTGAAACTGATAGAATGCACTGGTCCTCTAACATCCAATGCTTGTCAGTTAAGATGAGAAACGTGTGAGCTTTGTGAAAGATGTATTTCGTTTGAGCAGAAAAGTGACTGCCCTTACCTGAAACGAAGTCTTGCTTGTAGGAAGACTCAGAGCCTGGGATTTAACTCCATTACTGAAGTGAAACACACAGCAGTGTTCTCATCCATTGATCACACTCTGCTTTAGAACAAGAAGCACGATCTTGCTTTTTAGAGTCTCTAAGACAGCAGGAAAAGTGAGTTTGCTGAGAACAAAAGAACGGTGTTTCCTACACATACGGACCATATCTAGTCCAACTCTGCTTCTGAAATAGATCCAAAGCACTGGTCCTATAACATCCAATGCTTGTCTGTTAAGATGAGAAACGTCTGACGTCCGTGAATGATGTAGTTCGTTTGAACAGAAAAGTGACTGCCCTTACCTGAAACGAAGTCTTGCTTGTAGGAAGACACAGAGCCTGGGATTTAACTCCTTTTCTGAAGGGAAAAACAAAGCATAGTTCTCATCCATGGATCACACTCTGCTTTAGAGCGAGAAGCACGCTCTTGCATTCTACAGTCTCTAAGACAGCAGGAAACGTGAGTGTGCTGAGAACAAAAGAACGGTGTTTCCTACACATACGGACCATATCTAGTCAAACTCTTCTTCTGAAACTGATACAAAGCACTGGTCCTCTAACATCCAATGCTTGTCTGTTAAGATGAGAAACGTCTGAGCTCCGTGAACGATGTAGTTCGTTTGAGCTGAAAAGTGACTGCCCTTACCTGAAACGAAGTCTTGTTTGTAGGAAGACACAGAGCCTGGGATTTAACTCCTTTTCTGAAGGGAAACACAAAGCATCGTTCTCATCCATGGATCACACTCTGCTTTAGAGCGAGAAGCACACTGTTGCTTTCTACAGTCTCTAAGACAGCAGGAAACGTGAGTGTGCTGAGAACAAAAGATTGGTGTTTCCTACACATACGGACCATATCTAGTCCAACTCTGCTTCTGAAAGTGATACAAAGCAGTGGTCCTCTAACATCCAATGCTTGTCAGTTAAGATGAGAAACGTGTGAGCTTAGTGAATGATGTAGTTCCTTTGAACTGAAAAGTGACTGCCCTTACCTGAAATGAAATCTTGCTTGTAGTAAGACACAGATCCTGGGATTTAAGTCCATTTCTGAAGGGAAACACACAGCATAGTTCTCATCCATGGATCACACTCTAGTTTAGAGCGAGAAGCACACTCTTGCTTTCTAGAATCTCTAATACAGCAGGAAATCTGAGTGTGCCCAGAACAAAAGAAGGGTGTTTCCTACACATATGGACCATATGTAGTCCAAATCTGCTTGTGAAACTGAAAAAAAGCACTGACCCTCTTACATCCAATGCTTGTCAGTTAAGATGAGAAACGTGTGAGCTTCGTGAATGATGTAGTTTGTTTGAGCAGAAAACTGACTGCCCTTACCTGAAACGAAGTCTTGCTTGTAGGAAGACTCAGAGCCTGGGATTTAACTCCATTTCTGAAGTGAAACACACAGCAGTGTTCTCATCCATTGATCACACTCTGCGTTTGAACAAGAAGCATGCGCTTCTTTCTAGAGTCTCTAAGACAGCAGGAAACGTGAGTGTGCTGAGAACAAAATAACGGTGTTTCCTACCCATACGGACCATATCTAGTCCAACTCTTCTTCTGAAACTGATAGAAAGCACTGGTCCTCTAACATCCAATGCTTGTCAGTTAAGATGAGAAACATCTGAGCTCCATGAACGATGTAGTTCGTTTGAGCAGAAAAGTGACTGCCCTTACCTGAAACGAAGTCTTGCTTGTAGGAAGACACAGAGCCTGGGATTTAACTCCTTTTCTGAAGGGAAACTCACAGCATAGTTCTCATCCGTGGATCACACTCTGCTTTAGAGCGAGAAGCACGCTCTTGCTTTCTAGAGTCTCTAAGACAACAGGTAACGTGAGTGTGCTGAGAACAAAAGAACGGTGTTTCCTACACATACGGACCATATCTAGTCCAACTCTGCTTCTGAAAGTGATACAAAGCAGTGGTCCTCTAACATCCAATGCTTGTCAGTTAAGATGAGAAACGTGTGAGCTCAGTGAATGTTGTAGTTCCTTTGAGCAGAAAAGTGACTGTCCTTACCTGAAACGAAGTCTTGCTTGTAGGAAGACTCAGAGCATGGGATGTAACTCCATTTCGGATGTGAAATACACAGCAGTGTTCTCATCCATGGATCACACTCTGCTTTAGAGCGAGAAGCACGCTCTTGCTTTCTATAGTCTCTAAGACAGCAGGAAACGTGAGTGAGCTGAGAACAAAAGAACGGTGTTTCCTACACATAGGGACCATATCTAGTCCAACTCTTCTTCTGAAACTGATACAAAGCACTGGTCCTCTAACATCCAATGCTTGTCAGTTAAGATGAGAAACGTGTGAGCTTCGTGAACGATGTAGTTCGTTTGAGCAGAAAAGTCACTGCCCTTACCTGAAACGAAGTCTTGCTTGTAGGGGACACAGAGCATGGGATTTAACTCCATTTCTGAATTGAAACACACAGCATAGTCTCATCCATAGATCACACTCTGTTTTAGAGCGAGACCACGCTCTTGCTTTCTAGAGTCTCTAAGACAGCAGGAAACGTGAGTGTGCCCAGAACAAAAGATAGGTCTTTCCTACACATACGGACCATATCTTGTCCAACTCTGCTTCTGAAAGTGATACAAAGCAGTGGTCTTCTAACATCCAATGCTTTTCAGTTAAGATGAGAAACGTGTGAGCTTAGTGAATGATTTAGTTCCTTTGAACTGAAAAGTGACTGTCCTTACCTGAAACGAAGTCTTGCTTGTAGTAAGACACAGAGCCTGGGATTTAAGTCCATTTCTGAAGGGAAACACACAGCATAGTTCTCATCCATGGATCACACTCTCCTTTAGAGTGAGAAGCACACTCTTGCTTTCTAGATTCTCTAATACAGCAGGAAATCTGAGTGTGCCCAGAACAAAAGAAGGGTGTTTCCTACACATATGGACCATATGTAGTCCAAATCTGCTTCTGAAACTGAAAAAAAGCACTGACCACCTTACATCCAATGCTTGTCAGTTAAGATGAGAAACGTGTGAGCTTCGTGAAAGATGTAGTTCGTTTGAGCAGAAAACTGACTGCCCTTACCTGAAACGAAGTATTGCTTGTAGGAAGACTCAGAGCCTGGGATTTAACTCCGTTTCTGAAGTGAAACACACAGCAGTGTTCTCATCCATTGATCACACTCTGCGTTTGAACAAGAAGCATGCTCTTCTTTCTAGAGTCTCTAAGACAGCAGGAAACGTGAATGTGCTGAGAACAAAATAACGGTGTTTCCTACCCATACGGACCATATCTAGTCCAACTCTTCTTCTGAAACTGATACAAAGCACTGGTCCTCTAACATCCAATGCTTGTCAGTTAAGATGAGAAACATCTGAGCTCCATGAACGATGTAGTTCCTTTGAGCAGAAAAGTGACTGCCCTTACCTGAAACGAAGTCTTGCTTGTAGGAAGACACAGAGCCTGGGATTTAACTCCTTTTCTGAAGGGAAACACACAGCATAGTTCTCATCCGTGGATCACACTCTGCTTTAGAGCGAGAAGCACGCTCTTGCATTCTACAGTCTCTAAGACAGCAGGAAACGTGAGTGTGCTGAGAACAAAAGAACGGTGTTTCCTACACATACGGACCATATCTAGTCCAACTCTTCTTCTGAAACTGATACAAAGCACTGGTCCTCTAACATCCAATGCTTGTCTGTTAAGATGAGAAACGTCTGAGCTCCGTGAACGATGTAGTTCGTTTGAGCTGAAAAGTGAGTGCCCTTACCTGAAACGAAGTCTTGTTTGTAGGAAGACACAGAGCCTGGGATTTAACTCCTTTTCTGAAGGGAAACACACAGCATAGTTCTCATCCATGGATCACACTCTGCTTTAGAGCGAGAAGCACACTGTTGCTTTCTACAGTCTCTAAGACAGCAGGAAACGTGAGTGTGCTGAGAACAAAAGATCGGTGTTTCCTACACATACGGACCATATCTAGTCCAACTCTGATTCTGAAAGTGATACAAAGCAGTGGTCCTCTAACATCCAATGCTTGTCAGTTAAGATGAGAAACGTGTGAGCTTAGTGAATGATGTAGTTCCTTTGAACTGAAAAGTGACTGCCCTTACCTGAAATGAAGTCTTGCTTGTAGTAAGACACAGATCCTGGGATTTAAGTCCATTTCTGAAGGGAAACACACAGCATAGTTCTCATCCATGGATCACACTTTGCTTTAGAGCGAGAAGCACACTCTTGCTTTCTAGAATCTCTAATACAGCAGGAAATCTGAGTGTGCCCAGAACAAAAGAAGGGTGTTTCCTACACATATGGACCATATGTAGTCCAAATCTGCTTCTGAAACTGAAAAAAAGCACTGACCATCTTACATCCAATGCTTGTCAGTTAAGGTGAGAAACGTGTGAGCTTCGTGAATGATGTAGTTCGTTTGAGCAGAAATCTGACTGCCCTTACCTGAAACGAAGTCTTGCTTGTAGGAAGACTCAGAGCCTGGGATTTAACTCCATTTCTGAAGTGAAACACACAGCAGTGTTCTCATCCATTGATCACACTCTGCGTTTGAACAAGAAGCATGCTCTTCTTTCTAGAGTCTCTAAGACAGCAGGAAACGTGAGTGTGCTGAGAACAAAATAACGGTGTTTCCTACCCATACGGACCATATCTAGTCCAACTCTTCTTCTGAAACTGATACAAAGCACTGGTCCTCTAACATCCAATGCTTGTCAGTTAAGATGAGAAACATCTGAGCTCCATGAACGATGTAGTTCGTTTGAGCAGAAAACGGACTGCCCTTACCTGAAACGAAGTCTTGCTTGTAGGAAGACACAGAGCCTGGGATTTAACTCCTTTTCTGAAGGGAAACACACAGCATAGTTCTCATCCGTGGATCACACTCTGCTTTAGAGCGAGAAGCACGCTCTTGCTTTCTAGAGTCTCTAAGACAACAGATAACGTGAGTGTGCTGAGAACAAAAGAACGGTGTTTCCTACACATACGGACCATATCTAGTCCAACTCTGCTTCTGAAAGTGATACAAAGCAGTGGTCCTCTAACATCCAATGCTTGTCAGTTAAGATGAGAAACGTGTGAGCTCAGTGAATGTTGTAGTTCCTTAGAACTGAAAAGTGACTGCCCTTACCTGAAACGAAGTCTTGCTTGTAGTAAGACACAGAGCCTGGGATTTAAGTCCATTTCTGAAGGGAAACACACAGCATAGTTCTCATCCATGGATCACACTCTGCTTTAGAGCGAGAAGCACGCTCTTGCTTTCTAGAGTCTCTAAGACAGCAGGAAATCTGAGTGTGCCCAGAACAAAAGAACGGTGTTTCCTACACATATGGACCATATCTAGTCCAAATCTGCTTCTGAAACTGACACAAAGCACTGACACTCTAACTTCCAATGCTTATCAGTTAAGATGAGAAACTTGTGAGCTCAGTGAATGATGTAGTTCGTTTGAGCAGAAAAGTGACTGCCCTTACCTGAAACGAAGTCTTGCTTGTAGGAAGACTCAGAGCCTGGGTTTTAACTCCATTTCTGAAGGCAAACACACAGCATATTTCTCATCCATGGATCACACTCTGCTTTAGAAAGAAGCACGCTCTTGCTTTCTAGAGTCTCTAAGACAGCAGGAAACGTGAGTGTGCCCAGAACAAATGATCGGTGTTTCCTACACATTTGGACCATATGTAGTGCAAATCTGCTTCTGAAACTGATACAAAGCACTGACTCTCTAACAGCAATGCTTGTCATTTAAGATGAGAAACGTGTGAGCTTTGTGAACGATGTAGTTCGTTTGAGCAGAAAAGTGACTGCCCTTACCTGAAAAGAAGTCTTGTTTGTAGGAAGACACAGAGCCTGGGATTTAACTCCTTTTCTGAAGGGAAACACACAGCATAGTTCTCATCCATGGATCACACTCTGCTTTAGAGCGAGAAGCACACTGTTGCTTTCTACAGTCTCTAAGACAGCAGGAAACGTGAGTGTGCTGAGAACAAAAGATCGGTGTTTCCTACACATACGGACCATATCTAGTCCAACTCTTCTTCTGAAACTGATACAAAGCAGTGGTCCTCTAACATCCAATGCTTGTCAGTTAAGATGAGAAACGTGTGAGCTTAGTGAATGATGTAGTTCCTTTGAACTGAAAAGTGACTGCCCTTACCTGAAATGAAGTCTTGCTTGTAGTAAGACACAGATCCTGGGATTTAAGTCCATTTCTGAAGGGAAACACACAGCATAGTTCTCATCCATGGATCACACTTTGCTTTAGAGCGAGAAGCACACTCTTGCTTTCTAGAATCTCTAATACAGCAGGAAATCTGAGTGTGCCCAGAACAAAAGAAGGGTGTTTCCTACACATATGGACCATATGTAGTCCAAATCTGCTTCTGAAACTGAAAAAAAGCACTGACCATCTTACATCCAATGCTTGTCAGTTAAGGTGAGAAACGTGTGAGCTTCGTGAATGATGTAGTTCGTTTGAGCAGAAATCTGACTGCCCTTACCTGAAACGAAGTCTTGCTTGTAGGAAGACTCAGAGCCTGGGATTTAACTCCATTTCTGAAGTGAAACACACAGCAGTGTTCTCATCCATTGATCACACTCTGCGTTTGAACAAGAAGCATGCTCTTCTTTCTAGAGTCTCTAAGACAGCAGGAAACGTGAGTGTGCTGAGAACAAAATAACGGTGTTTCCTACCCATACGGACCATATCTAGTCCAACTCTTCTTCTGAAACTGATACAAAGCACTGGTCCTCTAACATCCAATGCTTGTCAGTTAAGATGAGAAACATCTGAGCTCCATGAACGATGTAGTTCGTTTGAGCAGAAAACGGACTGCCCTTACCTGAAACGAAGTCTTGCTTGTAGGAAGACACAGAGCCTGGGATTTAACTCCTTTTCTGAAGGGAAACACACAGCATAGTTCTCATCCGTGGATCACACTCTGCTTTAGAGCGAGAAGCACGCTCTTGCTTTCTAGAGTCTCTAAGACAACAGATAACGTGAGTGTGCTGAGAACAAAAGAACGGTGTTTCCTACACATACGGACCATATCTAGTCCAACTCTGCTTCTGAAAGTGATACAAAGCAGTGGTCCTCTAACATCCAATGCTTGTCAGTTAAGATGAGAAACGTGTGAGCTCAGTGAATGTTGTAGTTCCTTTGAACTGAAAAGTGACTGCCCTTACCTGAAACGAAGTCTTGCTTGTAGTAAGACACAGAGCCTGGGATTTAAGTCCATTTCTGAAGGGAAACACACAGCATAGTTCTCATCCATGGATCACACTCTGCTTTAGAGCGAGAAGCACGCTCTTGCTTTCTAGAGTCTCTAAGACAGCAGGAAATCTGAGTGTGCCCAGAACAAAAGAACGGTGTTTCCTACACATATGGACCATATCTAGTCCAAATCTGCTTCTGAAACTGACACAAAGCACTGACACTCTAACTTCCAATGCTTATCAGTTAAGATGAGAAACTTGTGAGCTCATTGAATGATGTAGTTCGTTTGAGCAGAAAAGTGACTGCCCTTACCTGAAACGAAGTCTTGCTTGTAGGAAGACTCAGAGCCTGGGTTTTAACTCCATTTCTGAAGGCAAACACACAGCATATTTCTCATCCATGGATCACACTCTGCTTTAGAAAGAAGCACGCTCTTGCTTTCTAGAGTCTCTAAGACAGCAGGAAACGTGAGTGTGCCCAGAACAAATGATCGGTGTTTCCTACACATTTGGACCATATGTAGTGCAAATCTGCTTCTGAAACTGATACAAAGCACTGACTCTCTAACAGCAATGCTTGTCATTTAAGATGAGAAACGTGTGAGCTTCGTGAACGATGTAGTTCGTTTGAGCAGAAAAGTGACTGCCCTTACCTGAAAAGAAGTCTTGCTTGTAGGAAGACTCATAGCCAGAGATTTAACTCCATTTCTGAAGTGAAACACACAGCAGTGTTCTCATCCATGGATCACACTCTGCGTTAGAACAAGAAGCATGCTCTTGCTTTCTATAGTCTCTAAGACAGCAGGAAACATGAGTTTGCTGAGAACAAAAGAATGGTGTTTCCTACACAGACGGACCATATCTAGTCCAACTCTTCTTCTGAAACTGATACAAAGCACTGGTCCTCTAACATCCAATGCTTGTCTGTTAAGATGAGAAACATCTGAGCTCCGTGAACGTTGTAGTTCGTTTGAGCAGAAACATTACTGACCTTACCTGAAACGAAGTCTTGCTTGTAGGAAGACACAGAGCCTGGGATTTAACTCCTTTTCTGAAGGGAAACACACAGCATAGTTCTCATCCATGGATCACACTCTGCTTTAGAGCGAGAAGCACGCTCTTGCTTTCTACAGTCTCTAAGACAGCAGGAAACGTGAGTGTGCTGAGAACAAAAGAACGGTGTTTCCTACACATACGGACCATATCTAGTCAAACTCTTCTTCTGAAACTGATACAAAGCACTGGTCCTCTAACATCCAATGCTTGTCTGTTAAGATGAGAAACGTCTGAGCTCCGTGAACGATGTAGTTCGTTTGAGCTGAAAAGTGACTGCCCTTACCTGAAACGAAGTCTTGTTTGTAGGAAGACACAGAGCCTGGGATTTAACTCCTTTTCTGAAGGGAAACACAAAGCATCGTTCTCATCCATGGATCACACTCTGCTTTAGAGCGAGAAGCACACTGTTGCTTTCTACAGTCTCTAAGACAGCAGGAAACGTGAGTGTGCTGAGAACAAAAGATTGGTGTTTCCTACACATACGGACCATATCTAGTCCAACTCTGCTTCTGAAAGTGATACAAAGCAGTGGTCCTCTAACATCCAATGCTTGTCAGTTAAGATGAGAAACGTGTGAGCTTAGTGAATGATGTAGTTCCTTTGAACTGAAAAGTGACTGCCCTTACCTGAAATGAAATCTTGCTTGTAGTAAGACACAGATCCTGGGATTTAAGTCCATTTCTGAAGGGAAACACACAGCATAGTTCTCATCCATGGATCACACTCTAGTTTAGAGCGAGAAGCACACTCTTGCTTTCTAGAATCTCTAATACAGCAGGAAATCTGAGTGTGCCCAGAACAAAAGAAGGGTGTTTCCTACACATATGGACCATATGTAGTCCAAATCTGCTTGTGAAACTGAAAAAAAGCACTGACCCTCTTACATCCAATGCTTGTCAGTTAAGATGAGAAACGTGTGAGCTTCGTGAATGATGTAGTTTGTTTGAGCAGAAAACTGACTGCCCTTACCTGAAACGAAGTCTTGCTTGTAGGAAGACTCAGAGCCTGGGATTTAACTCCATTTCTGAAGTGAAACACACAGCAGTGTTCTCATCCATTGATCACACTCTGCGTTTGAACAAGAAGCATGCGCTTCTTTCTAGAGTCTCTAAGACAGCAGGAAACGTGAGTGTGCTGAGAACAAAATAACGGTGTTTCCTACCCATACGGACCATATCTAGTCCAACTCTTCTTCTGAAACTGATAGAAAGCACTGGTCCTCTAACATCCAATGCTTGTCAGTTAAGATGAGAAACATCTGAGCTCCATGAACGATGTAGTTCGTTTGAGCAGAAAAGTGACTGCCCTTACCTGAAACGAAGTCTTGCTTGTAGGAAGACACAGAGCCTGGGATTTAACTCCTTTTCTGAAGGGAAACTCACAGCATAGTTCTCATCCGTGGATCACACTCTGCTTTAGAGCGAGAAGCACGCTCTTGCTTTCTAGAGTCTCTAAGACAACAGGTAACGTGAGTGTGCTGAGAACAAAAGAACGGTGTTTCCTACACATACGGACCATATCTAGTCCAACTCTGCTTCTGAAAGTGATACAAAGCAGTGGTCCTCTAACATCCAATGCTTGTCAGTTAAGATGAGAAACGTGTGAGCTCAGTGAATGTTGTAGTTCCTTTGAGCAGAAAAGTGACTGTCCTTACCTGAAACGAAGTCTTGCTTGTAGGAAGACTCAGAGCATGGGATGTAACTCCATTTCGGATGTGAAATACACAGCAGTGTTCTCATCCATGGATCACACTCTGCTTTAGAGCGAGAAGCACGCTCTTGCTTTCTATAGTCTCTAAGACAGCAGGAAACGTGAGTGAGCTGAGAACAAAAGAACGGTGTTTCCTACACATAGGGACCATATCTAGTCCAACTCTTCTTCTGAAACTGATACAAAGCACTGGTCCTCTAACATCCAATGCTTGTCAGTTAAGATGAGAAACGTGTGAGCTTCGTGAACGATGTAGTTCGTTTGAGCAGAAAAGTCACTGCCCTTACCTGAAACGAAGTCTTGCTTGTAGGGGACACAGAGCATGGGATTTAACTCCATTTCTGAATTGAAACACACAGCATAGTCTCATCCATAGATCACACTCTGTTTTAGAGCGAGACCACGCTCTTGCTTTCTAGAGTCTCTAAGACAGCAGGAAACGTGAGTGTGCCCAGAACAAAAGATAGGTCTTTCCTACACATACGGACCATATCTTGTCCAACTCTGCTTCTGAAAGTGATACAAAGCAGTGGTCCTCTAACATCCAATGCTTTTCAGTTAAGATGAGAAACGTGTGAGCTTAGTGAATGATTTAGTTCCTTTGAACTGAAAAGTGACTGTCCTTACCTGAAACGAAGTCTTGCTTGTAGTAAGACACAGAGCCTGGGATTTAAGTCCATTTCTGAAGGGAAACACACAGCATAGTTCTCATCCATGGATCACACTCTCCTTTAGAGTGAGAAGCACACTCTTGCTTTCTAGATTCTCTAATACAGCAGGAAATCTGAGTGTGCCCAGAACAAAAGAAGGGTGTTTCCTACACATATGGACCATATGTAGTCCAAATCTGCTTCTGAAACTGAAAAAAAGCACTGACCACCTTACATCCAATGCTTGTCAGTTAAGATGAGAAACGTGTGAGCTTCGTGAAAGATGTAGTTCGTTTGAGCAGAAAACTGACTGCCCTTACCTGAAACGAAGTATTGCTTGTAGGAAGACTCAGAGCCTGGGATTTAACTCCGTTTCTGAAGTGAAACACACAGCAGTGTTCTCATCCATTGATCACACTCTGCGTTTGAACAAGAAGCATGCTCTTCTTTCTAGAGTCTCTAAGACAGCAGGAAACGTGAATGTGCTGAGAACAAAATAACGGTGTTTCCTACCCATACGGACCATATCTAGTCCAACTCTTCTTCTGAAACTGATACAAAGCACTGGTCCTCTAACATCCAATGCTTGTCAGTTAAGATGAGAAACATCTGAGCTCCATGAACGATGTAGTTCCTTTGAGCAGAAAAGTGACTGCCCTTACCTGAAACGAAGTCTTGCTTGTAGGAAGACACAGAGCCTGGGATTTAACTCCTTTTCTGAAGGGAAACACACAGCATAGTTCTCATCCGTGGATCACACTCTGCTTTAGAGCGAGAAGCACGCTCTTGCATTCTACAGTCTCTAAGACAGCAGGAAACGTGAGTGTGCTGAGAACAAAAGAACGGTGTTTCCTACACATACGGACCATATCTAGTCCAACTCTTCTTCTGAAACTGATACAAAGCACTGGTCCTCTAACATCCAATGCTTGTCTGTTAAGATGAGAAACGTCTGAGCTCCGTGAACGATGTAGTTCGTTTGAGCTGAAAAGTGAGTGCCCTTACCTGAAACGAAGTCTTGTTTGTAGGAAGACACAGAGCCTGGGATTTAACTCCTTTTCTGAAGGGAAACACACAGCATAGTTCTCATCCATGGATCACACTCTGCTTTAGAGCGAGAAGCACACTGTTGCTTTCTACAGTCTCTAAGACAGCAGGAAACGTGAGTGTGCTGAGAACAAAAGATCGGTGTTTCCTACACATACGGACCATATCTAGTCCAACTCTGATTCTGAAAGTGATACAAAGCAGTGGTCCTCTAACATCCAATGCTTGTCAGTTAAGATGAGAAACGTGTGAGCTTAGTGAATGATGTAGTTCCTTTGAACTGAAAAGTGACTGCCCTTACCTGAAATGAAGTCTTGCTTGTAGTAAGACACAGATCCTGGGATTTAAGTCCATTTCTGAAGGGAAACACACAGCATAGTTCTCATCCATGGATCACACTTTGCTTTAGAGCGAGAAGCACACTCTTGCTTTCTAGAATCTCTAATACAGCAGGAAATCTGAGTGTGCCCAGAACAAAAGAAGGGTGTTTCCTACACATATGGACCATATGTAGTCCAAATCTGCTTCTGAAACTGAAAAAAAGCACTGACCATCTTACATCCAATGCTTGTCAGTTAAGGTGAGAAACGTGTGAGCTTCGTGAATGATGTAGTTCGTTTGAGCAGAAATCTGACTGCCCTTACCTGAAACGAAGTCTTGCTTGTAGGAAGACTCAGAGCCTGGGATTTAACTCCATTTCTGAAGTGAAACACACAGCAGTGTTCTCATCCATTGATCACACTCTGCGTTTGAACAAGAAGCATGCTCTTCTTTCTAGAGTCTCTAAGACAGCAGGAAACGTGAGTGTGCTGAGAACAAAATAACGGTGTTTCCTACCCATACGGACCATATCTAGTCCAACTCTTCTTCTGAAACTGATACAAAGCACTGGTCCTCTAACATCCAATGCTTGTCAGTTAAGATGAGAAACATCTGAGCTCCATGAACGATGTAGTTCGTTTGAGCAGAAAACGGACTGCCCTTACCTGAAACGAAGTCTTGCTTGTAGGAAGACACAGAGCCTGGGATTTAACTCCTTTTCTGAAGGGAAACACACAGCATAGTTCTCATCCGTGGATCACACTCTGCTTTAGAGCGAGAAGCACGCTCTTGCTTTCTAGAGTCTCTAAGACAACAGATAACGTGAGTGTGCTGAGAACAAAAGAACGGTGTTTCCTACACATACGGACCATATCTAGTCCAACTCTGCTTCTGAAAGTGATACAAAGCAGTGGTCCTCTAACATCCAATGCTTGTCAGTTAAGATGAGAAACGTGTGAGCTCAGTGAATGTTGTAGTTCCTTTGAACTGAAAAGTGACTGCCCTTACCTGAAACGAAGTCTTGCTTGTAGTAAGACACAGAGCCTGGGATTTAAGTCCATTTCTGAAGGGAAACACACAGCATAGTTCTCATCCATGGATCACACTCTGCTTTAGAGCGAGAAGCACGCTCTTGCTTTCTAGAGTCTCTAAGACAGCAGGAAATCTGAGTGTGCCCAGAACAAAAGAACGGTGTTTCCTACACATATGGACCATATCTAGTCCAAATCTGCTTCTGAAACTGACACAAAGCACTGACACTCTAACTTCCAATGCTTATCAGTTAAGATGAGAAACTTGTGAGCTCAGTGAATGATGTAGTTCGTTTGAGCAGAAAAGTGACTGCCCTTACCTGAAACGAAGTCTTGCTTGTAGGAAGACTCAGAGCCTGGGTTTTAACTCCATTTCTGAAGGCAAACACACAGCATATTTCTCATCCATGGATCACACTCTGCTTTAGAAAGAAGCACGCTCTTGCTTTCTAGAGTCTCTAAGACAGCAGGAAACGTGAGTGTGCCCAGAACAAATGATCGGTGTTTCCTACACATTTGGACCATATGTAGTGCAAATCTGCTTCTGAAACTGATACAAAGCACTGACTCTCTAACAGCAATGCTTGTCATTTAAGATGAGAAACGTGTGAGCTTCGTGAACGATGTAGTTCGTTTGAGCAGAAAAGTGACTGCCCTTACCTGAAAAGAAGTCTTGTTTGTAGGAAGACACAGAGCCTGGGATTTAACTCCTTTTCTGAAGGGAAACACACAGCATAGTTCTCATCCATGGATCACACTCTGCTTTAGAGCGAGAAGCACACTGTTGCTTTCTACAGTCTCTAAGACAGCAGGAAACGTGAGTGTGCTGAGAACAAAAGATCGGTGTTTCCTACACATACGGACCATATCTAGTCCAACTCTGATTCTGAAAGTGATACAAAGCAGTGGTCCTCTAACATCCAATGCTTGTCAGTTAAGATGAGAAACGTGTGAGCTTAGTGAATGATGTAGTTCCTTTGAACTGAAAAGTGACTGCCCTTACCTGAAATGAAGTCTTGCTTGTAGTAAGACACAGATCCTGGGATTTAAGTCCATTTCTGAAGGGAAACACACAGCATAGTTCTCATCCATGGATCACACTTTGCTTTAGAGCGAGAAGCACACTCTTGCTTTCTAGAATCTCTAATACAGCAGGAAATCTGAGTGTGCCCAGAACAAAAGAAGGGTGTTTCCTACACATATGGACCATATGTAGTCCAAATCTGCTTGTGAAACTGAAAAAAAGCACTGACCATCTTACATCCAATGCTTGTCAGTTAAGATGAGAAACGTGTGAGCTTCGTGAATGATGTAGTTCGTTTGAGCAGAAATCTGACTGCCCTTACCTGAAACGAAGTCTTGCTTGTAGGAAGACTCAGAGCCTGGGATTTAACTCCATTTCTGAAGTGAAACACACAGCAGTGTTCTCATCCATTGATCACACTCTGCGTTTGAACAAGAAGCATGCTCTTCTTTCTAGAGTCTCTAAGACAGCAGGAAACGTGAGTGTGCTGAGAACAAAATAACGGTGTTTCCTACCCATACGGACCATATCTAGTCCAACTCTTCTTCTGAAACTGATACAAAGCACTGGTCCTCTAACATCCAATGCTTGTCAGTTAAGATGAGAAACATCTGAGCTCCATGAACGATGTAGTTCGTTTGAGCAGAAAACGGACTGCCCTTACCTGAAACGAAGTCTTGCTTGTAGGAAGACACAGAGCCTGGGATTTAACTCCTTTTCTGAAGGGAAACACACAGCATAGTTCTCATCCGTGGATCACACTCTGCTTTAGAGCGAGAAGCACGCTCTTGCTTTCTAGAGTCTCTAAGACAACAGATAACGTGAGTGTGCTGAGAACAAAAGAACGGTGTTTCCTACACATACGGACCATATCTAGTCCAACTCTGCTTCTGAAAGTGATACAAAGCAGTGGTCCTCTAACATCCAATGCTTGTCAGTTAAGATGAGAAACGTGTGAGCTCAGTGAATGTTGTAGTTCCTTTGAACTGAAAAGTGACTGCCCTTACCTGAAACGAAGTCTTGCTTGTAGTAAGACACAGAGCCTGGGATTTAAGTCCATTTCTGAAGGGAAACACACAGCATAGTTCTCATCCATGGATCACACTCTGCTTTAGAGCGAGAAGCACGCTCTTGCTTTCTAGAGTCTCTAAGACAGCAGGAAATCTGAGTGTGCCCAGAACAAAAGAACGGTGTTTCCTACACATATGGACCATATCTAGTCCAAATCTGCTTCTGAAACTGACACAAAGCACTGACACTCTAACTTCCAATGCTTATCAGTTAAGATGAGAAACTTGTGAGCTCAGTGAATGATGTAGTTCGTTTGAGCAGAAAAGTGACTGCCCTTACCTGAAACGAAGTCTTGCTTGTAGGAAGACTCAGAGCCTGGGTTTTAACTCCATTTCTGAAGGCAAACACACAGCATATTTCTCATCCATGGATCACACTCTGCTTTAGAAAGAAGCACGCTCTTGCTTTCTAGAGTCTCTAAGACAGCAGGAAACGTGAGTGTGCCCAGAACAAATGATCGGTGTTTCCTACACATTTGGACCATATGTAGTGCAAATCTGCTTCTGAAACTGATACAAAGCACTGACTCTCTAACAGCAATGCTTGTCATTTAAGATGAGAAACGTGTGAGCTTCGTGAACGATGTAGTTCGTTTGAGCAGAAAAGTGACTGCCCTTACCTGAAAAGAAGTCTTGCTTGTAGGAAGACTCATAGCCAGAGATTTAACTCCATTTCTGAAGTGAAACACACAGCAGTGTTCTCATCCATGGATCACACTCTGCGTTAGAACAAGAAGCATGCTCTTGCTTTCTATAGTCTCTAAGACAGCAGGAAACATGAGTTTGCTGAGAACAAAAAATGGTGTTTCCTACACAGACGGACCATATCTAGTCCAACTCTTCTTCTGAAACTGATACAAAGCACTGGTCCTCTAACATCCAATGCTTGTCTGTTAAGATGAGAAACATCTGAGCTCCGTGAACGTTGTAGTTCGTTTGAGCAGAAACATTACTGACCTTACCTGAAACGAAGTCTTGCTTGTAGGAAGACACAGAGCCTGGGATTTAACTCCTTTTCTGAAGGGAAACACACAGCATAGTTCTCATCCATGGATCACACTCTGCTTTAGAGCGAGAAGCACGCTCTTGCTTTCTAGAGTCTCTAAGACAGCAGGAAACGTGAGTGTGCTGAGAACAAAATAACGGTGTTTCCTACACATACGGACCATATCTAGTCCAAATCTGCTTCTGAAAGTGATACAAAGCAGTGGTCCTCTAACATCCAATGCTTGTCAGTTAAGATGAGAAACGTGTGAGCTTAGTGAATGATGTAGTTCCTTTGAACTGAAAAGTGACTGCCCTTACCTGAAATGAAGTCTTGCTTGTAGTAAGACACAGAGCCTGGGATTTAAGTCCATTTCTGAAGGGAAACACACAGCATAGTTCTCATCCATGGATCACACTCTGCTTTAGAGTGAGAAGCAAACTCTTGCTTTCTAGAGTCTATAGTACAGCAGGAAATCTGAGTGTGCCCAGAACAAAAGAAGGGTGTTTCCTACACATATGGACCATATGTAGTCCAAATATGCTTCTGAAACTGAAAAAAAGCACTAACCGTCTTACATCCAATGCTTGTCAGTTAAGATGAGAAACGTGTGAGCTTCGTGAATGATGTAGTTCGTTTGAGCAGAAAACTCACTGCCCTTACCTGAAACGAAGTCTTGCTTGTAGGAAGACTCAGAGCCTGGGATTTAACTCCATTTCTGAAGTGAAACACACAGCAGTGTTCTCATCCATTGATCACACTCTGCGTTTGAACAAGAAGCATGCTCTTCTTTCTAGAGTCTCTAAGACAGCAGGAAACGTGAGTGTGCTGAGAACAAAAGAACGGTGTTTCCTACCCATACAGACCATATCTAGTCCAACTCTTCTTCTGAAACTGATACAAAGCACTGGTCCTCTAAAATCCAATGCTTGTCTGTTAAGATGAGAAACGTGTGAGCTTTGTGAACAATGTAGTTCCTTTGAGCTGAAAAGTGACTGCCCTTACCTGAAACGAAGTCTTGCCTGTAGGAAGACACAGAGTCTGGGATTTCACTCCATTTCTGAAGGGAAACATACAGCATAGTTCTCATCAATGGATCACACTCTGCTTTAGAGCAAGAAGCACGCTCTTGCTTTCTAGAGTCTCCAATACAGCAGGAAATCTGAGTGTGCCCAGAAAAAAAGAATGGAGTTTCCTACACATACTGACTATATGTAGTCCAAATCTTCTTCTGAAACTGATACAATGCACTGGTCCTCTAACATCCAATGCTTGTCTGTTAAGATGAGAAACGTTTGAGCTCAGTGAAGGATGTAGTTCGTTTGAGCTGAAAAGTGACTGCTCTTACCTGAAACGAAGTCTTGCTTGTAGGAAGACACAGAGCCTGGGATTTAACTCCATTTCTGAAGGGAAACACACAGCATAGTTCTCATCCATGGATGACACTCTGCTTTAGAGCGAGAAGCACGCTTTTGCTTTCTAAGTCTCTAAGCCAGCAGGAAACGTGAGTGTGCTGAGAACAAAAGAACGGTGTTTCCTACACATACGGACGATATCTTGTCCAACTCTTCTTCTGAAACTGATACAATGCACTGGTCCTCTAACATCCAATGCTTGTCAGTTAAGATGAGAAACGTGTGAGCTTCGTGAAGGATGTAGTTCCTTTGAGCAGAAAAGTGACTGCCCTTACCTGAAACGAAGTCTTGCTTGTAGGAAGACTCAGAACATGGGATTTAACTCCATTTCTGAAGTGAAACACACAGCATAGTTCTCATCCATGGCTCACACTCTGCTTTAGAGCGAGAAGCACACTCTTGCTTACTAGATTCTCTAATACAGCAGGAAATCTGAGTGTGCCCAGAACAAAAGAAGGGTGTTTCCTACACATATGGACCATATGTAGTCCAAATCTGCTTGTGAAACTGAAAAAAAGCACTGACCATCTTACATCCAATGCTTGTCAGTTAAGATGAGAAACGTGTGAGCTTCGTGAATGATGTAGTTCGTTTGAGCAGAAAACTGACTGCCCTTACCTGAAACGAAGTCTTGCTTGTAGGAAGACTCAGAGCCTGGGATTTAACTCCATTTCTGAAGTGAAACACACAGCAGTGTTCTCATCCATTGATCACACTCTGCGTTTGAACAAGAAGCATGCTCTTCTTTCTAGAGTCTCTAAGACAGCAGGAAACGTGAGTGTGCTGAGAACAAAATAACGGTGTTTCCTACCCATACGGACCATATCTAGTCCAACTCTTCTTCTGAAACTGATAGAAAGCACTGGTCCTCTAACAGCCAATGCTTGTCAGTTAAGATGAGAAACATCTGAGCTCCATGAACGATGTAGTTCGTTTGAGCAGAAAAGTGACTGCCCTTACCTGAAACGAAGTCTTGCTTGTAGGAAGACACAGAGCCTGGGATTTAACTCCTTTTCTGAAGGGAAACACACAGCATAGTTCTCATCCGTGGATCACACTCTGCTTTAGAGCGAGAAGCACGCTCTTGCTTTCTAGAGTCTCTAAGACAACAGGTAACGTGAGTGTGCTGAGAACAAAAGAACGGTGTAACCTACACATAGGGACCATATCTAGTCCAACTCTGCTTCTGAAACAGATACAAAGCACTGGTCCTCTAACATCCAATGCTTGTCAGTTAAGATGAGAAACGTGTGAGCTTCGTGAACGATGTAGTTCGTTTGAGCAGAAAAGTCACTGCCCTTACCTGAAACGAAGTCTTGCTTGTAGGGGACACAGAGCATGGGATTTAACTCCATTTCTGAATTGAAACACACAGCATAGTCTCATCCATAGATCACACTCTGTTTTAGAGCGAGACCACGCTCTTGCTT
This sequence comes from Onychomys leucogaster, assembly GCA_949786385.1. NCBI lineage: Eukaryota > Metazoa > Chordata > Mammalia > Rodentia > Cricetidae > Onychomys > Onychomys leucogaster. Next base: position 38,962 of record CATKUP010000129.1, on the reverse strand, counting down.
TCTAGAGACTCTAAGACAGCAGGAAACGTGAGTGTGCCCAGAACAAAAGATCGGTCTTTCCTACACATACGGACCATATCTTGTCCAACTCTGCTTCTGAAAGTGATACGAAGCAGTGGTCCTCTAACATCCAATGCTTGTCAGTTAAGATGAGAAACGTGTGAGCTTAGTGAATGATGTAGTTCCTTTGAACTGAAAAGTGACTGTCCTTACCTGAAACGAAGTCTTGCTTGTAGTAAGACACAGAGCCTGGGATTTAAGTCCATTTCTGAAGGGAAACACACAGCATAGTTCTCATCCATGGATCACACTCTCCTTTAGAGTGAGAAGCACACTCTTGCTTTCTGGATTCTCTAATACAGCAGGAAATCTGAGTGTGCCCAGAACAAAAGAAGGGTGTTTCCTACACATATGGACCATATGTAGTCCAAATCTGCTTCTGAAACTGAAAAAAAGCACTGACCACCTTACATCCAATGCTTGTCAGTTAAGATGAGAAACATGTGAGCTTCGTGAAAGATGTAGTTCGTTTGAGCAGAAAACTGACTGCCCTTACCTGAAACGAAGTCTTGCTTGTAGGGAGACTCAGAGCCTGGGATTTAACTCCGTTTCTGAAGTGAAACACACAGCAGTGTTCTCATCCATTGATCACACTCTGCGTTTGAACAAGAAGCATGCTCTTCTTTCTAGAGTCTCTAAGACAGCAGGAAACGTGAGTGTGCTGAGAACAAAATAACGGTGTTTCCTACCCATACGGACCATATCTAGTCCAACTCTTCTTCTGAAACTGATACAAAGCACTGGTCCTCTAACATCCAATGCTTGTCAGTTAAGATGAGAAACATCTGAGCTCCATGAACGATGTAGTTCCTTTGAGCAGAAAAGTGACTGCCCTTACCTGAAACGAAGTCTTGCTTGTAGGAAGACACAGAGCCTGGGATTTAACTCCTTTTCTGAAGGGAAACACACAGCATAGTTCTCATCCGTGGATCACACTCTGCTTTAGAGCGAGAAGCACACTCTTGCTTTCTAGAGTCTCTAAGACAGCAGGAAACGTGAGTGTGCCCAGAACAAAAGATCGGTGTTTCCTACACATATGGACCATATGTAGTGCAAATCTGCTTCTGAAACTGATACAAAGCACTGACTCTCTAACAGCCAATGCTTGTCAGTTAAGATGAGAAACGTGTGAGCTTCGTGAACGATGTAGTTCGTTTGAGCAGAAAAGTGACTGCCCTTACCTGAAACGAAGTCTTGCTTGTAGGAAGACACAGAGCCTGGGATTTAACTCCTTTTCTGAAGGGAAACACACAGCATAGTTCGCATCCATGGATCACACTCTGCTTTAGAGCGAGAAGCACGCTCTTGCTTTCTACAGGCTCTAAGACAGCAGGTAACGTGAGTGTGCTGAGAACAAAAGAACGGTGTTTCCTACACATACGGACCATATCTAGTCCAACTCTGCTTCTGAAAGTGATACAAAGCAGTGGTCCTCTAACATCCAATGCTTGTCAGTTAAGATGAGAAACGTGTGAGCTCAGTGAAAGATGTAGTTCCTTTGAACTGAAAAGTAACTGCACTTACCTGAAACGAAGTCTTGCTTGTAGTAAGACACAGAGCCTGGGATTTAAGTCCATTTCTGAAGGGAAACACACAGCATAGTTCTCATGCATGGATCACACTCTGCTTTAGAGCGAGAAGCACACTCTTGCTTTCTAGAGTCTCTAAGACAGCAGGAAATGTGAGTGTGCCCAGAACAAATGATCGGTGTTTCCTACACATATGGACCATATGTAGTGCAAATCTGCTTCTGAAACTGATACAAAGCACAGACTCTCTAACAGCCAATGCTTGTCAGTTAAGATGAGAAACGTGTGAGCTTCGTGAACGATGTAGTTTGTTTGAGCAGAAAAGTGACTGCCCTTACCTGAAACGAAGTCTTGCTTGTAGGAAGACACAGAGCCTGGGATTTAACTCCTTTTCTGAAGGGAAACACACAGCATAGTTCGCATCCATGGATCACACTCTGCTTTAGAGCGAGAAGCACGCTCTTGCTTTCTACAGGCTCTAAGACAGCAGGTAACGTGAGTGTGCTGAGAACAAAAGAACGGTGTTTCCTACACATACGGACCATATCTAGTCCAACTCTGCTTCTGAAAGTGATACAAAGCAGTGGTCCTCTAACATCCAATGCTTGTCAGTTAAGATGAGAAACGTGTGAGCACAGTGAAAGATGTAGTTCCTTTGAACTGAAAAGTAACTGCCCTTACCTGAAACGAAGTCTTGCTTGTAGTAAGACACAGAGCCTGGGATTTAAGTCCATTTCTGAAGGGAAACACACAGCATAGTTCTCATGCATGGATCACACTCTGCTTTAGAGCGAGAAGCACACTCTTGCTTTCTAGAGTCTCTAAGACAGCAGGAAACGTGAGTGTGCCCAGAACAAATGATCGGTGTTTCCTACACATATGGACCATATGTAGTGCAAATCTGCTTCTGAAACTGATACAAAGCACAGACTCTCTAACAGCCAATGCTTGTCAGTTAAGATGAGAAACGTGTGAGCTTCTTGAACGATGTAGTTCGTTTGAGCAGAAAAGTGACTGCCCTTACCTGAAACGAAGTCTTGCTTGTAGGAAGACTCAGAGCCTGGGATTTAACTCCATTTCTGAAGTGAAACACACAGCAGTGCTCATCCATTGATCACACTCTGCGTTAGAACAAGAAGCATGCTCTTGCTTTCTATAGTCTCTAAGACAGCAGGAAACATGAGTTTGCTGAGAACAAAAGAATGGTGTATCCTACACATACGGACCATATCTAGTCCAACTCTTCTTCTGAAACTGATACAATGCACTGGTCCTCTAACATCCAATGCTTGTCAGTTAAGATGAGAAACGTGTGAGCTTCGTGAAGGATGTAGTTCCTTTGAGCAGAAAAGTAACTGCCCTTACCTGAAACGAAGTCTTGCTTGTAGGAAGACTCAGAACATGGGATTTAACTCCATTTCTGAAGTGAAACACACAGCATAGTTCTCATCCATGGCTCACACTCTGCTTTAGAGCGAGAAGCACACTCTTGCTTACTAGATTCTCTAATACAGCAGGAAATATGAGTGTGCCCGGAACAAAAGAACGGTGTTTCCTACACATATGGACCATATGTAGTCCAAATCTGCTTCTGAAACAGATACAAAGCACTGGTCCTCTAACATCCAATGCTTGTCAGGTAAGATGAGAAACGTGTGAGCTTCGTGAACGATGTAGTTCGTTTGAGCAGAAAAGTCACTGCCCTTACCTGAAACGAAGTCTTGCTTGTAGGGGACACAGAGCATGGGATTTAACTCCATTACTGAAGTGAAGCACACAGCATAGTCTCATCCATAGATCACACTCTGTTTTAGAGCGAGAAGCACGCTCTTGCTTTCTAGAGTCTCTAAGACAGCAGGAAACGTGAGTGTGTCCAGAACAAAAGATCGGTCTTTCCTACACATACGGACCATATCTAGTCCAACTCTGCTTCTGAAAGTGATACAAACCAGTGGTCCTCTAACATCCAATGCTTGTCAGTTAAGATGAGAAACGTGTGAGCTTAGTGAATGATGTAGTTCCTTTGAACTGAAAAGTGACTCTCCTTACCTGAAACGAAGTCTTGCTTGTAGTAAGACACAGAGCCTGGGATTTAAGTCCATTTCTGAAGGGAAACACACAGCATAGTTCTCATCCATAGAACACACTCTGCTTTAGAGCGTGAAGCACGCTCTTGCTTTCTAGAGTCTCTAAGACATCAGGAAACGTGAGTGTGCCCAGAACAAATGATCGGTGTTTCCTACACATATGGACCATATGTAGTGCAAATCTGCTTCTGAAACTGATACAAAGCACTGATTCTCTAACAGCCAATGCTTGTCAGTTAAGATGAGAAACGTGTGAGCTTCGTGAAAGATGTAGTTAGTTTGAGCAGAAAACTGACTGCCCTTACCTGAAACGAAGTCTTGCTTGTAGGAAGACTCAGAGCCTGGGATTTAACTCCGTTTCTGAAGTGAAACACACAGCAGTGTTCTCATCCATTGATCACACTCTGCGTTTGAACAAGAAGCATGCTCTTCTTTCTAGAGTCTCTAAGACAGCAGGAAAGTGAGTTTGCTGAGAACAAAAGAACGTTGTTTCCTACACATACGGACCATATCTAGTCCAACTCTTCTTCTGAAACTGATACAAAGCACTGGTCCTCTAACATCCAATGCTTGTCTGTTAAGATGAGAAACGTGTGACCTCAGTGAAAGATGTAGTTCCTTTGAACTGAAAAGTGACTGCCCTTACCTGAAATGAAGTCTTGCTTGTAGTAAGACACAGAGCCTGGGATTTAAGTCCATTTCTGAAGGGAAACACACAGCATAGTTCTCATCCATGGATCACACTCTGCTTTAGAAAGAAGCACGCTCTTGATTTCTAGAGTCTCTAAGACAGCAGGAAACGTGAGTGTGCCCAGAACAAATGATCGGTGTTTCCTACACATATGGACCATATGTAGTGCAAATCAGCTTCTGAAACTGATACAAAGCACTGACTCTCTAACAGCCAATGCTTGCAGTTAAGATGAGAAACGTGTGAGCTTCGTGAAAGATGTAGTTTGTTTGAGCAGAAAACTGACTGCCCTTACCTGAAACGAAGTCTTGCTTGTAGGAAGACTCAGAGCCTGGGATTTAACTCCGTTTCTGAAGTACAACACACAGCAGTGTTCTCATCCATTGATCACACTCTGCGTTTGAACAAGAAGCATGCTCTTCTTTCTAGAGTCTCTAAGACAGCAGGAAAGTGAGTTTGCTGAGAACAAAAGAACGGTGTTTCGTACACATACGGACCATATCTAGTCGAACCCTGCTTCTGAAACTGATACAAAGCACTGGTCCTCTAACATCCAATGCTTGTCTGTTAAGATGTGAAACGTGTGAGCTTCGTGAACGATGTAGTTCATTTGAGCTGAAAAGTGACTGTTCTTACCTGAAACGAAGTCTTGCTTGTAGGAATTAAATAGAGCCTGGGATTTAACTACTTTTCTGAAGGGAAACACACAGCATAGTTTTCATCCATGGATCACACTCTGCTTTAGAGTGAGAAGCACACTCTTGCTTTCTAGAGTCTCTAAGACAGCAGCAAATCTGAGTGTGCTCAGAAGAAAAGAACGGTGTTTCCTACACATATGGACCATATCTAGTCCAAAACTGCTTCTGAAACTGATACAAAGTACTGAACCTCTAACTTCCAATGCTTGTCAGTTAAGATGAGAAACGTGTGAGCTCAGTGAACGATGTAGTTCGTTTGAGCAGAAAAGTGACTGCCCTTACCTGAAACGAAGTCTTGCTTGTAGGAAGACTCAGAGCCTGGGATTTAACTCCATATCTGAAGGCAAGCACACAGCATAGTTCTCATCCATGGATCACACTCTGCTTTAGAAAGAAGCATGCTCTTGCTTTCTATAGTCTATAAGACAGCAGGAAACGTGAGTGTGCAGAGAACAAAAGAACGTTGTTTCCTACACATACGGACCATATCTAGTCCAACTCTTCTTCTGAAACTGATACAAAGCACTGGTCCTCTAACATCCAATGCTTGTCAGGTAAGATGAGAAACGTGTTAGCTTCGTGAACGAAGTAGTTCGTTTGAGCAGAGAAGTGACTGCCCTTTCCTGAAATGAAGTCTTGCTTGTAGGGAGACACAGAGCATGGGATTTAACTCCATTTCTGAAGTGAAACACACAGCATAGTCTCATCCATAGAACACACTCTGCTTTAGAGCGAGAAGCACGCTCTTGCTTTCTAGAGTCTCTAAGACATCAGGAAACGTGAGTGTGCCCAGAACAAATGATCGGTGTTTCCTACACATATGGACCATATGTAGTGCAAATCTGCTTCTGAAACTGATACAAAGCACTGACTCTCTAACAGCCAATGCTTGTCAGTTAAGATGAGAAACGTGTGAGCTTCGTGAAAGATGTAGTTAGTTTGAGCAGAAAACTGACTGCCCTTACCTGAAACGAAGTCTTGCTTGTAGGAAGACTCAGAGCCTGGGATTTAACTCCGTTTCTGAAGTGAAACACACAGCAGTGTTCTCATCCATTGATCACACTCTGCGTTTGAACAAGAAGCATGCTCTTCTTTCTAGAGTCTCTAAGACAGCAGGAAAGTGAGTTTGCTGAGAACAAAAGAACGGTGTTTCGTACACATACGGACCATATCTAGTCGAACCCTGCTTCTGAAACTGATACAAAGCACTGGTCCTCTAACATCCAATGCTTGTCTGTTAAGATGTGAAACGTGTGAGCTTCGTGAACGATGTAGTTCATTTGAGCTGAAAAGTGACTGTCCTTACCTGAAACGAAGTCTTGCTTGTAGGAATTAAATAGAGCCTGGGATTTAACTACTTTTCTGAAGGGAAACACACAGCATAGTTTTCATCCATGGATCACACTCTGCTTTAGAGTGAGAAGCACACTCTTGCTTTCTAGAGTCTCTAAGACAGCAGGAAATCTGAGTGTGCTCAGAAGAAAAGAACGGTGTTTCCTACACATATGGACCATATCTAGTCCAAAACTGCTTCTGAAACTGATACAAAGTACTGAACCTCTAACTTCAAATGCTTGTCAGTTAAGATGAGAAACGTGTGTGCTCAGTGAACGATGTAGTTCGTTTGAGCAGAAAAGTGACTGCCCTTACCTGAAACGAAGTCTTGCTTGTAGGAAGACTCAGAGCCTGGGATTTAACTCCATATCTGAAGGCAAGCACACAGCATAGTTCTCATCCATGGATCACACTCTGCTTTAGAAAGAAGCATGCTCTTGCTTTCTATAGTCTATAAGACAGCAGGAAACGTGAGTGTGCAGAGAACAAAAGAACGTTGTTTCCTACACATACGGACCATATCTAGTCCAACTCTTCTTCTGAAACTGATACAAAGCACTGGTCCTCTAACATCCAATGCTTGTCAGGTAAGATGAGAAACGTGTTAGCTTCGTGAACGAAGTAGTTCGTTTGAGCAGAGAAGTGACTGCCCTTTCCTGAAATGAAGTCTTGCTTGTAGGGAGACACAGAGCATGGGATTTAACTCCATTTCTGAAGTGAAACACACAGCATAGTCTCATCCATAGAACAGACTCTGCTTTAGAGCGAGAAGCACGCTCTTGCTTTCTAGAGTCTCTAAGACATCAGGAAACGTGAGTGTGCCCAGAACAAATGATCGGAGTTTCCTACACATATGGACCATATGTAGTGCAAATCTGCTTCTGAAACTGATACAAAGCACTGACTCTCTAACAGCCAATGCTTGTCAGTTAAGATGAGAAACGTGTGAGCTTCGTGAAAGATGTAGTTAGTTTGAGCAGAAAACTGACTGCCCTTACCTGAAACGAAGTCTTGCTTGTAGGAAGACTCAGAGCCTGGGATTTAACTCCGTTTCTGAAGTGAAACACACAGCAGTGTTCTCATCCATTGATCACACTCTGCGTTTGAACAAGAAGCATGCTCTTCTTTCTAGAGTCTCTAAGACAGCAGGAAAGTGAGTTTGCTGAGAACAAAAGAACGTTGTTTCCTACACATACGGACCATATCTAGTCCAACTCTTCTTCTGAAACTGATACAAAGCACTGGTCCTCTAACATCCAATGCTTGTCTGTTAAGATGAGAAACGTGTGAGCTCAGTGAAAGATGTAGTTCCTTTGAACTGAAAAGTGACTGCCCTTACCTGAAATGAAGTCTTGCTTGTAGTAAGACACAGAGCCTGGGATTTAAGTCCATTTCTGAAGGGAAAGACACAGCATAGTTCTCATCCATGGATCACACTCTGCTTTAGAAAGAAGCACGCTCTTGATTTCTAGAGTCTCTAAGACAGCAGGAAACGTGAGTGTGCCCAGAACAAATGATCGGTGTTTCCTACACATATGGACCATATGTAGTGCAAATCAGCTTCTGAAACAGATACAAAGCACTGACTCTCTAACAGCCAATGCTTGTCAGTTAAGATGAGAAACGTGTGAGCTTCGTGAACGATGTAGTTCATTTGAGCTGAAAAGTGACTGTTCTTACCTGAAACGAAGTCTTGCTTGTAGGAATTAAATAGAGCCTGGGATTTAACTACTTTTCTGAAGGGAAACACACAGCATAGTTTTCATCCATGGATCACACTCTGCTTTAGAGTGAGAAGCACACTCTTGCTTTCTAGAGTCTCTAAGACAGCAGCAAATCTGAGTGTGCTCAGAAGAAAAGAACGGTGTTTCCTACACATATGGACCATATCTAGTCCAAAACTGCTTCTGAAACTGATACAAAGTACTGAACCTCTAACTTCCAATGCTTGTCAGTTAAGATGAGAAACGTGTGAGCTCAGTGAACGATGTAGTTCGTTTGAGCAGAAAAGTGACTGCCCTTACCTGAAACGAAGTCTTGCTTGTAGGAAGACTCAGAGCCTGGGATTTAACTCCATATCTGAAGGCAAGCACACAGCATAGTTCTCATCCATGGATCACACTCTGCTTTAGAAAGAAGCATGCTCTTGCTTTCTATAGTCTATAAGACAGCAGGAAACGTGAGTGTGCAGAGAACAAAAGAACGTTGTTTCCTACACATACGGACCATATCTAGTCCAACTCTTCTTCTGAAACTGATACAAAGCACTGGTCCTCTAACATCCAATGCTTGTCAGGTAAGATGAGAAACGTGTTAGCTTCGTGAACGAAGTAGTTCGTTTGAGCAGAGAAGTGACTGCCCTTTCCTGAAATGAAGTCTTGCTTGTAGGGAGACACAGAGCATGGGATTTAACTCCATTTCTGAAGTGAAACACACAGCATAGTCTCATCCATAGAACACACTCTGCTTTAGAGCGAGAAGCACGCTCTTGCTTTCTAGAGTCTCTAAGACATCAGGAAACGTGAGTGTGCCCAGAACAAATGATCGGTGTTTCCTACACATATGGACCATATGTAGTGCAAATCTGCTTCTGAAACTGATACAAAGCACTGACTCTCTAACAGCCAATGCTTGTCAGTTAAGATGAGAAACGTGTGAGCTTCGTGAAAGATGTAGTTAGTTTGAGCAGAAAACTGACTGCCCTTACCTGAAACGAAGTCTTGCTTGTAGGAAGACTCAGAGCCTGGGATTTAACTCCGTTTCTGAAGTGAAACACACAGCAGTGTTCTCATCCATTGATCACACTCTGCGTTTGAACAAGAAGCATGCTCTTCTTTCTAGAGTCTCTAAGACAGCAGGAAAGTGAGTTTGCTGAGAACAAAAGAACGGTGTTTCGTACACATACGGACCATATCTAGTCGAACCCTGCTTCTGAAACTGATACAAAGCACTGGTCCTCTAACATCCAATGCTTGTCTGTTAAGATGTGAAACGTGTGAGCTTCGTGAACGATGTAGTTCATTTGAGCTGAAAAGTGACTGTCCTTACCTGAAACGAAGTCTTGCTTGTAGGAATTAAATAGAGCCTGGGATTTAACTACTTTTCTGAAGGGAAACACACAGCATAGTTTTCATCCATGGATCACACTCTGCTTTAGAGTGAGAAGCACACTCTTGCTTTCTAGAGTCTCTAAGACAGCAGGAAATCTGAGTGTGCTCAGAAGAAAAGAACGGTGTTTCCTACACATATGGACCATATCTAGTCCAAAACTGCTTCTGAAACTGATACAAAGTACTGAACCTCTAACTTCAAATGCTTGTCAGTTAAGATGAGAAACGTGTGTGCTCAGTGAACGATGTAGTTCGTTTGAGCAGAAAAGTGACTGCCCTTACCTGAAACGAAGTCTTGCTTGTAGGAAGACTCAGAGCCTGGGATTTAACTCCATATCTGAAGGCAAGCACACAGCATAGTTCTCATCCATGGATCACACTCTGCTTTAGAAAGAAGCATGCTCTTGCTTTCTATAGTCTATAAGACAGCAGGAAACGTGAGTGTGCAGAGAACAAAAGAACGTTGTTTCCTACACATACGGACCATATCTAGTCCAACTCTTCTTCTGAAACTGATACAAAGCACTGGTCCTCTAACATCCAATGCTTGTCAGGTAAGATGAGAAACGTGTTAGCTTCGTGAACGAAGTAGTTCGTTTGAGCAGAGAAGTGACTGCCCTTTCCTGAAATGAAGTCTTGCTTGTAGGGAGACACAGAGCATGGGATTTAACTCCATTTCTGAAGTGAAACACACAGCATAGTCTCATCCATAGAACAGACTCTGCTTTAGAGCGAGAAGCACGCTCTTGCTTTCTAGAGTCTCTAAGACATCAGGAAACGTGAGTGTGCCCAGAACAAATGATCGGAGTTTCCTACACATATGGACCATATGTAGTGCAAATCTGCTTCTGAAACTGATACAAAGCACTGACTCTCTAACAGCCAATGCTTGTCAGTTAAGATGAGAAACGTGTGAGCTTCGTGAAAGATGTAGTTAGTTTGAGCAGAAAACTGACTGCCCTTACCTGAAACGAAGTCTTGCTTGTAGGAAGACTCAGAGCCTGGGATTTAACTCCGTTTCTGAAGTGAAACACACAGCAGTGTTCTCATCCATTGATCACACTCTGCGTTTGAACAAGAAGCATGCTCTTCTTTCTAGAGTCTCTAAGACAGCAGGAAAGTGAGTTTGCTGAGAACAAAAGAACGTTGTTTCCTACACATACGGACCATATCTAGTCCAACTCTTCTTCTGAAACTGATACAAAGCACTGGTCCTCTAACATCCAATGCTTGTCTGTTAAGATGAGAAACGTGTGAGCTCAGTGAAAGATGTAGTTCCTTTGAACTGAAAAGTGACTGCCCTTACCTGAAATGAAGTCTTGCTTGTAGTAAGACACAGAGCCTGGGATTTAAGTCCATTTCTGAAGGGAAAGACACAGCATAGTTCTCATCCATGGATCACACTCTGCTTTAGAAAGAAGCACGCTCTTGATTTCTAGAGTCTCTAAGACAGCAGGAAACGTGAGTGTGCCCAGAACAAATGATCGGTGTTTCCTACACATATGGACCATATGTAGTGCAAATCAGCTTCTGAAACAGATACAAAGCACTGACTCTCTAACAGCCAATGCTTGTCAGTTAAGATGAGAAACGTGTGAGCTTCGTGAACGATGTAGTTCGTTTGAGCAGAAAAGTCACTGCCCTTACCTGAAACGAAGTCTTGCTTGTAGGGGACACAGAGCATGGGATTTAACTCCATTACTGAAGTGAAGCACACAGCATAGTCTCATCCATAGATCACACTCTGTTTTAGAGCGAGAAGCACGCTCTTGCTTTCTAGAGTCTCTAAGACAGCAGGAAACGTGAGTGTGTCCAGAACAAAAGATCGGTCTTTCCTACACATATGGACCATATCTAGTCCAACTCTGCTTCTGAAAGTGATACAAAGCAGTGGTCCTCTAACATCCAATGCTTGTCAGTTAAGATGAGAAACGTGTGAGCTTAGTGAATGATGTAGTTCCTTTGAACTGAAAAGTGACTCTCCTTACCTGAAACGAAGTCTTGCTTGTAGTAAGACACAGAGCCTGGGATTTAAGTCCATTTCTGAAGGGAAACACAAAGCATAGTTCTCATCCATAGAACACACTCTGCTTTAGAGCGAGAAGCACGCTCTTGCTTTCTAGAGTCTCTAAGACATCAGGAAACGTGAGTGTGCCCAGAACAAATGATCGGTGTTTCCTACACATATGGACCATATGTAGTGCAAATCTGCTTCTGAAACTGATACAAAGCACTGACTCTCTAACAGCCAATGCTTGTCAGTTAAGATGAGAAACGTGTGAGCTTCGTGAAAGATGTAGTTAGTTTGAGCAGAAAACTGACTGCCCTTACCTGAAACGAAGTCTTGCTTGTAGGAAGACTCAGAGCCTGGGATTTAACTCCGTTTCTGAAGTGAAACACACAGCAGTGTTCTCATCCATTGATCACACTCTGCGTTTGAACAAGAAGCATGCTCTTCTTTCTAGAGTCTCTAAGACAGCAGGAAAGTGAGTTTGCTGAGAACAAAAGAACGTTGTTTCCTACACATACGGACCATATCTAGTCCAACTCTTCTTCTGAAACTGATACAAAGCACTGGTCCTCTAACATCCAATGCTTGTCTGTTAAGATGAGAAACGTGTGAGCTCAGTGAAAGATGTAGTTCCTTTGAACTGAAAAGTGACTGCCCTTACCTGAAATGAAGTCTTGCTTGTAGTAAGACACAGAGCCTGGGATTTAAGTCCATTTCTGAAGGGAAAGACACAGCATAGTTCTCATCCATGGATCACACTCTGCTTTAGAAAGAAGCACGCTCTTGATTTCTAGAGTCTCTAAGACAGCAGGAAACGTGAGTGTGCCCAGAACAAATGATCGGTGTTTCCTACACATATGGACCATATGTAGTGCAAATCAGCTTCTGAAACTGATACAAAGCACTGACTCTCTAACAGCCAATGCTTGTCAGTTAAGATGAGAAACGTGTGAGCTTCGTGAAAGATGTAGTTTGTTTGAGCAGAAAACTGACTGCCCTTACCTGAAACGAAGTCTTGCTTGTAGGAAGACTCAGAGCCTGGGATTTAACTCCGTTTCTGAAGTAAAACACACAGCAGTGTTCTCATCCATTGATCACACTCTGCGTTTGAACAAGAAGCATGCTCTTCTTTCTAGAGTCTCTAAGACAGCAGGAAAGTGAGTTTGCTGAGAACAAAAGAACGGTGTTTCGTACACATACGGACCATATCTAGTCGAACCCTGCTTCTGAAACTGATACAAAGCACTGGTCCTCTAACATCCAATGCTTGTCTGTTAAGATGTGAAACGTGTGAGCTTCGTGAACGATGTAGTTCATTTGAGCTGAAAAGTGACTGTCCTTACCTGAAACGAAGTCTTGCTTGTAGGAATTAAATAGAGCCTGGGATTTAACTACTTTTCTGAAGGGAAACACACAGCATAGTTTTCATCCATGGATCACACTCTGCTTTAGAGTGAGAAGCACACTCTTGCTTTCTAGAGTCTCTAAGACAGCAGCAAATCTTAGTGTGCTCAGAAGAAAAGAACGGTGTTTCCTACACATATGGACCATATCTAGTCCAAAACTGCTTCTGAAACTGATACAAAGTACTGAACCTCTAACTTCCAATGCTTGTCAGTTAAGATGAGAAACGTGTGAGCTCAGTGAACGATGTAGTTCGTTTGAGCAGAAAAGTGACTGCCCTTACCTGAAACGAAGTCTTGCTTGTAGGAAGACTCAGAGCCTGGGATTTAACTCCATATCTGAAGGCAAGCACACAGCATAGTTCTCATCCATGGATCACACTCTGCTTTAGAAAGAAGCATGCTCTTGCTTTCTATAGTCTATAAGACAGCAGGAAACGTGAGTGTGCAGAGAACAAAAGAACGTTGTTTCCTACACATACGGACCATATCTAGTCCAACTCTTCTTCTGAAACTGATACAAAGCACTGGTCCTCTAACATCCAATGCTTGTCAGGTAAGATGAGAAACGTGTTAGCTTCGTGAACGAAGTAGTTCGTTTGAGCAGAGAAGTGACTGCCCTTTCCTGAAATGAAGTCTTGCTTGTAGGGAGACACAGAGCATGGGATTTAACTCCATTTCTGAAGTGAAACACACAGCATAGTCTCATCCATAGAACACACTCTGCTTTAGAGCGAGAAGCACGCTCTTGCTTTCTAGAGTCTCTAAGACATCAGGAAACGTGAGTGTGCCCAGAACAAATGATCGGTGTTTCCTACACATATGGACCATATGTAGTGCAAATCTGCTTCTGAAACTGATACAAAGCACTGACTCTCTAACAGCCAATGCTTGTCAGTTAAGATGAGAAACGTGTGAGCTTCGTGAAAGATGTAGTTAGTTTGAGCAGAAAACTGACTGCCCTTACCTGAAACGAAGTCTTGCTTGTAGGAAGACTCAGAGCCTGGGATTTAACTCCGTTTCTGAAGTGAAACACACAGCAGTGTTCTCATCCATTGATCACACTCTGCGTTTGAACAAGAAGCATGCTCTTCTTTCCAGAGTCTCTAAGACAGCAGGAAAGTGAGTTTGCTGAGAACAAAAGAACGGTGTTTCGTACACATACGGACCATATCTAGTCGAACCCTGCTTCTGAAACTGATACAAAGCACTGGTCCTCTAACATCCAATGCTTGTCTGTTAAGATGTGAAACGTGTGAGCTTCGTGAACGATGTAGTTCATTTGAGCTGAAAAGTGACTGTCCTTACCTGAAACGAAGTCTTGCTTGTAGGAATTAAATAGAGCCTGGGATTTAACTACTTTTCTGAAGGGAAACACACAGCATAGTTTTCATCCATGGATCACACTCTGCTTTAGAGTGAGAAGCACACTCTTGCTTTCTAGAGTCTCTAAGACAGCAGGAAATCTGAGTGTGCTCAGAAGAAAAGAACGGTGTTTCCTACACATATGGACCATATCTAGTCCAAATCTGCTTCTGAAACTGATACAAAGCACTGGTCCTCTAACATCCAATGCTTGTCTGTTAAGATGAGAAACGTGTGAGCTCAGTGAAAGATGTAGTTCCTTTGAACTGAAAAGTGACTGCCCTTACCTGAAATGAAGTCTTGCTTGTAGTAAGACACAGAGCCTGGGATTTAAGTCCATTTCTGAAGGGAAAGACACAGCATAGTTCTCATCCATGGATCACACTCTGCTTTAGAAAGAAGCACGCTCTTGATTTCTAGAGTCTCTAAGACAGCAGGAAACGTGAGTGTGCCCAGAACAAATGATCGGTGTTTCCTACACATATGGACCATATGTAGTGCAAATCAGCTTCTGAAACAGATACAAAGCACTGACTCTCTAACAGCCAATGCTTGTCAGTTAAGATGAGAAACGTGTGAGCTTCGTGAACGATGTAGTTCGTTTGAGCAGAAAAGTCACTGCCCTTACCTGAAACGAAGTCTTGCTTGTAGGGGACACAGAGCATGGGATTTAACTCCATTACTGAAGTGAAGCACACAGCATAGTCTCATCCATAGATCACACTCTGTTTTAGAGCGAGAAGCACGCTCTTGCTTTCTAGAGTCTCTAAGACAGCAGGAAACGTGAGTGTGTCCAGAACAAAAGATCGGTCTTTCCTACACATACGGACCATATCTAGTCCAACTCTGCTTCTGAAAGTGATACAAAGCAGTGGTCCTCTAACATCCAATGCTTGTCAGTTAAGATGAGAAACGTGTGAGCTTAGTGAATGATGTAGTTCCTTTGAACTGAAAAGTGACTCTCCTTACCTGAAACGAAGTCTTGCTTGTAGTAAGACACAGAGCCTGGGATTTAAGTCCATTTCTGAAGGGAAACACACAGCATAGTTCTCATCCATAGAACACACTCTGCTTTAGAGCGAGAAGCACGCTCTTGCTTTCTAGAGTCTCTAAGACATCAGGAAACGTGAGTGTGCCCAGAACAAATGATCGGTGTTTCCTACACATATGGACCATATGTAGTGCAAATCTGCTTCTGAAACTGATACAAAGCACTGACTCTCTAACAGCCAATGCTTGTCAGTTAAGATGAGAAACGTGTGAGCTTCGTGAAAGATGTAGTTAGTTTGAGCAGAAAACTGACTGCCCTTACCTGAAACGAAGTCTTGCTTGTAGGAAGACTCAGAGCCTGGGATTTAACTCCGTTTCTGAAGTGAAACACACAGCAGTGTTCTCATCCGTTGATCACACTCTGCGTTTGAACAAGAAGCATGCTCTTCTTTCTAGAGTCTCTAAGACAGCAGGAAAGTGAGTTTGCTGAGAACAAAAGAACGTTGTTTCCTACACATACGGACCATATCTAGTCCAACTCTTCTTCTGAAACTGATACAAAGCACTGGTCCTCTAACATCCAATGCTTGTCTGTTAAGATGAGAAACGTGTGAGCTCAGTGAAAGATGTAGTTCCTTTGAACTGAAAAGTGACTGCCCTTACCTGAAATGAAGTCTTGCTTGTAGTAAGACACAGAGCCTGGGATTTAAGTCCATTTCTGAAGGGAAAGACACAGCATAGTTCTCATCCATGGATCACACTCTGCTTTAGAAAGAAGCACGCTCTTGATTTCTAGAGTCTCTAAGACAGCAGGAAACGTGAGTGTGCCCAGAACAAATGATCGGTGTTTCCTACACATATGGACCATATGTAGTGCAAATCAGCTTCTGAAACTGATACAAAGCACTGACTCTCTAACAGCCAATGCTTGTCAGTTAAGATGAGAAACGTGTGAGCTTCGTGAAAGATGTAGTTTGTTTGAGCAGAAAACTGACTGCCCTTACCTGAAACGAAGTCTTGCTTGTAGGAAGACTCAGAGCCTGGGATTTAACTCCGTTTCTGAAGTAAAACACACAGCAGTGTTCTCATCCATTGATCACACTCTGCGTTTGAACAAGAAGCATGCTCTTCTTTCTAGAGTCTCTAAGACAGCAGGAAAGTGAGTTTGCTGAGAACAAAAGAACGGTGTTTCGTACACATACGGACCATATCTAGTCGAACCCTGCTTCTGAAACTGATACAAAGCACTGGTCCTCTAACATCCAATGCTTGTCTGTTAAGATGTGAAACGTGTGAGCT
Organism: Onychomys leucogaster; assembly: GCA_949786385.1. NCBI lineage: Eukaryota > Metazoa > Chordata > Mammalia > Rodentia > Cricetidae > Onychomys > Onychomys leucogaster. The sequence goes on along the minus strand of CATKUP010000129.1, from coordinate 22,384 downwards.
TCGTGAACGATGTAGTTCATTTGAGCTGAAAAGTGACTGTCCTTACCTGAAACGAAGTCTTGCTTGTAGGAATTAAATAGAGCCTGGGATTTAACTACTTTTCTGAAGGGAAACACACAGCATAGTTTTCATCCATGGATCACACTCTGCTTTAGAGTGAGAAGCACACTCTTGCTTTCTAGAGTCTCTAAGACAGCAGCAAATCTTAGTGTGCTCAGAAGAAAAGAACGGTGTTTCCTACACATATGGACCATATCTAGTCCAAAACTGCTTCTGAAACTGATACAAAGTACTGAACCTCTAACTTCCAATGCTTGTCAGTTAAGATGAGAAACGTGTGAGCTCAGTGAACGATGTAGTTCGTTTGAGCAGAAAAGTGACTGCCCTTACCTGAAACGAAGTCTTGCTTGTAGGAAGACTCAGAGCCTGGGATTTAACTCCATATCTGAAGGCAAGCACACAGCATAGTTCTCATCCATGGATCACACTCTGCTTTAGAAAGAAGCATGCTCTTGCTTTCTATAGTCTATAAGACAGCAGGAAACGTGAGTGTGCAGAGAACAAAAGAACGTTGTTTCCTACACATACGGACCATATCTAGTCCAACTCTTCTTCTGAAACTGATACAAAGCACTGGTCCTCTAACATCCAATGCTTGTCAGGTAAGATGAGAAACGTGTTAGCTTCGTGAACGAAGTAGTTCGTTTGAGCAGAGAAGTGACTGCCCTTTCCTGAAATGAAGTCTTGCTTGTAGGGAGACACAGAGCATGGGATTTAACTCCATTTCTGAAGTGAAACACACAGCATAGTCTCATCCATAGAACACACTCTGCTTTAGAGCGAGAAGCACGCTCTTGCTTTCTAGAGTCTCTAAGACATCAGGAAACGTGAGTGTGCCCAGAACAAATGATCGGTGTTTCCTACACATATGGACCATATGTAGTGCAAATCTGCTTCTGAAACTGATACAAAGCACTGACTCTCTAACAGCCAATGCTTGTCAGTTAAGATGAGAAACGTGTGAGCTTCGTGAAAGATGTAGTTAGTTTGAGCAGAAAACTGACTGCCCTTACCTGAAACGAAGTCTTGCTTGTAGGAAGACTCAGAGCCTGGGATTTAACTCCGTTTCTGAAGTGAAACACACAGCAGTGTTCTCATCCATTGATCACACTCTGCGTTTGAACAAGAAGCATGCTCTTCTTTCTAGAGTCTCTAAGACAGCAGGAAAGTGAGTTTGCTGAGAACAAAAGAACGTTGTTTCCTACACATACGGACCATATCTAGTCCAACTCTTCTTCTGAAACTGATACAAAGCACTGGTCCTCTAACATCCAATGCTTGTCTGTTAAGATGAGAAACGTGTGAGCTCAGTGAAAGATGTAGTTCCTTTGAACTGAAAAGTGACTGCCCTTACCTGAAATGAAGTCTTGCTTGTAGTAAGACACAGAGCCTGGGATTTAAGTCCATTTCTGAAGGGAAAGACACAGCATAGTTCTCATCCATGGATCACACTCTGCTTTAGAAAGAAGCACGCTCTTGATTTCTAGAGTCTCTAAGACAGCAGGAAACGTGAGTGTGCCCAGAACAAATGATCGGTGTTTCCTACACATATGGACCATATGTAGTGCAAATCAGCTTCTGAAACTGATACAAAGCACTGACTCTCTAACAGCCAATGCTTGTCAGTTAAGATGAGAAACGTGTGAGCTTCGTGAACGATGTAGTTCGTTTGAGCAGAAAAGTGACTGCCCTTACCTGAAACGAAGTCTTGCTTGTAGGAAGACTCAGAGCCTGGGATTTAACTCCATTTCTGAAGTGAAACACACAGCAGTGCTCATCCATTGATCACACTCTGCGTTAGAACAAGAAGCATGCTCTTGCTTTCTACAGTCTCTAAGACAGCAGGAAACGTGAGTGTGCTGAGAACAAAAGAACGGTGTTTCCTACACATACGGACCATATCTAGTCCAACTCTTCTTCTGAAACTGATACAAAGCACTGGTCCTCTAACATCCAATGCTTGTCAGTAAAGATGAGAAACATGTGAGCTTCGTGAACGATGTAGTTCGTTTGAGCAGAAAAGTGACTGTCCTTACCTGAAACGAAGTCTTGCTTGTAGGAAGACTCAGAGCCTGGGATGTAACTCCATTTCGGATGTGAAATACACAGCAGTGTTCTCATCCATGGATCACACTCTGCTTTAGAGCGAGAAGCACGCTCTTGCTTTCTAAAGTCTCTAAGACAGCAGGAAACGTGAGTGTGCTGAGAACAAAAGAACCGTGTTTCCTACACATAGGGACCATATCTAGTCCAACTCTGCTTCTGAAACAGATACAAAGCACTGGTCCTCTAACATCCAATGCTTGTCAGTTAAGATGAGAAACGTGTGAGCTTCGTGAACGATGTAGTTCCTTTGAGCAGAAAAGTCACTGCCCTTACCTGAAACGAAGTCTTGCTTGTAGGGGACACAGAGCATGGGATTTAACTCCATTACTGAAGTGAAGCACACAGCATAGTCTCATCCATAGATCACACTCTGTTTTAGAGCGAGAAGCACGCTCTTGCTTTCTAGAGTCTCTAAGACAGCAGGAAACGTGAGTGTGTCCAGAACAAAAGATCGGTCTTTCCTACACATACGGACCATATCTAGTCCAACTCTGCTTCTGAAAGTGATACAAAGCAGTGGTCCTCTAACATCCAATGCTTGTCAGTTATGATGAGAAACGTGTGAGCTTAGTGAATGATGTAGTACCTTTGAACTGAAAAGTGACTCTCCTTACCTGAAACGAAGTCTTGCTTGTAGTAAGACACAGAGCCTGGGATTTAAGTCCATTTCTGAAGGGAAACACACAGCATAGTTCTCATCCATGGATCACACTCTCCTTTAGAGCAAGAAGCACACTCTTGCTTTCTAGATTCTCTAATACAGCAGGAAATCTGAGTGTGCCCAGAACAAAAGAAGGGTGTTTCCTACACATATGGACCATATGTAGTCCAAATCTGCTTCTGAAACTGAAAAAAAGCACTGACCATCTTACATCCAATGCTTGTCAGTTAAGATGAGAAACGTGTGAGCTTCGTGAAAGATGTAGTTCGTTTGAGCAGAAAACTGACTGCCCTTACCTGAAACGAAGTCTTGCTTGTAGGAAGACTCAGAGCCTGGGATTTAACTCCGTTTCTGAAGTGAAGCACACAGCAGTGTTCTCATCCATTGATCACACTCTGCGTTTGAAAAAGAAGCATGCTCTTCTTTCTAGAGTCTCTAAGACAGCAGGAAAGTGAGTTTGCTGAGAACAAAAGAACGGTGTTTCGTACACATACGGACCATATCTAGTCGAACCCTGCTTCTGAAACTGATACAAAGCACTGGTCCTCTAACATCCAATGCTTGTCTGTTAAGATGTGAAACGTGTGAGCTTCGTGAACGATGTAGTTCATTTGAGCTGAAAAGTGACTGTCCTTACCTGAAACGAAGTCTTGCTTGTTGGAAGACATAGAGCCTGGGATTTAACTACTTTTCTGAAGGGAAACATACAGCATAGTTTTCATCCATGGATCACACTCTGCTTTAGAGTGAGAAGCACACTCTTGCTTTCTAGAGTCTCTAAGACAGCAGGAAATCTGAGTGTGCCCAGAACAAAAGAACGGTGTTTCCTACACATATGGACCATATCTAGTCCAAATCTGCTTCTGAAACTGATACAAAGCACTGACCCTCTAACTTCCAATGCTTGTCAGTTAAGATGAGAAACGTGTGAGCTTCGTGAAGGATGTAGTTCGTTTGAGCAGAAAAGTGACTCTCCTTACCTGAAATGAAGTCTTGCTTGTAGGAAGACACAGAGCATGGGATTTAACTCCATTTCTGAAGTGAAACACACAGCATAGTCTCATCCATAGAACACACTCTGCTTTAGAGCGAGAAGCACGCTCTTGCTTTCTAGAGTCTCTAAGACAGCAGGAAACGTGAGTGTGTCCAGAAGAAATGATCGGAGTTTCCTACACATATGGACCATATGTAGTGCAAATCTGCTTCTGAAACTGATACAAAGCACTGACTCTCTAACAGCCAATGCTTGTCAGTTAAGATGAGAAACGTGTGAGCTTCGTGAACGATGTAGTTCGTTTGAGCAGAAAAGTCACTGCCCTTACCTGAAACGAAGTCTTGCTTGTAGGGAGACACAGAGCATGGGATTTAACTCCATTTCTGAAGTGAAACACACAGCATAGTCTCATCCATAGATCACACTCTGTTTTAGAGCGAGAAGCACGCTCTTGCTTTCTAGAGTCTCTAAGACAGCAGGAAACGTGAGTGTGCCCAGAACAAAAGATCGGTGTTTCCTACACATAAGGACCATATCTAGTCCAACTCTGCTTCTGAAAGTGATACAAAGCAGTGGTCCTCTAACTTCCAATGCTTGTCAGTTAAGATGAGAAACGTGTGAGCTTAGTGAATGATGTAGTTCCTTTGAACTGAAAAGTGACTGTCCTTACCTGAAACGAAGTCTTGCTTGTAGTAAGACACAGAGCCTGGGATTTAAGTCCATTTCTGAAGTGAAACGCACAGCATAGTTCTCATCCATGGATCACACTCTGCTTTAGAAAGAAGCATGCTCTTGCTTTCTATAGTCTATAAGACAGCAGGAAACGTGAGTGTGCAGAGAACAAAAGAACGTTGTTTCCTACACATACGGACCATATCTAGTCCAACTCTTCTTCTGAAACTGATACAAAGCACTGGTCCTCTAACATCCAATGCTTGTCAGGTAAGATGAGAAACGTGTTAGCTTCGTGAACGAAGTAGTTCGTTTGAGCAGAGAAGTGACTGCCCTTTCCTGAAATGAAGTCTTGCTTGTAGGGAGACACAGAGCATGGGATTTTCTCCATTTCTGAAGTGAAACACACAGCATAGTCTCATCCATAGAACACACTCTGCTTTAGAGCGAGAAGCACGCTCTTGCTTTCTAGAGTCTCTAAGACATCAGGAAACGTGAGTGTGCCCAGAACAAATGATCGGTGTTTCCTACACATATGGACCATATGTAGTGCAAATCTGCTTCTGAAACTGATACAAAGCACTGACTCTCTAACAGCCAATGCTTGTCAGTTAAGATGAGAAACGTGTGAGCTTCGTGAAAGATGTAGTTAGTTTGAGCAGAAAACTGACTGCCCTTACCTGAAACGAAGTCTTGCTTGTAGGAAGACTCAGAGCCTGGGATTTAACTCCGTTTCTGAAGTGAAACACACAGCAGTGTTCTCATCCGTTGATCACACTCTGCGTTTGAACAAGAAGCATGCTCTTCTTTCTAGAGTCTCTAAGACAGCAGGAAAGTGAGTTTGCTGAGAACAAAAGAACGTTGTTTCCTACACATACGGACCATATCTAGTCCAACTCTTCTTCTGAAACTGATACAAAGCACTGGTCCTCTAACATCCAATGCTTGTCTGTTAAGATGAGAAACGTGTGAGCTCAGTGAAAGATGTAGTTCCTTTGAACTGAAAAGTGACTGCCCTTACCTGAAATGAAGTCTTGCTTGTAGTAAGACACAGAGCCTGGGATTTAAGTCCATTTCTGAAGGGAAAGACACAGCATAGTTCTCATCCATGGATCACACTCTGCTTTAGAAAGAAGCACGCTCTTGATTTCTAGAGTCTCTAAGACAGCAGGAAACGTGAGTGTGCCCAGAACAAATGATCGGTGTTTCCTACACATATGGACCATATGTAGTGCAAATCAGCTTCTGAAACTGATACAAAGCACTGACTCTCTAACAGCCAATGCTTGTCAGTTAAGATGAGAAACGTGTGAGCTTCGTGAAAGATGTAGTTTGTTTGAGCAGAAAACTGACTGCCCTTACCTGAAACGAAGTCTTGCTTGTAGGAAGACTCAGAGCCTGGGATTTAACTCCGTTTCTGAAGTAAAACACACAGCAGTGTTCTCATCCATTGATCACACTCTGCGTTTGAACAAGAAGCATGCTCTTCTTTCTAGAGTCTCTAAGACAGCAGGAAAGTGAGTTTGCTGAGAACAAAAGAACGGTGTTTCGTACACATACGGACCATATCTAGTCGAACCCTGCTTCTGAAACTGATACAAAGCACTGGTCCTCTAACATCCAATGCTTGTCTGTTAAGATGTGAAACGTGTGAGCTTCGTGAACGATGTAGTTCATTTGAGCTGAAAAGTGACTGTCCTTACCTGAAACGAAGTCTTGCTTGTAGGAATTAAATAGAGCCTGGGATTTAACTACTTTTCTGAAGGGAAACACACAGCATAGTTTTCATCCATGGATCACACTCTGCTTTAGAGTGAGAAGCACACTCTTGCTTTCTAGAGTCTCTAAGACAGCAGCAAATCTTAGTGTGCTCAGAAGAAAAGAACGGTGTTTCCTACACATATGGACCATATCTAGTCCAAAACTGCTTCTGAAACTGATACAAAGTACTGAACCTCTAACTTCCAATGCTTGTCAGTTAAGATGAGAAACGTGTGAGCTCAGTGAACGATGTAGTTCGTTTGAGCAGAAAAGTGACTGCCCTTACCTGAAACGAAGTCTTGCTTGTAGGAAGACTCAGAGCCTGGGATTTAACTCCATATCTGAAGGCAAGCACACAGCATAGTTCTCATCCATGGATCACACTCTGCTTTAGAAAGAAGCATGCTCTTGCTTTCTATAGTCTATAAGACAGCAGGAAACGTGAGTGTGCAGAGAACAAAAGAACGTTGTTTCCTACACATACGGACCATATCTAGTCCAACTCTTCTTCTGAAACTGATACAAAGCACTGGTCCTCTAACATCCAATGCTTGTCAGGTAAGATGAGAAACGTGTTAGCTTCGTGAACGAAGTAGTTCGTTTGAGCAGAGAAGTGACTGCCCTTTCCTGAAATGAAGTCTTGCTTGTAGGGAGACACAGAGCATGGGATTTAACTCCATTTCTGAAGTGAAACACACAGCATAGTCTCATCCATAGAACACACTCTGCTTTAGAGCGAGAAGCACGCTCTTGCTTTCTAGAGTCTCTAAGACATCAGGAAACGTGAGTGTGCCCAGAACAAATGATCGGTGTTTCCTACACATATGGACCATATGTAGTGCAAATCTGCTTCTGAAACTGATACAAAGCACTGACTCTCTAACAGCCAATGCTTGTCAGTTAAGATGAGAAACGTGTGAGCTTCGTGAAAGATGTAGTTAGTTTGAGCAGAAAACTGACTGCCCTTACCTGAAACGAAGTCTTGCTTGTAGGAAGACTCAGAGCCTGGGATTTAACTCCGTTTCTGAAGTGAAACACACAGCAGTGTTCTCATCCATTGATCACACTCTGCGTTTGAACAAGAAGCATGCTCTTCTTTCTAGAGTCTCTAAGACAGCAGGAAAGTGAGTTTGCTGAGAACAAAAGAACGTTGTTTCCTACACATACGGACCATATCTAGTCCAACTCTTCTTCTGAAACTGATACAAAGCACTGGTCCTCTAACATCCAATGCTTGTCTGTTAAGATGAGAAACGTGTGAGCTCAGTGAAAGATGTAGTTCCTTTGAACTGAAAAGTGACTGCCCTTACCTGAAATGAAGTCTTGCTTGTAGTAAGACACAGAGCCTGGGATTTAAGTCCATTTCTGAAGGGAAAGACACAGCATAGTTCTCATCCATGGATCACACTCTGCTTTAGAAAGAAGCACGCTCTTGATTTCTAGAGTCTCTAAGACAGCAGGAAACGTGAGTGTGCCCAGAACAAATGATCGGTGTTTCCTACACATATGGACCATATGTAGTGCAAATCAGCTTCTGAAACTGATACAAAGCACTGACTCTCTAACAGCCAATGCTTGTCAGTTAAGATGAGAAACGTGTGAGCTTCGTGAACGATGTAGTTCGTTTGAGCAGAAAAGTGACTGCCCTTACCTGAAACGAAGTCTTGCTTGTAGGAAGACTCAGAGCCTGGGATTTAACTCCATTTCTGAAGTGAAACACACAGCAGTGCTCATCCATTGATCACACTCTGCGTTAGAACAAGAAGCATGCTCTTGCTTTCTACAGTCTCTAAGACAGCAGGAAACGTGAGTGTGCTGAGAACAAAAGAACGGTGTTTCCTACACATACGGACCATATCTAGTCCAACTCTTCTTCTGAAACTGATACAAAGCACTGGTCCTCTAACATCCAATGCTTGTCAGTAAAGATGAGAAACATGTGAGCTTCGTGAACGATGTAGTTCGTTTGAGCAGAAAAGTGACTGTCCTTACCTGAAACGAAGTCTTGCTTGTAGGAAGACTCAGAGCCTGGGATGTAACTCCATTTCGGATGTGAAATACACAGCAGTGTTCTCATCCATGGATCACACTCTGCTTTAGAGCGAGAAGCACGCTCTTGCTTTCTAAAGTCTCTAAGACAGCAGGAAACGTGAGTGTGCTGAGAACAAAAGAACCGTGTTTCCTACACATAGGGACCATATCTAGTCCAACTCTGCTTCTGAAACAGATACAAAGCACTGGTCCTCTAACATCCAATGCTTGTCAGTTAAGATGAGAAACGTGTGAGCTTCGTGAACGATGTAGTTCCTTTGAGCAGAAAAGTCACTGCCCTTACCTGAAACGAAGTCTTGCTTGTAGGGGACACAGAGCATGGGATTTAACTCCATTACTGAAGTGAAGCACACAGCATAGTCTCATCCATAGATCACACTCTGTTTTAGAGCGAGAAGCACGCTCTTGCTTTCTAGAGTCTCTAAGACAGCAGGAAACGTGAGTGTGTCCAGAACAAAAGATCGGTCTTTCCTACACATACGGACCATATCTAGTCCAACTCTGCTTCTGAAAGTGATACAAAGCAGTGGTCCTCTAACATCCAATGCTTGTCAGTTATGATGAGAAACGTGTGAGCTTAGTGAATGATGTAGTACCTTTGAACTGAAAAGTGACTCTCCTTACCTGAAACGAAGTCTTGCTTGTAGTAAGACACAGAGCCTGGGATTTAAGTCCATTTCTGAAGGGAAACACACAGCATAGTTCTCATCCATGGATCACACTCTCCTTTAGAGCGAGAAGCACACTCTTGCTTTCTAGATTCTCTAATACAGCAGGAAATCTGAGTGTGCCCAGAACAAAAGAAGGGTGTTTCCTACACATATGGACCATATGTAGTCCAAATCTGCTTCTGAAACTGAAAAAAAGCACTGACCATCTTACATCCAATGCTTGTCAGTTAAGATGAGAAACGTGTGAGCTTCGTGAAAGATGTAGTTCGTTTGAGCAGAAAACTGACTGCCCTTACCTGAAACGAAGTCTTGCTTGTAGGAAGACTCAGAGCCTGGGATTTAACTCCGTTTCTGAAGTGAAGCACACAGCAGTGTTCTCATCCATTGATCACACTCTGCGTTTGAACAAGAAGCATGCTCTTCTTTCTAGAGTCTCTAAGACAGCAGGAAAGTGAGTTTGCTGAGAACAAAAGAACGGTGTTTCGTACACATACGGACCATATCTAGTCGAACCCTGCTTCTGAAACTGATACAAAGCACTGGTCCTCTAACATCCAATGCTTGTCTGTTAAGATGTGAAACGTGTGAGCTTCGTGAACGATGTAGTTCATTTGAGCTGAAAAGTGACTGTCCTTACCTGAAACGAAGTCTTGCTTGTTGGAAGACATAGAGCCTGGGATTTAACTACTTTTCTGAAGGGAAACATACAGCATAGTTTTCATCCATGGATCACACTCTGCTTTAGAGTGAGAAGCACACTCTTGCTTTCTAGAGTCTCTAAGACAGCAGGAAATCTGAGTGTGCCCAGAACAAAAGAACGGTGTTTCCTACACATATGGACCATATCTAGTCCAAATCTGCTTCTGAAACTGATACAAAGCACTGACCCTCTAACTTCCAATGCTTGTCAGTTAAGATGAGAAACGTGTGAGCTTCGTGAAGGATGTAGTTCGTTTGAGCAGAAAAGTGACTCTCCTTACCTGAAATGAAGTCTTGCTTGTAGGAAGACACAGAGCATGGGATTTAACTCCATTTCTGAAGTGAAACACACAGCATAGTCTCATCCATAGAACACACTCTGCTTTAGAGCGAGAAGCACGCTCTTGCTTTCTAGAGTCTCTAAGACAGCAGGAAACGTGAGTGTGTCCAGAAGAAATGATCGGAGTTTCCTACACATATGGACCATATGTAGTGCAAATCTGCTTCTGAAACTGATACAAAGCACTGACTCTCTAACAGCCAATGCTTGTCAGTTAAGATGAGAAACGTGTGAGCTTCGTGAACGATGTAGTTCGTTTGAGCAGAAAAGTCACTGCCCTTACCTGAAACGAAGTCTTGCTTGTAGGGAGACACAGAGCATGGGATTTAACTCCATTTCTGAAGTGAAACACACAGCATAGTCTCATCCATAGATCACACTCTGTTTTAGAGCGAGAAGCACGCTCTTGCTTTCTAGAGTCTCTAAGACAGCAGGAAACGTGAGTGTGCCCAGAACAAAAGATCGGTGTTTCCTACACATAAGGACCATATCTAGTCCAACTCTGCTTCTGAAAGTGATACAAAGCAGTGGTCCTCTAACTTCCAATGCTTGTCAGTTAAGATGAGAAACGTGTGAGCTTAGTGAATGATGTAGTTCCTTTGAACTGAAAAGTGACTGTCCTTACCTGAAACGAAGTCTTGCTTGTAGTAAGACACAGAGCCTGGGATTTAAGTCCATTTCTGAAGTGAAACGCACAGCATAGTTCTCATCCATGGATCACACTCTGCTTTAGAAAGAAGCATGCTCTTGCTTTCTATAGTCTATAAGACAGCAGGAAACGTGAGTGTGCAGAGAACAAAAGAACGTTGTTTCCTACACATACGGACCATATCTAGTCCAACTCTTCTTCTGAAACTGATACAAAGCACTGGTCCTCTAACATCCAATGCTTGTCAGGTAAGATGAGAAACGTGTTAGCTTCGTGAACGAAGTAGTTCGTTTGAGCAGAGAAGTGACTGCCCTTTCCTGAAATGAAGTCTTGCTTGTAGGGAGACACAGAGCATGGGATTTTCTCCATTTCTGAAGTGAAACACACAGCATAGTCTCATCCATAGAACACACTCTGCTTTAGAGCGAGAAGCATGCTCTTGCTTTCTAGAGTCTCTAAGACATCAGGAAACGTGAGTGTGCCCAGAACAAATGATCGGTGTTTCCTACACATATGGACCATATGTAGTGCAAATCTGCTTCTGAAACTGATACAAAGCACTGACTCTCTAACAGCCAATGCTTGTCAGTTAAGATAAGAAACGTGTGAGCTTCGTGAACGATGTAGTTCGTTTGAGTAGAAAACTGACTCCCCATACCTGAAACGAAGTCTTGCTTGTAGGAAGACTCAGAACCTGGGATTTAACTCCATTTCTGAAGTGAAACACACAGCAGTGTTCTCATCCATTGATCACACTCTGCGTTAGAACAAGAAGCATGCTCTTATTTTCTATAGTCTCTAAGACAGCAGGAAACATGAGTTTGCTGAGAATAAAAGAACGGTGTTTCCTACACATACGGACCATATCTAGTACATCTTGCTTCTGAAACTGATACAAAGCACTGGTCCTCTAACATCCAATGCTTGTCTGTTAAGATGAGAAACATCTGACCTCCGTGAACGATGTAGTTCGTTTGAGTAGAAAACTGACTGCCCTTACCTGAAACGAAGTCTTGCTTGTAGGAAGACACAGAGCCTGGGATTTAACTCCATTTCTGAAGGAAAGCACACAGCATAGTTCTCATCCATGGATCACACTCTGCTTTAGAAAGAGGCATGCTCTTGCTTTCTATAGTCTATAAGACAGCAGGAAACGTGAGTGTGCTGAGAACAAAAGAACGGTGTTTCCTACACATACGGACCATATCTAGTCCAACTCTTCTTCTGAAACTGATACAAAGCACTGGTCCTCTAACATCCAATGCTTGTCAGTAAAGATGAGAAATGTGTGAGCTTCGTGAACGATGTAGTTCGTTTGAGCAGAAAAGTGACTGTCCTTACCTGAAAAGAATTCTTGCTTGTAGGAAGACTCAGAGACTGGGATGTAACTCCATTTCTGATGTGAAACACACAGCAGTGTTCTCCTCCATGGATCACACTCTGCTTTAGAGCGAGAAGCACGCTCTTGCTTTCTAAAGTCTCTAAGAGAGCAGGAAACGTGAGTGTGCTGAGAACAAAAGTACGGTGTTTCCTACACATAGGGACCATATCTAGTCCAACTCTGCTTCTGAAACAGATACAAAGCACTGGTCCTCTAACATCCAATGCGTGTCAGTTAAGATGAGAAACGTGTGAGCTTCGTGAACGATGTAGTTCGTTTGAGCAGAAAAGTGACTGCCCTTACCTGAAACGAAGTCTTGCTTGTAGGAAGACTCAGAGCCTGGGATTTAACTCCATTTCTGAAGGCAAACACACTGCATAGTTCTCATCCATGGATCACACTCTGCTTTAGAAAGAAGCACGCTCTTGCTTTCTAGAGTCTCTAAGACAGCAGGAAACGTGAGTGTGCTGAGAACAAAAGAACGGTTTTTCCTACACATACGGACCATATCTAGTCCAACTCTGCTTCTGAAACTGATACAAAGCACTGGTCCTCTAACATCCAATGCTTGTCAGTAAAGATGAGAAATGTGTGAGCTTCGTGAACGATGTAGTTTGTTTGAGCAGAAACTGACTGTCCTTACCTGAAACGAAGTCTTGCTTGTAGGAAGACTCAGAGCCTGGGATGTAACTCCATTTCTGATGTGAAACACACAGCAGTGTTCTCATCCATGGATCACACTCTGCTTTAGATCGAGAAGCACGCTCTTGCTTTCTAAAGTCTCTAAGACAGCAGGAAACGTGAGTGTGCTGAGAAGTAAAGTACGGTGTTTCCTAAACATAGGGACCATATCTAGTCCAACTCTGCTTCTGTAACAGATACAAAGCACTGGTCCTCTAACATCCAATGCTGGTCAGTTAAGATGAGAAACGTGTGAGCTTCGTGAATGATGTAGTTCGTTTGAGCAGAAAAGTGACTGCCCTTACCTGAAACGAAGTCTTGCTTGTAGGAAGACTCAGAGCCTGGGATTTAACTCCATTTCTGAAGGCAAACACACTGCATAGTTCTCATCCATGGATCACACTCTGCTTTAGAAAGAAGCACGCTCTTGCTTTCTAGAGTCTCTAAGACAGCAGGAAACGTGAGTGTGCTGAGAACTAAAGTACGGTGTTTCCTAAACATAGGGACCATATCTAGTCCAACTCTGCTTCTGAAACAGATACAAAGCACTGGTCCTCTAACATCCAATGCTTGTCAGTTAAGATGAGAAACGTGTGAGCTTCGTGAACGATGTAGTTCGTTTGAACTGAAAAGTGACTGCCCTTACCTGAAACGAAGTCTTGCTTGTAGTAAGACACAGAGCATGGGATTTAAGTCCATTTCTGAAGGGCAACACACAGCATAGTTCTCATCCATGGATCACACTCTGCTTTAGAGTGAGAAGCACACTCTTGCTTTCTAGAGTCTCTAAGACAGCAGGAAATCTGAGTGTGCTCAGAACAAAAGAACGGTGTTTCCTACACATATGGACCATATCTAGTCCAAATCTGCTTCTGAAACTGATACAAAGCACTGACCCTCTAACTTCCAATGCTTGTCAGTTAAGATGAGAAACGTGTGAGCTCAGTGAACGATGTAGTTCGTTTGAGCAGAAAAGTGACTGCCCTTACCTGAAACGAAGTCTTGCTTGTAGGAAGACTCAGAGCCTGGGATTTAACTCCATTTCTGAAGGCAAACACACTGCATAGTTCTCATCCATGGATCACACTCTGCTTTAGAAAGAAGCACGCTCTTGCTTTCTAGAGTCTCTAAGACAGCAGGAAATGTGAGTGTGCTGAGAACAAAAGAACGGTGTTTCCTACACATATGGACCATATCTAGTCCAACTCTTCTTCTGAAACTGATACAAAGCACTGGTCCTCTAACATCCAATGCTTGTCAGTAAAGATGAGAAATGTGTGAGCTTCGTGAACGATGTAGTTCGTTTGAGCAGAAAAGTGACTGTCCTTACCTGAAACGAAGTCTTGCTTGTAGGAAGACTCAGAGCCTGGGATGTAACTCCATTTCTGATGTGAAACACACAGCAGTGTTCTCATCCATGGATCACACTCTGCTTTAGATCGAGAAGCACGCTCTTGCTTTCTACAGTCTCTAAGACAGCAGGAAACGTGAGTGTGCTGAGAACAAAAGAACGGTGTTTCCTACACATATGGACCATATCTAGTCGAACTCTGCTTCTGAAACTGATACAAAGCACTGGTCCTCTAACATCCAATGCTTGTCTGTTAAGATGTGAAACGTGTGAGCTTCGTGAACGATGTAGTTCATTTGAGCTGAAAAGTGACTGCCCTTACCTGAAACGAAGTCTTGCTTGTAGGAAGACATAGAGCCTGGGATTTAACTAATTTTCTGAAGGGAAACATAAAGCATAGTTTTCATCCATGGATCACACTCTGCTTTAGAGTGAGAAGCACACACTTGCTTTCTAGAGTCTCTAAGACAGCAGGAAATCTGAGTGTGCTCAGAACAAAAGAACGGTGTTTCCTACACATATGGACCATATCTAGTCCAAATCTGCTTCTGAAACTGATACAAAGCACTGACCCTCTAACTTCCAATGCTTGTCAGTTAAGATGAGAAACGTGTGAGCTCAGTGAACGATGTAGTTCGTTTGAGCAGAAAAGTGACTGCCCTTACCTGAAACGAAGTCTTGCTTGTAGGCAGACTCAGATCCTGGGATTTAACTCCATTTCTGAAGGAAAGCACACAGCATAGTTCTCATCCATGGATCACACTCTGCTTTAGAAAGAAGCATGCTCTTGCTTTCTATAGTCTATAAGACAGCAGGAAACGTGAGTGTGCTGAGAACAAAAGAACGGTGTTTCCTACACATACGGACCATATCTAGTCCAACTCTTCTTCTGAAACTGATACAAAGCACTGGTCCTCTAACATCCAATGCTTGTCAGTAAAGATGAGAAATGTGTGAGCTTCGTGAACGATGTAGTTCGTTTGAGCAGAAAAGTGACTGTCCTTACCTGAAAAGAAGTCTTGCTTGTAGGAAGACTCAGAGCCTGGGATGTAACTCCATTTCAGATGTGAAACACACAGCAGTGTTCTCCTCCATGGATCACACTCTGCTTTAGAGCGAGAAGCACGCTCTTGCTTTCTAAAGTCTCTAAGACAGCAGGAAACGTGAGTGTGCTGAGAACAAAAGTACGGTGTTTCCTACACATAGGGACCATATCTAGTCCAACTTTGCTTCTGAAACAGATACAAAGCACTGGTCCTCTAACATCCAATGCGTGTCAGTTAAGATGAGAAACGTGTGAGCTTCGTGAACGATGTAGTTCGTTTGAGCAGAAAAGTGACTGCCCTTACCTGAAACGAAGTTTTGCTTGTAGGAAGACTCAGAGCCTGGGATTTAACTCCATTTCTGAAGGCAAACACACTGCATAGTTCTCATCCATGGATCACACTCTGCTTTAGAGCGAGAAGCACGCTCTTGCTTTCTAAAGTCTCTAAGACAGCAGGAAACGTGAGTGTGCTGAGAACAAAAGTACGGTGTTTCCTACACATAGGGACCATATCTAGTCCAACTCTGCTTCTGAAACAGATACAAAGCACTGGTCCTCTAACATCCAATGCGTGTCAGTTAAGATGAGAAACGTGTGAGCTTCGTGAACGATGTAGTTCGTTTGAGCAGAAAAGTGACTGCCCTTACCTGAAACGAAGTCTAGCTTGTAGGAAGACTCAGAGCCTGGGATTTAATACCATTTCTGAAGGCAAACACACTGCATAGTTCTCATCCATGGATCACACTCTGCTTTAGAAAGAAGCACGCTCTTGCTTTCTAGAGTCTCTAAGACAGCAGGGAACGTGACTGTCCTGAGAACAAAAGAACGGTGTCTCCTACACATACGGACCATATCTAGTCGAACTCTGCTTCTGAAACTGATACAAAGCACTGGTCCTCTACCATCCAATGCTTGTCTGTTAAGATGTGAAACGCGTGAGCTTCGTGAACGATGTAGTTCATTTGAGCTGAAAAGTGACTGCCCTTACCTGAAACGAAGTCTTGCTTGTAGGAAGACATAGAGCCTGGGATTTTACTACTTTTCTGAAGGGAAACATACAGCATAGTTTTCATCCATTGATCACACTCTGCTTTAGAGTGAGAAGCACACTCTTGCTTTCTAGAATCTCTAAAACAGCAGGAAATCTGAGTGTGCTCAGAACAAAAGAACGGTGTTTCCTACACATATGGACCATATCTAGTCCAAATCTGCTTCTGAAACTGATACAAAGCACTGACCCTCTAACTTCCAATGCTTGTCAGTTAAGATGAGAAACGTGTGAGCTCAGTGAATGATGTAGTTCGTTTGAGCAGAAAAGTGACTGCCCTTACCTGAAACGAAGTCTTGCTTGTAGGAAGACTCAGAGCCTGGGATTTAACTCCATTTCTGAAGGCAAACACACTGCATAGTTCTCATCCATGGATCACACTCTGCTTTAGAAAGAAGCACGCTCTTGCTTTCTAGAGTCTCTTAGACAGCAGGAAATGTGAGTGTGCTGAGAAAAAAAGAACGGTGTTTCCTGCACATACGGACCATATCTAGTCCAACTCTTCTTCTGAAACTGATACAAAGCACTGGTCCTCTAACATCCAATGCTTGTCAGTAAAGATGAGAAATGTGTGAGCTTCGTGAACGATGTAGTTCGTTTGAGCAGAAAAGTGACTGTCCTTACCTGAAACGAAGTCTTGCTTGTAGGAAGACTCAGAGCCTGGGATGTAACTCCATTTCTGATGTGAAACACACAGCAGTGTTCTCATCCATGGATCACACTCTGCTTTTGATCGAGAAGCACGCTCTTGCTTTCTAAAGTCTCTAAGACAGCAGGAAACGTGAGTGTGCTGAGAACAAAAGAACGGTGTTTCCTACACATACGGACCATATCTAGTCGAACTCTGCTTCTGAAACTGATACAAAGCACTGGTCCTCTAACATCCAATGCTTGTCTGTTAAGATGTGAAACGTGTGAGCTTCGTGAACGATGTAGTTCATTTGAGCTGAAAAGTGACTGTCCTTACCTGAAAAGAAGTCTTTTTTGTAGGAAGTCTCAGAGCCTGGGATGTAACTCCATTTCAGATGTGAAACACACAGCAGTGTTCTCCTCGATGGATCACACTCTGCTTTAGAGCGAGAAGCACGCTCTTGCTTTCTAAAATCTCTAAGAAGCAGGAAATGTGAGTGTGCTGAGAACAAAAGTACGGTGTTTCCTACACATAGGGACCATATCAAGTCCAACTCTGCTTCTGAAACAGATACAAAGCACTGGTCCTCTAACATCCAATGCGTGTCATTTAAGATGAGAAACGTGTGAGCTTCGTGAACGATGTAGTTCGTTTGAGCAGAAAAGTGACTGCCCTTACCTGAAACGAAGTCTTGCTTGTAGGAAGACATAGAGCCTGGGATTTTACTACTTTTCTGAAGGGAAACATACAGCATAGTTTTCATCCATTGATCACACTCTGCTTTAGAGTGAGAAGCGCACTCTTGCTTTCTAGAATCTCTAAGACAGCAGGAAATCTGAGTGTGCTCAGAACAAAAGAACGGTGTTTCCTACACATATGGACCATATCTAGTCCAAATCTGCTTCTGAAACTGATACAAAGCACTGACCCTCTAACTTCCAATGCTTGTCAGTTAAGATGAGAAACGTGTGAGCTCAGTGAACGATGTAGTTCGTTTGAGCAGAAAAGTGACTGCCCTTACCTGAAACGAAGTCTTGCTTGTAGGAAGACTCAGAGCCTGGGATTTAACTCCATTTCTGAAGGCAAACACACTGCATAGTTCTCATCCATGGATCACACTCTGCTTTAGAAAGAAGCACGCTCTTGCTTTCTAGAGTCTCTAAGACAGCAGGAAATGTGAGTGTGCTGAGAACAAAAGAACGGTGTTTCCTACACATACGGACCATATCTAGTCCAACTCTTCTTCTGAAACTGATACAAAGCACTGGTCCTCTAACATCCAATGCTTGTCAGTAAAGATGAGAAATGTGTGAGCTTCGTGAACGATGTAGTTCGTTTGAGCAGAAAAGTGACTGTCCTTACCTGAAACGAAGTCTTGCTTGTAGGAAGACTCAGAGCCTGGGATGTAACTCCATTTCTGATGTGAAACACACAGCAGTGTTCTCATCCATGCATCACACTCTGCTTTAGATCGAGAAGCACGCTCTTGCTTTCTACAGTCTCTAAGACAGCAGGAAACGTGAGTGTGCTGAGAACAAAAGAACGGTGTTTCCTACACATATGGACCATATCTAGTCGAACTCTGCTTCTGAAACTGATACAAAGCACTGGTCCTCTAACATCCAATGCTTGTCTGTTAAGATGTGAAACGTGTGAGCTTCGTGAACGATGTAGTTCATTTGAGCTGAAAAGTGACTGCCCTTACCTGAAACGAAGTCTTGCTTGTAGGAAGACATAGAGCCTGGGATTTAACTAATTTTCTGAAGGGAAACATAAAGCATAGTTTTCATCCATGGATCACACTCTGCTTTAGAGTGAGAAGCACACTCTTGCTTTCTAGAGTCTCTAAGACAGCAGGAAATCTGAGTGTGCTCAGAACAAAAGAACGGTGTTTCCTACACATATGGACCATATCTAGTCCAAATCTGCTTCTGAAACTGATACAAAGCACTGACCCTCTAACTTCCAATGCTTGTCAGTTAAGATGAGAAACGTGTGAGCTCAGTGAACGATGTAGTTCGTTTGAGCAGAAAAGTGACTGCCCTTACCTGAAACGAAGTCTTGCTTGTAGGAAGACTCAGAGCCTGGGATGTAACTCCATTTCAGATGTGAAACACACAGCAGTGTTCTCATCCATGGATCACACTCTGCTTTAGAGCGAGAAGCACGCTCTTGCTTTCTAAAGTCTCTAAGAGAGCAGGAAACGTGAGTGTCCTGAGAACAAAAGTATGGTGTTTCCTACACATAGGGACCATATCAAGTCCAACTCTGCTTCTGAAACAGATACAAAGCGCTGGTCCTCTAACATCCAATGCGTGTCAGTTAAGATGAGAAACGTGTGAGCTTCGTGAACGATGTAGTTCGTTTGAGCAGAAAAGTGACTGCCCTTACCTGAAACGAAGTCTAGCTTGTAGGAAGACTCAGAGCCTGGGATTTAATACCATTTCTGAAGGCAAACACACTGCATAGTTCTCATCCATGGATCACACTCTGCTTTAGAAAGAAGCACGCTCTTGCTTTCTAGAGTCTCTAAGACAGCAGGGAACGTGAGTGTCCTGAGAACAAAAGAACGGTGTCTCCTACACATACGGACCATATCTAGTCGAACTCTGCTTCTGAAACTGATACAAAGCACTGGTCCTCTACCATCCAATGCTTGTCTGTTAAGATGTGAAGCGCGTGAGCTTCGTGAACGATGTAGTTCATTTGAGCTGAAAAGTGACTGCCCTTACCTGAAACGAAGTCTTGCTTGTAGGAAGACATAGAGCCTGGGATTTTACTACTTTTCTGAAGGGAAACATACAGCATAGTTTTCATCCATTGATCACACTCTGCTTTAGAGTGAGAAGCACACTCTTGCTTTCTAGAATCTCTAAGACAGCAGGAAATCTGAGTGTGCTCAGAACAAAAGAACGGTGTTTCCTACACATATGGACCATATCTAGTCCAAATCTGCTTCTGAAAATGATACAAAGCACTGACCCTCTAACTTCCAATGCTTGTCAGTTAAGATGAGAAACGTGTGAGCTCAGTGAACGATGTAGTTCGTTTGAGCAGAAAAGTGACTGCCCTTACCTGAAACGAAGTCTTGCTTGTAGGAAGACTCAGAGCCTGGGATTTAACTCCATTTCTGAAGGCAAACACACTGCATAGTTCTCATCCATGGATCACACTCTGCTTTAGAAAGAAGCATGCTCTTGCTTTCTATAGTCTACAAGACAGCAGGAAACGTGAGTGTACTGAGAACAAAAGAACGGTGTTTCCTACACATACGGACCATATCTAGTCCAACTCTTCTTCTGAAACTGATACAAAGCACTGGTCCTCTAACATCCAATGCTTGTCAGTAAAGATGAGAAATGTGTGAGCTTCGTGAACGATGTAGTTCGTTTGAGCAGAAAAGTGACTGTCCTTACCTGAAAAGAAGTCTTGCTTGTAGGAAGGCTCAGAGCCTGGGATGTAACTCCATTTCAGATGTGAAACACACAGCAGTGGTCTCCTCGATGGATCACACTCTGCTTTAGAGCGAGAAGCACGCTCTTGCTTTCTAAAATCTCTAAGACAGCAGGAAATGTGAGTGTGCTGAGAACAAAAGTACGGTGTTTCCTACACATAGGGACCATATCTAGTCCAACTCTGCTTCTGAAACAGATACAAAGCACTGGTCCTCTAACATCCAATGCGTGTCAGTTAAGATGAGAAACGTGTGAGCTTTGTGAACGATGTAGTTCGTTTGAGCAGAAAAGTGACTGCCCTTACCTGAAACGAAGTCTTGCTTGTAGGAAAACTCAGAGCCTGGGATTTAACTCCATTTCTGAAGGCAAACACACTGCATAGTTCTCATCCATGGATCACACTCTGCTTTAGAAAGAAGCACGCTCTTGCTTTCTAGAGTCTCTAAGACAGCAGGAAACGTGAGTGTGCTGAGAACAAAAGAACGGTGTTTCCTACACATACGGACCATATCTAGTCCAACTCTGCTTCTGAAACTGATACAAAGCACTAGTCCTCTAACATCCAATGCTTGTCAGTAAAGATGAGAAATGTGTGAGCTTCGTGAACGATGTAGTTTGTTTGAGCAGAAACTGACTGTCCTTACCTGAAACGAAGTCTTGCTTGTCGGAAGACTCAGAGCCTGGGATGTAACTTCATTTCTGATGTGAAACACACAGCAGTGTTCTCATCCATGGATCACACTCTGCTTTAGATCGAGAAGCACGCTCTTGCTTTCTAAAGTCTCTAAGACAGCATGAAACGTGAGTGTGCTGAGAACTAAAGTACGGTGTTTCCTAAACATAGGGACCATATCTAGTCCAACTCTGCTTCTGTAACAGATACAAAGCACTGGTCCTCTAACATCCAATGCTTGTCAGTTAAGATGAGAAACGTGTGAGCTTCGTGAATGATGTAGTTCGTTTGAGCAGAAAAGTGACTGCCCTTACCTGAAACGAAGTCTTGCTTGTAGGAAGACTCAGAGCCTGGGATTTAACTCCATTTCTGAAGGCAAACACACTGCATAGTTCTCATCCATGGATCACACTCTGCTTTAGAAAGAAGCACGCTCTTGCTTTCTAGAGTCTCTAAGACAGCAGGAAACGTGAGTGTGCTGAGAACTAAAGTACGGTGTTTCCTAAACATAGGGACCATATCTAGTCCAACTCTGCTTCTGAAACAGATACAAAGCACTGGTCCTCTAACATCCAATGCTTGTCAGTTAAGATGAGAAACGTGTGAGCTTCGTGAACGATGTAGTTCGTTTGAACTGAAAAGTGACTGCCCATACCTGAAACGAAGTCTTGCTTGTAGCAAGACACAGAGCATGGGATTTAAGTCCATTTCTGAAGGGCAACACACAGCATAGTTCTCATCCATGGATCACACTCTGCTTTAGAGCGAGAAGCACACTCTTGCTTTCTAGAGTCTCTAAGACAGCAGGAAATCTGAGTGTGCCCAGAACAAAAGAACGGTGTTTCTTACACATATGGACCATATCTAGTCCAAATATGCTTCTGAAACTGATACAAAGCACTGACCCTCTAACTTCCAAAGCTTGTCAGTTAAGATGAGAAACGTGTGAGCTCAGTGAACGATGTAGTTCGTTTGAGCAGAAAAGTGACTGCCCTTACCTGAAACGAAGTCTTGCTTGTAGGAAGACATAGAGCCTGGGATTTTACTACTTTTCTGAAGGGAAACATATAGCATAGTTTTCATCCATTGATCACACTCTGCTTTAGAGTGAGAAGCACACTCTTGCTTTCTAGAATCTCTAAGACAGCAGGAAATGTGAGTGTGCTGAGAACAAAAGAACGGTGTTTCCTACACATATGGACCATATCTAGTCCAAATCTGCTTCTGAAACTGATACAAAGCACTGACCCTCTAACTTCCAATGCTTGTCAGTTAAGATGAGAAACGTGTGAGCTCAGTGAACGATGTAGTTCGTTTGAGCAGAAAACTGACTGCCCTTACCTGAAACGAAGTCTTGCTTGTAGGAAGACTCAGAGCCTGGGATTTAACTCCATTTCTGAAGGCAAACACACTGCATAGTTCTCATCCATGGATCACACTCTGCTTTAGAAAGA